>OY730483.1:7287958-8531937 GCA_963422695.1 Xylophagus ater
GAAAAAGGTTATACTAGGTCTTTGACCATAATTGGAAAACTTTTTTCCCTTAGTATATATATATATATAGAATGATCATCGTTTTATCCGTTCATTTATATATAAACTTGAATTCATCGTCTTTACTTTTTAATACTGTTAATAGTCGGAAACAGAAAAGAAAACTATAAAACAGTACATTTTCCGATTATAGGCATCCCATTAATTTTTGACTATGTTTCTTAAAATACTTTTTTATATAAATATACGTTAAGATAGAACAAACCAGAAAATGATATGAATTCAAACTTGCATCATTAATATAAACGATAAAGGTTATGTTGGAGATGGGGTAATCATCAACATCAATGGGGTGGTTGGATTGATTTCAGTATATCTCTAGGTACGCACTTAAAGCTTAAGATTGGTTTCATATAGAATTTGAATGTTGAATTATTTAATCGCATCAAGAAAAACTTACTGAGTGTAAGAATGATAACCTATTTTTTTTTTTTAGTTAAACAAAAAGTTAATGAACCGTTCAATAAAAATGATGAGTTTGTATATTCATCTTAGAAAATGATGATGATATTCATTTCTCCTTTTTCGCGGTATACACGATTTTTACCTATACTTTCTTTTTAAAATGCTTTTCTTCTTATATGTGCGAATAAATCGTATCACAACATTGTGAAACAAATTAGATTTAAAAATTTCACTTTAAGGCTTTTTAAATAGAGCCTAATAATTTCAATCCTCAAAGCGATAATGGAAAATCAATTTTTAAATTTTGTCTTTTATAAATGATGATTTTCAAAATGAATGAACCATAATTGTTTTTTGTTTCTTGTTTTTAGTTACCACCAACATTAGATGAGATTTTGTTTTTGATTGAATTTTCTTCTTTTTTTTTAAATCAATCGAAATTAAAAAAGAATTTTTCAAAGGAAAATACTTTTACAAATTCAATTTTCTTTTTTCAACGGATATTGGAAAAATGTTTTGTTTTTTTTGGAAAGAAAAAATAAACAAATTGAAAATTAATTCATTGGAAAAAATGTGTGCAAGAAAATTTTTACCTTTACCATAAGGGTGTGGAAAATCATAATTAATCACACATACTTGTATTTCAATAAATATTATTATGTCAAATAAACACTAATAAGAAAAAAAAAACATCACAATTTTGAATAAGAAAAGCTTCTTTAATATTTTCCACACCAAAAAAAAAAAAAAATCAATTTTTTATTGAATAAATTTTCATTTTTATTTCAATACAAGAATTTCTTCCAAAAAAAGAATTTTCCTTTTTTTTGATTTAGCGATTAATCTTTATGTTTTTCCTTGTTTTTTTTTTTTGTTTCGTTGATCCTTTAAGGATTTGAATACTATTACTTCATAGAAAACCATTCACTTTGAATATATACCACCCAAAAAAAAAAAAAAAAAATTATATATAATAAAATAAAATCAAATGAAACATTATGAACATGATGACGATACATCGTATATGTACATAATATGAGAAATATAAGAAAGTTAAAATTGAACTGAAAGTCCCAAACGATAGCTTTTAGAATGCCATAAAACACAAACCCCGTAGCTCCTAAATAATATACAAAAAAAAATTTTCTTTTTTTCTTTTCCTGATAGAACTCAGCCACAAAGTGAAAAAAAAACCCTCCCAATTTGGAATAAGGAAAGAATATCATCGTTTTTTTGTTATTTACAACAGTCACGAACTGAATACAACAAAACAGCAAGTAGCAATAATATACTATATGCGGAAAATTCACCAATTGTTTTTTATATAACCTCAAATTGGAAAGAAAAAAAGAAAAACGGAAAAATTGCCTTTTAAAAAAAAGGACATACAAGTAAATTCTTTTGGTAAAAACTATGTAATTCCATTTAACGAACAATTTCAATTAACGCTTAACGTAGTACATACATATAAAAAGTTCAGAAATTTTATGAAAAACGATACTAAGAAGAAAATTTGCGGAAATGAAAATGAACCTCTCTCCGTATTTATGTATGTTGCCCATCCTTTTATATAGGAATTTTCTTTATCATTTTCTTATCTAAGTTATCTAAGTTAGTCGTTCCCATTTACCCACTGCTAGTATCACAAAAGTCAAAGGATTTCTAATGATATAAATAATTTTATTTTTATAGTTTAACAGAATCTGATTGGTAGAAGGAGTGCCTAACAACTCTAGAACGATGGATTTAAGAGAATAATAATCCAAACAATTCAACTTTATGTGACATTTTATATTTTGGATTATGGTCAAAGAATCCCTCTTTCTATTGGGTTTTATTATTGGAATTTCAAAAAAAAGTTCTACGATTTACTATGTCAGTTTTATTTCATCATTTTGGAATTCGTTTTTTTTTCCTTTTTTTTGGGTGATAAAGAATAGTGGTTTTTTATGACCACTCTGAATTATTGCGTAATTGTTGATTAATGACATCTGATTAGTTCTTTTATTTTTTTTTTCCCGGAATGTTTTGAGAATTGATAAATTGCCTTTAGTGCCGATTTGATGAGGAAAAAACAAGCTTTATTTTTAGTTCTTTTACGGATAAATTAATTGGTCAATAGTTTTTAGGATATGAGATAATGTTTCATGAGCATTTTTATTGAATAAAGCCTTTTTTCTGTTTTTGGTTTGGGCTTGGGTCTTTAATCAATTGAAAATGAAGATATGAATTGGTTTTAAAGCATTAAAGTGTCAAAAAATCATATAAATGAATTCTTGGTTGAATTTAAATCCTAATATACTTTTCT
The DNA here is from genome assembly GCA_963422695.1 of Xylophagus ater. Classification (NCBI taxonomy): domain Eukaryota; kingdom Metazoa; phylum Arthropoda; class Insecta; order Diptera; family Xylophagidae; genus Xylophagus; species Xylophagus ater. The sequence goes on from OY730483.1 coordinate 7,290,732, forward strand.
ATACGTATATTTCTTAAAGTCCATAAATAACTGAATAAAAAATATATAATATTTTTCCAGGATATTTATAGTAAGAAAAAGAAAAGTTATGATAATTTAAAAAGCAAAAAAGGAAAAAAAAATGACGAATAGATGTTCAAATAAATTGTGATACAGCGGGCTTGTCAGGAAATTACTTTCTCTTCTTCCTCAATTCAAAAAGATAAAAAGGTAAACTCAATATTCCAAATACAAGAAAAGTCATAAAACACTTTACCGAAAGATTGTCAAGAAACTTTCATAAATATCATCTTGATGAACCTGTTTGGTGGTGTCTGATTTCAAGAATCTCTTTAGATATCTATGTATCCTTCGTTTTTTTTCTTATTTTTTTTTTTTGATAATGGTTATTTCGTATCCATGGTAAACTCGTTAAAGAAAGAGAAGTAATTTAAAAAGTTTATTTTTAAATCTTTTTATTAAAACAAAATTTAATAAGTTTCAGTAAGTTATTTTAATTATTTTCTTTTTTATTTCCAAGAATTCAGCTAAAAAGGAAGAGAATTTTTTTTTTCCTTTTCTTATTTTTTTTTTTGGATAAATAACAAGGACAAAGTACTTAACCGAAAAATCAAATAACATCACAAACCTTAAAGAATTTTTTCATCTAGGAAATTCTTGAAATTTCTCATGAAAAACATCATTTCAAAATGTTGTTTTCATATTATCAGAGGATCACATTTTATTTGAGGGCAAAATCATATAACACATAGTAAATTGATATCCTAACATACACGAGACGAAAGTATTTATCAAAGAATTTTATCCAAGTTTCTAATCATTTTATCAAAAAGGTAAAATAATAATGAAAAATTAAAGGTATATAAAATATCAATTAACCGAAGTACTTTTAGTCTAAAAGAGACGTTGTTCTTCAGTTAACACTTTCATATATAATATCTTCACTTTCTATTTTGACGATGACAAATCCTTGACTACAACACGACAATCCAATCCAATCTCTTATCTTGGACATTTAAAGCAAGACAAAAAAAAAGAGGAGATATAAAGAGTCGTTATGAATGTATAAAATTATACGTAAAGAAAAACATGAAAATGGGTTGAAAACGGTCTGATGTGATTCTTGAATAAATTGGTAGTAGAGCTTATGCTTGCTTGATGTTGTTGTCAAGAATTCCAATATTCTTGATCTTGGCAGAATAATATAATATAGTGAAATATGAAAAAGAGAAGAAACGGTTTTTTTTTTTCATTTTGCGCCTTTCAACAAAACGAACATCCTTGGAGTGTAACATCAAGTTCAAAAAGATATAAACCTGAAGCAAGATTCGTGTGTTGTAGAAGAATATGAAAATATAGAAAGTCCAACATGTTTATGTCGTACAAAAACAACAACTCTCGAGAGTTCCAGCAAAATAAAGAATGTGATTTCTTTATATGTTTTTCATATCCTTTTCAATGAATCTTTTCGATTTTCTTCTTTTCTATCCTCCTCTATAAGGTTTCTTTTTTTCTTACTTTTCTTTTTATCATCCTTAATATAAAAAAAAGGAAGACAAATGGAACCAGACATGAAAGGTGTTTTGCAATACTATACTTCCTTATTTGCAGGTCCTTCATCTGTGTAAACTTATTTTGATTTAAAATGTGAAGAAATCGGTGTAAATTCAGGATCCCAACAAGGATATATTCAAAAACCAACACAAGCAGAATGAAATATTATCGCGTATTTTTTCTTTTTTTGCGCGACAATATCTTTAGTATCCCGGGGGAGTACAAATTGGATGTGATACATATATACGAGATATGGTTATAGAATATATATATAGAAAACTTGAAAACTAAGAAACAAACAAGCACCCATGACGAGATTTTTTCTAGCGCGACAATAAATGAATTGGTACGATGGAAACATAGAAAAAAAAAGACGGGACGAGATTTAAAAGTTGTTGAAAGTGGATACCGTAGATTTTTTCTTACAAAACTTTAAAGTACCTAAATTTTTTATTTGCAGTTTTTATAATATAAAGGACGGATATAAGCAGAGGAGGTATTTATATACATTGTTTATAGTCAAGGAAAATAGGTGGATTGTTGATATGAAAAATGTTCATTTTTTTAATGTACACAATGTAAGAAGAAGAAATTTTAATTACACACATTTCTGTTGAAAACGATATAATTACATAAATTTTTATACGAATTGCATAAAAACATATTAAAGTTTTTTTTTTTTTTTAATTTAAAAAAGTTCCAATACTCTTTAAATGAATTTTTAGTGTGGGTGGTCCTTCGTAATTAATGAAACTAAAATCTGTTAGGAAGCAAAAAAGAAAAAAAGAAATTATAAATAATCGATATATAAAATCGCGATTTCGTCCGGTTTTGTTTTTGTTCGTCCTTTCTCTCATCATTTTTTCTTTTTTCTTTTAGATTTATCGATCCAATTCATATCTTTCTGAACAATATCAACCCTTAAAGAATAAATATTCCCTGGGTTTCATTGAATTTTAAGTCTTTAATAATCAATTTAAGACTTTTATAACTATATAAGGCACTCATTAAAATTCGATTATCACTCTTTTATTAATACGAAAATATTGTCTTTTTAGTAGTATTTTTCTTTTTTTAATTCAATTTTTACACTACAAAAGGGTGTTAAGCTTTGAATTAGTAAAAGTTGAAAGCTGAACCGTTTTTGATTACTGATTGAAATTTTTTCGTATATAATTAAAAGATATTAAATTACAAAACGTATCGAACATAAGCCCCGCAAAATCAAAAGGATAAAATGTATATAAAAAAAGGGGTTTCAGCAAAAAAGACAGTTCAATTGAGTGGTTGGATTGAAATTTAAATTGAATCAATTTTTCACCACCACAAAATGTATGTTTAACCATGAGAAACTAATATTTATTTTATCTTATTACGTATTACTCAAGCCTTTTGGTTCAATTGGATGCAAAAAAGTCGTGCAAAAAGACCTGCATCAAGACAATGCACGTGTTCTCACACTTGTTTTGACGATGGCAGAACTCAACGAATTCAAGTACGAATTGCTTAAACATCCAGATTTGACTCCCACTGACTATTATCTGTTTCCCAAACTGAAAATATTCCTGCTTGGAAAGTATTTTACATCAAATGACGAGATCATTCCAGTCGTGGATGGATATTTTACAGATCTTCCGGAATCACACTTTAATGATGGTATTGAATTATTGGGAAAACGTTGCAAATGCATTGAAATTACAGACAAAATTTTCTTTCACTATTCGGCTGAGACATTTTCAGACTGCCCTCGTACCTAACGTACTATCTATATCTTCTGTGTTATTTTCTTCGAGTATAAAAAAAGAATCTCACAAAAAGATCTGTTTTCCTTGAACAAATCAAGAAAATTCATTCAAAAACATACTTTTAATATTTATGTTAAAATTTTTTAGATATATAAAAAAAACATCTATATCAAGTTTTTCTCAAAAGTTTTCCAATTAAAAACTAAATTATTTTATATGTTGTGAGAATTTAAATTAAAAAAATAATTTATTTATGAAATTTATAAAGCATTCACTCAATTTCATTTGAAATATATGAAAATTTATATTTATTAAAATACAATGATTTTTCAAATTCAAGTTGAAAAAAAAAACTGGAGAAGAAAGAAAAACTATAAAGTAAAAACTTTATAGCTTTTCCCGATAAACAAATACTCATTCACAACAATCAATCTCTCAATTTCAAATAAAGAATGTTTTCATTAAAATTGTAAATAAAAAAAAATAGTTCTTTTATACTTCAATAGCATTCAAACAAAATCAATCTCATTTTCTAAACTAACACTTTTTTTTTTACATATCCTGGTGATAGTTCTGGAATGCATTTACAAAAACCCTTTTTTTTATATAATATAGAAGAGAATGAATTTTATTTAATATTGTAAAAGTTTATAGTTTGAAATGGAATTGAATACCTTCAGGTACTTTCTGGGTACTATGTACCTTGCATTCGACAGCCCACCCCCACCATCTATTTTTATAGAAAGTAACATATTTGCCTGTTTCACCCACGACAAAACTTAATATTTATTCATTTTGCATTCAAATCAGTTTCTTTTTATAGCTTTCCTTTTATTTACATTTTAGTTTTTATTTAACAGAGATTCTTTGTTACTATATAGTATAGATCCCTGTCCTCTATCGAGGTTATGTGTTTTGTAATAATAACCTTTAACATTTTGTCCGCACCTTCTACTCCAAACCATCATTCCTGAATCATTAATTTACTATTCTTGGGCAAATAAAAGTGTTTCCTAGTTTTAATAGAAAAATTTCCGTCAACCTTTCATCCTCTAAGTTTTATATAATATGTATCTATAGTTTTAGTATCAAAGTTAGTGTTTCTTTTTGTTTGTTTAAAAACTAACTTACTGACATACTAAAATTTATCCCTATGTATGAGTTTAGTGTGGCTAATATTTTGCCTAGGTAATCATCTGACAGTGTTATTGTCCTTACGGGGATGATGTACAGTGCTGAAAATGGTGATGATAATAATGATTATAATAAAGCCTTCAACCCGTCAAGTCGTTCTTTTCTTTTTTGTATATACAAGCTCACAAAATAGTATAATATGTAGGCAATGACTTTTACTCAAACTCTTTTCCAACATATCCATATATACATATGTTGGATGATTGTCATAAATTATGAAAACCACACAGTAGTATACTGGCTCGATATATAAAGAAGTATAATTTTGTTGTGCTTCATCTTTCGTCTATGTACATATATTGTGTGTATCATTTATGATGACTGAAGATGATGGATACATGATGGAAGACTTTTCTGCGATGAGCAAACTTTATGTGGTCTTTAAATGACATAAGACAAAATGACACAAAAACCAAGCGAAGAAGTAAAAGAAGTTCTTCACATATGATAAAAAAAAATGACAGAGAATTAGTAAAATTCACTAAAATTTTATTTTTGTTTTTGTCGTCATTTTAAAATGTCAAGGTTTTTTTTGGGAGATTGATGAACAACCAACCTTGTGCATCTTAAAATTTAAATTAAAGTGCTTTTGTGCTAATCAAATAATATTTTTGTTTTTAGTTCATTTTTTAGTTTTGTTTATATGGAATTTAATTCAAGACAAGAAAGGTGTGTCAATTTAAATAATTTATTTTATACAAAAATTTAAATTCAAATTTATTTGGATTTTTTCTTTTATGATGATTGAAGTAAATATAAATTCAAAATGAAAAAATATTTTGGGGGTTACTCATCCTAAGACGGGTAAGAATTTCAGTTTACAAAATCATTGAAAATTAACAAAATTAATTCGACCGTAGTATATTAATTCGCCATATTATGGATCTTATACGAAACGCCTTCAACCGTAGTACTAACATCTCCAGTCCTGAGCCCATAACTATTGCCTTGACCACTCCTTTGATTAATTTGCTATATTTGCCCAGAAACTCATATCATATCTTTAGTCGGCCTATTCAGAAACCACATTCTAAATTTCATGAATATCCGTCAATTGATTGAATTAAAGGAATTTTCTGTATTCGCCCACGCAACACCCCGAGCGAAGACATTAAATCAATTCAATTTCTCCAATTGGTAAAATAAATTCCGAAAAACCCATATGAGGTAAAGGCAAGAAACTACAACAGAAGAAATAACCGCAACTCCACAACGGCCAGAGACGAAAGAAGAAAGTATTCCGCATCGAAATCTCTACGATTTTGCGGAACACTCGAATCGTATGTCACCTTTATATACTAAGTTCAAACAATTTGATTGACTCCAGCGTCAAAGCGATGAGAGATAGAACTATTTGGTATTCGATAGAGATAATCCCCATGAAAGCCTCCACAACTTTTTTTAACCTCCATATATATAAAACTTTCAAAAATTTGTATGAAATACAGCGCCAAATCGGTGAAATACAACTTTGGTGTGTACCCCAGAATGTCTGCCATTAAAATCTCGATATTGTCTAAGGACATAATTATGCCCAATTATAAATGACGCTTTCAAACCCGACTTTTGTAATCTCTCCTACCGCCAATCTAGATAAAAACTAAATTTTTCTACATTTCTACTATGCCTCACTACAAAATATCAAAAATCGCCCGATTTTTAATCATCTATGGGACAGACAGAGAGACTTTATATATATATATAAATAATTTTTTTGTTTCTAGCACAAAATGTATTTCAATGCAACTGAAAATTTGTTGTTTTTCAAAAACTTGACTAAAAATACCGGGCGGAATAAACGAAATGTAATTTTTTAAAACTGGGTCTGGTAGTACTAACCAACCCAAGTTTCTGTTAGATATACTATTTTAGAATAGGCAGACCTTAAAATCAATAACTTTAAGTAGATTTAAAATATTCAATTTTCAATATTTCTATACATGGAATATCCTATTTTCTGGTGAAAAAGCTTTGCGTTCTTAAGTTAAAAATAATTTTGTATATCGATTAAAAATTCTTGAAGAAGAAAAATATTTAAATATGAAATTTTTCTTATTAATTTTCTATTATAATATAAAATTCTTACAAAAGGAAAAACTGAAAAACAAAGGAAAAACAATTATCTATACTTTTATACAAGCAGAATAGTTTTTTTCGCCCAACAGTTATATTTAGTATAGAAAAAACTATGGACAGTTTTCTACACCTTTAGTGTAAAAGAAATGTTCTTGATTCTGCGGAAGTTCGTAAATTTCATAGAAAAATCCACTAGGAATGAAAAAAAATAAATTTTGTTGGACTTTTGCCCAGTTTTCATGTTCAAGAGAGACTCTTTATATATAAGTAGATCTAACTATAGAACTATGAAACATGTTGACTTTAGTGGTGATAATGATACTAAGTAAAATCTTACATAGTTTTATTCCGCAGATTTCCTTCCTTCGTTTTCATTTATTCTTTTGTCTTTATAACCAGTGTACACTTGAAAATTATACAAAAGGACCTATCATTGGTATCGGATTTCTGTACCGCAATTATTCTCCAACGTTTGAACATTGGCAAAAAGAAAAAAAAAAGAGAATACGTACTTGGAAACCTTTATTTAACTCATCTCGAAAGCGACAAAAAAAACTATTACTACTACTACTAAAAACTAATAATACTATGCCAAGATAGACGACGAAATAAATGTCGTCATAGTTTTATATCTAGCGAACACAGGATGGACAATGTTATCAATTGTACAGAAACAATTCAAGGACAGATTGTTTCTAGTGATATCCTCTAGGCTACATAATCGTAAATTATTGCTATTGTGGATTTTTTTCTTGGTCTAGTTATGTCTTCATTGTTGCTGTTTCCATTCTTCTATTTCGAAATCCTTTTGTAAGAGAAAAGCTCTTATATTTGTTTTCTTTTGAAACAATAGTAAAAAAAAAAAAACAAAACATGTCCATACGTCCATATGTCCACCAGTAAAAATGATAAATTTTAAAATAATCTTTCTTCTTTTCGTGTCTATTTCCAATTACAAAAGAACAACTCCTTGAAGACTGAAGAATTGTGGACATTTTCCAATCGTTTTTCGATAAAGAAAATATGTGAGAAATTCAATTATTGGAAAATAAATGTTGTAACTTTGTTATTATGATATTTTTCAATCAAGATTTTTAAAATTAATTTGTCTGTTATAAAAGTAGTAAGTAGTTTTAAAATTGCATATGTTTAGGCATGGTATTTATTATCCAATTAGTAGTAGAAGACAGTTTTTAACTAATTTGTTATCGAATTTAGGATTCAGTTAATATATAAAAAGGAATTTGGAAATAATAATCTCAAGAAATTTGGTTGGTAATTTGAATTTGAATTTGAAGATTTAAATTCCAGAAATTCTAGAAATTCATTTCAATCGAAACATCATGAAATATAAGGAATCTAAAAATCAATCTTCTTAAAATAAATCTTTATATTGATTTTTATACGAAATAATATCTTCATTAAAATTGAAATTTCTAATTCACTCTGAAACTTGTGAAAACAATAATCCGATTTCATATCAAAATAACCAACAAATATAAAAGAAAATAAGCTTATCAAAATCATACTCTATAACCATTATTACAATAGGCAAGAGTGTATATATAGTATTTATCTGAAATTCGACAAAGTAACTGTAATAATCCTAATGTGATGTTTCTTTTACAAATCTAACATATTCTATGATTCCCAAAGAAAAAGGAAATATCTTAATATCCATGGAAACGAAAGTTCATAAAGCGTATAAAAAAATCATTTTCAATCTTAAAATCCTTTCAGTCTATTTTTATATATTCTAGAAAAATCAACTGAAAAATAAAAGATCTATTTTCTAACACCCATTTTTTTCTTTTCCTTCTGTTTGTTTGTTTTGTAATCGGGTAGGACATTAACAAGACTTAATCGGATCAAAAGGTTTGTTTTCTTTCATTTCTATATATAATATATTTGGTTTGTGTTACCTATATATAGAATATATATGAACCGCTGAGAAACCATCATTGTTTTGTTAGAAGTTAGAAAACTATAAAATTGTATTTCCAAGAGAGATTTTCAACATTTCCAGCGTTAGAAGTTAAAATGTTTGTATTATTTTATAGAAAAATATTAATTTAAAATTAGGGGATTGTCGGTAAATGAAAAAGAAGCAAGTGAATGACAACTTGTCGAATATGTATTTTGTCGTTCAAACAGACAAATCTTCGATTCATCGAAATAAAAATAAAATAAAATTTATACCGACACCTCTAGGTGGTTTTAAAACAGAAAATAAAGCTCAAAAAAGTAGATTCGAAATTGGAATTGGATATCAATAAATTTTCAATAAGATCCTGTATTACAAAAAGTCTAATATTTGATGATTGCAAAAGTTCGTGGCCGATTTCAAACCAAATTAAATACAACATATTTTCATGAAAAATAGTATTTATTTATCAATAATGTACTCTCCATCATTTTTCTCTAACTATATAACTTGAATGTACTTTAATAAGGATATAATTTAAAATAGAAATTATGTCGTCATTATTTAAGAAAGCTTTTTGATATTTGATTATTATACACAAGAATTCTTTCCATGGTAAAATAGGATAAATCGATAATTTCATGATTTTCACTATCACATTTCTTATACGAAAAACATTGAAGACGCGAGCTTTTCTCCTTCTTTTCGTGTTCAAAGAAATTAATACCTTAAAAAGGTAATTCGATTAAGCTTTTTAATTTCTTAAGTTTTTTAATACCCATAAACTTTTCCAATTATGATAAATACTTAATTCACATTCAAGTATATATGTTTCAAATTAATTGAATTTTTATATGACAATAAAAATGAATATTTACATAAAAAAAAAAAAAACCTAACTAATTAAATTTGTCAAGTTTGAAAATGGTTTATTTCTTTTTACTCAAATTATCTAAAATTGGCGGAAAATTAAATATTGTGAATTTTCTTTCAAAAGTTTTCATAGATAAATTTTATAAATGATCCGATTTTCTGACTTTTTAAAAGAATCAACATTTTTAAAAGAATTTTTCTTAGATACCACCATCCAAAAAAAAAATATCGCACCCCCAAAATAAATAAACATAAACACAAAAACTATCAAAATGACACTGATTTTTTATAGTCTATGATAAAATTTCGTATTTTATAGTTTAAATAGTGTCTGAATGGATAAAAGGTTATCTGTTCATATATACGATATTACGAACAGAGCTATGTGGAAAATCTCAGAGCTATAAAAATCTTTAAAATAGTGAGAAAACGAAAAAAAAAAAAGAAAAACTAGACACAAGCAAAATAAAATTTAGGATATGATAAAATCAAACTCTGTAAGGATAACCAGTTTAAGACCACGTCTATATAGAAAAGAATATACAGAATAATTCCATAAGGGAAATTGTGTAATTTGAATATAAGTAAAGAAAAAAAAAAACAAGTTCAGTCGGATTTTTATATGGTATTCGCGTTTCAACGTTTTAAACATGAATTTTTCTCGAGTCCAAATTTTACACTATTTTCTTTTCTCGAATTTTACTATATACAAGTATATATATTTTGTTGGTCTGTATATCTCCCTCTATGGTAATTTTCACACAAATTCATTCTATATAAGAAAACGAGAAATTGCAGTAAGCACTAGAAAATATATATGTCTCGAGTTTTTTTTTTTTTGCTTCCATAAAGTGATTTTGTGAAAATGGTCGAGAACAAATGAAAATCTTTTTATCTTTTCTTTTTTTCGTTTTTAATATCACAAACCACATACCTATATTAATATGACTGCAATGCAACTGGAAAATCTTGTTCAAATAAGTTTTTAAGCATATGAAAATTGTTATGGGTATAAGAAAAACAAAAAAAAAAAAAAAATCGTGAAAAATATCGCTGTTTTTGCAGTATCAATGAACGGTTATATACCATACAGTAACTAACGATGGAAAAGAAAAAAAAAAGCAACATAATGTGGTCCATATGCTGAAATAAAAAAAAAAATAATACTATCTATTCGAATATGTGTATAAAAAATCACTACAAAAGGACATTTAAGTTAAGCATGAACGGCTGTTCAAAATGCGAACGAAAGATGAATTGGTTTGAATTGGTTGTAACAGCTTTTCTGTCTATCTTTCATACTAAAAATAGGATTTGATGATATCTCGAGGACCACTAATAATGATGGTAGAGCAGTAATATACGAAATGGTTTGAAATGGATCCAGATTCATATACAAACAACATATTATAAGAAAAATGAACAATATATAAGCATATAGGTATATAGAGAGAAAAAGGGTTTTCATCTTTGTCTATATAATTTTTTGTTGTTCTCTATAGAATTGTACTAACAAATAATATTCAAGTATATAGAGAACTAACACGTACTGATAGTATTACCCTCCGCCGTACAACCATTTTATTCATATGAGTACCATTATTTCAAACACCAGATGTTTGGATCATTGCTAAAGGATTTGTGGTTCTTCATGATGTTTGATGTGTCTAAAAATTATACGCAATATAAATTCGACATTTTTTCTGATATATATACATATGTTATATATATATATATATATATATGAGAAGACAAATTTTTCTTTTTTGTGGTCCTTTTCAAACACATATCATATAAATTTTTGCTATCAAGTTTTTGAAATCAAAGTCAATATGATTATATGTATTTGATTTTCTCAGATTTAAGTTAAAGAATTCAAATGCAATTTTCAGAATGTGTTAACAAAATTAATCCCAATTATAGAGAAGTATACATATGTATATTGTATTGATTCTTTCGTTCACCATGATTTTCGAAGAAGTTTTATCAAGAACTTCAAGAAATTTCACAATGTCCAAGCAGTTCTTTTCCAATTTGAAGATACACATTCCAAGAGGTAGTGCAATTTAAAACAAACAAAGTAGTATGGAAAAAAAGAAGTACGCATAAGGTCTGTTTTATTTGGTAGAGCAAATTTTTACATTGAAAACAAAAACAAGAAAAGAGAAAATCCTACACTACTTTCAGACCAAGCGTAACTACCACACCCGAAATTAGTTCAGTTTTCTTCCATAAAAAGTGTATTAGCTAAACGTTTGTCATTTCATTACAATATGGTTGCTAAGCAGCGCTATAAACATTTGAATTAAAACTTTCTCCTACTCCTGCTCATTTTATTTGCCACTTACCCTGCTCCAGGTTAGGGTATGGCAAATAAAACAGACCCATAAATAGTATTTTACGTTGATTTGGATCAAATCTAGAAATAAATTTTACTACGTGTACATAGACGAAAAATCGTTGAATCGAGATTTGATCGAAATTTCTACCCTCCTATACAGAAAGTTAAAATATTGAATCCAAATCAAGTCCAAATTTAGTAGAGAACATAAAATATTAAAATTGTTTAGCAAGCAAATCAAACTTGTGACACAGTTACCAAAACTAAGTAAATTCAGTCAATCTAGTTTCATATATAGATGCATTTAAATCTAGTTCGGACCTGGTTTGGATTCTCAATGTATACGTTGTAATTATTCCGATCAGAACTTAATAAAAACTATTTTAATTTAGATTATTTGATGTTGAATTTTTTAAACCAAATTATTTGTTATACAAAAAACGAAAATCCAGTCTCTCCTATTCAAGAAATATATTTTCTAAAATTGAGGTCAGAAATTGATTTGACTTTTGATATTGATAGGATACGATTTTTCTTGTCGATTTAAGTTTTTTTTTTCTTTTTTTTATTAAAGTATAAAAATATTGAGAAGGAGGAAAAGATAAAAATAAACATGTTCTATATCAAGAAAAAAGAGATATCTTGAAAAATCTCAAGAAAAACAAAACAAGGACAAGTAAAATGAACAGCAAGGACGAAAACAAAAATTATCGTTATAGATGAAAGGGATTGAACAATGATGATCATTGTAAAAATGAGGTTGGTCATGTCAATGTGAAGGAAAAGTGTATCCTTCGATTTTCATTCTACAATGTTGTAAAGAAAAGGAGAAAAAAATATAAAAAATATACAGGATGATTTTTTAGTCGTGATGAACTTTAAATTCAAAAAAAATAACACAAAAAGTTAACTTTTAATCAAACATCTTTTTTTATTCGAAAGGCATTAAAATAAAAAAATTACTTTTGGTATATGAACACCACGACGAAGTTCGCATTCTGTCAGACCAACTTTGGGTCACATTTTCGAGTAATGTCGGCCGTATGTCATGAATAATACGAACAATTTTGGCCAATTGTTGCTGGTTTATCAGAATAAACTAGTGACTTCACGTAACCCCATGAGAAATAATCAAGATATGTCAGATCACACCACCTTGGAGACAAATTTACAGGGCTATTTCCCAAAAGCAGATTGTCGCCAAATCTTGGTTTCAATAAATCGATAGTTTTTGTCGCTGTATGGTACAGTTGAAATAATATTTCGGCAGGATCAATGGAATTCATATTTTCGAACAAATATTCAGTCAGGTACCGATCTGACTGATCGTAACGCGAGCTTCTATCTAAAAAAATAAGGACCAATGATACAACAACCAACTTGTAAACCGCATTTTTCTGAATGTAATGGAGTCTCTTAAATCTCTTCAAAATAGTATCATTCCAGAAGCGATAATTTGCTTATAAAGCCAAAAGTAACCTAGCTACTATACACAATCACGCGAATCGACAAACGATTTTTAAAGTAATTTTGATAATTCCTGACTGTTCCTCAAACGGGAGTCTCTTCATGATTATTTCTCAGACTAAACATAAATATCAAAGAGACCTGTGAGAATGATAGCTCGAATTGACAGTTATCCCTATCGGAAATTCTATCACGCTTTAAAAAAAACACCCTATATATAGAAATACAGAATTTCATTTTCATTTTGTTAATATTTTTGAAATGAAAGTAAAAATATTGATCCATTTAATTGGATTCATCAAAAGATGAAAATTTGTTTGCTTGGTACGATGAACTTTGGAGATTTTTTTCGGTCTTTTTCTGACTTTATTAAAATTATTTATTATAAAGAAAACAAAAATGTATAAATTCGGCTTAAAATAAATAAAAATTCATATTTAAGGTTTTTATTAAAAAGAAGAAAAATATATTTCGAAATTTCTGAAACAAATGTTCAAATAGATGACTTCATGAGATCAATATTATGAAGTTGTTCTGTGTGCAATTTCAATTAAACATTTTTTTAATGAAAAACAAAAAAATTCTTTTAAAATTACCTCATTTAAAACTCCAGCTAAAAAAAAAAAACGTTTCACATTTTAAAATGTTCAACCAGAATCTAGCCATACACAAATTTCAATATAACTCAACTCATATTTCGATCTTTGATTGAATCGAATTATTTCTGAATGATACAGCATCAAACTATTCTAATCTAAACTCAAAAATTAAAATTTGTATTGATTATGTTTGGATTCGACTTGATTTCAATCCCGATCTTCTTTAAAAAATACGGACTAGTACACCAGAAATTGATGACAGACGACCTTTCTGCAATTTTATAACAGAAAAAAACTTCAAAACCAGATCTAGAGTGTTTCTATGCAGAAAAAGTGAAATCCTTTCTTCTTGAATATATAGTATCCTAGTCATGGTTTTGTAAGATATACTCATTGAGTCCTTGAAAGATCATTTTACCGAGTTTGTTGTTCATACTATATGTATATAAATATAAAATGTAGTATAATATTAATATTATACTAAACAAAAACGCCAAAAATTGAGATCTGAGTATAACAGAAGAAAAAAAATATATTATATAACACAGGAAAACATCCCCTTGGGACATTTAAGATATATACAAGTGAAAACAAGAAACCGGGGAATCATCATAATATAGTATATATCTATATAAAAAATTCGCAGTTCAACTTTGAGATACATTCAGAAAATTTTTCCAAAACCAAATCTGTTCTACGTTTTTGTGTTGGGTATTTAGATGAAGGCAAAAAAATACAATACAATACTAACCCATAGAATGTATAACAATATCATTTTCGCGATAGTACCCTATTGCCTACTTCTTCTTCTTTTTATTTTTCCTATATACATCGGATACCAGGTTCATATAAAGATACTATACCAATGGAAACCTTAACTTTGAATACATTTCTACATTATATAATAGAACGCACAAAAATGTCATCCACATATGTCTTGTTGTATGTCCTAAGGGTTAGCTTATACTAAGAACCTAGTGTTCCCTTGATTTTTTTTTTTTGTTGGAATCTGTCTTTCACCAATTCACCAACGGCCATAATTTTGTTCTTGCTTTCAAAAAAAAAAAAAAAAATCGAAATTCTATTCTTTTTTCTTGAATTTAGAAGTGAAAGTATATAAGAAAAAAGCCGCCAACGGCATTACCGTGTATATTTCAACCTTGTTTCTTATTTCAAGAAAATGATTCCACATAGTAGGAATGAATATCAACAAACAAACAAAAAACATACTTTCTATGCTATTTTTCTTTTGGTTTGGTTGCCCTAACATTATAACACTGTGCCTTTAGAATTTTCTTTTAATGTTTTTGGCAATTTATAAAATAGAAACAACGAGAAAAAAAACAGTATCTAACCCACTCAACAACTACATTGAAAATATTCAAGTTAGAACAACCAAAATTTGAATCTCATACTCCTAGAATAACAGAAAATTGATGACTAGTACTACTACCATCTTCCACCAGCAACAAATTCATAACAAATTTACTCTGTATAAGAATATATCCTTTATCATATATTCGCGATATAATATCTAGCACAATTGATATCACCAAAAATTCTTTTAGTGATGCTAGGTCTATACAACAAAATGGGTTTCATTCCATCAAAAAAATATATATTGTAACAAGAATAGTAGGAGGCACATGAAGACTAAAGTTGTTTATGATTTAATTTTGATGTCATTGTATCCTTTTTTTTCTTCCTTCTTTCAAGGATATATTATATATTATGTTGGCAGCACTGCGCAAAACATATGATAAATTGCGAACATTATGTGTTACCAGATGTAATAATGACTTTAGAGATTCGTCGTTTTCAAGTATAAAAAGAATGAATTTTATGGATGCAAAAAAAAATATCTAGAAATGGGTAAAATGTATACCAAAGGCAATGTCGACCCAATAGAAAACCTACCCAATCTACCCACATATACTATATATATACACAAAACTCATCCTAAAGAATGAAATAAAAATTCAAGAGTTATAAAAGAAGGAACTTTACCTTCTCACGAAGCATATCACGTATCCGGCCAGCTTGATTCTTTGATCGGTGGAGTTCTAATTGTAGTTCCAGGCAACGTTCTTGCCAGTTTATCTGTAACGAGAACCAATGTTCTATGAAATACGAAAAAAAAACGAAAAACGAATAAAGGTAAAACCAGATGAAATATAGTTAAGTGTGGTTTGATTTGGTTTTTGGTTAATGAATATCACGTAAAACAATTTAATATACACAAGCGCAAAAATGATATTATACCACACAACGTTATGTGAAGAATGTGAAATTTTATCTTAAAGCCAAAAAAAAAAAAACACAAAAAGCTCCTTACCTCTGGTAATGCTTGTGAATAATTATTAACTTGATGTACATCTAAATGATCGGTTAACGATGAAAAATGTGGCCATGGTGCATCAGCATCGAGTGCAACTAGAGCTGGGCTTGCTATCAAGGCGGCATTTGGTCGAGCCGGAATTGGTGGGGCTTTTTGAAGACGACGCGGCATTAAACGTGGACTATTTGGTGTCGAATGTGATGTACCAATGTTTGTTGATGTTGTTAAACGTGATGCCGGGGTAGGAGGCACTGATGGTGTTGTTGTACTACTGCTACCACTACCACTATGAACTGACATAGCTGATGTTGATGGCATTAAACCATTAACACTATCACTACTAACACCACCACCACCACCACCACCACCAATCGAATGATTCGAATGATGATAAAATCGTTTCGTCATTGATGGAGACGACGACGATGATGATGATGAACCCATTGTATGAGTTTGTGACGATGCCGATGGAATTGTTTGTAAATTAAATTCTCCTGATACATAATTATTACTGGTACTTTCGGATTTTGTTGCAAAATATTGGAATGATGAATGAGCTTGCTGATGATGGTAATGAAGTTGTTGCTGATTATGATGTTGTTGATTTTGTTTTTGTAATTCACTTAAACATGATAATGAATCAAATATCTGCGAAAGACGACCTGATGATGGAGTCTCTTCAGACATTTGTTTTTATGGAATGTGTTGGAAAATTTTGAAAATTTTTTATTTGAAGAATTTGGCCTTTTTTTTTGTTTTGTATTTCTTATATAAAAAGTATACACGTCATTTCTGAAAATAAAAAGGAAAATTATAATATTAAAAAATATAGAATTTTAATTGCTACAAAAAAAAAAGAAAGAGCTCTTAACTTATCCTTTTTAATTCTATTTTTATATAAAAACTAATTTATTCTTAAAAATGAAAAAACAAATCCTGTACAGAAAATTGTTTAAGTCGAGTATCCTTTTTCTTAATATAAATGAGACAAACAGACTGAAAAATTATACAATATTTAGAAAATTTAACCCTTTCACTATGTATCTATTTATTTATAAAATTGTACAGATACTGAATAGTATAATAAGTCTACTATATATACTATATATATTATGTGCCATTGCCATCCATTAAATCTCTGTCCAAGTATATATACCACACACAAGGCAGAAAAATGAAGAAAACTATAAGAAAATATCTATTTTTAGATAGGAAAAGTATATTCATATATAGGAAACACATCGAATATTTTATATATTTATATGGAATATATATTTCATTTGTAAATGGAACGTGTCAAGTAGTCATCTCATGTTTTATGTCCATGCCAATCTGAGCTGCTATTAATCATTTTCCATTTTTTTTTTCTTCTTCCTTTTTTTTGCAATGTGTAAATGTGTCCCATCAGTGTCCATATATAGTTAAATAAAATGAACAAAATAGATATATAAAGTCTATGTAATATAATATAGGAAATTGAGTTTATATATATATATAGATGAATGTCAGTCTCATGTGTACTGATGATGGCGCCCATCTCATGATCAACCGAAATTGAGAAAAGCAAAAAAAAAAATACCTCATCCTTAACAATTTATATTTTAGTTTTGTTATTGTATAATAGTCAGAATTCAATACTTAGAATGTTTATCATGAAGGAAAACTGCTATCCGAGCAATCAGTTTGGGTCATATGACCTTATACAATTGGGCTAGTAGTAAGGGTTTGATACAATCATTAGAGTATGTACATATATAGTATCTGGGAATCCTTTTCTCCTCTCCTAGAATGTGCTAGTTTTAATAAAATGAAAAGAAAATATATATACCTAGTAATGGACATTGGGATAAAAAGAGTTATATACATGAGTTACTATCGTATCAATTTTTTTTTATTGTTTTATATTTTATGAAAAGTGATTTATTATGTAAGATTATTGCGTTTGCTTTTTTTATATTCCTTTCAATTGGATTTTCTTTTTTTTCTTTTTTTTAAAGAAAATGAATATGTTTTTCTAATAAATTTCACTTCAATAGAATTTATAAAACGATTTTCTATGAAACAAAACAAATAAAATATATATTTCTTTACTATATCTTTGATTTTGATAAGGAAGCAATAAAGAAAAATCATATATATATAGGAAAACCACTTTAAAATCTATTAGTTCACAATAGTTTTCGAAAAGAAAAGGATATGCACATACAATTGCGAAAAGAAAAGCTTCCTGAATGCATTAAATATCATTGAAATCATCTACCCAGACGGTATACCATATTCAGTAACTATATATGTATGTATATGAACTTTCCTTTTGTGTTATATTATAAAATAACTTATACAATTCAATTCAATTCACTTTCATATATTTTATTAAAGTAAACAGACTCAGACAAAAAAGGTAAAAGCATGATGGTTCTGTGTGAAATATAAAATATAATAAAATAAAAGCCAAAAATCGCATTATAATAGAAACAAAAAGTCTATTGAAAAGTTTACAATAGAATATATCACACAGGATGATTGTATATAAATAGGTGTTTTCTATGTATTGCACTTAATTTACGTCCATGTAAAAATAACATAAAAATCCTTTTTCTAACGCGATATCATTTGATCCTAAAACTTTAACTGAAATTTAACATATAATAGGGTGATTCTTTAATAAGAGAACTCGCAAGTGGATTATTTGATTTTTATAGTGAATTTCTAATAAATTACGATATTAATAATTTCATTGCAAATTTCACTTTCTATTAGTAACTCATGTCATTCCTATAGTAACGAACTCATCCAGAATTATGTCACTAATAAAACATTTACAATTAAGTATTCAGATAAAAGAATCACCCTATATAAGTCTTAATAGGAAACATTACCACAATAAAAGGTAATGAATAGCTTTATCTACATGTATATTTTTGAATGAAAACAGTCCCGGAAACCAAAAGCTTTTTTAAAAGAATGGCCACTAAAATTCGTTATAGCTACACCCAAAAATTTGGAAATGGATGGAAATGGTTGTTTGGTATTGTATTAAATATGCACTAAAAAAAAAGTCTATAGGTTAGTAACACAAAAAAAAAAAACCGAGAGTAACCCGCGAAATGTAAACAGGTGTGTACGAAGTAAATTGAAGTAAAAAGAGTTCTATATTTTTATAGTAAAGAGTGTCACATATTTGTGATGATACCATTTTTATGAAAAAAAACATATAGTAACTTAAAATCGGCCTATAACCAATTTTTTGATGCCCCATCGTGGAAATAGGACTCTTAAGGTGCGTTTTTTTCACAAATCACTTCAGAGCAGAGCAAAATTTTACATTGAATACAACAACAATTTACACCACCTTTAGCTTGGACCAAAAAATTCTTTTTTTTAAAAACATTTTGCGCGTTTGATGGATACGGAGTTTAAGAGGAAAACAATTAAAACTAATATATGAATCTATCCTCTTCTTCAAATTCGTTCTAATTCACACGTAACCTGGGCCAGAATACTATAAATTTAATCTGCTAATAGGTGCATTAGATATTAAAGCACATCGACAAAACTTTATGATGATTTTGTTAAGATAGAATACCAAGTCAAGTTAAGGAATAAGCAACCCATATTGTAAATTTCATAAAAATCAGATAAACGGACGGACGAATATGAACAAGTCGATATAACCTTTGATTCTAAACACATCAAAAATCTTTAAAATCTTCTAGAATGATTATTTCTATGCGTTACAAATGTAGTGACAAAACTAATACCTATTTTCTGGTAGTACCTACACCATAGGGCATAAAAATGAATCAATATTGCCATCAAACCGCATATATAATAATATGAACATGAATTTTATTAACAATAGCAAAATTGTGGTTTATTGGCTCGTAAACGTATAAAATTTTCACTGATG
Source organism: Xylophagus ater (assembly GCA_963422695.1). Classification (NCBI taxonomy): domain Eukaryota; kingdom Metazoa; phylum Arthropoda; class Insecta; order Diptera; family Xylophagidae; genus Xylophagus; species Xylophagus ater. Next base: position 7,310,753 of record OY730483.1, read on the forward strand.
GGAATTATTGATAAGTGTTTATATTTTGGTGGTCTACTGATATATATTTTCCATTCGATATATGTATATATTGTTAGATGAAAATGGAAAATATACTTCTATGAATTTTTAGGTAAATTGCATGATGGTACACTTTTATATAAATTTTGAAATGGTGTGTAAAGGGTAATAAAATCTAGGCTCGTTTTTTTTTATGAAAAATAATGGAAAATTGTGATATTACTAAAAAATTATGAGACCTAAAAGGAAATATTGTGTGTAGAGAGAGAGGCATAAGAAAGATTTGTTTTTCTTTTAGCCCATGTTGGTTATTATATAATAAAAATCATTGCGTACACTTATTGTTTGTCATCTTTATTCGATTTTTTGCGTCATTTGCATTTAAATATTGTTATTATTATTGTTATTGTATTTATATACAATACATAATTAATTTCGTACATCTTAGATCGTTAGAGGCATGAACCCTATAAAAAAAAGTTATTGATTTTGACAGTTTTCTATAAAAATATGAGCTTGCAATTCCTAATGAATAGTTCTTTTCTGAATTCTTTGGTTATATAAAAGGTCAAGTAACAATCACTTGGCTTCAGCATCGAACTAGAAATCTAATGATACAATAAACATGCATTTTCTCCTTTAAAATCATATTCCTGCTCAAAAGAATTAGATGTATTGGTCATAAAATTTAAAATTTCAGGATAAACATGGAAAATATTTGTTTTACTAACTTATATAATGAAATTTACACTATCCTAAATGAAACCAATCCAGGACATCATTATCAGTGGACGATTGTTTCAAAAATGGCAATATATATATTTTTTAATTCAAATTATGTCCTTTTTCGCGATATATAGTCTCCTCTTCTAGATTATATCCTTTTTTTCGTATTGTTTTTGATTTATATCACATTCAATCGAAGCAATATATTCAGGTTATGGCATTTAATGGTATTTTGCATGCACATAATATGTATGGAACCTTTTCCAAAAAAAAACAGCAAAACAAAAGAAAACCCTTTTATTGTATGGTATTTTGTCGGTATTATATATTCCTGTCTCCCATACTTCTCCCATATGGCAAATCTATATATATTTTTCATACACGATTATTTATTTAAATCTGATTATTGCTATGGAATATTTTACATTAATCTCGTTTTATGGCTTTGTCACCATTCATATGCATACCACTCGCGATTATATTATGGAAATGGTTTGAAGATGTTCAAGTTATAAAAAGGTGTATAATGCTGCACAGAAGATAAACCATCACCCTCTTATATAGCCTCCCAATTTTATTGCTACGAAATTTTCTTTTTTCCGCCTTCAATTGAAATATTTTTATCGAGCTTGTACATATATATGCTAAATAAAGATATGAAATATAAAAAATATTAAAAAACATATAGTAACTGAAAATCGGCCTATAACCGATTTTTTGATGCCTTATGGCAGAATTGGGCTAGAAAAAGACTCATAACTAATTATATTTCAAGGATTTTGCTGCATAACTTTGGTTTTACTTTTTCAAATTTGCTCAAATTTGCAGATAACCTAGGCCCTAATATTGTACAACTATTCTGAAGATTTTATTCAAATCGCTATGTTAGTTTTTATAGTCCATCCAAAAAACTTTATCAATAGGCTTATTTTATCCTACGACTATTTCTTTCCCCATTATTCTTGTACCGATTTTATTGAAATTTAGCACAATATCGCCTATTTATGAAGTCATAGTATGAAAAAAAATTTAATTAAATTGGTGTACAAACTTTCCAATTAAATCCGAAAAAACAAAGGGCGACAAAACTTTCTGGTCACCCCGGTTTTTGCTTTATAACTTCGCTCCCCCTCAGCTGATTTTTCTGAAATGCAATATCAACTCGAGTTAAGAAATAATCAACTTACATTGTAAATTTCATCAAAATCGGATAACGCATTTTTGAATTATCTTGTGGTATCTGATAGTATCTACCATAGGGCATAAATATACAAAAGAAATATTTTGTTTTCATGTGGATTAACTTATAAACTACCAATGGGTATACCAGGAAAAATTTGTATGGAAGAAAAAATATCAGATTCCATAATGTGTTGCACAGGAATTTGTATAGGAAAATTCAATTCGCGGATTAATGTGGAATCATTGAAATTGTAGTTAGTTTAGGGATTTACATATATTCCAATGAAACAGATGTTTTATTGTGCTTTTTAATACGAAAGTTAATTTTGAATTGGATAGTTTGATCTCGATTTAACTCTACTGCTCAGCTCTTTGATCCCTGTTATATACAATTTTTTAATTATACATTTAATAAATAGATTAACTCCAAAATAATTTTGAACACTTGATTGAGACATGTCCATAACATATAATGGAACCTCTTTCATATATACAAAACTGATAAATAATATATCTTTTTTTAAGCTTTTCTGTATAGGTATAGTTGCTCATTAGCTCTTCCCACTGTAATAATCTCATTTTAGCTTGATTTGTTATTCCAATGACACAAATTGACAGATATATGCAATTTGAAATTATATCTAACCTAATTTGCATATATCTACCTTCCCAGAATCTAATTGAATCTTAATTATATTTGCTGTTAAAAATATATAAGGTTTGTGTTATATGATTTTTGTCGTATTTTCGGGTAAGATTAAAAGTAAGGTATATTTGATATATTTCTTATTTTTAAGAATGGCTTCATCTAATTGATCTTTCCGTCGACAAATTTGGACAATAAACTATTTATGTTATTTGGAAATTTCTTCACTTTTAAAAAATTTTGTAGATACAAAAACAAATGGTAATCACAGGTATATGATGGATACTTTAAAACTTCCAACTTTTGGTGGGTCCATCAAAAATATGCAACCACCCAAATAATTACATATTAAATTGATTCAACATAATATCCTCGAGAATTTTAACATTATTTTAATTCTGAAAAATACATTTTTAAAATACGTTTATTGGTTATATTTATGAAAGTGGGATCACATAGTGTGGTAAAGTCTTAAAAATAATGAAAATATTTTAGGAAAGATATCAAAGTGTTTCTATGAAAATTCAATCTTCATTTCAACTTTCTATAATTGAACACATCTAATAACAACATTCATCTTTAAGATGTCTCTGGAGAAAAGATTTCTCATAAATAACGAACGGTAATAAATATAGTAAATGATATAAAATTCATTGTGATCAATATTATTTCTTGACTCTTCTAAAAAGACACTTGATTAAAACTAAAATCTTGTTTTATTATTTTCTGAATATGTACTAAGTAAGTAAATCATTGATGATGGAAAGAAAAAAGCAGAAATTTTCTAAACATTAAATTATACGGCCTAGATTTTCAAGTCGACGTGTGGTACACTGTGATGGTTGCTATTTGTGGTAATGTTTATTGAAACAACATTTTAAACACTCCTTCAGTGGAAAAACGTTTTTTTTTACGATTCACTTGAAAGAGTACTACTTAAATATGTAATTATGATTTTTTTTTTACAAATCTAATAAAAAAAAAATGCGTATTTTAAATTTTAATTAACTAAAAATTTTTATACAAATCAAGGAAAGTTTATTGCACTTTTGTTTTATTTAGTATGAATCATTAAACATATAATAAATCGTTATTAACAATTTAATAAATAATTCTTTAAAATAATAAATAAGTACTTTGGCATTTTTCTACATTTATATCGGATATCATTTTAACGTGTTTTGCTTTCATAAAATTCACCTTAAAAAGTCATTGTGCTTTTCATATAGAGAACCAACATATTTTTTTGAAAATAACATTTGTTAGACTAAAATCAGACAAGCCTATTGCATTTATCAAAAGACATAAAATGAAAAAGATTATTGCAAGCCGCGTTATTAATAGATTTCATTGAATATTATTAAATGTATAGAAAGAAGAAATATTATATCTTAGAAACTCTGTTCAATGGCCACCACACCATACCAATACAAAGTCTTGGAAAGGTAAAATAAAGCACGGTTATAGAAACTGACAATGCTTATATGAAGAAAAACATTTATGAGAAAATTATGATCGGAATTTTAATTAGTTACTCTGCATCGGGGCATTATGAAACCAACATTCAACAACGTTTTATACTTGATGAATTTCTATAAATTTTTAGAAACGTTTTTTCTTTAGTTCTTTTTTTGGGTAATAATTAACATATTTACATATCCCAAGATATAAGATTAAACACCGGAAATTTTATTAATATAAATTTCAAAAAACGAAGAAAATAGTTTAGTTCATGTTAATAACCTTACAAATGTTTTAAGATTCAAAACCATGATGAAAAAATAGTAAATACAATAAAATAGTCAAAACTAAATTGACTAAATTTTTATTCGATTATGAATCGACAACAATCGAATGCATTTATTCTTAAGAAACAATCGTAATCGTAATTCGATTGAAACTAAATAGTATTGAAAGAACATTCTCATACTTTCGATACGGTTTACTTCAAATGAAATAGAATGATTCCACTCCTGATATTGTACAATATTTTGAATGAACAAACAGAATAGAGTAATGAACTCTTAAAAATCCTGAAGTAATCTCAAAGGAAGCAGCACCTAATGAACTGAATATTCCAGAAGCTTGTTGTTCTTGATAATACACCTCTAGTTAGTTTTTCTCAACTTTTTGCTTCTTAAAAGTATTCGGAGTTTTACATGAATATCAAAAACGAATAAGAAAATGTATTAAAAAATTCAGATTTTAAACATTTTAACAAGCAAATAGAAGTAGAATCTTAAAAATCATGATTCTGAAGACACATGTCTATGATATTTAAAATATTTCAGAAAAATTCTGTAAAATAAAGAAATAAAAAAACACAGGGTTCATAAAAAGCTACTAACCAATTTCAAGAAAAACAAATCAATATCTCGTTTATAGTGTGACAAAGAAAAAAAAGAATTTAAGAGATCTCAGCCGATATACTTATGAACAAGTGTGATCCACGATTTTTTTTTACTGAAAAACCAATGGACACCTAATTTTCATCGATTTTGTTAGAATAAATTGACCAAAATATGTTTTCCTTCACCTTTAAAAGCTTTGCACTTCCAACAATTATTTTTTAAAAGAAAAAAGAAACCCCCCGTATAGCTTTCGTTGAACCCTATATTATATTTTTATATACTACAGTACATATAGTTTAAGAACTAGAGAAAAAAACAAAATAGTAAGTGTGGTACCAACAAACCCATTCATAAGATGATACTCAAAAACAACTCCTTTACTAGATATGGATAGAGGAGCTACTATTTGACTATGATCATAATGATGATGTCTATGATGACGATGAATACATGAATAGCATTCAAGTTTAACATTTTATCTTCTATCCTTATATTTGATCTGTTTGGATATTAAAGGGATAATCTGAAAAAACAACAATAACCAGTCAACTAACTAGTATATAAACTGAATAGGATGCTGCATCTCTTTTGCAACAATATAATATTAACAAATAACAACACAAAAACAAACAACAATGTTATATGAATTCCTTCAGCTTCTTTTTCATTCTATATTTATAAAATAACCGCTTAATAGACTCGTAACACAGGATGCAGCAATTTTGTAGATTTCAACTCAATTTGCATTTAAATTTACATGTTCATACTAAAACGTGGTAGAAAAATAATTCTTATGTTTGAGAATGGATATGGTTAACATTTTGAAAGATTTGTTTTTGTGTATCAAATCCTGTTATATAAAATGGTATGAGCAAAGGTAATAATGTAGATACTCTGATAGTATATAAAGTCCTTCAACTTCAATCAAATTCGGTTTATAGCTGCAAAATAGCCAACTATGAAATTTTATAGTAGTGAACAACGTATATCATTAATGGATATTTAAGAAGAAAATAGTAACGACTCAGCTTCATAAGAACTTCATGATAATAATTGCTTTGAGTTGAGAGAAGTACACCTTCTTTATATATATTATAATAAAATGGGAACAAATTATTTACAAACAATTTCCGCATTTTTTAATCACTACAGGAAATTCACGAAGGCTTTTAAGCATGTATTTCTTTTCTAACATTTTATAATGATGAAAACTTTAATTTTTATGTTATTCCGCGAAGACATGTAGTATTTGCTGTACAAATTACAATTCCATATAAAAAAGAAATGTAAAAAACATTATATACCATATATTCACTATCATTTGTTCTACTATCAATCGCCTTCAAAGTTGACAAATGAAAATTCATATCCTTCTCTATATTCATATAAAATTTCATCTATTACAATAAATTGTTCATTGCGACATTTGTTCATGTTATAAAAAATAAGTAAAAGAAAAACACTTTACTGGACGACTTTTGTTATGGCACGAAAAAAGCCTAACGATATTTAGTATTATTATCATTTTTGTTGTCATCATTTCATCTCGGTTTTCTCTTCTTTTGGGGGTAGTCAATGGATACTATGTTTGATGTACTTAATTCATACCAACAATCAATCTTGAATTATCATTTCATACAATTCACCCCATGCTGATTTTATAGGAAAATATAAAAGCTTAGACATCTCATCATGAAAGGAGATAAATGTAAGAAAAACAATAAGGGACACAAAAGCGCCATGGTTTATATATGGGGCAACAACAGAACGGACAAGATATATGCATTCACGTCGTAAAAAAAAAAATAAATTATTTTTTTTTTAATAAATGAAATATTTTCATTACTCAACTTGAGCGAAACAAAATACAACACCCATCCAACCGCCATGAATGGCAAGGCAGAATGAATGTTCTCTGGGGTATTATAAATCGTGGTATGGAAATCAATATGAATTTTTTCTTATTCATGGATCAGTTTTAGAAAGGATATTGCTGATTTGAAAAAAGCAAAAGCATGAATTAGGATGCGCCCAATGATGCTCCCAAAGATATTGTTTTTGTTAATTTAATTTTTCTTTTGCTATAAAAACACAAAAAGAAAAATTAATTAATAATATTTTCATTCTTTCTTAGGGAAAGAATTTGCCGCATTGTGTTCGTTGATTTTCCTTTAGGAAAAATTCAAAATGGAAAATCCATGGAATTTCCTTCAATATTCATTCTTCGTAAGAAAATTCTAATTGAAAAAAATGTAAATTTGATTATTTTTATTTTTTTTTTGTAAAAATTAAAATAATAATTTTTAATGAATGAAATATACGCCCGCGAACATAACTCATACAACAAAAAGTTTTGATAAACATGAATTTTAAATTATTTAATTTTGGAATTGATACGAAAAAGTAGCGTTTCCGTTTAAGAATTGTACTTGAAAATGTGTTGATTTTATATTAACTAAACAAGGAAAATTCATCCAAAAGTGTGAATAATATATTACACAAAAAGTTTTAAACGTTCTCTAAACTAGAATGAGGTAAATTTATAAACGTAGTTTGTTTTCTTTTTTTTTAACACTTCAGATATGCTTATTACAAGCAATGAAAGATACCATTCAACATCACATCGAATAAACGATGAATCAAAGATATAAATGAGCACAAAGCCATTCAAAACTCCAAAACGGTCCCCCCCACCCAACTTGAGCAACATGAGCAAACTACACTAGGTCACATGGCAAGAGCTCCTAAAAGTTCCTTGCACAAGATTCAATGTAGCTCACTCATGCCACCCATGCCAGACGAAAGCCGTCCAGAACCTTACACATCCATACACTCATCTGTGTCTTTGGTGCTATCATTATCATTAGTGTCGGGAGGGTGGAGTAAGCTAGAGGAATATTAGTGCGGTAGAAATGTAAATTAGTGAAAAGGAGAGAAAAAAAATACCATCACCGACATGATCATGATCACGATCATCTTAGTTTAAGGCCATTAAGGAGGCTCGGAGACTCAATAGCACCAACTAACAGTAAACCATTCTAATATTCTCCAAATAGTCAAAAATGTTCTCAGAAAAGAATTCCTAGTAGTAGCAACATAATTTGGAATTGAAACCGAATTATGATAAGCGTGGCTAGTTACTATGAATAGCAAGCACAATATAAAATCTCAAAACAATTCCACCAAAGATTCTTGCTTTTACCAAGGCTGTTATCCTTTGCTAGTACATTTAATATGCCCAAGTTCTTGCCTGAAACTCAAGTACATATACGATTACAAATACAATAAGTACGTAAATAAAATCATAGAAATTTCAGAGATTTAACATCATATATATTATAAAGCTCAAATCAAAATAATACAGACCAAATCTAAAAGCACTAAAAGAATCCTCTCTCCAAAAAATCAATCGATCAATTTGTTATTTCATTTTATTATGGTGAATTTATTAATTTAATAAAATTGTAACAAGAAATAACAATAAAATAAAATCATAAAATAAATGATGTGAAACTTTTTCTCTCTGATATCGTAAACTGTTTCTTTTTTTTTCATTTTTAATGTTGCCCAATAATTTTTATCAAATGTCGTCCATGGCACACAGGCAATAATGATGATTTTTCCAGTATCTTAAATTTATTTTTGATTTGATTTGATTTTTAATGGGAAAAAATCTTTTGCTATTTCTAATCAAGAAAAATAAGTTTACGAGAGGCAAAAAAAAAAAAACAGAAATCTTAAAATAAAAATAAAATTTCTTATTTCTGGATTCGAATAAAATTAATCTATCAAAGAAAGTAGGAAAAAAAATAGAAGCCCTAACATTTTATGAAAAGAAATAAAAATCAAAATTAATTTCTTAGAAAAGAAAGGCCATTGAAATGTACCATAGACCGTACTACCTAAGTAGCTAATTGGGATATGTTCTTATAAATCGGATATTAAAGTTTGATCTAATTCAAAAATTTATTGAACTGAACATACAACGCTTGTCCAGAGGAGCGTCCTTTTTGAAAATTATTATAAATTCACATCTTCTATCAGAGATGCAAAGCATCAAACAATTGTAAACTAAAGAAGCTAATTCTTTCCTTGTAACAGACTAGAATGTGTATTGAAAGTAATTCTCATTCAAAGTTCAAAGAGTCAATGTGACAAGTGGCATTTCAAGGCGGAATTAAAGATGACATCGATTCATCCTATGAAGATTGTGGTGCACTACGTGAAACCGAGTAAGAGATTGGTTTGAATCGTTCAACAATAGAAATTTGGGATAATGACAATCTTTTCCGACCACCACGTGCAGCAGCAATTAATGCCAGTTATTGGAACAATTAAGAATTTATCAATAAACGAATTAAAATTGAATAAACCTGAAGTTGATGAAGCTTTTATGATCCCAATTAAAGCATTATGCTCGTTTGAATGTAGAAAGCAAGCGTATCCAATTCAAGCCTGGTTACAGTGCACCCGTTTATATTGTTGGCAAACATCGAATTTGGGGAATTACCACAGCAATAACTGATATGTTCTTTGTTTGCCTTTTACCAAAAGATGTTTATACACATAGTGTAGAATTTTTAAGACCTTTTAAAAATAGTTAAATAAAGTAATCATTTCTGTGAAGAGTGGTGGGTACGTATTTTTCTTTAAGACTGTAACTCTATTCAGATATGCTAGACCATGTAGAAACTCTTTATAAAGAAAATTTGTGCATTGAATGACCAGAAGATTAGTATTTATAAATCATTTTTCTAACTATAAATACAATATCATAAAATATGACATAAACACTTCACTTCGCCATCTATCCGGTATGATATTTCATATTTTTGAAGAACGAGGCTGGCTTCCAAGAGTATGTGACAGGAGAGTATCCATTTCTTTATATAAAACTTTAATAATTTGCAAAAAAAAAAAATATGTAGGAGTTATAGACGTGTTGGTTTAAAGTGTTATTACAAATTGGCATTAAAATTGAAAGCTTATAGAATAATTATAATAAATAAATTGTTTGAATAATATTTAGAATTTCTAGAAAAGGCAAATTGAACAGAGTATAAATACAGTTTGAAATGATCGAGTTGGTTTAGACCTCGTTTTTAGGAACGATTCTTCTTAACAAATACAAATAGTTCATTTAATTTTTTATATTCATTTTGGAAACAAGTCATTTCATTATTCTAGAGAGAGACATTTTCTTTACAAAAAGAATATTTTACGAAATATTCATAGAACTATTTTCAAAATAACAAAAGCACAAAACTATAAAACTTAGTTAAAAATTCAATGTTCTACATTTTTAGTTAATTATTCCAACATGTTGTCCCAAAACATAAAAGAATCAACATATTCAATTTTTCGTTTGTTTGAAGTTTGGGAATAGCTTTTGCTTGTTTAGAGTTTTTTGTCGACTCTAATATACTTGTTATGGATGATGGAGATTTCTTCTATTTGAAGTATTAGATTTTAAATTGTTGAAAAATTTCCAAACTTCCACAATAAAGCAAATGTGACATATATAAATTTATTACAGAATGTCTAAATAGTATAGTACTCCTTCTTTGTTCGAAAACTTCATTTCAAAAGAAAATATTTCATTAGAATTGACAAATAACAAATAATCGTCTTTAAACAGAATTTTATTCAAATTGAATTTTATTATTTTACGAATGGTTTGGGATAATTTTTTTTATGGATACAAAATAATTGTACAAAGTGTCGTAAAAGTTGTGGTAATTATAAAGAAAGAGTCGTATTCGATTCTTACATATTTTTTAAGGAGAAATCTCGACTTCTCAACACTCAACAGATAGGTTAAATTTCTTCTATATATTAACCACTTTTCAAGCAATTGAATAACTTGTAACGTTTCTTCGTGGTGCTATCTTTCCTACAAGCTGAATCAATTATTTTGATGGCAGCCTAACATTTTGCATTCAGACATTCCCAGACAATTTTCCCAATTAGCATTCAAAAATAGTGGAAATACGTCAATTGTCTTCAAGTGCTTTAATGTTATTGCAAATCATGTTGCAGCAAGTAAGCTGTTGGTTCTACTATCAGTTTAGAGAACCAGATTTTACGACTGCCTCTTTCGTTGCTCTTTTTTAATAAACCATTAGGCTTTCACTTAAACCTTTGAGACAACATTGACTTAATTACAAACGATTTAATTAATTTTTGGTTCATCCTGTATGAATCTGTATGTAGCTATGAAGTAAAAATAATTCATGGTTTTAAAGTAGGTAGTAAGAAAGTAAAATTGCCTCCCTTTTTCTGTTATACAATAATATTTTTAATGTAACAAACTTAAAGACATCCGCAAAATGTTATGATAAATTCAAGAAGTTAGTGGGTGGATTTATCCCACGAGATGAAAACGAAACTAATACGTAATTCATAAAGAAATTCCATTCGGAATAAGAATAATAATAATGTTAAATAAATATTTTTCCATTAACTATTTTATGATTTGTATTTACATTTGCTTTATTTACTATAATTTTTTTTTTCATTTAATATTATTTTTCTTTCTCTAAAGAAATAACCTCAAAACCTTATAGACACCCACTTTGAGAACTTTAAATATATTAAAAACTAGTACAATATTATAGTAAATATTAATTAGAGAAACTTTGATAAGACATTAATGAGTTACTTTGAAAGAAATGTAAATATTAAGATTTTGTCATAAGTTAAACAAATGTGAATCTCTTTCAAGTTTTACGACATAAAATAAGATAGAAGATATTAAAATAAATATTAATTAAGTAATCCATCTACGTAAATTCTTAATAATCTTGTTTAAAGTCATTTATTCATCAACTAAAATATAGATCTGGTATAGAACTCATCAGTCATCTTTCTAATATTGGAAAACGCTTGTAGAAATTTTTTACATATAGATTTCTTTATCACAATTGGAACTCGTTACAAAAAATCTTGAGATTTTGATTCTGACTTAAATGTAAGCATGAATAGAGTAACGTAGCGACTGTGGAGGAAATGAATGGACAACATTTGATCCAAAGCTAAGAATTATGAAGAGCAACTCTCATATCAATGACTTTATTAGACGTGTGAGGATAATAGGAATGTAAAGAGTCAAAGAAAACTATTAGACGATTACTGTCCGTAGTATGAATGATAAAACATTAACATGATTTTCCGAAGGAATAATAATAATTGACAATAAAGGTTGTTGTTCCAGTTTCTCCAGAATATAGTACAATACTAAATTGGTTCGATTTCAATCTATCAATATAGTTTGTAAATAAAACCAATATTAATTCAAGTAGTAGAGCTATAGTTCGTGCTATAAACATGATTTCCAATGATACTATTGACACTATTCTTCTTAAATTCTTAAATATGTATTTAGTTGTCTATCAGAGTACATGGACTAGAACACAAAAAATACTTACCTATTTTCTTTTAAAAAAATTTATTCACAGGTAAAAAATATGCATTTTCTTCAATTTGAATATTTTTCTATTCCTTACATTTTCAAAAGATTTTAAAAAGAAAAATTCTTCAAGAATTTAAAATTTCTTCGTGGCTTTTTTTTCATATCAAATATTTCATTTCACTTGAAAGAAATATCTAGAACGAAAAATCGTTAAAAATCCAAGATTAAGTTCTTAAATTTGAAATATTTTATTTGGTTTTACTTTTTTTTTTATCCGAAAAGAAAGTACGTACATACACTTCTTCAAAAACTTGACACTAATCAAACAAACGATAAAAGAAAAATATTATATACTTGAGAAAAATACATTTTAAGTAAAGCTTAAACGAAAAAAAAAAGAAAATTCCGTTTATCACCCACTTTTTTTTGAATGGTCTTGTCTTTGGAAATTTTCATATAAGAAATGCGACGAGAACTGAGAAAACTTTGTGTCTACATTATTATGAAGAAAAGATCTGATGATATCACCATAACTGTGGTAGACACATTTCCAATCTGAACTGTGTTAGTCATAAAGAAAGATCATCGAATCGAGAAAAATATGAAAAGAAAAATGGACATGTTTAATTTTCAGAAGGAAAAACTTAATAGATAAAGAAATGGACCACCAACAGAGGCAGACATTATTATCGAATGGTCATCGATATTTTGTTGGACCCAAAAAGATGGAAAAACTTTTTGTACAATCGAACAACAGAATCATATTACTTTTCTTTTGCAGGACAAGAAAAAGAAAATGAAATCATTTTTAAATAAAAAATAATCGTGACATACTTGTAAAGATTGCGGACAATTTTGATTCTTTAAGTTTGAAAAAGGTTTACTGATTCTCGGCACTCAACAGATCTTCAATTTTCCCCGCAGCTTGCAAAATTTGTGTTGTGTTTCGTCATAATAACGCTGATGACATACAAAATTATATCACTTCTCAAAAGTGTAGAGAGTCACTGTATAGTCATGCCTTTACGCTATCAGATTACAATTTATTTCGGTCCCTGCAGCACTTGTTTAAAGGTCAAATAAAAAGCTTGTAAAAATAATTTTCTCGGTTTTTTTGCCATGAAAATCTACAATAGAAGTTCTACAATAGTGACGCTGACGAGATAAGTTTTCTGTCAAGAAAGAAGCAAAAATCTCCAACTAAAATAGATAATACATTGTTTAATAAAGTTTTAGATTCCTATGAAAAATTCGGATTTTATTTACATAGATAAAAAAAACGTAACGACTTTTGGGTCTATCACATTCAGTCCACGAATGGAAAGGCCTACTACCAATAGTTGGGAAATCGTATCGATTATTCCGCAATGATATGTCTATGAGCTATGGACTGATTTTGATAAAATTTGGTAGATAAGTCTATTGTAATGAATAGAAGATAATCTAATTTGATTTGAGAAGCAAACGGTAAATCACAAATTGGTAATTTTTCTCATAATTTATATAAAAAAAAAATTGAACTTGAATCATTTTGTATAAGAAAGTTTTGTTTATTCATTTGCCAGATGAAAACTATATAACCCAAATCTTCAGTCCAAAGTCTTCATTTCTAAACAAAAACCACCAAGGACTCAGGTTAATAAACTTTCTTAAGAAACGAAACAAAAATACGATTTCATTATTTCATTAATTAATTAGAAATAAATTAAATTAAACCTTTTTTTTAGCAAGTAATTTGCAAAAATTCATTTCTTTCATTATCAAATTTCCCAATGTCAACGTTTTTTGATAGCAATTTTTTTTTTTAATAAATTTTTGGCTTTTGAACTTTTCAAATTTTTTGTAAAAAAAAAATTGGGCAATTTGAGATAATTTCTTAATTCATAAAAATAAAAAAAATTGTTATTTTGTGAATTCTCAAAAATAAGAGAAAAAAGCAAATAGTATGAAATTAAAAACAAAAAAAGAGAAAAAACAAGTAGTAAAAGAATAAAAGAGAAAAAAATTTTTATAAACAAAAATTGACATAGTTTTTTTTCCCTTCGATTGAAATATTTTGTTTTTGCTTATTTTTTTTTTCTTTCTATCGGAATTTCCTTATATTTTTGAACGAAAAATATAATTTTAAGAGAAAACATACAGAAACTTAAAATCGGTCTATAGCCAATTTTTTGATGTCCTATGATTGAAATGGAACTTGTAGTTAACAAGCAAAAGAACTACATAATAATATTTCAAGCTTTTTTCTGGATAACTCTGTTTTTTCTTCTTCGTTCTAATTCACATGTAGCCTAGGCCTTAGCCCCTAATAGCAAACAACTATATTGTAAAAATTAGTTTCTAAAACACATCGAAAAAACACCTCTATTTTTTCTTACACCTATTTCTTTCTCCACTATCCTTTGACGGATTATACTGAAATTTAACGTAGTATCGTCATAGATTGGTTTACCTAGGCTTCCAAGCCAAATGAGCAGCGTGATGTTCAGTATTGTTGTTGTAGGTGAACTTAAAGAAGAGTGGATGAAAAGAGGTTTAATGTGAAAGAATGAGAAGAATCTATATTGTGTCGCGATATCACAGTACAAAAAGAATCAGTTGAATGCACAGTCGTTGGAAGTCTCTATGGTATGGTCTACTTACGTAAGCAATGCATGTAAGATTAAAATTAAGTTTTAGAGGGTGTTCTTGTACTGCGACCTTTAAGATGTATTGTACCCCCTCTTTTTGATATTGATAGTGATCTCAATCAATCTTTCAATGGCCGATTTTACATTGGTCTTACATGCGCTTAAGTAACTTGGGCATATCCATGTTGAGATGTCTACACTCGTCCTACATGGGCCTTCACCGTGAATTTGTACACGTCACATCAATGTGTGTGTGTGTGTCACGTGGGTTGATTCAATGCCTTCTAGTTATCTCATCATGCCAGCATGTAGACGATAATGACGTCTTAACTTCAAGAGTGTGGAAAAGAGAAATATTTATTAAGCACGAAGATAAAAAGAGAGAAACTAGCTTCTAATGCAAATTACATTAGTAACGTGTTTCTTTATTTTAAATTTCGTGCTTCCTAATTATTTTTTTTTTCACATACTTGAAGTTAAGACGTCATTGTCATCTAGGTGCTGGCCTGATGAGATATCTAGAAGGCATTGGTTGATTTGAGCAGAGAACTAGTGAGAAGTGTTTATAGGTGCGTGTCTTCAATTTTGCACTTAAGCTGGAGCTGGCGGACTTCCCGAAATTCGCCGAGCTCTTCTGGCGTATTAATTTTTGAAGAATGCGCCCATTTGAAGGTCAATGTAAAACCAGCTTTTCTGGTAAAGCTAAAAAACACGGGTTAAGTTTCAAGTCGATACTAAGTCAATTCTTAAGCTGCCATATAAATGCTACATTAAAATTTCAGTTTTACAATTCGACAAAACTAATATTACCATTTGGTATTAACTACCATAGGGCATAAGAAACACAAAAGAGAATATAATAATAATACATAATCAAATGATATAGCAGCTGTTTGAATAAAAACAACGGAAAAAGAGAAAAATTAAATTCGGGTGTTGTTGACATAAAATGAAAATTTTTTTTTTTCTTCTCCTTCTTATAAATTACCTCTCTTCAAAATTCGACTCTCTTTACATTCATTCTGTTTTTAGTATAAAAAAAAAAAAATTGTTAAATAATATTTTCTTTCCCATATTTTTTACTTAATTTATATGAAATTTGTTAAATTTTTAAATCATTTTGAATTAATTAACATAATATTGATTGATATTATTAAAAATCATAATCAATTTTATATAAGAAAAAAAAAACTTTAGAAAAAAATGAAACTTACATGATTTTAATTCTTTTCTTTCATGCTGTTTTTTTTTCTTCATTCGAAACACAAAAATTAAAAATTATGAAAATCTGTAAATTTGGCTTGAATTACAACCTTTTAGTGTGGATTTTTTTTTTTTTAATTAAAATTGTTTTTAAATCGTTTATCAAAACACGTCAATAATTATTTTTTGTAACAAAAAAAAAAAAAAAACAAAATACTAAACAACAATAAACTTGAATAAGAATTTTAATAACAATTAAAATAACTCTTTTTACTCTTAATAAATATTTAATTTTTTTTTTTTTCCTTTTTAATTTTTACTCAGGGGTTGTTCACTTTTTCACATTCGAATTTAAAACAACAAAAACAAAAATTTTTTTTTTTTTATTTTCGGGTGGCAACTTTTTTTTTTGAAACTACAAAAAAAAAATACACTTTCCTTTTAATTTTTCTCCCACCAGAAATTATTATATATATATATTTTTTTTTATAAATTTTTAATTTAACATTTCTTACAATTTTGAAACCAAAAAAAAAAAAAAAAAACTAGAATTTTAATACAAAACTTATTTTCTTCAACCACACAAAAAAAAAAAACCACGAACCTTTTTCGAACGACAACCCACTTTGACAGTTGACACAACTAAAACTGTGCGCTGGCAATTTTACTCTCACTAAAATTGCAGTACATTTAACGAAAGTTGATAAAAGAGAAAAATTTTTCTATATAGATAAATTGAAGGAAAGAGAAAATATTTGCTTTTTATTTTAGAGTTATATTATAAGAGAAACGATATTTCAAATGGGAAATTTTTAGGAAATTTATTGTTGTTTATAAAAAGAAAAATCAACAATACACAATTTCCCGGTATTTTGAAAAGGAAGTAAGGAAATGCTTTTTTTTTGTTATGGAATTTTCTTGGATATTTAAAAATTACTTAAATTTATTATAAACAGGAAAATTAATTGATTTTATGGGTTGAGAGAATATATTCGATTTGGACTTGTCAGTTTAGATCAGAATAGAGATGAATCAATTTTCTTTATGTCCAGCCAAGTAATATCACAATCTGGTGTGTCAGCATATAAAATGTTTCAACGGATGCGTGCCGATTTTCACAGAAACCATATAGTAACTGAAAATCGGTCTATACCTAGTTTTTTGATGTCCTATAGCAGAAATGGGACAGAAAAACAGGCAAAAATATTTCCAGGTTTTTTCTGCCTAACTTTCTTTCCTGTTTTCAAAATTTCTTCTAATTTGCAGGTAACCCAGACCCTGACAGCATAAGTATATTCTGCAAATTTTATTCAAATCGGTATATTAGTTCTGAAATTAAATCAAACAAAATTTGTGAACAGGCCTCTTTTCTCCTAGGAGTATTTCTTTCTCCACTATCCTTGACGCGATTTTAATGAAATTTAATATAGTATCGTCTATTTATGTAGCTAAGCCATGTATGTAAATAATTGAAACAAAATTGCTTCACAATTAAATGACAATTAAATCCAAAAAACCATATAAAAATACGACAACACTCTCGGGTACCCCTGGTTTTTGCTTAATAACTTCGCTCCCCTTCGGTCGATTTTGTTGAAATGCAATACCGAAACCAGTTAAGGGATAACCAACAATAACAACCAATAGTAGTACCTACCATAGGGCATACAAATATTGATGTACTAGATCGTTTTTAATCGGACAGCGACTTTTTCAAATATTGTCCATTTATATACTCATATCGATCAGGGCTGGCCTACAAACCCACATAAGTTTACCCATGGGCCATGCCGAAACTCGTTATCTGATAGATAAAAGTAAAAAAATTTCCAATTTTGAGTTACCTCATAAATTGCTAAAAAAAAAAGTATTCTTAAAGAAAAAATTAATTACTTTTGTCAACAGAAAATAACTTTACATGATTTAAAAAAAAAAAATGTATTTAAATGATCCGAAATGTTTAAATTTCTCGGTCCTTAATTCATTTCCCGCCCAGTCCTGGATATGAACTTCTCAAATCATTTTTAATATTTGAAATCAATATTATTTAAATATTTAAGAATAAATAAAACTAGTTAATGAAAACTTTTAACAATGGGCAAACCTATGAAATCAACTCCGCAAGGATTAATAATATTATATCAATTTTTGCATATCTAATAATCAAATAACACTACCTTTGAGAAGACAAAATCAAAAATGCCCACAAAAGATTCATAAAATCCGTAATGATTACAAAAATAATATGCTTTTCATTAGGACTTCATACATTTTGTAGTGACATTGACACCTCCTATAATAAGAACTGAATAATGTATCAGATTCAATTTATTTAACCAAAAAACTAATAATATATAATAATAAAATCCAGTTTATATATAACATATGTATATAAAGTGTTTCTCTCGAGAATTATGCATATAAGATGAAAAATCATCCCTTTGTCAATGTGATGTGTAACACAAACACATCTCCTTGACACACGTTGGTACTAAAAATACGACCATTATTTGAACATATTAATCCCAGTCATATTATCCAAGTATAGATACTAAACTAGCATAATTTACTAACATTAGTTTATAGTTAATTCCATAATAATGAGTAGTGTACTTGTCATTCCACCGCATCCATTTCATCCCATTTTAGAAGCTACAAAAGCAATTCTATGATCTTGAAAATTTCTTCTCCCTACAGTCTCTTCAAATCCATTTATTACAATCAATTTTACTGGTTCTCATTTACTAGTCCATTACAAAAATGCTCCAACTTTTTTTCTATCACCTTAATCAATGCATGTGTGAAGTTTTATATTGCAAATTTTCACATAGGCTTTTCATACCATTTTTCCATTCAATTTAATATCTTGTCCTGTTTTAAATAATTAAACAAGAAAAGCTTTCGAGTTTTTTTTTGCGTGTGTGGTGGGTGTGAGAAGGACTGTGACTGCAATATGAAATTTTTATAGAAAGTTAAAATACTGAAGCCTAAAAAATCCAAACACAAATGGATAACTTTTGATATTTAATTCGATTTTCGACGATAGACTTGATGAACATTTATTTAACCAAAACTTGATATAGTTTTTGGGGTTGTGATTATATTTTTTGTTTGGAAAGGACTAATTAAAAAGCATAAAATAATTTTTTTGGATAAGGTTTTAATTCATTAAAAAGATTAAAATGGATAAATTTTATAGATTACGATGGATTTTATTAATAATTTTGACTACATTTTTGAATATTTTAATATTAAAACTGGATAATATTATAATAACTACAGTATTAATACCAAAAGCTTTAGAGGAAATTCTTCATAAAGTCACGTCCAGATTAGTTTTACGAGGATTTTGTGATTTTCATGTCCATCATTTCAATATTGTAGTTTAAAATATAAAATCTAGACGTACCTTAAAACATTGAAAAAGACTTTTCTATATGAAATAGTGTGTACCCTACAGTGACCGATTAAAGCTACTAATTAAAAATTTTAGTTTGTCATAAATGATGAAATGGGATTAGTCGCGTATATACGGTACAAATTGTACTAGATTAAACCGATTGATTGTTATCATATTGACTACTAACATTTTCATAATGAAAGCATATAGGATTAGTAGAGTAGATGGTTTCGGTTATGAATGAGTATATTAACGGTTATATATGTATATATACAATATTTGTTATGTCACCTCTAATCTATTCATCTATTTTATATCATTCTATTAAAATATTATTTACTCCCACCGATTATAATTCAATAACTGGGTGGGGTTGTATGGTGTTCATAAAATATGGGCTAATATCAATATAGTGAACAGATTTGACAGTATGTTAATTAGTGTTGATTGCTAGTCGTTAATTAAAATTTAGTTTCAGTTCATTTGAACATCGATTAGGATACGGAATTAAATTCTATATGAATATATTGATGTTGTAGGAGACAAAAAAACAAAAAGGATTTAACTTCTTTTTTAGGAACTATATAAATAAAACGATAGATTATAATCCTATGATTTAATAATATAGAATAATATTAAATAGTTGAGAGTGATGAATAAATTGGTTAGACAATATTGTTGAATGGATGCATTCAATGGAAAAAAAAATGATAAAATAGTAGTTTGAATGAAATATTGAACGTGAATTAAATCGCCTATGCTTTTATTTGATTTTTTTGGACAACAATATAGAAAAACCATCATAAAATATGAATATTATTTAAATTTTAAATGCTTGAATTATGAACAAGAGCGCTTGACTTAATTCGCGTAAATTGAAGTATGTGGATATTTTGGGTATCCTTGGTCCTCCAGATATCTGAAAATTGAATTACGACTTTAATCACATTATCCCTTTTCAACAGAATTCCTTTCTTGGATATGAAATCAAAAATTTCCAAGTATGGAAGTGTATGCATATCTCGGATATTCTGGGTCTTACAGATATTATCCGCACCTCTTTCGACAGATAATTTAATTACAATTTAAATAAACGGTCCTCCAATAAAAATGCATGCTTTGAATTTTGCGGAATTTCCTTTTCGTCCACAGTAGATTCTCGCGACCTATAACAGCTGTCAATAATAATATCGTTTCTTCGTATATAATTCCATGACTACTAATTGCATTAATCGCAGATAAGAAATATCAACATTTTAGTATTGTCAAGTTTTTGAAACTAAAATGGTTCACTATTTAAATCCGCGGCACTATTATTGAGACACTCTTTATAAATTACATAACTAATCAATTTCATACTTTTAATAAAAATATTTCTATTTTGAAATTAAATAAATAAGAGTGGCTTTTGAAATACGTAAATATATAAATTGTGAAGATTCGGAACGACATCATTTCTGACTTCTATTCAAATCAAGATTCAAAAGAAACGAAAATAGGTCGTCGTATGCATTCTAGTTTAGGTATTAACAAGTACCCACTTCCGTATTATATGCACATATTAGTTGGTACTAGACTTTTTAATTACAAACTCAAAATTACCTAAACAAATCTGATTTCATCCCTATAGAATTCTCAACAAAAAAAAAGAAAAAAAAAACATCAGCCCTTCGAAATGAAATAATAAAAGGTGGACTTATAAATGTAATTAAATTCTTAATTATATTGCATCTAAATTTCTGATTAAAGTCCAACCAATATGTACGAATTGTTCAACAAGTTTACAATCCTAAAAATATAATCCTTTGCAAAATATAAATTGTATGTTTATATATAATTGTCAATTAATCTCATATGAAATAAGTGTGTTCTCAATTTCAGTTTTCATTTAAAAGGACATCATAAAATGGAGACATTATTACCAAACAAATGTTGTTATAAATAATTTAAGATTCTGGTCAAAGGATTCGATGCAATATGAAATGCAATCATCGTTTGTGTTCAACTCAAACTTGTATAATGGTTAATATCATGTCTTTTATATTATTCATTCAAATGGACTATAAAATGAAGTGAGATGATCCTTTATTCTGAACATTTTCCCTATATGAATCCATGTGTTTCCTTTAATTATTTTCATGTATACAGACAGAATGGAGCATGATTTATTCATCTCAACAAAAATATGTATGTAACCGAAAGAAAATATCATAGTCAAGTGAATTCTTTTTATCGTTGGTTAACGATCACCAGCTTCAATTCTTTAAATTAAAATTCAAACTTTTGGTTATTTCTTTGTACAAAAAATTTGCGTTCCATCCTGTATTTTCTGTTTAAATCGAAAAACCATATCAAACAATAGAAGATAAAGTTTTGTCCTATCATTTCTTTGGTGTTATTCTTGATGACAATCTAAAAGAAAGATCCTAATCTCACTTATCCTAAATGATGGTCGAATATTGTATCCGTAGTGTGCTTAATTCTACTCTAAACCCATCTAGGATACCTTTTCTAATGCTTTAAAAAATATATATACTTTTTTTTTGCTTTTAATTTTTTAGGCACTAGGATTTTTAGTAGTACTCAGTCTTCCTTTTCTTCTTTTCTTTTTTTTTTTTGAAGAAAAGTCATTTGTCATGACTGACATATACCTCGATATGTATTATTTTTCTTTTTTTTGTGAACCTAACTTTTCAGATACTTGTATAAGTTCAAGGATAGATCTCATCCCGATGATTTGATTTTCTATACTGAACTGTAATCAAAGTCAATTGTTTGGGATCATATCATTCTGTGATTTTTCTTATAGAACCATATAGACATAAGTATTTGGTTTAGTATATATTTTGAAGCCTTTTTTCAAGTGTACGATTATTACGAAAAGGCTCCTTCATATGTGATATTTTTGTGTTCATATGTAATGACTAAGAATATCACATATGGTTGTTGAGTATCCGACTACAGAAAAAAAAGCAACAACGTGTGATGGATTCCTAATTTGATATCGAATCAATAATGATGAGGATGACAATAAAGAACAAAAAATTGTTTATAAGGCAAGAGGACGGATGTCAATGACTTATGATGATAGCAGAAATTTTTGTCGCAGTGATTTGTTTAAAGAAAAAAAAAAGAAAAGAAAATATTTATATGAAAAATCACAGTTCATTGACTGTGCTTTTCATTTTGAACGTGAGAAAACTATTGAGAAAAATGTAATTTTCAGAAAATTTAATTATAGAAAAAAGTTCAAATTGAGTGCTATTTTGGATAAATTTTAACAAACGAATTCAAGAAAAATGTCTCAATTCTTCAAATGAAAATAGTCGGAACTTAAAATGTACGTTCAGAAAATCAACAATTGTTCCTTAAAACATTTTTAGAGAAGTCTCAATTTTTTGACATAAATTCTTCATAAGTACGAGACTTGTTGGTAGATCCTTAGATCCTTATTAAAACCAATTTTGAATCACAGGAATAAAAAAATTCCAAAGAAACTATAAGCTCGACTTTTTCCTCGACAGCATAAAAAATAATTTTGATTGCATTGATTTGTAATGATTTACAAATTCCCTTGATGGCGTACTTTCACTGGAAATTTGTTGCTTTTTTTTGTCTTGCTTCACGGAAAACATTGGAGAAAAATTTACTCCTCAAAAAAGAAAATATAAGAAGGGAAAATCTATTGTAATTCGTTATTAAATGCGTGCGCAGGTTCAGTGGAAATACGCATTATATTTTTTTTCTTTTCTCTATGGGGTAAAGGAAAAACTATTTTTGAGGAGGAAATATAATTATTTTTTCTCCTGAATTTTCTTTTCATGATGTCTTGAGAATTTTTCTGTTCAGGAAAAAATATTCCTTCAAACATTTACGTATTTGTCATTTGTTTTTCAGAAAATAAGGATCAGAATTTTTGAATTCTTTTTATTATTTCGACGTTTATAACTAATTTTAGTGATATTAGGACAAACGTAATAGAGAAATACATTTTTTGGTGGATATTAAAATTAAATAATTACAATTTAACAGGCTCTTAAGTTTTCTTTTTTAAATAATTTGGAATGAGTGTTATATCCAAGAATCGTAATTGTACTGAAATTTCGTATTTTTATTCAAAAATTCAATTAAAAATTAATTAAGATAATTAAATACAGAGTTCATTGACATACCACCACCTTTTTTAATTGATTCTTTTCAAAATCTTAATTGTTTCAAGAACCTTTTGTATAATAAAAATTCAACCTTTCTTTACATATTATAATATTGCAGTAACTTTAGCTTAATTTAAGATGTCAACACCATCGTTTAATCGTATTTATTCTCTCTAGAAACCCTCATTAATGTAGGTGACTATGTCATGGACTTCTAAAACTTATATTATTAGAAGATATCCGATACCGATTCTAAAGTGTTTATATTTTCAAACCCTTCACCACCATTAAAGAACCGTCGTTTCAATTTAATAGTCGGTTTTTTCTATTCCCATAAATATTAACATCTATATAAATGGGCTCAAGTGCACTTTAAAAGCTTTTTTCACAAGTCACCTATATGCTTTTTTCAGGTATTATTTTCCATTTCTATATGAAAGTTGTTGTTATCTTTTCATTTGATTTTGAAGAAAATGGTTTTCTTATATCCTTTTTTTTAGGTAATATTATATTTTCTACCCTTTAAAGGTAGGTGTAGTTTTGCAATTGGGTTATTCTTATGTAATTTTCCATAGTTATGATATTATTTAGAACATATATACACGGTTAAGATGGGAAAGATGTTCGAAGAATAACCTAAAAACCCATTTAAAAAGAAATACAATAAGATTTTAGGTAATATATTATAGAAATAGTGGTTGGAGGTTAGATATGGTATCACCAAAATAATTTTCTTCATTATAACATAAAAGGGTGGTTCTTTGAGTTAGATCTTGAAAATTCCTACCAGAATCTTTTAGCATTATAAATATGTTTGGAATTTTGTCTTCACAAAATATATGATTTATGATTCATTCTCATATTACATATATAAGTCTTAAAGATTAGCAGCAGGTTGGCTCCCATTTTTATAGTATGTATAAAACATTTAAAATTCATTAAACAATATTAACCTGTTCTATAGATGCCGTGTGATCTTTGAAGAAAGATTCGATATGTGTTTTGGATATTAATTACATTTTTACAATTATGTTAACGAAAACTATAAATTCTATTTCTTGATATATTTGTCAACTTTAAAATTCAATATTTTTCCTTTTTGTCAAATGTTGAATATGTGGTGTTCCAAAAATTGTGTCTATGTTTGAATTTTGAGGTTTTTCTTTTTAGTTTATTGGAAAATTTTAATGGTATGCCAGTGACAGCTGTTGATAATTATTATTCATAATTGGAGATGAGAATAAATGAGTTATAAATTTCATTTTAATTAATATTGATGACATCCACTGAGATGAATTAATTACAAAATTTTAGAATATAAACATGTGAGATTCTAGTCAAAAATGCTTGTCTTCTTTCTAGGGAAAAGTTTTGTGATAGAAGCATAGGAATATGAAGCGTTCGAAGAGTATAATCTACTATCATATTTTCTGAATATACTATATAGGACCTATAGGAGTGAAAATTCGTGGTATTGAAATTTAATTTTTCGATTAGATTTCAATTAACAAACGAATTTAGTGTCAATTCCATTGAATAAAATTAATGCTTGTAAAAAATAAAAATTGAAACATTGTAGTATTTCGAAAGTCTACCATTCTTGCCACATTCAGATTGGATTACAGATATTAGAACATATTCGAAAATGTATAAATTTTAATTAAATAAATAAATATGTTTCCCATTCGACTAGAAATACACACTTTATCTTAAAATCTAAAATCTAATAATAAAAATTTCTTAATAGTTTAATAAAATTTTATAATCATATTTTACAAACATATTTATTAAAATATGTCCTATATCCAAGTATTAATAACCCTTTTTCATATCAATCCATTTCAGTCAATTTATTCATTGTCCTTTCTTGAGATTTGTATGCCAGACTCATTCTTATACCATATTATTAGATGACCATTTACTAACCATTTACTGTATCATTATTACTATACGTTTGGCTTCAGAATTCAAGAGAAATCCTTTTCTATTTATAGGTAAAATGGGTGATGGTTGTAGAAAGTAAAAATAAATAAAGGAAAAAACGAAAAAATAAACAATATTACTGAATAAAATGATCGAAGGACTAATAAATTATGAAAGTCTGATAATTAATTATCCAACATTGGTCCCATGTTTCGTTCAATCGTCTCTTCGTTATAATGGTTTCGATCTAAAAAAAAAGACGGGACTATGTATTTACTTGGATAAAATATTCGCCATACCAGACAGGCATATATGTTTATACTATATATGTGGAAATATTTTATTCTTTTCATGTGAGAAGAAATTTTTGTCCACCAACAAAATTTATATCATGCACCAGGATATCACTGTGTATATAATAAAGGAATCTTCTTTTTCGAAAAGACTCTATAATAATATATAAAGTTCAAGCTTTTTTTAATATAGTAGGACAACCATTGAATGGTGATCAAATTTTCCATATATATATATATGCATATATATATTGGAAAAGGGTATATATGAAATAGGTTTACGGTCTGGAATGCATATTATGTTTAAATATAACATATGTCTTAAATAAAGGACAACATATTTAAGTAGTAGGTATAGACATATAGTACTTCCGGTAGATTTTAATCTTCCTACACACCCGTACCGGTTTTTTTTCTCCTTTTTTTTGGACGATGAACCGTCTAGTCTCGGTTTATTTGCTATTAGTTTTCATTTCTTCTTTATATATAAATTTATAACAAAAATAAAAAGTGGTAAAAGGATTGTTGTCCTTTCTATTTGTGTCATATGTGACCCCAGCTGAGAATGTTGGTTACAAAAGTTTATATATTATTTCATTTGTTTACGCAACCCGGAAGTTCTGAAAATGTTTGGTTTATAGTAAAAGTATGTTGTCTCGAATTCATATATATATATATTTGGGATGAAATTAAATACTACCCCGACTACATACATAGAAGATATATTTTAATCGGATTTTATAAGCTATTTATTTGGATTGTTTACTATAAATAGAGATTTGGTATATTTCTACCATTTTGAAGAGAATAAGCTTAAATATTTTCCATATTTAAACAAAAAGAAGGTGTTTATAATTTATAATTAGTAACTAGAAATAGTTTATAATTTGATTTTATTAAATATGAGCTTTCAACCGCCTTGAATCTTGAATTCCAAGTTAAAATTTGTATCTCATAAATCGATATCTTATAAAATCTCTTTCATTTTTGTCCTTTTTTAATAATAATTATATTACATTTTGTGAATATAATTTATACTTGAAATCTTCTTTAATGATTCAATTACGTTCCACCCTAATATATATAATATTTCCAACACTATGCAATATCATATTTTAGGTGAAATTTTCATTGTATAGTATATACTTCCTTATTTTCATTTATGATAAGAAAAAAAAAATATGAAGAGCTTTACTGTTGAACATTTTATCCTTCCTTCTAACTAAATCCTATTTTTTAATATTTCAAAAATTTATCAACTTACAGTCTATACTTCGGAAGTTCCTGTTTGGAAAAAAAAGCAACCAAAAAAAAAAACCCCCGAACACAACTAGATATGATAGCATATGATTTAATCTTTTAATCCTGTCTGACATGTTTACGAATCAAATCCTCTTATAGTGAAAATTAATTCCAAAATGGAGATGTCCTATGGAAGCTGCCCTTTGGTTAAGAAAAATGAAAAATATTTGTATGTTAGTAGGATATATATATACCAAAACGAGGGGTGACCATGGAAAAGATATCCATTAAAGGATAATAAGGATACCAATTTAGAGATTGGAGAATTGAGAGAAACAAGATGAAGGTAAAAAAAAGAAGAAAAACCGAAAAGAAAATAGACGGTGACACTTTAAATAGGATTTTACTACTAAGAACTTATGAAATTTGTGAAGTTAACTTTTATTTTAAAAGAAAACTTTAAATGATTTTATGTACGTTAAGAACTCATATTAAAAACAAATTTATATATTTGTGTAGGAAGATAAAATTCATATGGAATTTCTAGTTGTTTGTTCAAATTCTAAACTGATCTTGTATAAGGGGACAACCATAAAATAAATGTCCCAATAAATAACTCGGTTTTTCTTTTTGATAATAGTACTCTCGGAATATAATTCTTCTTTAAGGTTTTATCTTTATCCTATACCTTAGTGCATTTTTGCTTTTTATTTTTTTGTTTCTTTTAAAAGGATTCTTTATTCTATGGTGACATTATTATTTTTTTTTTTTTTTGCTTTTCAGTAGTATTACGAACAAGAAAACATCTAAAGAAATGGCGAAGAAAAGATTGCAGTAAATTTGTTCAATTTAAGTGCACTCGAGTTCTTATGCGGTAATAATTTTTATGTTAGTTTAAATCGTCGTTCATGTTTCTTTATATCTATGTAATAAGAATTATTATAGCATTCTTCTATGTCTTGCCATAGGCCATAAAGAAAATTTAGATAAAGTTTAAATAATATTTATGATCAACAATACAAATTTATTCTTAAATGAGAAATATTGCATTAGAAAAACCGCAAATTTAATAATACATATTACGATACATAGGCTTTAACCTCAAAATCTGTATATATAGTATCTCTGACAGTTTACGTGTAACTACCTGCTATTACCTCGTTTTTAAAAGTATTATAATGGAAGACTAAATGCGCTTGGAAAATATTGTCTCCATTAAAAAAATAAGAAAAAATTATTAATATTTAATAGGAATATAACATTAAACCAATTTGAAATACTCTGTATCCGTTTTATTTATCTCATTAGACATCCTTGCTCGCCTCTAATATATACTTCCTTGTTTTCTATACTTTGGTGGTATTGTAATAATTTTAATGAGTCTTAAAATTGTTTTACTAAGTTTTTAATGAGAAATGGAAAAGAAGAAAATTAAACAAAATTAAGACAACACAGAAAAAGGAGTCTTAAGATTTTGGTTAATAACAAAAAAAAAAAAGCTACAATTTGCCGGTGGCAAAATGTTTTCCATCAAATTCAGTGAATTATTAATGGTCGTAGAACGAAAAATGTATTTAGATAGAAGAAGAGAAATAAAGATGAAATTCTTTGGGAGAGAGGATTAATGGGTTTAAATGATTCATCAAAATTCAACATCATAACAAACCACATCTACAACATCTTATCTTTATCCTTTTTCTCATTTTAAGAATATTAGAAATCCAGAAACAAATATAATATAAGAAAAGAATCTTTTATCTTCGCATAATTCTGATCGATCTGAAAGCTAGTTATCATCCCAGTTAATCCATTAATAAAAGAAAAAAAAGAAAAAAAGCTGTTTTTCTGGTTGAACATTTTTACTAATCGAATTTAATGAAAATACAAAAATGTGTTCTTAAAGAAAAGTTTATTTCTCAAGAAGAAAGTTATTGAGAAATTCAACCCTTTTTTTTCCTTCATTTTTATCATCAAAATCATTCAGTATTAAATATTGCCACTGTAATAACTATATCCTTTATGCATTCATGCTCTTTTCAATCCCCAACATTGAAACAAGGTTTAATTAAAAGATTTTCATTAGACACTTCATCCTAAGAATCCTTTCTAATTTCTTTGTATCGTTTTTTTGTCTTGTAACAATTTCTATTTCGTCGTATATGTACAGTTTTAATCTCTGCTCATTCATTTCATTTATATGAAAATACTTTGAAAAATCTGATGAGATTAAAAAAAAAAAACAGCGTAGAAGAAGGATATGGTTTTGTTGCCACTGCTATTCACTGCTATAGTATCCTCTATAATGATTGTTTTCACTGGTATTTCAGAATTTTTTTAAAGAAGATAAGAAGAAAAAAAGATTTTTATTGTGAAATCTAGTAACATGAACGTTTGGTACAAGAGAGTTTCAACTAAGAACCAACTAAGAACTGATTTATTCTATCTTGTTTGCCTTTTCTATACGATGTCTTAAAATTTTAAAAGATTCACTTTTTTCTGTACCGAAAAATTTAATGAATATTCTACTTTTTACATTAAAATAAATGAAATGCATTAGTGCAATGCTTTTAAGCATTGGAATAACTAAAATTTTTCATTTGTCTGAAAATGTACATTCTTAGTTGAGTTTCAAAAATGATTTTAGTACATGAAATAGACTAATTTAAATAAAAATTAGCATGTATGAATTTAAATGAAAGAAAATGTATATATTGGCAGGGAAATATCTTCCAAACTGTAGCGTAACTCGATTCTTGTACTAAATTGAATATTTTTACTAAGTTTTTTGAAAGCTTTGCGCAGGGTATATTTTTGATGTTTGATTTTAAAGAAAGATATCCTTGGGTCTAGGTTAAAAGAAAAATACTTGTCCGCCCTTACATATTCCTTAAATATTTCATTAGAGTATTTTATAACCATAAACACAGAAAAATCTCAAAACTTTTGGCTACCATAGTTCTGAATGTTAGTTGCGAGATATGAAAACTCAGTTGTGATAACTGAATTTTAGTTGTGAAAACTGAGAACTCAGTTATGAGTTATGAGTTATGAGAACATGAGTTATGTCACAACAGAGTTTTCAGTTCTCACAATTGTGTTTCCAATTCTCACGCCTTTAAATTCAGTTATTACAACAAAAATGTCAGTTGCCAGAAATAGGCAAAAGCTTTGTGATTTTTCTGTGTGTAAGAATATTTTCAAATTCTCTTTAAAATTAGTTCAAAAATATAGTATCAGATTCTGAAATGAATCTTATATAAAATTCATATCAGAATTTCTCCAAATAACTATTAAAATTAAAATTTCATAAAATTTTCTTCTTAACAACTTAAATTATTTAAATAGTTGTATCTTATTAAGTTTACCACTGTCATATGAATTATTTCACAGTATAACAAAAATAACGAGTAATTCTTGATTAACTGGGGTATTTCGAAATCGTATGTTTTTGTACTGTCTATCATTTACAGTAGCCGATATGTGACCAGCTACTTATTAACATATTGCCAATAGTGATATAAACGTGGCAGTGACGAAAAGTGCTAGCTGTAACCAAAAGAAATTTAAGAAAGCGTTTAAGATCTTTTAGGTTTTTTATGTGCCTTCCTTATAATGAATTCTTCTACGGTTATAGTTACAGTACATATACATGCGATTTGAAAATATCTCAGTTAGTGTCATTTTAGTTTTAAAAAGATATATTCTTCAATATTACAATTAAAATTCTCTTGCATTAGATTGAAACTTTATCTAAATTATTCAAGGTATATCCTTTGAACTGATCGTTTTCGTGCACCTAACAACCTAACACATGACAATGATTAAATTTAAACTTCCAATTGAATTACTAGGCACCTGTTATTTATTTTATGTTATTAAAATAAAAAATCCGTTAGTTTAGAAAATATCAAAATGTTAAACGTTCCAAAATTACCACAGTTTCTCCTATTTTATTAAAATCCATTCCAATATATTTTCAAAGAAAGTTCATACAAAAACTCTTCAAACTAATTTCATTTCCGAAAACTCTTCAAGATATTTAAAACTTCATCATTTCTTAACAGAATTTTGAATTTTCTAAATTTAACAACAAATTTATATTTATTTAACATATGTGAGTGTCAAAGAAAACTTTACCTTTTGGACGAGATTCGAAATACACTCAACTCTTCTTTTACATGGTAGATACGTTTCTCAGAAATTCGAGTAAAGAAAAAACGTGTAAAATGAGATGAGTTTCCTATGGAAAAATTGGGGATACATTCCATATTATCTAAGATGAAATTTCTTAAGGTCAGAAATGTTCAAATATAATTGATAGCACTATGTATGGCGTATAACAAGAACAATTTATTAAATATGGCTAAGAGTTGACGAATACGGGGAATCCTCAGTAACTACCACATTATAGTAGTGCGCAGTGCTGCCTAATTTTTGAAGTGAGGTAAATTCAGATTCGTGTAAAAAACGGCGTTTAAAAGGAGAGTTGAGTGTTCATACTTATATGGCAGATAGAAATAAAATCTCCACCGTTTTAATATGTATACATATAGTCAAGTGCTATGAATAACTAAAAACTATTATAACTTTTAACAATCTAACCCAGAAAATCAGGTACACTCGATTTTAAGGAAGAACTTTACATGTACATATATAGGAAAGCCTTAAAAACATATATCATAACTTCAATTCCCATTCCAATTCTCATATATAAAAAAAAAATCGTAATAATTTCAAATATTATGACCGGAAAATGGACGAGGATAAAATTACCATATGCTTGAAAATTCGGTTATTTACCTTTTATACAAATTATATACATATGAGCCTAAGCACCCATGAAAATGACATAAGATTTTCTATGTACACAAAACTATATAAGAGGGAAGAATATTATACTCAATTTCATATATCCTTTTCTCATCTTGAAGTGGTTTAGATGAAAATTTCCCAATTTCGAATAGAAAATTCTCATATGCTTCCCATATCATCTTAATTTTATTTTAAATTACATATCACCAACCCAATTTGATAGATGTTTCTGTATCCTTTGGATATTTAACTAAAAGTTGAAAACTAAACATCTTTCGGTTAATTAAAACCAATCCCTTTTTTGGTACTGAAAATTCTTTGCAAGGCGTATTTGCTTCATTGACGATAGTCGTCGTCTTTGATAAACTTGGAAAGAGATTTCAAATCCCTTTCTTTGTACAAAATTGTATTATATTTTACAAAATATTTTCTTACTATTATATATATAGAAGGATTCCAGAGAGATGAGAGTTTGTATGCTGGTAAATTGGATATACTTGGGTAAATTTTAAATCATGGAAAAAGTAAAGTAATTTTCGATAATATGCAAAAGTTGTGTTGACTTTATATGTTCCCTGTATGTCTATTTCTCCACTCCCTTTAATCATTTTGATTTTCTGCTTTCATAAAAAATAATATAAAGCCAGAGCTTTCTTTAAACCAAAAAGAAAATGCTGATTTTGCACTTGAAAGTCGATGGGTACAACTTTGATAGAAACTTTTTCATCCCTTTAGGTTTTTCCTCGTCAAAATATTTCATAAATCGACTTAAAGGAACGATAAAATATAACAAAAAGAAAAGATAACCATGGTTATATCCTAACCAGATGATTTTCTGTTCTCCTTCTCTTAATTCTCGGAAAGGAAATATATTGGCATATGAAATAAGGATAAGATAGGCGATTTCTAAATATGATCCTTAAAGAAGTTCCTCTTCTTGGACTCTATTTCATATTCGTGTTTTTTTCTTCTTCTTTTTGGAATATTTATTTATGGTTGACAGAGGATATATGTTTGAATTTGCAGTAAATCATTGAAGGCAATAGAAAAAATGTCATTCATGAAAGATATACACTCCATAAGGGCATTGTGAAGGGATATTCGCGAAGGAATATCATTTTTTTTTGTTGATTTTGAATATATAGTTTGATAAAAAAAAGGAAGATATTTCAATAATTTTAGAATGCGTACATAACATATTAAGGGAAAAATAGGAAATCATCGGAAATATGATGTTCAGTTGAACTTCTTTCCTTATGCTAAATATACATGGATTGAATGGGTTTTCTGCATTTTTTTTTTTTTTTTTTAAGAAAATATATCCATAAGGGTGTGACAGTTCCCTTATTTTTGGAAATTTATTAAAGTCAGTTTACTTTTCTTCTTATGCTGAAATATTATTGATAAGAAATCGAAAGAAGGGAGATGGAATTTTCTATCGAAATCATTAGGCGGTTTATATTTGTTTGTTTGTGTTTTTCATAAAAGGGAAATGTATTTTGAATATTCTGTCACGTTTTATATGATTCTTGAAATGACAAACAGTTGGAGAAAATTGTTTGAGGGTAGACGAAACTATTCAGAGATTTTGTTTATCGAAAGGGATTCGCTATTTTATCATGACGATAATTTACACAGCTTTTTTTTTTTAAATGACAAAGTGATAAAGTATTATATAATTTATGGATTATCGAAATATTATATCATTTCGATTATATGCATTTCATTAAAAAATTTTGTTTAAGAAATCTTATGAAGAATTTATGCTTTTAGTATTTTTGAATTTCAGCACATGAAGTTCAAAGACATTTCGTGAAGCGTTAAGATGAATTATAAGAAAGAACTACAAAGCTTATACATATATGTATTTAAAAGTACTATCTACAACAGCCCTCCAATCGACCTTTTGGTTTATATCTTACTTTTTAGACAAACTCGCAATTATAGAACAGTTACAAGGAAATACGCGATTGTTGTTATCAAAGATGATTTCAGAGCTTTCATACAACGCCAATGAATTTTTAGTGCTCCGCATTTTTAACTTCTATACAAAATATATAAGTTACTTTAATCATGATCGAAAATATAAAAAAACTCCCGGTAGCTGCCAAGCAAAAGTTCGTGTTTTTGTGTTTTTTAATTACAGGGTATTGTTACGTTATTTATGGACTGATTGCAATGAAATTTGGTACAGGATATAAATTCCTTTTGACTGAGGAACATTTTCAAGCAATTTTTATAAAATTTTGCATGAGGATTCAAGTCATGAGGACCTATTTATTCAACAGTATTAAAAAGGATGAAAAACATAAAACTCCGTTTTGCAGCAATTTTCTGAAGTACCGTATACAAAATTGAACAACATTATATAAAAGGTCAAAAGCTCGAGTTCTAGCTCTTTTTAAAAAGATTTTTGGAAAGGAGAGTGTTCTGAAGTTAGAAGTTTGAATAGTGGTGGTTTCGCACTATAGCTTGTTTTCTAATAAAATATTTGAGCATTTTTGACGACGCTAACGACTTGAAACCGAATAATTCGAAAGCTTAATCAAAATTTTACGTACTAAACGAAAACTTTCTTCTCCATTTGTAATTCATAAATTCAATTGTTTTAAACAATTTATTCACTTTTTCTTTTGAAAGTCACATTAAAAGTAATCTAAAATTTCAAATTCACATTTTCTATTCAAATTGAATCATTATTTCTGAGTAAATGATAAACTCGAATTCTTAATCTTAAAAAATACAGTTTAAAATCACTAATTTCAATGAAACTACTTCAAAATTCATTTATTTTTATCCGATTGTTTTTTTTTTCATCTTCTTCCAGTACTTAAAACTTTCTTTAAGTTTCATTCTTTTAGAATTTTATTCTATCATATGAGCTATATACTAAAGGATAAACTAAAATTTCTATTTCGACGGAATCTATTGTGTTTGGAAAAAAAGGACGAAAAGGAATAAGAACTCATTTCAAAAAGTTTTTAAATTTTCTAGCAGTTATTACTATGACTATAGTTGGAATTACTAAAAGAAAAGTATTCATTTTGGATACAAGTTTAAGTTAAATTGCTCACGGAATGGGTTTAGTGTATGTGTTTTTTTTTTTCTTCTAGTTTCTATTTTTCAGCACCAGATGGGATCATCTTATGTATGAATAAAAGAAAACTTCCCTTCAGAGATATCATTTTTGATACAAAATAAAAATTTGATAGAAAACTTTCTTTCAGTTCACTTTTTCTGAGTTTTTTCTTTAGTTTTTCTTTTTTGGTGTTTTTTTTTCGAGCACAGTTATTTTATTTCCTATCCTTTTCAGAATTTTTCTTTGTGGTAATGTTTTGGTGTTTTTCATTTCATTTCTTATCGTCTAACTTTTTTATAATTTGCATTTTGTTTTTACACTATTTTTTGTTTCCGTATAAAAGAAAATCTTATAAAAATTTATTCGAAATTTTCATTACAATTCCCAGTGAAAATGATGTGACTAAAATGTGTTTATTTTTATTTAAGATATAAGTCCTAGAAATTAATTGAAGTCGAGTTCAAATAATTGTTTCTTATAGTGTTTGCACTATATATAATAAGTATATCTTGATGGCTAAATTGATTTAGACCAAGTTAGATAGTAGCAGATATTACTATTAGTTAAGAAGTTTCGAGTTCATCTTCGGCCTTGGATTAATTTCCACATTTTTCCTATTTATAGAAAGAGTGGTCCACTAAAAACGCACGATTTGAATTTACTGGAATTACCTTTTTGTCCACAGTAGGAGCTCGAAACTTGACAACTGTCAATAATAATGTGCAGAGTTCCATGACTATTAATCGCAACAATGGCAGATGACTGATGCCAAGACTTTAGTACTGTCATCTTAATGAAATGAAAATGCCGGGAAATTTAAATCCGGCGCCCTTATTGGGACACCCGATATAATAATCTGAACGATCCTTTAATATCATCACAGAATTTTTTGCAGAAAAAAAAAGTTTTCAAAACTTAGTGCTAATTTAGACAGTACTCAAAAAGTATCCTTTTAGAATGAAAGTTTTTTTCAAAACGAAAAAACTACTACTTTTTCATTGCTATCGGTTTCATGTTAATTTAATCCAATTTTTTCTCGATTTGTAAAGTTTATTTTACAACTTAAAAACTCAATTTATCCTCGTTGTTCCAATTAAAATTTCCGTTTCTGTTTATTTATTGTCATTGTATTATAATTAAAACTAATTAATCATTACAGAAATATAATAATTTATTATAGTATATATATGATATTAAAAAGCTTGTTATCAATATCAGTTGACCATCGTTATTGCCATTTAAATTATCTACGGACTATAAAAGTTCACAAAATACTTGTTTCTTTTTTCTCTGCTACTAACCCCTTCAACTGGTCATAATTTTTGAGATTCCATTATAAATAAAGTAGCCCGATATCGAAAGATTAATATCCTGTTGCAAAATGCAGTCATTGAAGAGGGTTGTCTTTTATTCACAAAATTCATATATAATCTTTCTCCGCCACCCCCTCAAAAACAACAAGATCCTAAAACTTTGTGTGTGTGTCTCTCTCTCGAGAGTATATGTAAGTATGATTTCCGGAAAAGATTTTATGTTTATATCCTCAAATTTTTTTTTTCGCAAGTGAATTCTTTATCCTTAGGGTACAAAGTAATAAAATCGACCAATTTTCATCGTTTATATGTATATATATATATATATCGAAAGGACAGTAACCAAATAAAGTATCATCCTTTAACCCTTTTTTTCATATAATTCAACGAACATAGAGTTATTTTCGTTCTGATTTAAGGATAAAGGGTACTTTTTTTACTATCAGTTTTTTTTTTGTTTACTTTACAAAAAGGTATTCAACCCTGATGCAAAGCCCTATCAGTACATCATTGGTTCTCTCATTGGACAATTTTGTTCTTTTTTTTATAGTATTATACATTCCGGAAATTAAAGCATTTTTGCAACAAGAATCGTAAAAATTCCACCCGGCCAAATTCGTTTTCAATTCTTAAAAAGATTTAATTTAATCGACAACGAAGATTGTTTTTTTTTTGTCTTTCTAAGTCTTGATGGAATTCATGTCTTTTTCTTTAAATATTCTTCATCATTATCTAGTGTTGTTGGATCCTATGTCAGATTAGTTTACAGATATACCTGTAAAAATGAAAGCAAACACAAAAATAGCAATTCTTTGGATACTTTATTCTCCTATTATAAAAATTCCGGGTCCCATGAATTTTAAATCCGCCACAACCTGTTATGAGAGACTCTTTTTTATAATTTATTGGACAGTTTTCATCTTAAACATTATCCCCCCACATCTTTCTTTTTGTATACTTTTCTTTTTTAATTTAAATTTTTTCGGGCTTCTTTTTAAACACTTTTCTTTTTGAAATTGTTTGTTCAACAAAATAAGTCCTTCCAGACCATTCCATTTCTTATTTCACTTTTTGTTGACAATAATCCTTCAGGAAATGGTTTGTTTATCCTTTTTTTTTAAAAAAAAAAAAAAAGGCTTAATCTAATCGGGATCCAAATGATGTGTAAAGGTAAAATTAGAAATTTTTATTTCATCAAGACGAGGAAAAAAATGGAAATGGCAGAGGATAATATTGAGCTATAGTTTCACATAAAATTTTCATCTTCGTTTTTGTCTCATCCAACAACGGTCAGTCGTCATGGTCATGGGATTAAAAAGGGTTAAGTGAATAAAAGGTAAAGTAAAAGCAAACAAGAAATTTTCTGGTTGTCTTCTCAAGAAAAAGGAGACGAGGATCTTACCTGTGAAAATCAATTTGATTTTCTTTACAAAATGAGACTAGACATTATTTTAAATACATTTTAAAGTGATGAATTATTGAAAGGAAAGTTTTTTAATTAAAATTGTTTTAATGGTCAATAATTGATTTTTATATGGGAAAATTGGAAATCGAATTTTTATAAAAATAGAAAATAACAGAACACTCTGTTAAACATCGGATTTTTTGAAATCTGAAGACATAACAAGTATTACACAAAATCGTATAAAAAAATATTATTTTCAATTGAAAATGCCCTTTGACAGGTTATTTTTATATTCTTGAAGAAAAATAAAAACACATTTTTCTGACATAATCTGATAAAATTTTTCCGCTTTTCTTATTCTATATTTATTTTCCGCAGAAAATATGAACATTATTCTCTATTTTAAGTCTTTTAGACGAAGACAGTATAAAATCTTGAGCTGATTACATTCTTCAACTTGAAAATATTGTTTTGTTTTTTGTTTACCATTTCTCTACTTATGATAGAAATCTTTTTCTTATTTTATATGTACAGGGTGGACTGAAAGGCAGCAAGAAATTTTTAATGTTTGACAATAAAAGAAAAAAAAATAATTTACTAAATGTCTATCTCTCGATGGTGCTGCAACCTGTCTAGAGCCTTAACGTAGCGCATTTTCTCCAGTCATGAATACCAAGTTTGCGGATATCCTTGATAACATTGTTGAACCACCTCATCCTAAGGTCGTCCTACGGGTCGGTTTTCCTTCCGGATGCGCATTAAAGATTGTGGTGATTGCTCGATTTGGGTTCGCTCTGACGACGCATCTTATCTAACCCAATCGTAGAGCTTTTACCCAGGATGTTATGCTGAACTTGTTAAATAACTGTATGTACTCGTCGTTTGTAAGCAGTTTTGTTTTGTTTCTCTTTACTTCAGCTCATCACCCTGTCTTTTTTCTAAGAGGATTTGGTCACCAAACGAAAATTTTCCTTTTGGGAAAATATGATTTTATATAGATTTCATATTTTATTTATTTGTACATTAATATAATTTTCCAAGTCATTCAACTTGAGAACAGGAAAATGCATTTGAAATAGAATATTTCACAAAAATATAAAAATAACAAAATATGAATATTATTATAAAGCAATTTAGAAGGAAAATATTCATACATGTGAATTAGAACAGCTGAGAAAAGTTTTTCTCATATTGTTTGGTTGTACTGAAAATACATCATGCAAGTTTGTCTGTTATTTTAAATTTAAATATTATACGTGAACAATTTAGTACAATTAGGACTTTAAAAAAAATAGGATCTGTTGAAATATTATTTCATCATGATGATAAAAGTTTAAACTCCTAAAACACATGCATATGGAATAATTTAGCTTTAGGTGCAGTTATTCTATGCTTTTTCAAAGAAAATATATGTTTTTGTTTTTGACAATATTTTTCCATTGACTTTTTTTTTATTAAATGAATTTTCTAATAGAACTAAAATTACATAATTCAAAGAAATAAATGTAATTTTTCTATAAGATTTTGAAAAGGAAATAATATTCACCTACAAACTAGCTTAATTTTCTGGAAATGGTAAAACATTATTACTCATTTTTTTTTTATAAAATATTATTAATATAATATAGTACAACCTAATCTAGAGAAAGGTTCATTAGCATTTGGAATGTTCTAAATGGAGTATAATAATACTAGTTTAAAGTAGAGAAATATTGTTTATATAGAATGCATTATTACTGGATTGCATGCCAACAAGAATAGTGAACATTTTCAAGTAATTTTTAACGTAAAAAGTATAATAATATACCAACTTAATATAATATACTTTTTCGGAGTGGTTTTTCCAACCAAAAAAAAAAAAATAAATAACCAAATCATGTGTCCGGAAATAACTTTTTCAATTCATGTTTTTTTCGTACATTTTTGTCGGTAATTTTCTTTATTTTTTTTTAGCTTTCAATTCGGAAAATGGATGGAAAATTTTACTTAGTTTGCAATTAAATCAGCGAATACTCTCCCGTTGAACTTTTTGCTTCGTCAATATAAAATAATACTCGAAATTGTTATAAAAAATTGAAAAAATTACGACATTTTAGGATTCTGTATGGTGTATTTTACGAAATTTTTAAAACAATATTGAAAATTTAAAATATATAGACTTTAATATATCTTGAAAATTTGAGAGAGTTCAGTCTGGATATGTTGTTAAAAATTTCTTTGAAAAAACTTCATCTAAATGAAGATTTCAAAAGTCCAGAGTTACACCAAACGAGCAAAAAAGTTACAAAAGTGAAAATTGTACAAAAAGTCTCTGAAGAATATATATCGAAAGATCTTCCAGACAACAAGTTTAGAGACATTTTTTTTGTTTTGGTTTTTATATAAAAATCGATCACAGAAGGATAACTTTTCTAGCTCTTCATTCTTTTTAACCACAAAAATTTACTTTTACACAAGTTTTCCATTTCAAAAAACTTTTTCACTTTTTTTTTTCTTCTAAAAACTATTTTGTGGTCTTTCTGATGAGTTTTCATCACACTTGAAAAGCCAATATCAAATAAATAATTGTATTACAAATAATTTCATGTTAAAAACTATTGAAATGCATTTATTATGTTGGGAAATGGAATTAAAGAAAAATGGAAAAATCATGTGCAGAAAATTGTCATTGAATAAAATTTCTATTTTTTCAAAGGTATTGGAAAAGAATGCCTATGTAATGCCAAATCATTGATAAAATCATTAATAAATATTTTAAATTGTAGACCCAGAAAAAAGAATTTATAGATTGGAAGATGAACTTTAAAACAAAATTTTATTATAAATTAATTTACCCACAATGCCACCCAACAAAATTCATGATGGTTTTAATTTCGAGAAAAATAAAATGTTGTAAAAGTCTCTGGTAGTAGCAGTCGTAGTAAAAAATGTACCAATCAAATTCATTTTTATGAGTTTTTCAATTACTCGAAATAGAGATTTTCCATTTCAATAGGTTTAAGTTTCTGATGAAAATTGTTTATGACATTTGGGTGGATGGCAAGCACGGGTGATATATATGAGAAATTAAACTGGACTTCATAAAAATTCCCAAAAAAAAAAACCCCGAAACCTTTTTTTTCCGGATTTTGTTGACTGAATAAATATAAAATTTGCCTCTAAAAATTTTCTTTTTCGTCAAAATGGTTTTTAATTACTTTTAATTGAAAATTTTTGTTTTTTTTTTTAGTTCAGTAAGTAAATAAAATAAATGAATTCTTATGTAATGAAATAAAGTTCAGAAAAAAAGAAAAACACAGACCAAGTTCATATGCGTATATTGTTGGAGTAGGGAAAAAGGTTTTTATGATGCTATTCATTTACACCAAGGGAATATATCTTCCATCATCATCGTGTTCAAAAACTATATCATATATACAATATATCTATATATAAATGAATGATAAACCAAGATGTGTTATATAACTTAATAACGTCTACCTATATAGTTATATTTATATAATATCATTTCGAAATGACCAGAAAAACCACTAAGCAAATTCTAATCATACATACTAGTAATTGTCCTAATTGATGCACTGAAATGAGTTACTTTATTACCATCCCGAGTTGTATAAACATGGGTCCTTATATATGTATATCAGAATATTAATGGATATTTCAGGTGGTACCCATTTTGATCATATACATATGTATACAAATATATAAAAATAGGCAGGTATACTATAAGTTATATTTCTGTTAGTTCTGGGGTTTTATTACATTTTGGTGTTTTTGATGCCATAAATACGATATACTACTACTATGTATATGGTAACATGTAGAAGGGGTTTATATAGAGTAGTAAATTTGGTATGAAGAAAGAAAAAAATAAATACATATATATGAAACCTATTTTAGGGTTATTAAAACGTACAGTAACTAAGTAAATATAACGTTTTTGTGTTTTTATACTTGAAGAAACATATACCAAATGGCCCTTAGAGAATATGAAATTCACCATAGTTGAACGAATAAATTGCATTATATACATTTGAAAAATCCCTCTTTTGAGCTTTTCTTGGACTTACATTTTGTTCTATATATCTATATATAGAATTCGAGGTTGACATGAGTTTTGAACGTTCAAAGAGCATGAAATTACAAAAAACCCTCAAGCATCTTTCTATACAAGATAACAATATGAAAAACTATAATAGTTGGATTAAGCTTTTTGTTCGAAATTAAATTAAATTTTTACAAAGAATACAATTTCTTCTGATTCATATAATTATAAATTCATGAAATTCAAGAACATTTAAAATAAATTGTAAATTTAATTTCTTAAAATAATAAAATTGAGAAAAACTAAATTCCATTTTATATCCAAAATTAGTCTGATATAAATGTCTGTACAAATAATTCTTTTTTAATTTCTAAAAATATTTACTCCCAGAATCATTATTTTATTTATTTGTACTTTTAACTTTTTTTTACAAACACAATGAATATGAAAAGGCCGACATTACCATACATTTTTTTACAAAAACACTTGAACTCCGGAAACGTTTTCATTACACCTCGTACATCGTAATACTACTCAAAAAATAAATCACTTAAACTAACGATAAAGTAATCTAAAAGATCAGTCATTTAAGCTTAGTTTTCTTTAACAAATCCACAAGAAAATTATACTACTGCCCGAAAATATAGAATAATGAAAAACGAAATATCATTTTTCTTTACCCACTTATAAGAACCTTTAAAAAAATCTCTTTAAAAATAAACCTTAATCATGGGTAATATTTCTTGACGTCTAAATATACAGTCTTGTCCTTCGTGAATTTTCCAACAAAAATTTTCTATTCAATAAAGGCAAACTGGGAAGAAGAATTTCAAGCGCCAAAAAGTCTGTATCAAAAATTGGAGGGCGTATATATAAGAAGGGCAAAACATTATTTCAAAGATGAAATCATGAAAATCCTTTTCAAACTTAAAACAAACAAAAAAAGAAAAAAAAATGTCAGAAGCTTTTATATCGAATGAAAAAGAAAAACATAATTTTCGAATTCGTTACCAAACTCAGTTTTATTTTCTAGAAATCCACCAAAAACTGTTTCTACTTTATCCGGAAATTATGTTCATCAATCTAAATGAAAAGCCTAGAATTTTTCATCGTGGTCATCAAAAAGAACAATTATATTAGATTGGATGCCATGAATTTAAAGTAAATAAACAACAAGAAAATATAATAAAAAAATTTTCAAGATCTGTGATTGTGAATGGATTTATTTCAAATTTAATGACTTGTAATTGACTTGGAAAAATCATTTTTCAGATAACAAAAAAGTCCTTCTAAATTATAATTTTCCTATTTATAGACTTATCGTTCTTGATCTTCAATATAAATAATGTTAAATATAAACTAAACTGTAGTATGATGGTGACTGTAAACCCATTCATGGATTTACATGAGAATTGTCAAAAATCATCACCAAGAATATAAACTAATTACAAACAACCTAGTTATAAGTAAGTGTAGATCGAAAGTTGATTTAGATTGAAATCACCTCTTATAACATTGAAAACGATTCAGAATAACAAGCTAGGTTTTATACGGTTTTCAGGTGGAATTCATATGTCCTTTTTCTTAATAAAAACTTTGTCGAATATTTTCCATATTCAAAGTACTAATAATCATGAAAACGAAATCATTAACTATTATTAATTTCGTTATTATTTCAATTCGAAGTTTATAGACTATAATTCAACCAATAAAATGAAATGAAACCATAATAAAAACATAAAAATCCAGTAAAAAAACGTACAAAAACGTACAAAAACCAGGGAAATTTCCTTCATTTAATATTTTCTATAGTATTGTTTATATTCTAGAATTCATAAAACTCTTATTATTACCTGCGACTTCTTTATAAACAAAAAAAAAAAAATTATTAATTTTATATGAACCCGGGTTGTTTATTATCAAAAGGAAAAATTCTCTTCCCCCTCCCCAAATTAATTAAGTACCCGCTCATTAAAGAAAATATGTCCAATAATTTGAAACGTTGCAGCCCTTCAGAACAACTAAGAATGAACGAATAAAAAAATTTTCGCGTCCTTATTTTATTTTTACTATCACTATTTTCAAACAGGAACTTGCATGTGTACATAAGGTCCTGTGGTTAGTAGCATTGACTACATGAAATATAATAAACTAATAAAAGTTAATCTAAACATTACTTTTTCTATATGTATATGAATAATAAAACAAAAGTCTCCAACCAAATTCGACAGAAGGATGAGAAAGAATTAAAGACCTAAACTTTAACGTGTCTATTTCTAAACTTGAAAGTTCAGGTGGAAAAATTCAACTGAAATTAAAGATATGTTTAAGAAAGAGAATAAATAAATTGGTTTACAAGAAATTCATTTTTTTTCAGGTGTTAAAATTATCAATTCGAAGAAGTATCTGAAGAAGTCCTATTAAGAAATCCAATTTCAAATGAAAAAAAAGAGAAATACAACGCTTGCAACAAATTCCAAATTGTTTTATAATGAATTTACATAAATAATTAGAAAATTTCGCATGATGATGATTGTATTGTGCAGTTTTTTTTTTATTTAATTAGTTTTCTTAATGATAATAATTAGATAAACATTGTACGATGTCAAAAATCTCATTACTAGGTGAAATTCCATTGGAATTTCTTCTACACGAATTCATCTTTTGATGAAAAGATTTTCAAGTAATTATTTTTAAGCTTTCCCATTTTTTTTTTCTGTTTATCTTAATTAGTTAATATTAAAAATCTTGAAATGATTTTATGAAGAGGATTTCAAAATTAAAAATGAGATTTTTTTTTTCTTCTTCATTTTTGAAAGAATTTGTTTAATGGTT
Source organism: Xylophagus ater (assembly GCA_963422695.1). Lineage (NCBI taxonomy): Eukaryota > Metazoa > Arthropoda > Insecta > Diptera > Xylophagidae > Xylophagus > Xylophagus ater. Next base: position 7,355,403 of record OY730483.1, read on the forward strand.
GTCACGTGTCCTGTTTATATGTACTTGCATTTGTTAATACAATATTCATTTTTCTTTTTCTTTTTTTTTTCTTTTCTCCGACAAAATATCTTTTGTATCCACAGATGGGATCAAAACATATATAGTATTACACGCAGTTGGAAAAATAAAAAGAATACTTCGAATGAATTGCTCCCCAGACTTCTATACTACTAGGTCACATGTTTTATGGTGCGTTAAATTGCGTGTACAACTGCACTTGACTCAAAATGGAATGCGACACTTTTTGATCATAAATCTGATTCTTTTATTTCATCCCTAAAGTTTTGGTTTTTTTTTTTTTGTTCCTTCCTTCTTCTTTAGGATATAGTAGTATAGGAATATATTATATTGAATTACCTTGGTTGGATAGTATCAAACATGCTATAATAAATACCACCCCCTAGAATGTATAAAATAATACAAAACTCAAACTTATATTCTTATCCATGTAACTCGTTTTTCTTTTTCTTCATTCAGTTATATCCCAAAATTGTGTTAAGATGTTAAAGAAGCATTTTCGTCTTGTATAGTAGTACTCCAAAAAAAAAAAAAAACTTACCCTTTTTCTGGTTCTTCTTCTTCTTCTTCTTCTTACTGGAATTGCTTAAAGGAAGTTCTCTGCAAGTACGTGTTATGTTTGTGGAACGAATTAAAGTCATCATCACATGAAAATACTGAAAGTAAAGAAAAAGGAAAATTTTAAGAATCAAAAAAAAAAAAACAAAAACTGTACTAAAAGTCCAAATACATTTTATATATGAATTTGGATTTTTAGTATAAATGCGGTTCATGTTTTATTTACTGAAAATCCCTGACTGTGAATGTTTTATACAAACACACAGATCTAAGAAAATCAGAGGTGAAAATCTTTTGGCAAGAAGGAAACACAACAAAAAAAACGCTTTATTAGGTAATAATGGAGAAAATCTGTGTACAAACAAAACAACATCTTTAAAAATAGAAAGTTTTAGTTCGCTATACTTTCTTCCTTCGTTGGTCATATTAACATCGTTGTTATTAGTTTACTAAGGTTTATTATTGTTATTATCTTAATATTATTCAACATATTAAATGTAAAAGCAATAATGTATATTTTTTGTGTGTATGTGTGTCAGTCTATTTCAAATAGAAACTTAGATTTGACATAGAACCATGTCGACGTTGATTTTATCTTATTTTCTTCTGGGAATTTATTTTCATAAAAGAAAGATTTACTTCAAAAAAGGATAATTATTTAAAATGAAGAAGACAGAAAATACCTTTAAAGAGTTAAATTTTAGTTTTTTTGTGTGCAGTGCACACCCTGCAAATATAGACCGCACGCCATTGCTACGAACCTTCATGAATTCAAAGTTCATTTTAAAGATACTTTGTACAACTAAATTCAACAACAAAATTCAATAAGTTTCCTAATTCAGATAGTTTCAAGAATTCAAATGAAACATTTAGTAAGAAATACATCTTTAAATTCCAACTTTGGGATATGAATCTTCAAGTTGTATAAATGAACTGAATTAACCTGGTTAAAGGTTTTTAATTCAAACTCAAAACTCATACAGCATTTTATAGGCTGATTTTAGCCAAATACAGATATCGCAATCTTCGTTTTCAGAGAAGGATATTAACTACCTTTGAACAAACAGTCTTTGAAAACAAATAGTTTAACTTTTTTTTTATTCTTTTCATTATAAAAAGTAAACATTCTTTAAATGTCTTCAGGGTAATTTCATAGTGAAAAGAAAAAGGGTTTTTTTCAGCAACAATTTCATCTTTTTATGTACACCGAAAAAAAAAAATAATATGATGATATTGAAGACAACCTTAAACGTAACCAATCCGACTTGTATTACGTCCTTGTCCTCCTTGTAAGATTGCCTAAGATTTCTGTAGGAATTTTTATATAGTTTCATATGTAAGTATTAAATGTGTTTGTTTGATTTTCCGTCAATCGAAAGAAACACCGAACATAATCAAAGAAACATGAAGTAGTTTAAATGAAAAATATAATACTCTTGTAACATATATAGGGAGGACCGCCAAGCAAATTGAATGCAACGCTAGAAGCTATATTCGCTTGTATATTGAAGTCTTTTGATGAAAACTGAAGAAAATTTCTTATATAACAACAATTTCGAATTGCATGATCCTTGGTAATCAATCAAGTGTTCATTCACTTAGTTTTTTTTTTCTTATTTTTTTTTTTGTTAGATCCTTATACTTATTCCAACAAGTAAACAAGTAAAAATGAAACAAGAATAAGACGAATGAACACTTATTATATAGGATGAATGATTCTTTGAGTGAATTGATTTTTTTTTTCGTTATTTTTCTTGTCTAAAATTTTCATCATGGCAAGTTTTATTGAGAAAATTTTTTAAGGAAAATTGAAAAAAATACACATTTTAAAAGAAAATAGTATATGAGTGGAAATTTATAAAGAGAAAAATGGTCATCACTTCTAAATCAATGTTCTTAATGAAATCTTGGATATTATGCAAATAATAGAAGTCTATGGGATTAGGGCTATGAATTCTGAACTTTACGATCGTTTGAGATTTTTCTATCCTTTTTATTTTCAGTTTAATAAAGTAAAAAACTTTACGTAGTTTTCTTCCAAAAATTGACTCTGGAAAAACTTAAAAGATTCATTTTGAATATAAGAAGTCATTTTAAAAGTAAAATACTTAAAAGATTTATTAAGGTTGAGGTCGTAACATAATTTTCCGATAGTATGCTTATACATTTTTCAATCTTATTTTTTACGGTTTTTTTTTTTTTTTTTCATTTTCAATTTGTCCATATCTCGATTTCTACATGCATTTCGAAGTAACTTTTTGCTGCATCACGAACTTTGTAACTTATATGTAATAAATTTTAAATAACCCATTTTACTTGTCATTGTCTTAAATAGCGTACTGCAATTCATCTTATATCGATTCAACGATTTCAACCGTCCTTCATTCTATATACATAATATTATATACCGCCCCCAAATTTCCGATCGAGATATACATATGTACATATATACTATATATTTAAAGGAGTACAAAACGCTCTATAGTACGGTATCTTTGGTTTCATTTTAGTAACTTGAAAAAGACCATTCAGATCGTAGATGGGAACTAATAGACCTGTCTAATGCACTAGAAATGGTCGTTATAGCTTAATTTATGTGAAATAATTTGTGGTGAATTTATGAGATTATTTCTACATATAGGTATTTATATATCTATAAAGAAAAAAATTTCAATATACTAAAGACGAAGTGATATTTGATGATAAAACAAGGCGGAATTTGAAATTATATTTGCACATTTCTATCGAAGTTTATGTATATAAAATATATAGTATATGTATATGCTTTCCAAGTCTTAAAATCACATTAAACACCTTTTTACATATCTTAAAATACTCAATCGTGTTATCTATATTATATGGAAATATGGTAAAGAAATGATATTAAGAGGGTTGGTTCTATATATCCAAAAATTCCAAATTACATTCTACTATATTCAATAACGTTCAGTTTTACATGCAAATTACCGAATTATCTTTGATATAATACAAATTCAAGTTGAAGTGATCACGTTAAAGAATTTCTATTAAATGAAGACTTTTTTTTGGTACTTGATTTTATACAAGAGGAACTTTAATTTTACTTTATTATGTTATCAAAAGATGATATAAAACCCAGGACTGTGGGTATATGTGCTCTATGAAATATAATGCGTATTCGAATCCATGTTGTAAAAACGACTTGTTTTTGTATGAATAAATATCTGGTTAGAATCCAAATAAAAATTTTTAGAGATTCTAAATCTTCTACAAACTTAACTTAGCTTTCGTAAAAATATTAATTTACGAGACAACTATCGATTAAATGGCGTCAAAACTTGTATAAAATATTATTTTTTAAATTTTGTATTTCTTACAACAAACTCCAAGAAAAACAATATTTTTATATGGTTTTTAATTTTTGTTTTCAAATATAAATGTGAAAGTCAAAAAGGCGCCTTCATGACTGAATTGTCTTAAAAGAAAAATGTGAAAAATTATATTTTTCTTAGAAGGAAAAACTAAAAAAAAAATACTTTTCCCAACGAGTCATAGCAAAGTATTATAGTCTCTCTATACTAAAATACTAAGTTATTATATATTCATGAAACCACAATTCTTAAAAGAATTGTTAAAGATAAAATCCAAATATCCATATAGTGTTTTCTTTTCTTAAAAACATTTTATAAAACGGAAATTGTTGTAGAAAGTTTATACTATTTCTTGGTGTTTTTTCTATCACAATACTATATAGAAAATTTTTCCGGTAGAAAAATATTATAATGTTGACAAAATCGCGATGCATATTTATCTTTTAGTTTTCTTCATTTTTCTTGGTGGAAAAAAATTACGAAGAAAAATATGCGATATATGTGTGAGAGATGGTGCCAAGATGCATACATAATAAAATTATTTTTCTCGAGGGAAATTTAAAACAGTTTTACTTAAAATATGTTGAAGGTTTTCTTATCAAAATAAACAAGGAAGAAAAAGGGAAAATTTAGTAGAAAATATGAAAATCCACTTCTTCATTTGTGAAATAGTATTTTTTTTCTTTTGCTATTTTTATTTTCTTTTGTTTTGTTTTGTTTGGCACAATTGAAACCAATTTTCTTTTTATAATAGTATTATCCCATGTGTATGTGAATTGAAACGTGATACAAATAAACGATGGGTTTTCTGAAAATTATTACATATATTCAAATTTTATAATATTAAATAAAGAAAAATTATAAGTTAAATAATATTACTTAATTATTTTAAAAGAAAACAGAAGAAAGAACATATTTTCAGTACTTTTGCCTTGAGTATATAATACAAAATGTGAGTATGTACATTCGTACATCATCCCATCCACAAATATTCATATGATAGTTACTGATGATGGGTAGCCAATAGTCACAGGTGGGACTATCTTAAATATGAAATGTACATGTGGATAATCATCATCATCAGTGGCGCTACGACCCTGTACGAGTCTTGGCCTTCTCAAATCTGCTTCGCCAGGAATCTCTGTTTCTCGCAGCTGTCCTCCAGTTCATTGCTCCGATTTTGACAGCATCTTGATTAACACCATAATTTTATTATGGTGACAACATCACTACTGTTGTACATAGTAATTCGTACAACTGACTGTTGTATCTTCGTCGCCAGCCCTCACTTTCTCGTATACCCCCAAATATTTTTCAGAGAATTTTTCTTTCGAAGATGTGCAGGATGTTTTCATCCGATTTATTTATTGCCCATGTTTCTGGGGTATATGTGAGTAAAGGAAGGATCAATGTTTTGTACAGTCTAACCTTTGATTTTCGAGAGAGTGCTCGGCTTCGAAAAAGTCCAGCTAGACCAAAATAGCATTCGTTGACTAGCATGATTCTTCTTTTTATCTCACCCGTTGTATTATTTACGGATGATCCTAAGTATACAAATTTGTTGACCACTTCAAAATTACATTCGTCTATTAGGTTTTGAACTATTTCCCGAGCTCTGGCTTCCGATACTGATGAAACCATCAGCTTGGTTTTATCTTCATTACCGTCAGTGTGGATCGTTTATTTGATATTAAGTCTATGACAATTTTTTGGCGGAATATAATAACTATTGTAACAAGAGCAACATACAATAACTGCATGTTGATATGTTATTATATATGAAAGATGTGTGCATCTTTTTTTCATACATATGGAAGAAATTTCCTTAATATTTGAAAAACAATTTAATTTCCAACAAGAAATTTGTTCTCATGTATTAATTGACATATGATGGCACAAAATTTTCCATATGGAAAATTATTTGAAATATATTAAGAAAATTAAAATAGTAAATTTTAATTAAACCCCATTTCATACATATATTTTAAAGCTGAAGATGAATTGCTGCAATTTATGTAGCAGAAATTTCAATTAACTTTGTCAGAATTTAAAATTTTCCACCAACCAAAAAAATTTTAGAATTCATAATTGTACTAATTGTAATATTTTCAATTATATAATTTCATTTCTTAAGAATTTATATTTTATGTTATTTTAAAGAAAATTTTCATCCATAAATTAAAATATATTCATTTTTCTTTTATTTCCTCGCATTTCCCAAAAATATTCATTCATCCGTTTGTTAATTAGAATAATAATTAAAAAGTTCAAAATGAAATTCATCAAATAAATTACCAGAAATTTGGAATAATTTCTGAAATTGATCAATCATCGACAGTTTTGCTAGAAAAGTTTTCCTTAAGAAAATTTTACGATTACAAAAAAGTTATTCCATTTTCTCAAGAAAAAAGGTGTTTCTCCTGTTTATCTTAATTTCGTTTTTATATTGTTTTATTTTTTTTTTTTTTGTGGAAAATAAGAAAAATGAAAATTCATCTTTTAAAATTTTACCGCTCAATAAAAGAAAGTAAATTTCTTATTTTCTCTTTTTGAAGGGAGAGGAATTAGAAACGATAAAATATTATGAAAAATGAAATTCACGAAAAGTTGTTTTTCTCTAACTTTAAATGCCTTAACTATAATAAAACAAAACAAAAAAAGGGAAAATTCATTTTTCATGTTATAGAGAATTGTAACAACCCAAAAAAAAAAAGAAACAAGGAAGAAAATTTTATATTTATGAATTTTATGCAAATTAATTTTTAATGTTTATTAACGATAAATATTCTGGATGATATTTTTAGGCATAAGAAGTTAGTTAATCTTCCACCAAAAAAAAAAAAAAAAAAACGAAGAAAATCTCCTTGGAAAAATACATATTTCCATCTTGGTTAAAATTTATCCTTTATGAAAATATTTTTGAATACCATCGGTTTGTTTCCGAATTTTTTCTTTCCTTAGTAAATTAAGTTTTAATTAATTCAAAATAAATGAAGGATTTATGAAAATCGTTTATGAAAATATTTTTGATGTTCTATTTTCTTGTTTATTATAGAAAATTGTTCATTTTACAGATGAAAATTTTCCCAACATGTATGAAATTATATACATATAGTCTCTCTAGTTTTGTTGTATATTTAACTTATATTCAAAAATTTTATTGAGAGATTTTCTTTCGAAATGAAAAATGTTTATTTATGCCACCATAATAACACCATTCAAAAAAAATTAAGGTAATGAAGTTTTCCATGAAAAATTTAACTTCATAAAATTTCTATTTTTATAAAATATTCATGAATTCTTAAGAATTAAATATGAAAATCTTGTTTTTAATTCAAATTCATGCAATAATATTTGTCTGTCATTTATTTTTTGAATTGAGAATATATTAATGAATTACTTAATGTGAAAATAAAGTCACATCATATGCATAAGAGGAAATCATATCTTTCAGAATCTATAGTGTCTGTCCTTTTAGAAGTCGTGTCGAGAGAAAACTCAGACAATTTAAAATTTCAGCCAAATTATAACTCAAAAACGCCGAACAACTCCAGAATGTTTTTTCCTATTTACCGACAATGAATAAAATTTCACACTGAGTTTCACATATACATATGTGTATAGAAAATATTTCTAATAACAGAAATTCAAAAATTCCGATTGAATTACGACTCAAAAAGGCATAATTGTATTGTTTTGCATCTGTCAAACGCAGTTTGAAATACTTGTACTTATGGAGTTGATATTGGTATCAAGTTTAAAGTGGTAATTTGTACAACAACCAAAAACAAGGGAAGAAGTGCACGATAATAAAACTTTTAAAGGTTGTACCGTACTAAAAAAAATTAATTCCATTTTAAATTACCAAAAATAAAGGGTTATTTTTAATATGTATTCTCTATTCAGAATTTTTATCATTCTAATCCATGCTAATAGAATTGAAGGCAATCCGTAGCATAGGAAGTTTAGATCTCAACCTAGAAAAACTAAACAAAACGATATTTCATTTTGGGCGCGGCCCTGCGATTTCTGCATTTTAGATAGCATCCCACTGAGTCCGTTCATTTGTCCTAACAGAATAAATTTGGATGCATTAAATAGAATATTTCAACAGAGAAAATGTTTTATGGTAGCTGTATACAATCCCAAATACTGTCAAATATTTAACGAACATGTAACGAATTTCAAAAGGGTTTAAAGGAAATAATGCGTTTTTCTACAAAACGAGATACGTAAATTAGAAACCTTTAATATACGATTATTGATTAAACTGTTTATATTGAAACTCCAAATTTTGATATTATATATTATTGTTAAACTTTTAATCAGGAGATGCTTTATTTTAAAAATCCTTAATATATAACTTGAATTTTTCTTTTATGCAATGAATTCGTATGGAATTGTAACCAAACGGATTGGTTCTTCAATTTTCTTTACAAAATGTGCTGTTCGTGGAGGAACTGATTGACGTTTAAGAACTACTCGGATATTTTTCTCTTTAACAAGATGTTCGATTCCCTTTACTCGTCGTAAGAAGTCTTCATGGCATTTTGAATGGGTAATGTGTTCAACACGAAGATTAATACGTTTTGGTAGAACGCAGCCACGTACTCGTTTCTTGACAATTAAACCCATTGCAAGAGGGGTAATATTATAGACACGACCAGTTTTTCCGTGATATCAACGATGTCTCCAATTTTATATATTTCATGTATATTGACAAAAGAATGACACTATGCTTTCTAAAAGGCCGGCAGAACATATCCCGGGTTCCGTGAGGATAATAACCTTTCTAATTTGTCATTTTGTGATTTTAAGAAGTCCGTCAATACAAAAAATGTCGTTGATTTTATCTCTAAATTATACCGCATCCGTAAGGCAATGAAGAAATCACTTAAAATAATTGTTATAAAAGTTCCAATTGAAATTCATGTAAAATATTAAAAGACACACATCAATCTTATACACTAGGTAAAAATCTTTCCCTATAACATAAATCACGAACTAAATCCTTTTTAATATTATTGTAATATTATTTAACTAATTTAAATAAAATTAAGTACATATAGTTAAATTAGGGAATTTATTTTTTCTTTAATATATATTTTTAAGTGATTTATGAACATGCAATATTCTTGTTTGCAGATAAATGCACATAGTACTCTCTATTCAGCATGAATTACGAGGGAGCACCAAAAACATGTCTGGTTGAAATAATTTAACATATATTTTGCATTTGAAAATTTTGTTAAAGGTGAAATGAAAATTTATGTGCTTAAAATCCTTATGTAAAGGTGTTTCATAATGTTAACCACCATTTCAATGAAACTAGAATTTACCAAAAATTTTCAATATCATATCGCGTTTTAGTGTAATTTTCAAAGAAATTTGTAAATTTCATGACAGAGTAATGGCGGTATCCTTTTTAAATCAGTCATAGTTTATAAAACTGATTTATATTTAAAGTTTTATTGATGAATATTTATATAATATAGTTGATCGGCCACAACTTGAGGTTTGACTCAAGTACAATTTAACTATACATAAGTACTTGAGGACTGAAGAAATCCTCAAGATAATAGAAGCAACTATAATACAACCGTAATAAAGGAAATAGAAAATGTCAGTTTGAATGAACTGAAGTAAGTTCAAAGAAATATTGAAGACTGGAGTTGTTGTCTTTAGATTTTTTTCCCATGCGGGAATGGATAAATACAAGTATATACTTTAAAATCGTAAACTGATAAAAATGTATAGGGTCATCAAAATAAAGAATAATTATAATACCTAATTTTTTTCATGATTATTTTTATATTTTCATGACTTTAATAAAAAAGATTTTTTACTACCCAAAACCAGCAGTTTTCATGGAGATATTGTTAATAATCATTTCAACAAGATTTTTATACGTTAAACAGTTTTTCGTGCCATTTTATACACGATTTATGACCTGTTCCTGAGCTATCAGCACTAAATCAGAAGAAAAAACCTTCTGTTTTATATATTTAATTTTCATACCTTAGTAAAATATGTTTTTTTTTCGTTTTTGGTTTTGTTTACTGCTGTCAACTGGCGTAAAGTGCTACTAAAAAAAAAAACAGAATGACATCCTAATGTTCATGTTACTTGACATTTTATTCATAACAATTTCACTCATATTCATGTCTTTTTTTTTCTACTAAGTAAAATAAACACATCAATTTGGATATAGCACAGGTGAATAAAGAAAATGTTCGCTTTTAATAATATCTCAGTTAAAAAATCAGCTTAATAGGATATAATTTGTTGTTTTTTTCCCTGGTTTAGTTGATAGTGGATACGTGACAGAATTCCAATGGGAATGGTTGAACGAGAAGATCCTATCAAAAAAAAAAAAAAAAATGTCGTCGACCATAAGCCATTGACATGCGTTCACAGGATACTTTGTAATGAATGAGACTTCATATTATTTGTCTGCCTTTCAATTCATCTACATCTGTCTATATAACTTTTTTTTAAATATATATATATATCAACATTTAATGAACTGTAGTAGGGGGTGGATATGACTATGTACAATACACTGTAGTGGGTTAAAAATTAAAAATTATAATAACATACTGTTTTAAAACGACCTGGAAAATACTTAACACGAAACAACTGTAAAAAATTATGTACATATGGTATATGTGAGTATCTGTAAGTTTCATCTATGTGTTCAGTCATATTCTGAAAGGATAATACTACTCTGGAATATGGTAGAAAATTCTGATAATATAAAGCTTTGAAAAAATTTAATTAACTGAAAAAGAAAATTCTAATAATAACAATTTGTAAACCAACTAATAATAATAATTACAAGGAAAATGACTGGAAAAATTAAATAAACCGCATACATAAGGAAAAATTTGTGGCATCAGGATGAAAAGGATAATCATTTTCTTAAGAAATATAATAAAATATAGCACTTATGTTAGATATTACAAAAATTTTCTTAAAAATTATTTCAAGTTGTTTGGAAAATTTTGTAGGAAATTATCATTACAATTAAAGCCTACCCAAAACAGTGCACTGTAAACTGATGTGCCAGCAGGGTGGGTTCAAGCATTGTGGCGCCCTGAGGTGTTCATTTTAAAAATGGAGCAAGACGTTCTGATTTTGAGTTGCATGAGAACTTTTCTGATACTCTATGCTATGGCATAATAAGGACTTTTTAAAGTCATCTTTTAATTTTCCCAGGGTATGGCTTTTTTTTTTATAAATAAAGTGAAAAAGTTTTTAATTTTATGCATAAAACATTTTCCGAACGAAAACCAAAACGTAACTAAATCTGCGGTATTTATTAGGAAAAATCGTTATAAGTATAATTTTGATTTTGTTTTAACTGTGTTTTTCATTATCCTTTTGGATTTTTTTGGACTAAAAATTAGTCATTTTCTGTTTATCACTTTCGAAGTCATTAAATTCACCAATTTTCCATTAACTTGAAAGTTGTTAAAAACCTGGATGGTAGTACGTGACAGGGACATCACCGCCATCGCACAAGTCTTAAACATTCTTATAAATTTTCACTCAGGATTTTTCTCTTGAACACAAACTTTTACTTTATATTGTTTTTCCGTGTATTTTTTTTTTCTTACCATTTTATATATTTCGTTTTTATTTAATTCATTTTAAGCCCTTTTTCAGTATTTTAATGGACGAAAAGTTTTTTTTACAACATAACAATTTTCTTTTTCGTTATTCTCAGTAGCAGTGTTTTTTATACACATCGTTTAACACAAATTTTGTTCCAAAAAAAAATAAAGAAAGTACCAGAAAAAAGAAAAATCTTCCGCGTATTTTACGAAATAAACAATTTATATTTTATTTACTAAATGTATTTCACTTTTACTTTAATAAGAATGGCATTAAGAATATGGAAAATTAATTTCTCAAATAAATTCATCAGAACTTGTCTAGCGGAATTTTAAAGACAGTATAAATTATAATATTTTCGAAACACATCTCTGTTTAGTTACATCCTTGTTGTATTATTTAAAAATAAAAATTTATTCAATCGAAAAACATTATTGTTAACGATTGTACTAAATTGTACTAAATGTAGCAATTCTAACAATTACATAAACTCTTAAGAAATTGTAATTTGATATTTTTCTTTGCCAGAATTTTCGAAATTGTTACATTCTCCATCAATTTTCTTCTACTATATTCTTTTCATCATTCGAAAACAATAAACATCGTGATAATATCTTTGATATAGAAAATCAACATAATAAGAAAACTTACCGCACTAGTATACTCTTAGATATCATAATAAACAGTTACACCCTTCTTATACCATACAATACAATAACCAAGAAAATAAATAAAAGGGCATTCATTATCTAATCGAGAACAAATAAATCAAAGTCTATATGTTCATTGTTAAATCAGAAAAAAAGCCCAATAAAACCTGAAGAAAGTTGAATCAAAACTGTATATATATAAAGTTAAAAAAAAAACGAAACAACAAGAACATGGTATCCTTAGGGGCCTATTGAAACCCAACAAATAATCCAATACAAGATTGAACAAAAGAGGCAGAAAAAAAAAATATGTGTATCTGAAAAAGTCTTCGCAGGAAGAAAAGAAAAAAAGTAAAAAATAAATAAATAAATTGTAAATAATATAAAGAAAAGAAAGCTTTTTAGTTGATTGATAAAGCTTTTAGCCCCACAACCATATGTCACTAACAGAACAACAAATTTGATGGTTTATTCGAAATATTCAAGCATTTTTTTTTTCTTCTCCTTTTTAACCTACCCAGGTTTTACTGATTTTTTTTTTTTTTTTTCTGGCGAAAAGAATTGCGTAAACCATTAAGAACAGACCTGATAAAACCTTATTTCAAGTTTTTCATGTAAGTACTATCCACACACACAAAAAAAGGAAAAACGAAAAAGAAAAGAAATACAAACTATTTCAATAACGGAAAAAATTATGAAAGAAGAAAACCTCTTAAATCTTCAAAACAGGGAAAAAAAAGGAAGAAAAGAATGAAATTGGGAAAATTGGGAAAATTACTTTCGTTTTCGATAATTCTTTTGCGGTTTATATAAATATATAGAAAAGAATTTTATCTTTGAATGTTTATCAATTTTTTTTTAATTTTTTTTTTTGCTTTGGTTTATTCAGGTTTGAATTTACACACAAGGTTTATTGGGGTGCGGTTAAAAGTACTTATGTAAAAATCGCCCTAAGGGCTGTGATATATTCAATTGAATATCCATTTTCTAAAAAGGAAAATTCATAAGAATGCGTGCGTGTCTCATATTCATTCACAGATTTACTTAGATTTTTTCCATTTCGAACAATTTAACTTTCTTTTCCTTTTATGTGAGTGTATTACTCAAGAAATTTCTTTTTTGTTATGTCTTGGATACTTATTTCTCACGCGAAAAGTAATCAATGGATTTGTAATCGTAAAAGTGTCATTATTTCCTGTTATTACATAAGTTGATTGGGATGACATGTTTGTTATTCTTCAATTATTTTTCTATTCATTTTTCTTTATTATTTAAGATTTTTTTAAAGCGATTTCGACATTCGAACCGGGTTAACACGCTTCAATATAATCAAATAGACATTTGGTCTACGTCGAAGATAAACGGTCAAAACTTTAAGAAATAGTACCGAACTTATTAATTATAGACAGAAAACAAATCCTTAATTCCCAAGCCTATAATTTGTTTGTCTACAAAAAAGAAGAAAAAAACTGGAAGATATAATTTTAAAATCAAAATGAAAAATTTTATAATTTATAACAATTAAGCTTCATTAGAACAGCAACAAAAAAACGTATTAAAATATTTCCCGTCTAAAAGTTCCATCATTTATTAAATTTCCAATTTAATTTAATCTAGAAAAGTTTTTAAAAAATGCAAAAAAAGAAAAAAATATTTTGTATACGTTTTCATAAGAAAAGTAATTTTTTGTTGTTGAGAAAATTGAAATCCATTCTTCAAAAACATAATGAAAATAAATCTCATATGCAAGTTTGCCCTTTAAAAATGGAACCCCCAACCACATATTATAATAATCTCAACGTCTTATAAGTCTTACACAACGTTGGAAAATTTTCGCGTCTGTATCAGCATTCATCCGGAAAGTCTTTAACTAACTTTACTAAAAACGAGTTTTATAAACCCTTAGGATATTTACGCTAAATTGTTTGTCTTTCCACCATTTATATACTGTCAAAAAGTTTGGAAAGGGTTATCTCGAATCAGCTAAATAATAACATCTCTATATGTGGCTAAGAAGAACTCATACCAGATTCATTTCTTCTGGATATTTTCATAACCACCATTAATACGTATGTATATCATTATATCGTTGGTGTAGTTTCTTTCTTAGAGAGGTCTTTCATATTTATTTTTCTTAGAAAATCTTGTTACTTTCTTGGAAATAGTTACACTTCAATATACTATGACAAAAATTCTATATGACATTTATATACAATATTTTTCGCAATAATAGTGAATACCTAATAAATGACTGTAATAGTCTGTGAATGAATAAGTTTTTGCGAAACTTCCTGTATAATAAGAAAATGAACTATTCTAATAACGGATGATACATCGTGAGGTATTTTTTCAGTCGGGATTTTTGAGAATAGTGTGAAACTATCATTGCAGTTTGACTCAGTAGTGAATACCATTTCCTCATGAAAAAACTTACACCGTCGTGTTTTCACGAATAGTCTTTTAAACAGCTCAATGATGATCCGCTGTTTTAATGCAGAATTTTGCTTAGCGATGAGGCCCATTTTAGTGAGCAGCTGATGTCACGTTTTGTTACGGTGAATTGGTCACCTAGATTGTGTGATATCACACCTCTGGATTATTTTCTTTGGGGTTACATGAAGTCTAAAGTCAGTCAGATAAGCCAGTTACGAATGATACCTTAGAAGTAAACATTACTTGCGCTATTGGCAATATTTCAGTTGTAATGCTCGAACAAGTGTTTCAAAATTGGACCTGTAGAATGGTCCACCTAAAGCGTAGCTGCGGCCAACATTTGAATAACATAATCTTAAATAATATCAATTGTTCTTTCGGTTCCTTTCACTACCACATTCAGTTTTAGGTATTATATTTCAAAATATTTTCCCGATCCTCACGATGAATCACCCTATATAAATAGTTGTTACAATTGATTTTGATGGTATCATGATAAAATATAATAGTATATCTTTTAAAATAATATACTATTAGTTAGTAAAAAAATAAAATCAATATTCATTGTAAGAATAGATAGAAGACAATTTCCATATATTGTATAAGTTACAATGTAAGACGTAGAATGACGACAGTCGATTATTGATTTTCAGTCAAAAAAAGTTTTCTGTAAGTTCATCGATTTTGAGTTACATTATAATGCATCTCGAAGAGTTTTACTGTGTTCATAATGTATTCAATATCATGTCTTATTGAAATTGTATATATTTGTCATCATATACTTCGTTTTGTTCCTTCATCTCTCATCATTGCACATATATTAGAAATGATGAAAGTTATTGAATCGAATGATATAGGATATATATATAACAAGATTGCACTGTTAGTAGATTCCTGTTCAATAAGACTACTTTCAGTTCATCATATACCATATATAAAGTAAATCATGATATAAGTAAAAGTCTATATTTACATTATGAATGCAAAAATTTTCTATTCAAAAATTCATTCTCCCTTGTGTCGATATTACCTTTTCTGGGGGTTGTATTTTTTTTTCATTTAACATACTATATTATATAAACTTCCATTTTTTTTAGTTAAGATGGGATTTCTATTTTATAGAAGACATGATGAAGGAAATTTCAATGTGGAAAGGTTTGGAATACAATATATTGATGAAAGGTTTCATGTTTTCTTGTAACGAAAAAAAAAAAAAACTTCGCCCCAAGAGAATATAACATCTTACAGATAGTTAGAAAGATGAAATGACGGATGATGATGGAGCATGAGGATGAAAATCCATTGACTACATAGTCTATTATTTTCTTTTCTTGATGCATTATTCTGTCTTTTTTTTTTATTCAATTAAGATAAACTTAAAGGAAAGACAAAAATGAAAAATTGTTTTAAGAAATATGATTTGAAAAGATTTAAATTGATTACATTTTTTTTTTGAAAAAATTAAATTTTTAATAATCTTAAGAATATCTCTAAAATACCTAAAATTCAGATACAATTTCCTTCATATAGAGGTGCTGATTCATTGTATCAATTCCACATCTAAAATTCATTATTATAACTGGTAGTCCTTGGATATTTTTTTTTCTTTAATATCATATCATATTAAAACTTTATTTATCCTTTACTTTTCCTAGCTTGCATTCATGATAAAAATACTCCATCTAAAGTAGATTGTATAGACACCGGGAAAGATAAAAGTGTGTTGCTAAGCAAATTACAATTTAAAATCTTCCAGGAAATTGTTATTCTATACACCTGAATGAAAATCTACAAATAGATGTATGCTATTTTATGTTATATAGAAATCCTATGAAAAAGATTTTTAATTGAAATTCGAGAATTACCTTTAAGGATCATAGACGTAAAAGTTACCAAGAGCAACGCTAAATTGAAGAACAATTTTAAATAATTAACAAAAACAAAATTCATTAAAGTTATATACTTCGTTTATATGAAGACTTGTGATAGACTTGAAATTCAATCGATTTACCAGATTGAAAGATTGACTTGATTTCAAATCAGGTCCAAATTAAGAGACGTTTATACAAATAAATTTTTATTTACTTTTATACGTTAGATTCGCCTCTGTTCATATTCCAATTTAAATGTTCAAGTCGAGCTGAAGTCGATCTAGGTTTACATGAAAATTTCAAGTCGATCAGAAAAGTGTTTATGATCACATAAACTGAAGTCGAATTCAAGTCGAGCCGGGTTTACATGCACGATTTTTGGATTAAACTCAACTTCAAGTAAATCATGTAAACGAAGTAATACATTTACTAGAATTTAATTTCGAATTAATAAATTTAAAAATTCAAATATTGAAACATTCAAAAATGATATCTTAATCAATTTTTAACTTAACAATAAAAAAAAACAATCTTTATTATGCACTTTCTTTCACTTTAAAATCAAATATTAGGCTTTTCAAAGGAACGATATAAAAAATCATGAGTACTTCCAAATATCTACTATCAATAATAATATCGATTTAAACTTTCATCGTGTCGAGAAAAAAATCACTATACGCTTTCATCCATGCAATCATCTAGAATTTTATAACCTATCTGATATCCACCTACTTCCATACTAGACTATATAAATGTGAATTTGGATGGGCAATTTATTGAGAATATGACCGAGGACATATGTCTGAAGAGCTTTTTAATGGCATCGTGCCAGGAATTTTGTTTTTTTTTCCAACATTTTCAGATATTAAAGCATAGTTTGGACAGAAGAAAAAAAAGGATTCGAGTATTTTCATTGACGCCGTCTCTACAATATGTTGATCTAAAAGAAAATTACTTTCTCTATACGTATATATGAAAATTTAAATAAATAAAAGTAAATTCAAAATTTATTAGTACTGGTTTTCCAGTAACGCTATTATCTGAAGTTATGATTACAAATGTCAACGAAAATATCTATAATATTAGGACATTCTCATCATCATCATCAGGTATATATATTTTTTTTAAAGTACACATACGCTCTGTATATGTATAAAGAATGTTTAAGCAGATATCAATGAACCATATGTGCTTCCTATAACCGATAACATTGGAAGACATAAAATCACTCAAAAAGACAGAAGAAAAAACATATAGTAACTGAAAATCGGGCTATAGCCGATTTTTTGATGCCCTATGTAGACATGGGATTCGTAATTAACAAATCAATAGTTCAATGACTTAACTCTAAAAAAGAAGAACCAATACTACTAATATTTCAAGGCTTTTTCTTCAAAACTTTGTTTCGTTTTTTTTTTCAAATCCGCTTATTTTTCCCCTACGACTATTTCTTTCTTCACTATCCTTGAACAGATTTTATTGAAATTTAATTTAGTATCGCCAATTTATGTAGTCAAATCATGTAATTAATTTAAAGAAAATTGCTCAACAAATTTTCAAATTAAAGAACATAAAAAAACGACAAAACTTTCTGGTTACCCTGGTTTTCTCTTAATAATTTTGCTCTCCATATGCTGATTTTTCTGAAATACAGTACCAAACCAAGTTAAGCAAGAACCAACTCACATTGTAAATTTCATCAAAATCGGATAACGCGTTATCTTGTATACGGACGGACGGACATGCAGAAATCAATATAACTTTTGATTCTCTACACAACTGTACCCTCGAAACCTTTCTACGACGATTATTTCGATGTGTTACATATATGGTAACAAAACTAATATACCCTCTGGTAGTACCTACCGTAGGCCGTAAAAATGAAATGAACTTTAACCGATATGCCATCTTTTCGAATTCGACTATCATCAGGAAGTATATACATATATATCCTTATTGGTCGTATAACCGAATTATTTCAATGCGGCAATTTGTATGTTTCTATTGAATCACACGTTCTTATATAAATGACGGCGAATGCTATTTGTTCCTATTATCTATCGAAGATAAAAGAAAAAAAAAATGAATAAATAAATAATAATACAAAAATTTGAAAACATTGTTGCTTTATAGAAGAAAGTCACGAATTTTCAAGTGGATTTGGATTTAAACATTATTTCGCATATAGCCTTTTTTCAGCTGTTTAGTATGTTATTCATATATGAAACCGTTTCGTATATCAAGATAAAATATTTTACGAGGTATATGTGATCATCGTTTTTAAATTACTCAAAATACCGATGATATATATCTCAATCTTTCACCTGATCAATATTTGTGTTAAAAGCAAAAATAACAATAAATTTCTAATTAGTACAAAAAAAAAGAAAACGAATCTCTTCTCAGATTTTCGTTTTTAGTATTTCACTATATTTCACTTAATTAAAACAAAAAGGAATAAATTAGAATGTTTGATGGTTCTCGAAACCACCAAACATTCTTAGAAAATACGAACTAGCACACTAACGATCATATTTCGTTTTGACGTTTCCAGAAATTCCAAGAATAAGTTTCTTTACATTCATTGAAAGTACGTTTACATGCAGGAATATTCTGGAAGTTGAACTCAAGAAGTATATAAAGAAGTGAAAACACCGAAGGAATTGACACAGTTCAATTCAGAACTTGACGAGATGATCAGAGAGATTTCGGAAAGCGATTACACCAGTGTTAACGCAGAAATAATTGTAAATAAAGTTTATTCATATAAATAAAGTGTTCTCATTGGGCGCATCCAGCAGTTCTAAGCGCTTAAAGCACTTTACAGCGCTTAAATCTAGCAAAAGGACTGGATGCAATTCTAACTTTAAGCACTTAGTAAAATTCCAGCATAAAATTTTTTTGCTAACTCGAACAGCGCTTTTGAGGTTGTTGTTCACGCGAAGAAATGATGCAGAAATGTGCAAAGGATAAATTGAGAGGAATTTTTTGAAAATTGTTTCTGGATTATTCAATTTTAATTGGAATGTGTTTGTTAAAACTTTTCCACTTTCCTATAAAATTTTTATTTCAGTTTATTCTCAATTTTTATTTACTTTCGACACTTATTTCGTTAAAAAAAATATATTTTAAAAATTTATTCAAATAAAACTAATTTGACGTTTAGCACAGACAATAAAATTATTTTTCGCTTAATTCAAGCAAAAAAAAACGCATCCAGGAGTTCAAAAAATTCTTACTGCTTAGATTAAGAATTTGGACTAAGCGCTTAGTAGTGCTGGATGCAGCCATTCTATAACATTCGAACCAGAGGGGTAGCACGCAGCAGTATTTTATTTAATATAATCAAAATTAAATTTTTCACTAATATTGTATTTAACAAAATTACCCATTCCCAGACATATGTATATTAAACAATTCGAATTCATAATTCATCCGGTAATTCTTGGAATGGACCATCCTAATGGATTTTATATGGATATTAAAAATTTTGTGTACGCAACCTTTATTATACTACATTCAATTTTCGTTCCATTAAGTCATCATCTAGTATAGTGTAGAATATAATTTTAAAAAAATATCATAGTATATCAAATATTATCATGTCATAAATTTTTATCATCATCAGCCACTAAAAAACATACATTCTCTATACTTAACAAATATTTTTTTGTGGTTTCCAGGTTCATTCTATTTCTCGTCTATAATTTTTTATTTTTTTTTTTTGAAAATGTTTATTTTCGTGATTATGATAGCCAAAAGGTTCTAAGATTCATGATATTATGATGTTCATATACCAGACGAGAGTACATAGCACATAATTTTGAGTAGCCCCCCGAGCATCAAATATATAACAACTATAATACTATAAAATAAAAAAAATAAGAATAAAAAAAAGAAACACCATCCTCAAACTCTATACAACCGAAATGCTTTATGTGCTTTTATGAACGATTATGTCCTTAGAGTGTGTTTTATAGAGCCATAAACAATTGTTGGTTGTTTTCTGGTTAAGATGACATCAAAAATTTATGAAAATCTTTCTCAATCTCAATTTTTTTTAACAGTGTACATAACTATATAAAAAAAAAAGATTTCTTTTTTATATTTTTAGTATACAAGTCTGTCTCCGATGTGATATCCTTGTTCAACAGAAGATCCCAATGGATCTCGTATAAATTCTTTCTGATTTTTTTTTTTAACTAGCTTTCAACATTCAGAATTTCTGTTTTTCCTAAGTAGACACCAGAGTGTACTATCTGGAACAGGTATGTTTTTGATTTGATAAATTTAACCATGGTTTATTTTAAAAATATTGATAGAACTTACGAATACTGGTGATGATGATTAATATTGGATATGTTAATAAAAATACTGATGCTTAGAAGAATGATACCTAATACTATCAGACGACAATATTTTTAATCAATTTATAGATTTTAATTTACGAAATTAGAATTAACAAGAAAAAACACTTATTTCCTATATAAAATTGAACGAAATTTGCAGCTAAAACAAATATTTACAAGAACTCAAGAATAAAGGACGTTAAATATATTCAACAACAAACTATAGAAATTGCTCATAAAAAATTACCAAGCAATTTTCCATGCATACATATAGTATCAAGGAAAATTATCGAATAATATTATGCCAACCACTAGAGAGACGCTATAGTTAACGAAAGGAAAACACAATCTTCGATAATATTTTATAAAAAAAGAAAATGTTGTTTTCTAAAGATAGTATATTCGAAATGTCCTTTATGCACGAATGCACAGGTGATAAGATGCACGTAAGAAATCTTAAAGTAAACACCATTTTCACATTAAACTGGTCCAATAGTATGGATTCTTCATACTTACAGACCAAAAAAAAAAGGAAATTTTCCATTTTATGACACTATAAATAAAATATTAGAGATCAATTTTTACGATCTCGTTAAGCGATAAACTTAAAATTTTCCACAAAAACTATATATACATATTTTCAATAAAATATAGTATATATTCGATATACACGTGAATATCAATATTTTTTTTTGGATAGCATCTGTTTTATTTAAAGATATATAGTAATACAAATTCCAGACGGATAAGTTAATGGAAAATGATGATTTGAATTCCAACGAAATGCATTTTCATAACACCTCCCGCCGCCCACGAAATTTTATTCTGTTACTGTTGTATTTTTGAAGTTAAAGAAAATGTAAATTTTCCGTTTCACAAATTTTTTTCCATCCATAAATATATCTTTGAAATAATGAAACTTTCGAATACATTGTTTTATAATCGAAATATTAACTTTCGGACTATAAAATATAATAAAAGTGTTTTTCAAGAATCACATAAAAGCTGGATATTATGTGTATTATACTATACTACAATAAACTTTTGAAGAATAGTTTGATATTTATCTTGTTGGATGTCATAAAATGAAATTAGTTCTATAAAAGAAGCAAAATGCAAGATTAAAACGAAATGTGCATGGTGTCGTCCCAAATGTTTCATTCACATCATCTATAAATATATAAAAATATAATAAAAGGAAGAAGAAAAAACATTGTGATCATTGTATCACTTTCTCTATATGTCGATATTCAGAGTCTGTTTATAATAAAATTGATCTATTACGTAATCATAAGGATTTAGAAAAAAAAACACACTCATCGATCCCTCCCCAAAGCATGTTCAAGACGCTAAGATACTCATGCACTTTTTTAAGGTAAGAACTGATGGCCTACCATATTTCAGTTTCTTAAGCTTTACGGTTTTCGACATGAATTTGGCCAGACAGAGGATTCCAACTGATAATTACAAACGTACGTTGGTCGCGGCAACCACTTATATCGTTTGCGATTCTGTATTTTCTCTCATATGAAAACTCTGATATAAAGAAAGTACTATATAATAATTATATACAAGTAGCTGAATTTCTGGCAAATAATACTTTGTATTCTATTAATTTCATTTCATATTAAATTTGATTACATCACAAAAATTACATTTATTTTCAATAAAATAAAACTAAATTCATTTATAATCATTTCCATTAAAATAGTTTAAATAACTAAATTTGTTAGTGAATTAAAAATTTTCACAAGAATTTCATTTCACTTAAAATTTTATTGAAAAGTTCAATTGTTTAACCATTTTAAAGTAAACTTTTTGAAAGTACATTTAAAAGAAAAGAAACTCTTTGAATTGTTTAAAAATCTTAAATAATTTCTTTTTGATTGTGTTTCATCTTCAAAAGTTAATTTCAACTTAATTTCATTTCATTCTAGAGCCCGACAATCACTTGTCCATCTTGAATCTTATACTATGCTTATATTTTTTATCCCAACTCACCCACCCGCATTGGTGCCCGCCCCATTCTATAGTGTTTATAAAAATACCAATAATTTTTGGTTTTCACTTTCTGAAGTTGATTCGAATTTCATCTAAAAGTAAAACTTTTAATAAAGCTCTTAATCCTATTCTTATAGATCTTAAGGAAACTTTATCCCCAAAAAAAAAAAAAATGAAGAAAACTTTAAATTACAGTTTAGGAAAAATTCTATATCATAGAAATGAATACGTGAGAATGATTATATTTTCGTTTATATACATTTTAGTTTATCTGGAGTATCGAAAATGTTTATGACATATCAATTTCTGAAAATGTATAAATTTAATATTTTCAATAAAACGAAAATATTCAGTAGTTTCAATGTTTTTGAAATAAAATCATTTAACTTATTTGGTTAAAACTCTAGAAATTTAAATTTCTAAGAATAAATAAATCCTAAAGTTTTTTGACTTCTGAATCAATTGATTTCTTAGAATTTATAAAAACCGAAATGTTGATCTGCAATCGGAACGTGATAAGACGATATCCCAAATGCAAAAACAAAAAATCTAATAACCAATATGCCAGAATTAAGATAATGAAAGTATAAGGAGTTTTTATATCTGGTCCTTGTGAAGGTACGTAGTTCAATGTACTTTCAACTTTTCAAAATGAAGATGCAAAGTCAATTGTGGTTTATTTCTGGAGGCATAGTAAAATCGTTACAAGAAAGCATTTCTTTACAAATGTTTCTAATTTATATCGTATGAGATATATTCCTTTCTTTTTTTTGGTTAGAGCTCAAATAATATCGAATTTCTCCATGAAAATGTAAATAAACATAACTCGAATTCTGTTCTATTAAAATCTTCAGTTGTAAACAATAAAAATCTTGGAATTGAGGAAAACTACGAAACTTCGAGAACAATGCAAATCGGGACAACATAAATCGAGGTTTTGATATATTTTGATAAACCAAATATTAAATCCATACTCGCATTTCTATATTATATTAAAACTATCACAATACCCAAAGTATCTTATCGGACTTTACACTTGACTGAATTTTATCTGGTAACTTTTTGAATTTTCTTTTTTTTCAAAAAAAAAAAAAAAAAAAAGAAAAACCAAATCGATTTCCAACAATATATACTACCATTTCCAAAGATTCTATCTTATTCAACCAAACCTAACTAAACTCATTTATTTCTTGACATGTCAGTCAGAGATTTTCTTTCTAGAATCATAATTTCCGCTTAATAAACTTTATATCCGAACCAACCAGGAAAAAGAGCAAAACTTCTAAGAATCATTGAACTAAACTGAAAAACCCTTCGTATTTAAAAAGTGTTTTATATTTTTCCGTATCCACCTTATCTTATCTAATTATCATTTCACTAGATAAGAAATAAAGAGGTAATTATAACCTAATTAAGAAGTATAAAAGAGACAAGGGTCAAGTTAAACAATTCACAGCATTTGAGAAAAACCTTATTTCTCACCACCACCCAAATATAAAATACTACTAGGACAACTTCATTTCATTTTCATTTACTATGAATTTTCCAGAAAAAAAAATAGATAAATTTAAACAAAAAAAAAAAAAAAAAACAAGAACAACAGAGTAGACTCTAGAACTAAACTAAAATGTCAACCAGACCTTTTGATAAGGAGTCTCATTAATCCTTGAATTATCATTTCGAATTCTGAAGAATTTTCCTTATGGAATATTTTATATAGAAAGGATTTTTATCTTTTTTCATTTTCCCTTGCCAACGATGTTGAACGACTGAATTAATGATATTCAAATATTCTTGGTGCATTAGTAAAATGGGATTAAATTATATGAAAGGCTAAATGAGTTAATGGGAAAAAAAATATATAAATATATATATTTGAAAAGGAATAATAATCGAAGTTATGAATAAGAAAATGGAAAGAATAAAGACATTTTTCTTATATACCTACTTGTATATTATGTGGTATCAATTTATAGTACTACTTTAACTAAGTTTCTTGTATTTACTTTTATATGAAGTCATCATTAGAAATTGTAGTAGTTGTCTAGTAGTTTCTCCCAAACCCAACAATGCAATCTACATATATTATATTTGTGGACTGTCTGTATGTACCGAGTTAGCTCCTAAACGGCTGGACCGATTTTGATGAAACATGTCTCAAACGATTCTTTGTTCCAGCGGCCTTGTTCTATATAAAGCTACTTATCCACCAAACGTGCAAAATGTTTTTGAACGCATGGAGTAAGGCGACAATCGATTATCACTATCGTATATAAGACAAGTCGCTTGAATCTGAAGAATTGGAGTCGAGAGCTATAGATCTGTCACGTTGAAATAATATTTCGATGATATTCTAACTAATATGTATATTACTTTTTTGAAAATAAGTCATAATAGCTGTAACCATACAGAATTTCATTGTAGGTTTCTATCACTTATTTTAAACCCATTGTCTGTAGTTAAAGAATATACAATTGGCATCATATATATATATTCTTCTCCAAATCAACCTTTCTCAGCTTAATAATTACCTAAAGTATTTCATGTTTTAATCATTCGCATACTTAACAACTTATAAAAACGCCCTAAAGTACTACACTTATTATTTTCAAATAAACTTTAACTAACTAAACTTTCTTGTTCTTATTTTTAATTATAACTAAGCTAAACATTTTTCCAATGGTAATACATTTTCATGCTTCATTTTCAAGTGATGCCATTTTGACCTTATCCAAGAAATTATATCCAAAAGAAGTTTCATAGTCATTTATTACCACCATATATATACTTCATGTACGAAGTCAACAAGCAAAGAAATTTCTGAAGCACTTTCTTTTTTACCACTTAATACAGAGTTTTGTAAGAATATTCTAAACGCTTGAAATTTATACATATATAGTATGAGAAATTGCGTTTCACTTTTCTAAACTTTAAGAAGGCTATAAAATATTCTCTAAAGTACATACAAGCACTTTTAGAAATATAGCAAGGAAGTTATGTTTAAAGAAGGACTTTTTATATAAGTTTTATTAAAAAAAAAAATAGTTTGCTAATGGAAAAAAAATATCACTAAATTAATTAGAAATATAGTTTTTTTTTATTTTTAAAAATTTCTACTTTTATTTCAACTTTTTTGAATTAAGAAATTGTTTAAAAAAATATATATATATAAAAAAACTATGGAACATTTTTTCGATAATAAATCTTATTCTTATTTTGGCCTCTTTTCGAAACAGGTACAAGAATATGTGTGTACATGTACTATATATGACCATGTCACCAAAGAAACAAGTCCCATAAATTTTGAATTTCTTCATAAGATGCGAAAAAGTAATACCATGCAATACAATGCAATTTTTTTCTATTCCACAAAAGAAAATGTATTTTCCACAGAATTTAAGAATCAAAACTTTTTCTAAATGAATGAAAAAGAAAAAACATACAAGAAATTGTATTTTGACTTTAGAAAACTGTGATAACTCGCGTCTTCGGAGGAACAATGGACAGGAACCAAATCCTATTAAGGAATTTTCATGTTTTTCTAATATATCATGAAAAATGTCAGAATTCGTTTTGTAGACATCATAAAAAATATACGAACTGAAAAATTCTGGAACTGAATCAAAAATAAAAATAGTTTCAGATGAACTATCCGGGAAATGTATTTTGAAAGAAATATCTCACCACATTAAATAATCATGTAAAGTTTTAACTTTTTTTGAAAATTTACACCATAAATCAGGAAGTTATGATTTATCCCTAAAAATAATCATCAATTTTCATATCAATGGCTGCACATATTATAGAAATGAGTGGTTCCAGAAAAACCGATTTCTATAAAAACATATCAAAATATTTACATGAAAATTACTTCCCATTTGAATTATTCACATTCCTGTAACCTGATGAAATCACATTTAACAAAAATAATACATAAATCGGATGCTATTGTTCCTGGAAATCAGACAGAAAAACCTATCCAAAGCTTATTTTTCTTGATTTTTTGTCTTATTCTATATTTATAAGAACTTTTGTTTTCTATATATATTTTTTTTTTCCTTTTCACAATCGATTTGTGTTATATTTTTCTCAGAAATTTCATTTTCTTCGATTATTCCGCCCTTATCATTGTCACTATGTTGTAAACCAAGACGACTTGTATATACTTTATGAAAGAGCTTTCTTCACATTCTGAAGAAAATCACATATTTAGTGTTTCAGCCTCCCACAAAAAAAAACCGAAACAAAAAAAAATTATTGTCAATAAGAGAAAACTATAGTAAAAATATTGGAAAAGGAAAAGTTTATTCTAGTGGGAAGTTTTTATGGTGATTTTATGGAATCCTTAATGAATAGACTTCCCATATACGTATACATACATGGCAGCATTTTCCTATATATATATAATGTCATCGTTCAAGTATATAGTATAAGAAAAAAAAAAGAAGTTATTGCGTGGTCACTTAATAAGGATTATGTTTAGTGTGTTCAGAATGTTTTGTGAACAGGATATGTGGAACCTGTTAGTAGATAAACCAATTGAATATGAACATCTAAAATACTTAAGAAAATGAGTGTAAACGACAAGAAAAATGTTTATTATCAGCATAAATTGAAATTGAATTTTTTCGGGTATATAGTTTGATTATTATATATAGAAAAATAAATATAAAAACAAATGGAAATTTTTCTATTAGAATTTCTTAAAGATCTTCGAATTTATTTATATATTTAATAATCAGTATCAGACGTTGGCATTTTAAGGCGATTTATAAAATAGTTATTATAGAGATAAAATTTTCATAACTTAAAAAAAAGACTTTAAAAAAAGTTATATGAATTTTTGATTAGATTAAAAAACATTTGATGCCAGAAGATCGCTTCTTTATACCTAGCCAAATGCATTTTGATTCACCATTGTGAAGAAAATGGAATCATAGAAATCTTTTGTAAAATATAAGCTTCTTAGATGACACAATAAAGACCCTATTTTTTTTTTTTAATTTAAAAAAAAAAAACCATAATTCCTTACACTAGAAAAAATTCAATTAAGGAATTATATTTTTGGTTGGGATAAATCCCCAAAACACCCTTCAATTATTTCCTTGGTGCAAAAAAAAACAGCTACCCTCGAAAAAACTTCCCTTCATAAGTTTCCTTGGCAGAAAATGTCAGAAACAAAGACTGAAAAGTTGTTGAATTTAGTTTATTAAAGAACAATCATTCATTTGAAAATTCCCTTATTTACATGTCCGTTCAAGACAAAATGAATAGGAAAATTCTGTATAGTAAAATCTAAATCCCGTCAAACCGAACGTGTTTCTGCATTCAATCAGCCGCTTAAAATGATGCTAAATTCCCATTTTTTTTTATATAGATATTCTTATTTAGACTAGTCTAAACTTCTTATCTGGGTTTCATATTTTCTTTTTTTTTGGTTTTCCCAAAAGTTCTTCTCTATCCAGATGAGACTTTTGTAAAGAAAATCTTTTATATGTGCATATCGTATATAATATGCAAAAAAAAAATGTCCAATAGTTGAAAATTTCTGGGTTTGATAATATTCCTAGGATAATTCTGTACTGTCGCCCCTTTTTTTAATATTAAAATAGATGAGTAATCAGAAAAGAATTCAAGAATGCTTTTCCTTTTTTGTTTTACTAAGATAAAGTCTATAAGACTATAGACAAAGTCATTTCCTTGTACTTTACTCGTTTTAATATTGAAGGATAATGATCAGAAAAATGTGCATTCTTTGAAGAAAAGTTTGGCTAAAAAGGGAAAGGGAACAGCATAAAAGGATGCCCACTTATTTTTCGTTGTACATATTTTATATAAATATTTAGAAATATGAAAAACAATTAAAACAAAAATTATGGAGGAGGAATAAACGTCTTGAATAACCTTGAAAAATCTTCGCCTTTGCAAGAATTTTTTGGCGTACTTTTAAAACACCCCCGATGGATTTTTTTTCTTTTTTTAAACCATAACCTGAAGTTATATTGTATTAAAAATAAGCTTTCATATTAATGAAGAAAATATTATTATGAAAATAAAAAATTCATTCTTTCAATCACATTATATTACTTTTTTCCTGTGGGATCCTTTTAGTATTTCTTTTTTTTTCGTAAAAATGAAATAAAAAATTTTTTCTTTCAAAAATTCATATTTCTTCAGGCTAATAATTATGGAAAACATCTTATTTTTAAGAAATTCTATAAAAGAAAATACATGAAAACATTTTAAAAATTGATTTCATACTAAAGTTAACATTTTCTTTTAAAATGTTATGACTTACAATTTCTTGGAAGGCGGAAAAAGCTTTTAAGAAGAGAGTACATAATTTCATATTCTTTGAAGAACAAAAAAGGTACTTATTTGTTTGAAATAAAATAAATTTAAATCTTGAACTTTAATAATTACTTTTCTTAAAAATTTCTTTCCAAGAAGTAAACTTAATATTATACTTGAAATTCCGTCACTGCATTTTATTGTAAGCTTTTCTTGGATTTATTATTTTCATATCACTTCCTTTTTCCCCAATATTGGTTTGCCAAAGCATCTGTCGTCCTTTATATCCAGTTATGTAGATATATATACAAACTCAATTTTAATGCTTCTCACTGGGGGTTCTCATTGCACATGGTGTGTACATATGATGTGGTTAGCGTGTATGTCTGGATCAGATATAAACATTAAAACACTTTCACTAAATGGTTTTCATTGCAGTATAGTGTCAAAACTAAATTAATTGTTTCAATTAAGAAAACTGCAGGACTTTACTTTCTTTTGTTTT
This sequence comes from Xylophagus ater, assembly GCA_963422695.1. Classification (NCBI taxonomy): domain Eukaryota; kingdom Metazoa; phylum Arthropoda; class Insecta; order Diptera; family Xylophagidae; genus Xylophagus; species Xylophagus ater. The sequence continues at coordinate 7,385,067 of OY730483.1, forward strand.
TATATGCTTTATGAAACAAACAGAAAAGAAGAGAAGAATATTTTTAAATTCAAGCCAAAGATAAAAAAAAAAGTTTCATATTTGCCATTTTTCCCTGAACAAGTTATCTAAATTTTCATAATCTCAAACAAATTTGATTGAATTCCAGTACAACCAAGTCATGTAGCCTTTCTTTTTTTTTCTTCATAGAACTTCATCCTACTGCTTTAATAATCTTTTTCATATCCTTTGGTAAACATAATTAAAGAAATTCATTAAGAACACAACATGGGGGAGGAAGTTTAGCGGCTGTATCTCTTGTAATTGACTAAAAGACAAGAAAATTACTAACAAGGAAAAAACTTAGTCTATTTTTACTGTCTAAGACAAAAGAATCAGAATTGTACATTAACAAAAAAGGAAAAAAAAAATGGGGGAAAATTAAAGCAATAAAAGCTTCAGGAGGGATGAGAATTTAAGTATTTGAGAAATGTATTAAAACTCAGTAAGGAATAGAATTATTTTTAGATTGATTTGATCAATGTTTTTCTATTTTATCATACTTTATTTGAGCTTAAATAAATTATTTTCTTGTATTTTTATTAAGAAGTCAATCAGCATGACCATAAATCTTACCGCCCATACCAATTCTAAAATGGAATTTCAGCAATGGTAAAAAAAATTTTTTTAAAAAAATACTATAAATATGAAGTTACTAACAAGGCAACCAATTTCATATTCTTGTTTAAAATATCCAAAAAGAAATAGCTTCAATACAAAATATTTTTTGGACTCAACATAAGAAATTCCACCCGATTTCTTTAAGTCATTCGAACATTTTTTTTCATTCTTGGGGAAACAATATATAAGCTACAAAGATGACCATATTACTATACGCAATTTAACGCTACATAAAGCACGTGACCTGGATTTTTCCGACGAATATTTTTCTTGTGTTTTATATTTTTCTTCAAACTGTTTTGGACAGCAAACATATGTCTTTTTACAAATTTCGCCATCATCATCATCATCATCATCCCCCTAACAAATTTTTATCTGAATTTTATTTTTCTCCCTCAAAAACATCAAAATGAAACGACGGAAAAAGGATATACCGAATAACATCCTTCAATCTCAAACTGAATTTATTTCAAAACAACCAAACCACATTCATATGACGAAATCTTTATTTATCCTCGTCCATGTCTTCAATTTAGACCGAAATAAAAACCATTTGCTTTATAGAGAGGAGAAGGTATATACATATAGTATCTTAAACATTTCAAAGGAATGACATAGAGAAAATTCGAATAGCCCCAATATAGGAATTCATCTCGAGTCATCCAAGGGTGGAATAATAAGGGACGACAATATCTGATTTTATTTGATTGTTATGGAAATTATGTGCTTTGTTTATATTTAATAAGGATTGGACAGAATTGGACACATTTTATATCATGATGAGAAGAAATTTGTATATTATTTTCATGAAAACAAAATAAATTTGTGGTCAGGTGAAATGATTCTTCTATTTTTTTTTTTTTTAATATATTTCAAAATGACTTCAAGGCATTGCGATAACTATAAGAGGTAGACACGATGAGATCCTTTTATTTTCATATTTTTAAAAAGACTTTCCAGAACTAAATTTTTTACTTTTCCCCTGATTTGATGTTAGAATATTTACAAACTGATTCAGAAATCATTCCTCAGCTTGTAGATATCTCAAACTATAAGAAAAAAGAGTTTCTGTTTATAAGCCCCCAAAATGAATAATACTGAAGTAAAAAGTACAACAAAAAACAAATCTTACTGTAGTGAGAATTTGAAGCACCATTGATAAATTTTGAATTTTGAATATTAATTGAAATAGAGGCTTCAGTTTTAACCAGCCTGTGGAGTACAAGAAAATGTGTCAAATTCCACTTATGTCTTCCATTTCAATTCAAACATGTCCAATATTCCATACACCTATACTTCTATAAACAAAACACTAAACCAAACGTTGGCGGTGGAAAATGCAAACCTGTACAATGAATCAATTTCACGTGTAGCATTTGTAGAGTAAGCAATTGCAATCCTCGAAATCTTTATTTTCTTTCCTACTAAAAAACTACCAAACTTATGTAAAACGAAGAATTTTATTATCTAAAATATTATTTACTGTAAGACAGCTCGATTTTGACTTTAATCAGTATCTTTATCCTGTAATAAATTACCTCTAACTACAGCATTCTTACATTTTTATTGTCCTTCAGATAGCATAAAAGAACGAAAAACCTTTTACTTTTAATACTTTTACTAAATAGATCCATCTATATTTCTATAATGCTCATCAAATCCAACTACCAACATATAAATACGTAAACATTTAAAATATATTTTCTCAAATCAACATGAACATTTACATTTATCAGATATCAAATAATATCTCTTCACATTCTAATTCCATAATCCTGAATATCCTTAAACTAGTTTCATGATGTCATCTCGATTTACATGTTCTTCATATACCCAGAAAAAAAAAAGAAGGAATATAATTAATACATCACTCGATCAAGAATTAAAGAAATCTCTTACAAATTTTTCAATTTGTCTATTCTTCTATATTCTATTTGGAAAATCCTTTCAAATTTCATTTAAATCTAGAAATTAGAATTCTCGAAAATCCTTACAATAAATATAAAGACTTGAAATCGGAAGATAAATGAAATGATTGAAGAATATAAGAACACAAAGATATTTACATTATAAACAATCAAGATTCAACAATTGAATAGATATACTCTAATCTTGCCGGAAACAATATTCCTAAAATCAAATCCCAATGTAAAGTGTTTACCATTTGTTGTACTCTCATTCAAGTTGACTTGGTTTAGCCTCCCACAAAAATTTTCACTCATTCTATAAAATTTCTAGTACATAGAGAGACCCTTTTTACGCATATATTTTTCCACCCGAGACGAAATCATTTCCATTTTCCGACAGTACACATGGGTACTATTTTGTTACACAATCTCAGACTCTTTGATTTCCTATGTTTTGTTCGTTTGTTCCCATTTCTTTTCAATTTTTTTGAGATTCTTTTGTATCTTATCTAAGTGTATACATGTTTCACTTCATTTCATACTATGTAATTGTGTATTATCTCTAAAGAAATATTCTGTTGTCCCAATTTTATCAATGCTTTCCTATGTTTCACATCTAATTCCCCAAAAAAAAAAAAAAAAATATTCTGTAACTTCTTCCATATAAATGGGAAAGGGTGCATATAATTCTCGGTTTTGTGCCCGCCGGGAAAATTCTTATGACTCAATTTACAATAAACAAGACCAGGTTGACTATTTAGCATATTATTAACTTCGGAAAATATTCACTTGTTGTGCGAATTTAAATTTTAAGCATAGTAAATTTTCTGTAGTATTAAAATACACCGATTGTAAATAAGGAAATTCTGGTATTAAGAATCACATAATAAAGTTCATAAATTTGTATATAATAATTGGATTTCAAATAATTAGAATATTATCAGATTTGTTTTTTTTTTCTAAACTATAAAATTCACAACAAAATTCCATATGAAAAATGACCGTCACTTAATCATATACTCTCTAAATCGAAAATCATCTATCCAATGTTTTATTATGCTGGGCATCGTCCCAAAAAATAAAAATGCTCGTCATTAATTTAATACAGATAATTTTTTTCAAAGGCAATTTTTTTTTGCGAACGCTTAGAAAATCGCCTAAGAAAAATTATCTTTTGGTCCTTATTCGATAAATTACCCAATCAAATGACAAATTCTATTCAATCAAAAATCAATCGATTGGCAAATAAAAATTTTTGCGTCTTCTGGCCTTTTTTTTTTTATAAGATTATATTCATGACTTGCCAAATGTATAAAAATTATTCGCTCCTGAAACACTAAAAAAAAAAAAAGTCTGGGTCTTCCCTAAAACCCTTCAACTATATATGTCTCACCCATATTGGATGGATATAGAGAAAATTGCGTTGAATAGATGAGTTTCACTTTTTTTTAAAAAAAGAAAAACTTTTGAAAAATATAAACACGAAAATATTGGAAAAAGAAAATTTCAACGATTTGTTATAAAAAGAACGAGGATTTGTTGTTGTTGTTATATTTAGAAAGGTTCTATGAAAGCAAAAAAAAAGAAGTAACAAAATTCCAATTTCATTTGAATAAATTGCATGAAAAATTGGAAACAAGAAAAGTATTGCCTAAAATCTAGGTGATCCCCAAATAGAAATAGGAAGGAAAAAAAAAATTGGATATCAAAATACCGATCCAAAATGCTCTAGTTTCAAACTATATCCATTAAAATGGTATAACTGGAAAGGTTCCGTATTGCCTTGAGCTTGTCTATATCAAAAGTTTTCATAGTATATGATGAAGAAAAAAATGGTTCATTCAGTTTTCCCTTTTTTTTCGTTGCTTTTGAAAAACTTCTTTTGGGTATATTTAGCTCATTTTGAAAATATCAAAAATCCATCAAACCCTTTTTTTTCCTTCGATTCGGTTCATTTTAAAAAAAAAATCACATGAAAAATAAATGGAGAAAGATCAAATAAACGAAAAGCTGATTTTAAATTAGAGATGAAATTTTTCTTGGGGTTTTCTTTTTTTGGCAAAGGATTTAAAACGGTTCCTAATTTCTTTTATCAAAGAAGAAGGTACTAAAAAGGTAAGAAAATAGCAATTCATTTTTTATTCGTAATTATTTTAAATTAAATATCAAAAATCTATTAAGAACTTTTAAATTGAAAATATATTGTAAGATCAAAAAATCGGTTATACATGTGTATGTAGAAATCTTTGAGCTTTTAAAATCCATACTAAAGGAACCTTCAGACTATTAGTTTTGCCATATATCTTGGCATACGTCTTATCAAAAATGTTCACTCGGATAGCGTAAACTCATAGCGAATATATTGATACAACTACATATGACAAAGTTTAGACATTTTTTGATATTAGAAATGGTTCTAATATCTAATTTTTGGACAAAATATATGTGAAGACATGTGGCAAACCATTTAGTCTGAATACTTCTTTAGTTAGTTAGAATAAATTGTCCTCCATATAATTAAATCTCAATTCATGGCCAGCTACATTAAATGAATACCTTCTTTAGATCAATAAATACATACATAATAATAATTTTATTCTTTAACTGATGACTTGACTTAATAGACAAATTAAGTGAATTATTAGTAGGAAGACAACGTCTCCTAATCAAAATATGTGACATATTAAGTTTAAGTCTAGGTTTTTTATTATACTATCCTCATTTTCATTGTTATGTAGTTAACACATACCCATGTTATCCATATATCCTTAATTTTTATATCTACATCGTCCTCTAATTTTATTTAAGCTCTTGTGATAGTTCCTGTACCCAAAGTATAAATGAAACTACTAAAACTATTCCCTTAAGAAAATGTCCCCATTCTCTAATAAAATTCCACTACGAACTGATCTAATAAAATACTATTTTAATTTTCCACTTAATAAATTCATTTTTATTTTCATTTCTTCAATTATATTTAATTCACTCGTGAATTTCAAGTCGAGAACATTTCCTTATAAAAACGAACTTGATAGAACTTTTCATTTTCTTTCTGATTATAAATAAAATTTTAATAAAAATATCTTCCTTATTAAAAAAAAAAAAAAAAACACTTTTTCTCTTTGCTTTTCAAAGAAAATTACGCGAAACCTGGAATAAAGTGAAATTATTAAAAAAAAAAAAAGAAAAAGAAAAGAAACAAAATTATGGCTGAAGAAAATTTTCTTAACTACAAAAAACTGGTCATAAAATTAAATTTTCTGTTTTTTTTTCTTTCACTTATTTCAAGATAAATTTATGCAATTATGAAAACACCAAAAAATTTTCATCAACGTTTTTCTTACTTTCTCGGATGTTTGGTTTTCTTTGCCATAGTAAAAAAGAAAATCAATCAAAAAAGCAGACTTTTATAATTTGGAAATCCAGACAGTAAAAATTGTAGAAATTAAATGGAAAATTATATAAAGTATTAAGAATAACATGAAATGAAAGAAAATAAAGAAAATTGATATTATTAAGTTCATGGCATCTGTTGTTGAAAGGAATTCGTGTGCTTTTATATATTTATAACTTTCATAATTTTCATAGTTTAAACATTTCTTTTTTTTTAATGAAAAACATTTCATTAAGAAACAACCATTAGCAACCAACAAAACTAAGTCCCCCCAAAAAAAATGTCAACAATCAATAACAAAATAATAATACTTTTCTTCATAACAAATCCTTTTAAAAAAAAACAATACGAAAACTTCCATAGGTGCCACATACAATCACCGTGATACAAATATTCCGGCACACGAAAGTTAGAACCTCCTGAGGGTGATTTCATTTTAAACTATAATATTTTATTTAAGAAATCCCATCACCAACCAGATATAATCGTCATTCCTCCCAAAAGTCAAATAAAAATCATGGTAAAAGAAAAAAAAATACGAAGAAAATGTTGAAAGCCCGTACAAAAATTGGTCGAACTCCATCATCATCATCATCATTTCCATTTGTGAAAAATGCCACCATCAAATTTTCATCGTCATATCGAATGAAAGAAAAACAGGTATACCAAAAAAAAAAAGAAATATAAGAAATGAATCGGAGAGCTTTATCCAGTGTTGGAAACTGTTCTTCCAAAAAAAAAAAAAAAAAGGCAGAACACTTTCATATCGAAGAAAAGATTTGGTGAAGAAGTCAAAAAGTATATAGGATCATATTGTACAGGAAAAGATATAGCATCGAAGTAAAAAGGAGGCCAATAAAATGAAATTTATGTGGACACGTAGTCGGAAGGTAGCATCATGTACGTGTAAATTTTGGGATATTGAAAGAATATATGCGATGCTATGTTTGTATATAGAAATTTCTTTTCGTTTTTCTTTTTTTCTTTTTTTCTTTTTAAGAAAGTTAAGATCTGAGTACCTTAAGCAACAGGTTCATCGTTTTGGTTGGTTCATATTTAATTTATAATATGCACTCTATGAAAATCTCGTTATAAAATTGGAAAATTATATATTTCTTGATTGAAATGAATACGAAAGGCGAATATCGAAATTGTATTCAATCTGTGAACGTGGTGAGATTCGATCATTCATATCATATTTCATATTTTATTAACTCTTTTTTTTTCTTGGAAATTAAATATTTAGTGGATTTCGAAAGGATGTTAAATGTATTGGAAAAAATTGAAAAAAGTATATGAATATGAATAATTTTGGTATAGTAAATATGATTTTACAACCTTTTTCTATCATTATTTAGGATCGAAATCGGCAAAATCTGGATTTCTATCAAGAAATGGTTAATATAAACAAATACAATTCATTTTCTTATATCTTAGGTATGAAGATAATCTTCAAAAAAGAAAAAATTCTTGAAAAATAAATCTATATACACATATTATATGGATGTGGAAAAGTTTTCTTCAAAACTAATATTCAAGAAGGGATCTACAAAGTTCCATTTCATATAGTATATAGTATTTCGTTTTTATGTCATGCCATCTTAAATGATTCAACGTGAAATAAAATGATTTTGGAATTGTTGATGTGGATATAAAAACGATTTTGAAGTTCATCAAAAAAATATTGAAATTGAATCCTTTTAAATTACTAAACATGAAAATACAATTTATTTAATATTATAGTGATGTGATTTTTCTTCAAGTTTTCTTGTTGAATTTATGTGGATTCCATAGAAATTGAATATTTAAGAAGTAGGGTTGGGAAATTTGTTTTAAATACAAATAAAATTTTTGAACAATAATATTTAATTAACATTTCTATGGTTTAAAAATACAATTATGTGTTTAATGAAGCAAACGAAAATAGAATAATACATAGTTGTATTGTTTGCCAGTTATTAACAGCATAGTAAGAAAGACTCTGGTTTAAGTCGCGTATAATTTTCAATTATAAATAAGAGATTTAAACAATTATACAAAATTTTAATGCAGGAAAAGTCTTATAATATGCGATAATTTCAAAAGAAAATGAAAAAGACCATTCCTGACTAAAATTATTGGGTATTTAATAGATAATTTCCATTTCATAAAATCTTCATACTCATAAACTGTTTATTTTTTATATAACTAATAAATAACATCAAAAGTTTAAATATGAAAATCCTATAATGAAAATTTTCCAAATTATTAACTTTCCTTTTAAAAAGAGCATTCATTAAATTTAATCATCTCAGTCTTAAATTCAAAAGCCTATTCAATATTAAAACATTTCATTTGAAATCATCAAAAATATTATACCATATACAATAGAGGGAGGCGGCGCACTTTAAAAGTTCCCATTTTCATACTTAAGCTATTATAATACCATCAATTTTTCACTTTTCATTTTCGAAAACAAAAACCTCATTTTCAACATTACTTTCCCTTCTCCTCTCCCATTATGACATAAGAAAAAAAAAACCCCACACACATACCGAACTCCACAATAATAATGTTATTTTCACTAAACACCAATTTTATATTGTCAAGACTTTTAAACCATTTTTCCTTTTTGATTCCCTTATTTTAGCCTAAAGTCTGAAAATATTGTAATTTTTTTGCCTTCTCTAAGTTAAGTAAATTGACCGCATATTTTGGTTCTTGCTGTTAAACACCATTAAAACCACGACATCATGTTTCTCAACTATATCACCATCATTTTAATACATTCATACTCGATTTCATTTCCCATGAGACTAATTATGAAAAATTCAACATTGTGTTGAAAATAGATCCATCTTTTCTAATATGGGTTTCCCTTTAATAATAATAATAATAATAATAATAATAATAATAATACTATTTTATATGGAAACTTTTCAAAAGAAGTTCTCGCTAACTCCAAAAAAAAATATTTCAATATGGGCAGCCTATTTCCATAACCAAACAAAAAGAAGAAAAAAAAATATGAAGAGATCATTTTCTATGTATGTCCTTTATTCAAGAAAACTAATGTAAACCTTCTTGCAGCTATAACATAAAACTTAAGTATTATTAACCGACACCATTAAAGCCCATTTCGTATTCAATCTTAGATACACCATCTAAATTTTGTTGTCCTTATTTTTAAGATATAGAAGGAAAAATCATGGCCACAAAAAAAAAGAAATATCCTTTTTCTTTCTTTCTCTCTTTCATTCAATTTTTCAAAGCTTTTCCTTTTTAAACTATGAAATCCTACTTTTTTTTAAAAAATATAAATAATAATGGTTTTAAAAAAAAACGAAAGGACTCACAAAATGTTGTATGGCCTTTTAGTCACAAACGATCCAAACAATATTGTGACCAAAAAATATTATCATTTTCTTTTTTTTTTTTTCTAAACTCGTATATGGGAAATAAAGTAAAGCAGCTTTGCTTGATAAAATTTTTTCCGGTACTATAGTAGATATACCTATTACGACATCATCGTTCTCATATAATAGCTGCTGGCCTTAAAGGCAACCAAAAAAAAAAATATTATATTATATATGATCACAAAGGTACCAACCGCACTTCATCGTTATCATAAGGACCTAGAAATTCTTTTGATATAGTGAAAAAGTTGACAATTATTTTTGGGGAGGAAATACAAAAAAAAAATATGCTCTAGTGACCGACTTTTTGATGTTCTCCAGAAAATGGACTCATATCTTCCGGGCTAGTTTCTTTTTTTGACATTGAAAAAGTTTTCTTGTTTTTTTTTCAATACTAATATGAAAATCTCCTAAAAAGGAAATCACTGTCTTATAAATTGTAGAATATTTCATGTGCATTAGGAATAGTTACGGTGATAGTGAAAAACGGCATACTTATGACCAGTTATTATATTTTTCTTGAAAGATTTTTATCTTTATTTTTTTTTAAGTGAATCTTTGGATCACCTTTTTTTTCTTCTGTTGTTGTGGATAAATTGTTAAAAATAATATAATCTACATTATATAATATAAAAAAGTAAAATCCACCTGATCCATGATTGTCGTCCAGAAGAAATAATGTAGACAGATATTGTTTGCCTTTTGAAAAAGTTATAATACCATCATCAATCCTAGACGAAAGATTTGATCCCTTGAGATTTGAATATATATAAAGAACAACAATGTTTGTTATATCAAAAGAAGTAGCATACAAAAAAAAAGAGGTTGAATGTACGAAGCAAATGGTTATTGGTTGCTTCTGTTATCATCTATTTCTATATGGGAGTACATAAGAGGTAGTAATTTAAGAATTTTGCATAAGAAACATAGGGAAATGATTTAAAATATTGAAGAAAACTACGGGAAATATTATTTCGAAGAGTTTGATGATGATGCCAATAAAGATTCATACCTAGAAAAATTGATTCTACAAGTATATACTTTCAGTGTAGTGATTTCTTTTTAGGAAAATTTTTGTTATAGAAAACTTTTTGTAGATGTTTGTGAAAATTATTTATTCGTCTAGTATTTCATTTTAAGGTACTTGTAGTAGAAGACATGATAAAAATGATTGACATATGAGAAGGTATATAAATTTCTATTTTAAGATGACTATAAGTTGATAAAAAAGATGTATTTCTTGTAGTGGTATATAAAAAACACTGATAAGAAAACTGATGTCTATTTCATATTTTTGAAATAGTAATTTCCATAAAACTTTTATAGAATTTATCTTAAATAATGAAACATTGAAAATCTTTCTGGTAAATTTGACAAGAAATCATTTTCAATTTCATATTTTTACATAAAAAAATTTTTTTAAATAAATAAAAGTAGTTTCGAAACTACAAGTAATCAAAAAAACTGACTGATAAAAATAATGAAAAACCATTTTTCATTTCTAGAAATTCAAATGAAAAAGGGTAATTCACAGACTTCATCAATTTACATGAAACACAAAAAAAAAATACGAACTTTACCTTTGAAATCATCAAACTTCATTAATAATAACATGAATTGTTTTTTTGTCATTTCCAAAACAAACATAAAATGAATTTTATTTTGTCTAGTGTCTTTTTATCCTTTTTTTTGTTTGTCCATTCAACATTTTTAGCCTCAAAATGCATATAACACTATATTTCACATAATAAAATGTGGTTTTCGCCATCTGTTGCATATATTATAATTTCCGGACGATTGTTATGCCATCTCTAACCGAAATTTTAAAGTTTTCAACATATTTTTCATTGAAATACAATGAATTAAAGTAGAATAAAAATTTATATGAATATTCTTGTTACAGAAAACTTAATAGAGTTGACTGGACCTGTACTAGATATGGAGTCCATATGTATTACATACATATTAATTGGTTTCAAATTGAAAGATCAGAAGAGAAAATATATGAATCGCATGGCTTGGCTTTGAGGATATGTATGTATATGAAACTTTAGAATAATTGCCAAATAATGAAATTATTTTAGTAACTCTATATAGTAGGTTTGCCATGTTTACACATTTTCTTCAAATACAATACAATATAAAACAGGAAAATCTAGTAACCTGCATCATGAAATTATATTATTGTTACACAACCATATTCCAGGACTTTTGCATATATTTTCAATGAAAATCCCTAAAAACAAGACAATATTTGAAATGATAGTAATTAATTTTCATGAATGCAATTTAAACAAGATTTTGACTACTAAAAACAGTTCTCTATAATAGATTTTTGAGAGTTCAAACGAAACTATATTATTATTGATTCTATATCTATTTTACAAAATTAGTTAAAATACTTTTCAATTGAATTTATTGAGCCAATAAAATATCAAAGTACATTTTAAGTTTAAATATGAAAATTAAATGAATTTTATTAAAGTAGAATTCTTTAATTAATTTATGATTCAGTTCATCTCAACGATTTCGTATATATCCATGAAAAGCATTTACATCTTTTATCCTTTTACAAAAGTATTTTATAGAAAATCATTCGGGACCTAATATCAAAATTGAAGTTTTAGCATATTTGTATACAAACATAAGAGAACTTTTGAATACAATATATTCTGTAAAAGATATCATAAGTATTTATTCTAACTACAGACAAATAATGGAAACAAGGGAACATGTGTGAAATTTGTTTAATATGATATTATTTCGAAATATATTCGATTTAAAATGATCCTTATTTGAATTGACCATCATCTGGGGAATCATTGAATATCAGAGATATTGTTGAGATAAGTGAAAATTTTTTGGGGAAAATGCAACTAAACGAAAATTGAAATCAAAATGGACAATTTGATGTAACATACTATTTTATGTTGTCCATTACAGAATAATCGTTGAAATAAAAGTTTTTAGAAAATTGAAATATTTTAGCTGAGATATGAGAAAATTTTTGGATCGACATTTTACATTGAACTTATATAAGATTCTAATCAATTTCCAAACATGTTTCTGAATACAAATGTATACTTACTATATATAGATAGAATGGGTCAAAAAGAAGTGCTTAGAAGAATAGATCTACATCTATGAGTAAGCTCCAATCGAAAAAATATATTACATAAGTAATATCTAATACCCGAGCCAACTAGACAAGTATTTCAAGGCACTGCTAAATACCTGGCTACTTAGTAAGGACATACTCCTTTTAAAGTATACAGATTTTAGAACTAGGTACATAACATTAAAATTTGGAATATTCATACATTTATAGATTTTGGGCCTAAGTTTTATAATTTCAATTATTCTTGACCCATCCTGTATACTATATTTTAAACTATGACTGTATTTCGATGATGGTAATGCAATTGAAAATTGGTTTATAGTTTAGTTTGTGGTATAACAATGTGCATAATAAAATCACATACACCATTTTAATAGATAGATTTATGGTCCGTAAATTATATTAAATGGATTGCATATAAATCGATTTAGTATACCTAAGAATTGATTAATTACAATGAATAGGATTATTAACGTTTTATATGGTAGGATTATATGATTTTCTAAAAACGTATGGTATTAATGTGAAAATTATTGAAATCAATTATTTAAGGCGAATTTCATTTTATTTTTTTTTTATTAAATTTAATAAGGCATCAATTTTTGTATGAAAAAATATTGTAATCTAAACTAACTTAAACGGTCCGACACAACTGAATTTTTCAAATTTAAAGAAATTCATATTTTAAATTATGATAAAAATTACCTTTTCTTAACTTCTAATTAGATTCTTTTATGGATTCCATTTTTTTGCTAACACATCATGATTGGCTCTTAAAATTCATACCAAAAATTGATTATATACATTCACGTATTCATAACGAATATGAGAAAACATTTTGCACCAAAATCCCCCAAACAATCCTAATTGTAATTATTCCAATTTCCACACAAAAAGAAAACTCCACATCTATCGACTAATATGTAATATCATTTTCATTATACTTTGATAGCGTAATTTCATTTATTCCAAGCGAAATCAAAAAAAAAAAAAGAATTTACTTAATTTGGATGAATTCTACACGTTTACTGCATAAAAATGTTTCACATTAAAAGAATCTACAACAAAAGATAAGATTATAGAAAATTCGTCGACTTTAATTGTTAATAAGAATTTTCCTTTGAAACAATAACAAAAAAGACATGTACCTATCCAAAAAAAAAAAAGAAACAGAAAAGAAAACAATATCTTATTAGCAAAACAGAAAAACAAATTTTGTTCTAAAAAACAAAAAAAGATTTAATAAAAATGAAAACTAATTGAATTTCCCTCTTAACAACGAAATACAATTAAAAATCTAAAAAGTGCCGCCACCAAGTAATCTAATATTTTGGTATCCTTCGAAAGACACTCCGCCAACGTATGAATCTCACGTTTTTGTACTTTTGTGTACCAGAACTTTTTCATTAAAGTATAATACAAACAAAAAAAGAAGAAGGATACCAAAAACAGTACTAATTACAAATGGTAGAAAATCAGTACCTTATTGGGAGCAAGGGGACCATATATATATATATGGAAAAGTTTGTCCTGTATCGAAACCAACGAGTAAAACGTGGAAAACAAATTTTTTTTTTTTAGAAAAGAAAAAACCGGGGAAAGTATCAAGTATCGCATCTGTAAATGGAATCAATGCACAAAAGTTCAAATCGCATTGTGCTTTCTTTATTCTGGATTGAAAATTACGAGTACTTTAGTGGAAATTGTTAAGATACTTTTTCTTAAAGGTATATACTATTCTTTCATTACATTTTATAAGGAAATTTCATTTTATTTCGGATACGTGACACATTTTCTTATAGGTACATGACCGTAATTACGTTTATTGTACCTGACACCATTCTAAATGTGTGAGCAACATGAACATGTAGGACATATAAAATCTTTTCAACTATAGGTAAGAAAAACAATATGATTATGTTCGGTATTTTGTAGACCAAGTGATGATAAGAGTATGGAAAGGAAATGTGTCCTATATTCAATGTCCTTTCTTATGTACGACTATATATGTAAATCTTTTAATTGAATTCTAAGATCCTTTGATGGGTTTCATGAAAGATATGTTAAAGAATATTAAGGTGTTTTCTCTTAGATATATAATTGTGTAGATTGAAAGTGTTTGGAAAATGTTTTTCATAAATATTTTTAAATAGAAAATTTTCTTCATTTATATCTGTTTTGTGATTTAAATTAAATTTTCACAATTATATAAATTTTATTAAATAGAATTTCCAAAAAATGGTAGATAATTATTAAAATTTCTTTTTAAATTACTGATTTGATTTGATTAAACTTTTTTTTATTCTTTTTGTAATTTTATTAAAGACCTGACAAATTCATTTAAGATTATAAATTATAATTCTTTTGATATATCTATATTAATTTTTTTACTTAAAAGACTTTAGCCCTAAATAAAAGATGATCATATTGTCGACAATGGAAGAAGACTATTATGCAAAAAGGTATGGAGTACATTTATTTGATAAGATAATAGATTTTGAGAGTATAGTATCGAGCACAAAAGCCATCAAAATCTAAGCAAACTTATATCTAATATTCAAGAAAATTATTGAACTTTTCCAAAACCATATTTTAGGTATTTGATACGACAATATAATAGTCTCTTCAAGTTTAACAAGATTTTGAACAAATTCAAAGTATTCTAATCAAAACCAGCTTTCTTGTTATCGAAAACGATATCGAATTTAGTATATGGATAAGTTTAAAGGTGAATGATAAATTCTATAACATCAAACAATATATTTTTTCATTGACAATAAAATATTGAAGTTAAATAATTGAATAGGATCAACCTTATGCAAAGATGATCAAATACAATATGTTCCAGAAGGAAATCTATAAAGGAAAAACGACGTAGAAATGATATTCTTAAAAGTGAGACTAACTAAATGCGTAAAGTCTATTCCAATTGATATAAAATAATCTCGAAACAAATCCCGGCCTGTCGTAGACGTTTTTCCCATTAGACCCTGGTAGCGAACGGATTAAAATTGATCTACTTTACAAATATTATCACAGCCTACCACACAATTTAAAGATCTGAAAAACTAATGATAAAACTCAACTCGTGTTAATTTTCTGCAAGTTATGCTATATTTGTATTTATCGGAAAGTCGTTATCTAATTCTTTTTTCTCTGTTTAAGTGCATATCAGATTTTTAAAAAGTCACCAAATGTATATGCATATCATAACAAAAGGATAACTAACATAATTCAAATTGAACCAACTGAAATAATATTTTCATTGGATCTCTTGGAATAGACTATACAAAATAGAAGTTTAACCCTTTTTACAAAAGTATTTCAATGATGTAAGATATCAAAGTGCGTTTTGGAATCATTTCTTTTCTTTATTTCCCTAAAGAAGAAAATCTTCAAATTCACTCACATTTGATTATAAATTGAATATTGACAGATTGTGCTTGAAATGGAACATCCTATATTCAGAAGTATAATATTTTTCACTGCGTGATAAATATGTAAGTGTCGATAGTATATTATTTCGTTCATTCAAGAATCATCTTAAATTTTTGTATAGAAAAAGTACTGTCGGTATTCACTTGAATATAAACAAAAAATCCTATAGAATTTTCACTTAAGAAAAAAAAAAAGAGGGCTTTAACAATGAAAATTTTATTCATTCGATGACAAAAAAAAAATGAGAAAAGAAAATCGTTCTACTATTTTCTTAGAGCCTATAGTATAAGTACACTCATTGCTTGTGATTGAAATAATTATATCCGGCAATTGATGAACAGCATACGATATGAATGCGATTTTTGTATGAACATTTAATTTTCCATCTAAACTACACGATAACATCTAAATTGGTTGGTTGATTTTAATGAAATTCAGAATATGGATTCGTCATACAGAAACTTGATTTTGTATTATACTTGTATTTTTAGGAAAAATGGTAGAGACAATCAAGTTATATACTTATGGTATATAGTGATCATTTCGTTCTTTTCCCATTGCTCTACTTGGGATCAAAGCAGAATATGAAAACAAACGATAAGAAGTAAGAGACACAAAAACTTAGATATTCAAACCACATAGAAATTAAAAGTCGAAGGGAAAATAATCACATTTTTTAAATAAACTTTCTGGTCCAAGTAAAAGGTGGTGTATGTTATTGTTGTATTCAATATAAAATTTTGCGCTGCTCTGGCAGCAATTTGTAAAAAAAACGCGTCTTATAAATCTTGTCATTTTTTCTTTTAACTAATTTAACTGTTTTAAATGAAATGTTTAGAATAGTTATATATTTTTATATTTCAGGGAATGCCTAAACTATAGCATAATGTGTAAAATATTTATACGGAAACTAGACGTAATACACATATCTAAAGTAGGTATTCCCATTTCAATCATATATGATATCGAAAAACTTATTTAGAAGCCGATTTTATGTTTCTATTTCTGTTTCTAAAAATGTAAAATTTAGTTACTTTCCTTGTTTTAAGGAAAATGTATTTTCTTTCGAATCGATAAAATCTTCAAAATCTAGTGGATACAAAATTTAACATTTTCTACCCTAAAAAATAAGTGAAAAATATATATTCATGAATAAGCAAAACAACATATCGTTTAAAATAAATTCACCTATACCATAATATAGTACCTTGTGTCATGAAGTGTAATACAAATAATCTTTATTCGAACTTTCATATATGAGACTATATATGTTAAGATTGGTGTGAATTTTTGATATTTTTTTAGATACCTTTGAGAAACAATATACATATATAGTTTCTAGAAGGATATAAAAGCTTAAAAAACTTAAAGTGTCAATCAAAATCAACAACAGAAACATAAATTTTCTTCTTTTTTTTTTGATATACATATATATTTTATTCATACGGGAAAATTCACATCCAAATCCGATATCATATATAATATGTGTAGTACAAAATTTTCGATCAGGAAAATGGTTTTTCTTTCTATTTTTTTTTTTTTTGTATTTTGAGATAAATTTAAGTTTATATTATATGATTATGTGAAACAAGTTTTTCCATTGTATATAATAACAATAACGAAATACAGCAGCTGCAGCATAGATTTCTATTATATATATAAATTTTCCGGATAGTACTTCTATTTCTATATCCTGGTATTCAAATGGGCCTAACCATAATATCCTTCAGTCAATGTCGATATTCAAATAAATGTATAGAAATAAATTTTCACGTTATATTTATATACATTCATTTTTTTTTTTGGAGGGGAAAGATATAAACTGAAAATCAACGAAAAATACTTTTTATATAGTATTTTGTATAAGAAAAAAGTATTTTTAACATTCTTTTTTTTTTACATATAATATAAATCGATCGATTTTCAATTATATTTGAAGTATTTACATTTGAATAACATGACATAGAAAAGCAATGATTTGGAAAATTCTATTATAATCTGTATATTCATCATAATATATAATTTCTTCTCAACAACAAATTAAAAGAAACAATTCAAATCGTTTCTAAATATATTGAGATATTTCCTTTTCACTATAGTTATATGTAGACCTAGACCTCGATTTACATGGTAATGTAATGAAAATGCCGTGTAAATTGAAATCATGTAATTCGAATCCACAATGAAACATTTTTAAAAATATCACAAACAATGTTTTGTGACCGTGTTACTGAATAATACCGTGTAAATGGAAACTTTCCACTTTTCTTCAACAGTGTTAAACTGAAATGATGAAATTCGAGTGCCATTTAAATCGAGGTCTAGGTATATTTCGAATTTTATATAAATACAATCATTTCCTTTAACACGTTTTGTGTAGTATAATCAAAAGATTTAACTTTAAATTTGTGTTCATCTTTATTTGTAATTAGAATTAAAATAAGATTTTTATTCTTCCAATTTTATGTATAAAAAAAAACAGTACATTTGTTCATTTCCACATTTTCATTACGATACAAATATTTGAACAGGAAGTAAATGAGGATCATATAAATCTCGCAAAATATTCACTACTATTTGTTCTCTTTTTAAATGTTCTTCTATATATGTACAAATTATTTGCCTAATATCATACCAACATCATTTCAATGTTTACAATGCAACCAAATATAACCCCATATAAAAAGCTTGTCTCCTCGTTTATACTATATATAACCTCATTTTATCTGCCCTTTGAGGGTATCCACCAACGAATTGTGTATATGTATTTAGAGAAATATTCTCAACCCTTATGCATCTCACCATTGGACTCATTCCATTCTCATTTTGCTATATTCACGAATTAATGTGAACCATTTGTCTGTGGTTAAAGCCCAAGTGCAGTGTTATTTGACTCTTGGGATGAATATTCAACCCAAAGAACTGAACATTCAACTTGGACTATGTAGTAAAGGAAGAAACTATATATATATATATATATGTCTGATGAAACAAATCATCCGGCTTTAGATTTTACTATTATTATTATTTTATGTTACTATATATTTCAAAGATCTAAGTTTTAAGTTTTCCGAAAATGGAAATGAAATGGAAAAGAAACTACATATCATTGTAACGACGAAAGAGGTTATGTGGATATTATATAATATATCCTTGATAGTGTTACAAACAAAGGAGTTCTCCCATATCTCTCTCTCTTTGTGGACATCATGAAAGTAGGTTTGGTTTATTAAGTCCGATGACTGTGTCATAGTGAATAATTGCATTAGAGGAAACAACGAACAGGAACACTTATTTTTGGAAATTTAAAAAGAAAGATATTTGATATTATTGTTGCATTTGAAAATAGAAACTGATGTGATCATAACGATTCTTTTAGGAAATCCAACATTAAATTTACATATTCATTGAGTTGGAAATTGTTTTTACTTCAAATGAATAATAGTATTTTATGTTTTCGAGAAGATGTGAAGATTAATTTAGAATTTCTTTTCTTTTTGTTTTGTTTCCAAAGTAAAATAGATTTATTGAATTTAGAAGAAGTTACAAAACTTAAGAAATTTATTTAAAAGAAAAACTTTCTGTTATAAATTAAACTAATTAATTAATTTTTAACATTTGATTGAAAATAATTAAGTATAATTGGCAGATACGTTCAGAAGAGCAGAAAATCACAATAGTCTATCAACTAGGCTAGATCTGCGTAACTTGGAGGTCATATCATATAATAGTACCAAAAGACGAATATAATAATTCTATTAACTCGACTTTCATTTCCTTATTCTTCAAAAAAAAAAAAAATAAATAAAAAATTTATAAGCTTTAAACAAAAATGCCTAATATATCAACGAGGAAGCTCTTTAAATATTTAACAAGATCAAAGTAAAAGCATTTGATGAAGGTAATAATGAGTGACGATATAAATTTTCCAAAATGAAAAATGAAAGGAAGCTTCTTACAACAGTAAGACGAAAAAAAAAAACCGAGAACTATACAACCCAAAAGAAAGGTATAGCATTTGTACTATATAACACAAAAGATCTCCAAATTATGGTCATGGAATAAAGTTAAATCATTCCATTTTCAGTCTTGTTTTCTTTTCTAAGTAGTCGAATTTTTGTTCATCGGATTTGCCCTTTTAACCTCAAAAAACACATTCAATTCATTCATTTCATGTTGGATATATATAGTGTTGATGATTTTGGGTGAATTCTTATGATGTTTAATATTGAAGACAAATGGGTATGGTCATGGCGACTGCCCTTTAGCAAGAAAACATAACCAAAAGAAGGAAAATCCTCATAAAATAGTGAAGAAAAAGAGATGATTTACGGTCGTTAGAAATTGCCGCGTAATGAGAATAATACAAAGGAATGAAGGAAAAAGATGAAAAACTATATAATATGAAATTGGTTCACAAAAGAAACAGTCACGTCAATAGAAATGGACAAGAAACGATTGTGGACGGACCACCATGAACTACACAATATATTGTATAACAGCGAAGATATGGTGTATTTGGAGGTGGTGATGGTTGAAAATCTGATTTAGACAAGATACTAGCGAACTTATGGACAATTTACGAGCGTTTTTCTTCTTTTTTTTTTTTGATATTTATTTCATGAGTTTTAGCTTTTATTATTATTATTATTTTTTTTTTTTTTGCTCCTATTATGATCGCATTTTATGAAATAAAAGCTAAGAAAAAATGACTAAGATAATCTTTATCATTATTATTTTATTGAAGATAATAAAATAAAATTCCATAACTAAGGAATACATGCAGAGAGAAATATTATTTTCATTCATTCACTTTGATTTTAATAGAAAAAAAAAATGCTGATGAAAAAAAAGCCTAAATGAAAATCTATTAAAGTTGAGTACAAGATTGTTACATCTAAGGAAAATTTTAATAAGTATATATAAATGAAAAATATAGAAGTTTGAAGTTTACAAGTCTAAAAATATAACAGGCATCAAACCAATTGATGGAAAATAGATTTCATAACATTTTAAAGCCCATAATCACGATCAAATCTAGCATCCGTCTGTGGAATGACAAACTAGATTGGATGAAAAGTTTCTTATATTTTCTGCATACTCACGATCAAACCAAACATTTTAGTCTAATGATTCTTTGTGATTGCGATAGTTGAGATCTCCAACTTTTTATTGTGCAAATTGTTAATACATGTTTTAAATGGCGTGGGAATTATCCTTGAAATATAGAAAGTAATGAAAAGATAAACTCACAAGCAGCGCATTTGACGTATATAAAACCTAACGAAGCCTTTAGCATAGTATACAGTCGCAGAGTAATATTTAAGATCTATGTATATGCGTCAAATGTGCAGCTTTTAGTCCAAATATTTTTTCCAAACGGAACATGTAGGCCATCACAAAATGCCACTGCTTAGAATTAAAATAGCGAGATCATAATTGTAGAAAATTCTGCTCAAATCAAAGAATGGATTCAAAATTTTCTTATTAATCCAAAATTAATTCGTGAACCATTAATATTTGTATTTTTAACCAAATTTGTTGATTTCAAGTGAACTATTAAGCGAATGCAATTATAGTGTAAATGACACTAAAAAAGAAAATTTATCATCAATTACCAGATTAATAGTACTTATTTTCGTTTGTCTTTTTACCTCATTAGCGTTTCTAAACAAGAAAAAAAAAGAAAAAAAGAAAAACTCCACCAACAAAAACGTTCATAATCTGACAACTCAACTATCAATTGACATGAACGTAATTCTTTCTCTTAAGCATGCTATTTATACAGTATCGTGACAAAACATCTAAATATTAAATAAGAACAAACATATTTATAAAAAAAAAAAATTATTCATTATAATTATTTTTCCTGACACTAATACCGACCACTTAATTAAAGTCTAACACTATATAGTATACTCCGGTCGTCATACGAATTGAAACACCTCAAACTATCAGAAATCAGAATTTTCTTCCCAAGATAACAAGAAAAACTATATTCGAAAAAGGTCACATGATATACTTGATTTTTTCATGTTATATACTTGTTGTCATTTAACAGGGGCGCGGATTAAAAGCTCCAACAATCATAAATATCAAAACATATTTCCTTTTTTAACTGACTAGTCGCGCGATATCAACAGAAGAAAAAAAAATCTAAATCCAAAGCAGGCATATAACACACAACAGCAACAAAAACTATAAACGAGGTCCTATTATAGTCGTTGTCCATCTTAAACAAAACCAAAAAAAAAAAAACTAATATAACCTCAAAAAATGTATATTAGTATATTTTTTTCGTGGTTTATTTCCTTTTTAAATAACAGAGAAAATGAGGTGACATGGAAGGTTAAAACAGTTATCCTTTGATTATTTATGATTTTCTGACTTTTACTAATATTTCACTGAATAAACAAAAAAAAAAAAAGAAAGAAATTCTACTTCTGCCACCAAAAATGACTTAAGCATAAAACTCATTATAGGAAAAAAAAAATCTCCGTAATATGTAATTAAGACGTTGTAAAGCAAAAAAAAAAAAAAAATTGCGTGAATGATATAAATTATTTAGACACAAATTCCGACTCATATCCTTTAAATCCTTTTCAATCAGATTTCCCATGAGAGTATATTATTTTGGATAACGAATATATGTATATAAACATGGATAACACGAACTACTACTATATATGTATGACTATAGTAATGAAAGTACATAGTATTTTAATTCTAATAGCCGCAAAAAAAGCACAGGAAACCAAAAAAAAAAAAATTTCTGCTTCAAATAATTTTTTGGTCATAAAAAGCTCGATAATATGATTTTCCTAGGTTTTCTTTTTTTTTTGCCTTCATTTTGGTTATGGTCAAATCATGCGATCATCGGTCGTTATTAACATTTAAATAATATGTAATACTGTTTATACTTTCCAGGAGGTCCTACAATTTTTCACGAGGTGACAAAAAGAAACATAAGTATTTTCTTTTTCTGTTCATTTAAAGTTTTTCACAGCACGAAAATATTGTAGTAAAAATGTATTTTGTTTTTCTCTTTTTGGGAAAAAAATAAAAATTCGTTTTATTTTATTTTTTAATGAAAATATTATAGAAAAATATGAATATTTTGTTAGTTAGAAGAAGTCATGCGGTGTATTATTGCAATTCTTAATTAAAATATTCTGTTAATTAATCCTCATTCTCTTCGATTCTAGAGTTTTCATATAATTTTCACCCGTTGTGAAACAATTTCAATTTGTAGCTCAATGGATCAGAAAATATATTCTTGTTCTTTTTTTTTTCATAAGGGATAACATTTTAATAAAGCATATGTAATGAGGCCAAATGGATCAGCAGAGACTTATTTAAAGACTGAAGTATTATAAGAAAAGAATTTTTGCAATAACTTTTATGCCACAGCAGATAGAAATTCGACACGAATTAATCTGAGATGTAAA
This sequence comes from Xylophagus ater, assembly GCA_963422695.1. Lineage (NCBI taxonomy): Eukaryota > Metazoa > Arthropoda > Insecta > Diptera > Xylophagidae > Xylophagus > Xylophagus ater. Next base: position 7,408,427 of record OY730483.1, read on the forward strand.
CGAGGTCTAAGTCCTTTTTGAGAAGACTAAAAGTTTAGATCCAAATAGATTCGTTCAGATTTTAAAGACCCTATTCACAGAGTATTTTAAAAATAATGAACGAAAAAGGTTTGACGTTTAAGTTTACTCTTTCAGGTGATTGTAATACAATTTAAAACAGTGATACTTTAAACAATATCATTTTTTCGAAGCAGATCAAATTTGATGAGGATCAGAAAATGACACCGGGAAAAAGAAGCAAAATGCACATAGTACCGACTAGAAAGGTCCAATGGAACTGAAATTAGTTCACTGGTTTTATCCAGGCAGCGCGTTTAACGTATATAGATTTAGCTACGCCTTTACGACTATGTTATATGTTATTAGGCATCGTTAAGTTCTATATGCTGCCTGGGTGGGTATCTTACATATTTTTATATTACTACAACAAGGAAAATAAGATACATGGATTATTATTTTATCATTATAACTATTGATCATTTTTTATTCTAAAAGGACGAAAAATAATATCTCTTACAGCGTATATCTGCCGTTGATATTATATTTATATTAATTCTTAAAAAAAGAAAAATCTTAATACAATCTAAAATAAAAAATAAATTAATTCACCAGAATTCTTTGATTACAAAGTATATACTTTAGTATCTAAAGAATTCAATAATACCTTCCGGCCTCGTTTTATAATTTTCATATTAAATTCCAAAAGAAAATATAAATTAAATATGATGGTTTCAACATATTCAAATGAATACGTAAATTTGGTATATAAACAACTGAAAATATATCCAATCAAGTTGGTATCCATGGCCAGAAGGTAATAATATGTTATTAAATTAATATACTTGTAACATGTGATTGGCACATAAATTCATTTGATTTATTGAGAATTTCCCTTTTTCTATTAGAATATTATATGTATATGGGATTAAGAAGAGAACTTTTTAGCCAATAATATAAAATTTTTGACCTTTTATTTAAATCATTTCAACACATATTAGAAAAGAACACACTTGATTATTTCTTTATTCTTTGAATTCCTAAGAATTGAGATAACATTGACATCAGTTCAATCGCGCGTACAAATTGCTAAATTCTTATGGTTTTTTTTTTCTTCTGTTATGCTTCTAGGCAATGGTAATTCTTAAAATATAGAATTCTTAAACATATTGGATTGAGTTAGGTTGATTGGACTACAGTTTTCTTTTTTTCCTTTCGATAACAGGAAAAGATTCTTGTGTAACTGAAGGTTAAATTTAATAATACAGAAAAAAAAACTGATACTGAAGAGGGTATAATAACGAAAAAAAAAATCCAATGAAATACATTATTCCGCTTATTATGCCCCCGGATATAGCTACAGAATTTTGAAGAGACCAAACCAAAACCACCTTTAAAAAAAATTTTCTTCGATTCGACACAAACAGAAAAAAGTAGAAAGAAAACGAAACCCCCAAACCCCTCCAAGTAAACGCACAAAAAAAAATATTACTCAAACGTGTCAGTCATATTTGATTATGTTTCACCAGGATTATGTGGTCCGGATTGGATATATTTTAGGTATACTATTATTTCTTTTTTCCCGTATATATTTCTGGATACAAATTCTAAGATGGTCTCTTCTTCGACTACTATATATCCCATCAATTTTATGTATAATATGTGAATTCATAATATGCCGTTGGGTATTATTGAAATAAAGAATACATCCGGAAATTGTATACTTTTCCTCTATTTTTTTTTTTTTTTGTATAATATTTTCAATGTACGCTTATTATTTTTGGGTAATTTTTTTGTTTGGGTGGATTATTGAAAACAAAAAATCCCATCCATATAAGTGTGGTGAAACTCAGGGAAAAAAAAATAATAAAAAATATACTAAAATTTTCCTTTTTAGTTATACGACGGCGGGACAAAACAAGTATGGAGTTGAATAATCCTACAAAAAAAAAAAAACAACAAAATAATAATGAAATTTGACATATGTCAAGTAGGAAGCTTTCTTTTATATTGACATATGTGACGTGTTTACCCCAAAATAAGTAGGATACACAGAAAATAATTGGGAAATATGTATACGTCCTTGTTTTAAGGGATTTTAAAGTATTCCTGATTCTGGAAGCATGGTTGAATGAATGCACTGAATGCTTGTAACATCTTACACTACATCTTCAACATTAAGAAGAAAAGCATACTAGCAGAAAATTTGAAAAAAAATTATATCAATTCCAGAGAATATTAATTCAACCAATAAAAAAACAAACAATTTTAGAAGACATGGCACTACAGAGTGTATCCTGCTGTTGTTTATATGATTCCAAATTCTATTAAAAAAAAATGCTGTTCCCAACGCTATTATATAAAATATTTAACAAATATTTTGGGTCAATCTAGAGTATTATTTACAATTTTTCAAAAATTCACAAATTCAATGAAATATCAAAGAAAAACAACTCACAAGAAAACTCTTTTTGGCCAGAAAATAAATAATCTAGAAATATTAAAATAAATTCCTTGTTACAGTTTCTCGAGAAAAAAAACCCACCTTTTACTATGTATCCATAAAAAAAAGGATACCTTTTTGGTGTTTTCCATTAAAAGAATCTCACCCACTAAATGAAAGGTACTAAAACTATAACCAACTCATAAAAACTTTGAGGATCTAAAAGGACACCATGTATATATTTATATATATAGTATAGCCTTATCATAACCATGGGATAAAATACACAATAACGATCATCATTTGGTTCATCTGACTAACTACGTTTAGCCTCCTACCACCTCAAAAAAAATAAAAGAATCTAAGTGTTAACAAGGGAGATGATAGAAAATCTACTGGAATTTTTCCATCCCCTTTCATGTACATATGATAAGGATAACAACGGTAAACAACAAAAACTGGAGGATGAAAATGGAGGAAAATATAATAAGGGTGGAATGTTTTCTTCTAAATAGAACAACATTTACAGTAAAACACAAATCACAGTGACTAAATGACGAAGATAAATTACTAAAACTTCAACCAAACCGTCCATTGTCTTTGGTATTCGTTATATAATATCCCCACATAGAAGAGAACCACCCCAAGAAAAAAACAAAACCAACAAACAAACAAAAAATCCTATTCGCATTTACTATTTTAGGTCATTTCTTATTTTGTTATGGCATATAGTATTCTCCATCCAAGCTTATGGCAATTTCATTAGACTTGGTATTATTATTTTTTTTTTGTTGATATATTTTTTTCGAGATGGATTCTTGTCGATAGTCTAAGATTTTACGACTTTTGCCACTTTTTCAGTTAAGTCTTTTACGCAAAAAAGAAAATAGCAGCCGTGGCACATAAAAACAAAATCACACGAAAGTAAACGTAGCACCAAGGCTTTATTTCTAAGTTTTTTTTGTTTTCTACGAGAAAATCATTATCATTTAGTAGAAGAAGATGAAGAAAAACGAAATTGCACAGTCTTCAAAATATGCCCTATTAGTGCTAATATCATTCCTCTAAACTCAAACCAAGAAAAACAAGAACTATACCCCGCACTAAGGTCATCATTATACGAATATTATCAAAACTAAGATGAGGTGGATGAGTGGGTTTTAATGTTTGGATACAAACAAATGGAAATTAAAGAGCCCTTAAGTATAAATTAGATGAAAAATTGGTAATGAAATGTGGAGAGTCGTCTTTTTTTTTACGAACATAAAATAATCTTACTGCCAACAAAGTTTTAATGATGCCACTAAGAATTCATATACTTTCTTATTTTCCCTATCAAGTTCTATGCACACTTGTCCTCGGATTTAATTTTAATTCGATGGATTTTTGAGAAAGAAAATAAAAACGTGGAACATTTTTTGCCTTCACTTTAGGTTCATTTTTATTAAATTGCAAAAAAAAGGGTTTCCATTTTTATCGTGAATGATTCCATCAATTATTTTGATTTTTAATGATTCAACGGAATCGAAAATTTAAATATTTACCAACTTAGATTTTTTTTTTGTTAATTTAACCAACTCCAATGGATGAACGAACCATCTTGTACTCATATATTAATTATTATTATTAATATTATTTCTTTTAATATATAGTCGAGCTTCGATTTGCGCGATACCCTATTCAATCGCATCTAACGAATATTCCACGTAAATTGAGGAACGGATGTACATACAAATTTTCTAACACTTTTAATGGGAATAATATGACGTAAAAGAAAGAAGAAACATTTAATAATTTTGCAAATAATTACGTATACCGAAGGATGAGAGTATAAACACTGTAAAAATTCTAATATTTTATTAGAGCCTACACAAAACAGGAAGAAATTATAATAATTATTGTTTTGTTAGACTAGAAAAACGGAAAGGTAAGGATGTCATCTATTTTAAAATGTACAGCATTTGTTGACGAATGACTATACATATTTTATAAAGGAGCGAAACATTCTATTTGTTGGAACGTTTAACCTTTCAAACGGAACAATATTTAACCAAGAAGAAGATGTTTCTTCCTAATTTAACAAAAACGAGGACATTATTTTTAATTTTTAATGATGTTGAAAAAGATGAATGAAAAGAAAAGATACTTCAAGGAATAGACAAAAAAAAAAGAAAATAAAGTCCAAGTATTAAATAAAATTGTTGATATTTAAAATTTATGACAAAAAGAAAAAGTAAAAAAAAAAATTTATTATTTCTTATTTTTGTTCTTTTATCTTAATATTTTATGGCCGAAAGGAAAACTCAATATTTTCGAAGTCGCAGTCAAAGAAAATTGTCCTTTAATTTTGACAATTCCCATGAGCCATTAAAAATATTTTATTTTAATTAGTAAACTTTTGGTTAAGAATCATAAAAAATAGGCAGTATTTTATTTTTGTAAAAGTAAAACATTTTTTTTATTTCATTTAATATCAAATTGTCGTGATCGCGTTTTTTGGGGTACACTATATACGTATAGAATTAGGTATTCATACACACAGAAAATTGTAAAGTCATTGACTAGTTGTAACAACTAACCTTTAGTTGTCAAAACTTGGCTATAAATTCATATCTTTTCTGTGTTTATGCAAAGTTCCTTTTAAAACAACTACCATTTTATCAGGATTCACCTCAATAGAGCAGTTAAAGCTACACTGTAAAAAGTTGTAGATAGTTCAGCTACTGATAAATCTACCTATTATATAAAATAATTTTCTCCACAAATCATTTATAAATAATTGTAATAGTATAAACAAAAAATAAATATGTAATTGCAATTAAGAGATGGATATAATCCTAACTAATTTTTCTTATCACATGTTAAGTCGTGTAACTTCAAAGGAGAAAACTACTACGAAATTTCGAATCACATTCAAGGAATAATTGAAAAAATTCCTTAATCTCCTGAATATGCTATGCCTGAAATGAAATCACTGTTTATACCAGCACACATAAAAATAGGGAAAGAATTAATAACAATATTTTATTTTAAATTAGATTAAACTCTTGCTATTAAAAAAAAATTGAAGAAAAAAACCTAATAGCTGCACATTTTAGAAGCGCCGCAAATAAACTTCAACTAGCTCGCGTGAAACTGAGCGATGACTGGTATATACCAAGATAAAACATTGGCCGCGAATCCGATGTCAACGAAATCACTGCATTCTACACTTTACACTTTCTTAAATCTTAATGTTAATACAGTAACTATTTCTAATGCAAATTCCGAAAACTGAAAAGAAAATGTCCTTTAAAAATTGTTGAAAGATTTTTATTGTTCGAGACATAAACAAGTTCAAAATCTGGCACAAAACAAAGATTCGTGTTTTAATTTATCATATTTTATTCTTATTGTTTTTAATTTCATATATTTTCTGTCAAGATTTTTCATAGAAATTGAATAGTAAGAACCTTTTCTAGACAGTAAAATTGAAATTCAAAATATTTGTGTATAATTTCCGCTTTGTTAAAAGCATTAAAATTTCGTTTTATATTCATAATTCTATTTAAAAATTCCCGGTTCCCATGTATCACAGAAGTCTGTGGAAAAACGTTCCACGATAAAGAAAATAAGTGACTATTGTTGTTATTTTTTTTCCTATGTTGTTAAAAGATATATCTTATTATTGGTATATGAATCCTATATAAATGCATAAACCACACAAAGTAAACAGGGTGCAACAAGTGGGTTCCAAAAAAATTATTCCAATAATAGAATTAAAACTTAGAACCATCTAAACTAGCCCACACTCGTTTATCCTAGTAGGAATCCCTTAATCAAAGAATTCCTATTAAAAATGATATGAATCTATCAACGAAGAATAAATCACTCTAAAAATTAACTATTCCACAACACAAAAATATTCAAACATATCGTAAATTCATCAAATTACAGGCCATGACCTCATTGTGGCACACTCTATAGGTCCTTGTAATAGTCATAATGAAAATAAAATTTTTATTTCACCTATTTCAGTGGATTGGGCAAGAAAATTTTTGGAACTCAAACAAAATTTTGAGCCTGTTAAGAAGATATCATGAATAGAATTTGTTTTATAGAGTCGCTACTATTTGGTACATTTAGCCTGTGTATACAATAGATAGAGTAAATAAAAATCGACTTCATCGGAAACTCAGGTAGCTAAGTCTCTGCCTTGCACTGCAAGTAATAGACCCGAGTACACTCTGTATAATTTTAAAATTGCAGCGCATCCTTAAAACGCCTTTCTTGGGTTGTGATAACATTCTTTTATCCTTTCATATCTTATGTTTCCGGTTAATATATATGAAAACTCTTTTCCTTTTATTCTATTATTAAAATAGTTGACTAAAAGAAAAATTGTGTTCTTTTATCCATCCTTTTTTAGAAAAATAAGAATTTTTTCGAAAAAATATCTAAAGTTTTCCTTCTTGATAAAGAAAATCTTTTGTATTACTTTTTTACATAAATTCAAACAACATGTTTTTTGTATAAAAGAGTTAAAAGGGCTGCATTTACATGCTTTTAAAGAAAATTGGAATTGTAAAAAACAATTCAACAATAGTACTGAAAAGTATTAGTACCAGACATTTTTTAGTTAGTTTTATTTCAAAAAATTTTTAATACAATTTTATAATTCTAATTTCAAAAAACGTTGTATATTTAACCTTTGCAAAACTAGAAAATAGGACTAAGAAAGCAGTTTTATAACTCGTTACTCTTATATGAATTAAGCGTTCTGTTTTATTGAACATTAATCCTGTCCAGTCCTTGATATACCTCTGGATTGTGTCAGTCAAGCGTTCATAACTTTTGAACGAGAAATATTTGGAGGACTGCAAGAAAATGAAATGTGAAAAGCTATATATATACCGTGAGCTTTACACGCCCTGTGCAAAGAAACAAAAATAAAAATTGGGCAGCATTCAAATAAGGAAGACAGAGGGAAAGAAAATAGCAGACCATTATTGCGGTAGACAGACGGTATATACCAAGCTGTTAAGAAAATAAGATTCCCAAACTAAAGAACCGTTCGGTAGAGAATTCCAATGATTCCAGAAGATAAAGATGAAATAATTTTAAAGTGCGATGTAGTAGATTTTGTTTATATAAAAATATATAAAGAAAATTCAGAAAAACTCATTTCATCACAAAAACTCTTTTTACAAAATATAATATTTTACAAAATTCCTAAACAAAAACTAATTTTGTGATTCGACATTAATGTATGTCATAACATTTTTCATTGTCTTGTACTAAACTGAATATGGTTTCTTTTGAATTCCAAAAATATATACTTTTGGTCAATGAATATACATCCTAAATTTATATCCATTCACATACTCCTGTCATTCCTGTCTATCGCAACCTATCCGGCATAAGGGTTTTCGTTTTTCTTTTTTGGATAGTATATTTTTTAATTAAGACCTATCTCAAAATTTTCTATATATACAAATATTTTAAAGAAAGTAAAAAATTTGTGAATTAGAAAATATCCAGAAGGCATTGTAATTTCGGTTGACTAAAAGAAATAACTTTTATATATCATGGATAAATTGTAACTGTTAGATTTGACATAGAAGGTTATAATATGCCACAACCGTAAATGATTAATGACCAAGAAAATTGTTAGACATGTTATTCATTTAAAAGTTCTTCAAGGCACAATATTCCTGGTCATGGTCTACAAAAGGAAGCCAATTCTCATCACAAGCTGTAGTGCTAAAGGGAAGAGGTTTACAAAAAAAAAAAAAAATTAAAGGATATATCCAAATGAACTAGAAAAATCACCAAAAAATATATTCTATTTTAATATAATACCCAAAATCCATTAGTAAAGTTCAAAAATTGAATATATTATGAGTATTTCCAATTTTTTCATAATATTGAAAAGCTAATACGTAAATCCTTCTTTTCCACATTCATATAACTTAGATAATTCAAATAGGGTACATCAAAAAATTTGGATAAACATGTTTCATCGTTAGTTTTGCGGAATAAAAGTAAGATTACTTAGAACTTAGACTATTAAAATGAAAGATAAAATGAAAGTATGTACTCTCATGCTTGATAATTACTACTTAACACCACGTCTGTATAACTATTAAACAGCTTCAATATTTTCATTTCCCATTTCTACTATGTGTACTTTACTTCTAAGACTTCTAAGACTAAGTACAATAGTTCAATTTACGAAATTAATATAAGAATTGATAAACCCTGTATTTTATAGACCATATCTAACCAAAAATATTTCAACTGCATACACCACAATCATATGATGATGTTCATATTCATAACTATAATAATCTATACATTTTTTTTTTCGTTTTGTTGTCTTGAAGTAGTACTAAAAATCCGGAAATATTTTCCATTTGGATAAATCCGGAAAATAATATGCAACTCTCATTGTTGTTCAATGTTCCATTGTGTTCTATGCCAGTGCCAGATGTATACAGAATTCATGCATTTTATGACCACATGAATAAAGCTTTTTCCCTTTGAACGTCGTCCAGCAGGATTTTCACTTCACACAAAACACCAGAAAATATACCAATGTTTTCTTTTTTTTGGAGGAAATTTGAAAATATGATGTAGATTAGAATAAAGTGAAAAAAAACAGAAATAATTTTGGCAAAGCTATTGTTTAAGTTTTACCCAAAAAAAGAAACAAAATAAATATAAAATATAGGTGCATGTGTTCTACAAGGATTTGGTTGAACATTGAAAAAGATAATTCTAGAGACCAAAAGAATATCCAATTTATTATCATTTTTGTTGTGGTTTTTTCCGCCTGTAAAGTCCTTAGAATGTAGAGATTCGATCACTTGACCATTTACTATGCAGTAAGTTTTTGTATAAACTAGATTTATTTTTCCAGTAAACAAAAACGTTGCAAACATCGGATTTAGAGAATGAAAATGAATTGAATTTTTCATTTACAAGATTTTTTTTTCTGAGGGAAATCCAATTTTTCTTCTCCTGTTTTCATAATTAAATTATTTTTCTCAGACTATTTATATTGTAATTAATTTGCACTTCAATTAATTTTTATCCTTTTGGAAATTATTGATTCTACAAGAAAATCTGGACACCATCAAAAAAAAAACGCTTTCTTTTTGAGTAGAAGTTTGGAATCTCATACATATATACGATAATACTTATTCCATCATATTTTGTCATGGAGTTTTTCTGGAACCGATTTCAATAGTCCTCTAATTTTTGTCGTTTTGAATTTTCCCCAGAACAATTTTTGACTATTTTCCAGTACCATATTTTCAATTTTTCTCCATAATTCAACAACGTTCCTGTTTCCTGCATATACTCGTATAAAAACAAGAAAATTAAAATTGTCGCATTAATTCAAGCATTCATCTTGGTTTCTAGACTGTTTTATTGCTTTTGAAGGTTTCTGTTTTCAGTGTCCCCATGTATATTTCCCATAAAGATATGTTATGAATGTCAAAACCTGTCGACTTTAAGTATAGAATTTTTCATTCGTATTTAAATATCCTTTATGAATTGTTAGAAATCCTTTTCCAAAATGAAACACTTTAGATATTAACAAATACAAAAAAAAACAAAAAAACATATGAAATCATATGGTATAAGAAGAAAATGAATTAAAAATCTCCTGAAATCCTTTACAGAAAAACAATTGGGGATTTAGTGAACGAAAAAAAATGAGTTCAGTGATAAAAATCATAAGGATAAACCGTTTTTTCAACGAAAACAAAGCCTGTTGTAATTAGAAATGAGTGTTTTTACAGAAATGATGTGTATAGCTAATTTGAAAGGATAAACAAACAAACAAAAAATGGAAGTAGCTTTTTGAAAAATAAAAATCCATCATCTTTTTTTCGTGAAACATCTGAACGGTGTTTAATCAGAATATAAACAATTTACAGGATGAATCAAAAGATGTCTCCCAAAGTGGCAATATCGCCCCTGGTGAACGGTGGGATAGAGAGGCAGTATTAGCCTCGAGTATTCTCTCATGATGATTGTATTGTAAATATTAGAGGACTTTTGATCTAGTCTAGAGCTTTCATATATGTATTGCCATGGTATTTGGGGTAAGTATAATAAAATAAAGATATAGATCAGATCACGACTAAAATGAATTCAAGTAGTAAACTTGAGGTTTACTTGAATCCTCAAAGTAAAAGAAAAACAAAGAACGAACTTGCCATACAAAAATGTTAAACAATGTTGTGCTATACTATGCGTGGTTTGTGACAGTGAACTTAACTTTAAGTTACATATTAACTCATTTGATTTTGGGCTCACATCATTCAATCCCTCTTCATTACCTTGGTTAGACCTATACTAAAATATACCAGTCAAATTTGGTCACCAAATCATAAGGGCCATATCAACAGACTGGAGTCGGTTCAACGTAGATTCATACGCTTTTCATTAAGGGTTCTGCCTTGGAATGACCCCCTCTTATTACTCCTATACCAAGGTAGGTTAAGATTGGTTGATATGAATTCTTTAGAAAGACGGCGTCGAATGGCTGATATTATTTTTATACGCCAATTATTCAATAGGGCTATTGACGCTAATTTCCTTTTAGAAAAGATATCTTTAAACATTAATTCTCGTGCTTTGAGGTTTGTGGAATTATTCAAAATATCATGCCACAAAACGGACTATAGTAAAAATGAGACAGTTTCCCGAATGCTTAGGGCAGTGAACGCTAATGACGGAGTGTTTGATTTTTGTTTAATATCAGTAAAGTTAATTTAAAGAAAAGTTTATACAATTCTGGTGGATGCTTAAATTAAGCAATGTTTAAAAAACAATAGCAATAAAATATCAAGAATATTAATTTTTTTACTTATGACCCATTCTATTTATCCTGTCTGCTATTGAGTGATTGAAAGATATAACTTTTTCTTTATCCGCTGTTTTTTATTTACAACTTTATTAAAAATTTTGATATTATCTTAACGAAATCTTCAAAAAAAAAAGCAAAATCAACATGAAGAACTGAATTTGGAGGATATCAATGATAAGAAAATGTTAAAATTTTGATAGATTTACGAACTTATATAAACAGCAGATGAATTTAAGTCTTAAGTTTTATTTTCTGAAAATTCTATATTTTCATTTTCATATTCCATTTCTTTTTTTCTTTATCTGATTCCTTTCGAGAGGATTGAATTGAAAATCTTGCTGTTTTTCACATCAAGTGCAAAGAAAACATGTGTGAACGTATATCATTGTCATACATATAATTTGATTTATATAAAATACAACATAGTTTATTTGTTAAGAATAGCATCATTTGTTATAATGACAAAATGGAAGGTAACTATTTATTTTAATTGTTTTCACAATATTGAACGACAAAAAAAATACAGAATATTACAATAAAGGTGGCAGATGTGGGAGAATATTTCATAAATGTATTTTTATTCCATTATTTTAATGAAATAATTGAATTATATTAATTAAGATAACTTTGGAAAAACCAGAATTTAAAAAAACTATGTTTTACATGAAATAGCGCCTTCTGTAGTTGGAAACCGACTTCACATAGTTAAAAAAATGTTTTCATATGCTTATGGTCACATCCGCAGAAAATAGAAGTACCATCATCGACTTAAAATACTGTAGTCATATTTTCCTTCTTATCGATATAGTAGAGAAAAGGATTGGATGGGCGAAAAAACTGGTGTATTTTTTCTTCTTGAATGAATTTTTCACGTGAAACAAAAATTATTTTAAACAATATACTGTCTAATACCCGATATCCTCGGCATTACTTGCATTATTCTTCAAATACGATTGAAGAATCTATGTCTTTAAAAAATTCGCTAACTATTGAGTTAGTTAAGGATGATTTTCTATTTTTGGCCTATCTCATCTTTTAAGTTGGCCTATCAAGAATACTATATATATTCCAAGTTTCACGAAAATCCGAATACTATTGACTGTATTAGAGTCGTTTTTGTATTTTTGAACTCCCATTCGATCCCTATAGGGACTATAGACTGTAGCCTTTTCTATAACTCAGCCTATCAACATACAATGGATAATCTATTGCCATTTTTCTGCTAGAAGTATTATAACTCGTCACTATAAAATTTCTAGATTTTCAGGGCGAAAAATCGTGGCAAGTCACTTTCTTTTAAAATTTACACCATTAAAGGAGCTCTGCAGAGACTAGTGTTATCATAATGAAACACCACACTTTTGCAATTCATCAATTCTGGACAATTCTATTTAATAGTTTTCAAAGCTCAATTTCGCTATAATAATATTCTGAGCGATCTGTCGAGACCTCAAAAACGCGGATTTGATTCGATCAATGCATTTATTATGACTTTTTTTCCCATCCAATAGTAGCTGCATATCAAATTGTCTTTTCTCATATTTTCATTTAATTTATTGTTAATAATATTTAAATATTTTATCATTTTCATAGTTATTTGAATTCCTTTAACGTATGTCATCAAAAACATCCTTGTTTCACGCATTTTTTTGGTAATAACATAAACTTGTAATACCACCCCACCAAAAAAAACATTGATTTTTTTCTATTTGATATTCTGGTGTCCTTATTATCATTGGAATCAGTAAAAATAAAGAATACTTCGCTATTTCATATATAGAGTACTTTCTATCTTTCTGATGTTTCACATAATCATTTATGACAAGTACTCTACAAAAATATATAGTCAATGGAAAAAATATACATACTAGTATAACATGTTCTTTTCGTTGTTTTTTACTAACTCCCATTTAATTTCATGTTCCTTCCTAGAACTTTTCGCGTAATTCTCATTTATGTCATCCTATTTTTGTTCATACAATCATCTATTTAACCATTACACTATGTTCTATTCTTATTTCCTTTCTTTTTTTTTCCATTTCCTAAAACTGAAGATCGTTGAGAATTTCTTTGTGCTCCTTTTTTGGTGGAAATTGAAAAGTGTTGGTTAAAATTGAATTCTTGGATGTAACGGGTGATTCATCGTGAGGTTCAGGAAAATATTTTCAAATATAACACATAAAACTGAATGCGATGGTGAACATTTTATTAGGAACCGAAAGAACAATCGATACCATCGATTTTTTGAGATTATGTCATTCAGTTACGCTTTAGGTAGTTCATTCTATGGTATAGGTCCAATTTTAAATCACTAGTTCGAGAACTACGACTGGAATCTGGCTAATAGTGCGAGTAATGCTTGTTTCCAAGGCATCGATAGTAGCTCGCTTATCCGCGTAAACTTTTGACTTCACGTAACTCCAAAGAAAATAATCCAGAAATGTGATATTACACGATCTAGCCGGCCAATTCACAGAAATTAGCTGCTCACCGAAATGATTTCTCAACATGTCCATTTTTTCACGCGCTGTTGTACCGTTAGTAGTGCCATCTTACTGAAACCAGATATCACCGACATTACGGGCCTGAATTTCAAGTAGTAAATACTACGTTATCATAGTGCGATAGCGGGTGCCATTGACGGTTACTTCAAGGCCATCCCTATTTTTGAACAAATATGAACCGATGATTCCGCCAGCCCATAAACCACACCAAACCGTGCATTTCTCTGGATGTAACAGTAGGTCTTGATACTCTTCGAGTTGTTCATCAGCCAAATACGACTTTTGCGCTTATTGACGTATCTATTTACCCAGAAATAAGCCTCATCGCTAAACAAAATTCTGCGATAAATCAGCGGATCATCATTAAGCCCATTTGGAAACGCTGTAAGTCTTTCCATGATAAAATGGTATTCACTACTGAGTCAAACTGCAACGACAGTTTCACACTACTCAGGCGTGATTTGTAAAAAAATCCCGATTGAAAAAAGTACCTCACGATGAATCACCCGTTACCTAGTATTAGTCCATGCATATAAGAAATGACAAGAATTATATTTATGTTTATCGTTGATGGTTAACACTTTTGATTATAAAATGTTTCGTTTTTTTGGTGAAAATGACTAGCTAGACTTCATATATCCTTTTTTTTATAAACAAAATAACAAATTCTTTATTATAACGCGAAGAACAAAATGAATTTGTTTTATGAAAGGGAGTTTTTTTTTTTTGGCTTGTCTAGATAAGAGAGTTTAGAACATTTTCCAAGGATATGATTGTTAGGAAAGAAAAATTAATATCAGAGACATACTCTTGAAAAGTAACGATCAGTAGGAAGCACTTAAATTCTCTGTTATCGTTAGATAACAAGTGCCTTTTTTTGGAAAATAAACAACTAAGATAAAAAGAACTTATCTTTGAGATTATATTAAATAACGTATATATATAAGAACTGGTTGAACATCTGTAGATATATTTCTTTTTTCTATCTTTTAGATTGGATCATCAAATTCAAAAATGATGAACACAAAATATAGTAATATCAATTCTTTTTAATTAAAAACTTTGTTTTTTAATGATATGAAGTGAAAGGTTCACAAATGATGATATATAAGATGTTTTTATTTGATTCTTAAATTCCTATTAAAATACCTTTTGAATTTTTTACAACATATTAAAATGGATTTTTGTATTCAAAGCCTTTTTTTGGTGGATTAAATAAAATTCGTAAGACCCTTAATAAACTTTTCACTTTCAATATTCTAATATAAAGGATTTTATTTAATGAATCGTAAATATTTTTTTATATATTGAATGTCTTTTTGATATTCAAATTATTTTGGATTTATGATTTAAAATTTGTTGATTTTCTATTTGAATTTTATTGACTTTTAAAAAGAGATTAAAGAAAGAAAAAGTTACCCACTTGTTTATTAATACGTTAGGATTGGACTTTATGAGTGAGCCTAACTAATTATAAGGAAGAAAAGAATTTTCTATTATTAGAAATTGAAATGCATCACAAAAATATTCGCAGTTAAAGCAAGTTAAGGTTAAAAAAAGGATCTCCAATATTCCTAAATTTCAGAAAATCCATTCTGCAGGAAATACTGAGAAGTTAATAAACAATTATTCAAGATTTTATATCCAGGAGCAGTGCAATGGTAAAAAAAAGAACTTCAGAAAAACGTTACACAAAATGGGAACATTTTATGACTTTAGAGTAGAATCAAAGATCCTATAGTCCTACTATCTCTATCGTGGTTTTATATTCAATAAAACAAAAGATAAAAGAGTATAAAATTTGTTACTAATTTTAAATAAAAATAATTCTAAGCACTTACCTTAAACACTATTCTATGAAAACATAAAGGAATTCAAAGGAATTGTTGATTGAAGGAATTGTTGATTGAAGGAAATTTTGATTAAAGAAAATTCTCAAAAAAATTCTAATTGATTCTTAATTTTATTCATCTCTAAAATACCATCCAGCTATTGTTGAATATCTTTCTTGTTTCTAGTTCCGTTGTTTTTTTGAATTTGAATTGAATTTATTTCCTGAATCTTCTGCTCCATAATTTTTCACTAGTCTCCGATTTCAGATCCATTCCGATTTAACTATATTATAGAATAGAATTTATCACTACCTAATGTGTTTTTCTATTTAGGGAATAGAATATACAATTCTAATCTACCTTAATTCTAAAACCGTTACCTTAAAACACTATTCTATGCAAAATGAAGAATTTCAAAGGAATTGTTGATTGAAGGAAATTTTTTATTAACGTAAATTCTAATTAATTTCTTAATTTTATTCATCTAAAATATCATCCAACCATTGTTGAATATCTTCCTTGTTACCATTATCACTTTTTTGATTTGAATCAGTTTTATTTCCTGAAACTTCCGCTATCACAGTATCATCTGCTAAATCTACTTTAGCAACATTTTTCGTGGTCAAACTAAGTAATTCATCTAACTCATCATCGTTTCCATCTAATTTGTTATTTTCAAGATTCTTCTCCAGATTTTCTAGTGGTTTGACTTCTTGTTTCACAACCGAACGTGCTGAACTTTTTCTCGATTGTAAATTTATAGTTTTCGAATCGAATTTCTGTAATTCATCTTTATAGACTTTTTCAGATAATTCAGCTTCTCGATTCATTTTCTGTATTTCTTTGGAATTAAACATAGAAGAATCATAATCCAATCGTTTATAAAATGGAATAGTTTGAAGTCCGGCACTTAATAAGGCAACATTTAATTGAAAGAAACCGTTTTTTATAGTTTTATTGAAATCTTCTTCGTCTGCCCATGATTTTTCCGAATCAAAAAAAAAATGATTACCCGAGGAAATCGATGATTGCAGTAAACGTTCAAAATCTGCGGCATTTAATTGTTCATTTTCAATTTGATCTTCTTCGTATTCTGTATCTTCATATTGAGACCAATTACTTGAGACAGTTCGTTTTCTAAAAACTTTTTTTGATGAATCTTCAATTATTCCTTGAATAGCATTGCTAGGACTTTCTATGGGTGCATTTTTTGGCTTAAAATCCCGTTTACCGTGATATATTTTTGATTGATGTGCTCTGAAAAATTCAATAGTGTATGACGTCATAATTATGTTTTTTTTTTAAATTGTAATACTAACCTTCTTCCGGAATTTTTAGCGTTACGCCAATCACCAAACGAAGTTTCTTCACTCATCTTGCAAAACTTGTGATACAAAATTCTTATTTTTTATATTAAATAATTAACAAAAATTCTTTAATACATTGTGACGCCATTACTTTTTGTCGAAGTTGACAAAAGCGGGAATATTTCGCTGCAAATAATAGTCAAGATTCGAATCATATACTTTTCGAAATCGTACAGCTGTTTCTTTCTAATGTCAGTTAAATTTCGAAAAGCATGTACTTTGTTCTGTCAAATTATTGGAAATTGTGAAATATCTGAAAAAGTTTATTGTTTTAAGATTTTAATTATTTTTCTTTGAAAAACTAAAAAAAAATGTCATTTACATGTAGAAATTGTAGTGTTCGATTTCAAAATGCTGATATCCAACGTGAACATTATAAAACTGATTGGCATCGATATAATTTGAAAAGGCGTGTTGCAGAATTGCCACCAGTTACGGCTGAAGACTTTCAAAATCGTGTAATTCAATTAAAAACAGCCGAAATCAATGCAATCCAAGAAACTACCTTATATTGTAATGCATGCCGTAAACAATTCGGTTCACAAAATGCACATGATAATCATTTGAATAGTAAAAAACATCGTGAAAGTTTAATTAAATTTGAAACGGAAAATCTTGATGGTAAAGAAATCACCATAAAGAATGTTATTGATCCGAAATCATCAATGCAACAAGACGAACTGATTGAGATGGACAGTGATGAAGTGAATTCCGATGAATGGGAACAAATCGAAGAAAATCCAATATCCGATAATAAATGTATATTTTGTGATAATCAAAGTATTGATCTTGTCGAGAATCTTAAACACATGTCCATATCACATTCGTTCTTTATTCCGGATGCTGAATTTTGTATTGATTTAGAAGGTCTACTATTTTATTTGGGTGAAAAAATTTGCAATGATTTTATATGCATTTGGTGTAACGATCGTGGTAAAACATTCTTCTCATTGGATGCTGTCCGTAAGCATATGAACGACAAAGGACATTGTAAAATGTTGCATGAAGGACTTGCTCTAGCAGAGTACACGGAATTTTATGATTACAGTTCAAGTTATCCAGATAATGTAAATATAAAGGGGGGCGAAGGTTTTTGTTTAAAGATAATTTTAAAAAAAAATTTTTTTTTTCAGGATGACGGAATGGATATTGATGAAGAAATTAAAGCTGATTTATTAGATGGTGATGAATATCAATTGGTATTACCATCTGGTGCTGTAATTGGACACAGATCACTTATGAGATACTATAAACAGCGTTTGAATCCAAATCGTGCCGTTACAATTCATAAATCTAATCGAAAATTACATAAAGTACTTTCGGAATATCGTTCTTTGGGTTGGACAACAACACAACAAGAGGCAGCTGCACGAAAAGCAAGAGATATTCATTTAATGAAACGTGTTCAAGCAAAATGGGCAATGAAATTGGGTTGTAAAGCCAATAAACTACAAAAACATTATCGACCACAAGTTAATTTCTAAAAAGGAAAAATTTTTTTTTTTTTAAATAAATCAAATATTCACAAATTGTTCATAATAAATCAGAATAAATAAAAATATTTCTGTTTAAAAATAATTGTAAATTTATATTAGAGAAACCTCTATCTTCCTCTATTTCTATTGGATGGACTAACATAAGTCAGTAATTACATAAAAGCATTGGTCAAGTTCAATTGGCGGTAATGAAACGATTGCTCAGAATCTTATTCAGAAGAAAATTCAGCGTTGAAAACCATAAAATACAATGATTGCTATATGTTTCATCATGATGAACGAAAGGCAACACACACATTTTTGATGGCCTTGTTACAACAATTGAGAGATTTAGGCTGGGAACTTTTGATACATCTACTCTACAATCTTGTCCTTGAAACAGCAACTACCATTTATTTCGGTTTCTGCAGAACTTATCTAATGGTGTAAATTTTAGTTCAAAAGAAGCCTAGAAAAATAATGTATCTTGATTTTTTGGCCAGAAAACCAAGAAGTTTTACAGGCTAATAGTTTTGTCAGGAAAATAGCAGAAGGCCATTGATCAAAATGGACATTATGTTGTTTAAGAAAATATTCGTTTCCTATGAAAAATTGGCCGTTCATTTTAATAGCAAAAAAACGCAACGACTTTTTAATCCATCCAATATAAAATAAAAGAAAACTGCTGTGTAAGATTACTATGCACTACTGAAAGTTCTATGAAATCAATTACACCCCAACTCTTTACACGTTTTTAAAATAACACGGTTCACAAATAAGAAAAAATACACTTTTTTACACGAATTTTTTGTTCTAGCACGAATTCTAATTTTGACAGTGTTTTACAGAAACTAATGTATATAGTAACAAAATACGATTGGGGGAATATACCGTAACCCCCAATATATATAAGTAAACAAGCCGCACCCTAGCTCTTAAATTACAATTCCTACTGAAAATTAACTCCAAATAGATTAAGCGAAATTAGGTTACCTATCTATTTCTGTAAAAATTAATGAGATAAGTGCAACTACACTATGCTAATTTTAACATTTTTTTAAGTAAGACACGTGCAAAAAGTGAATTCTGCAATCCACCACTTAGTCTTTTTGCCTTGACCTGACGGGTAGGTAGCTTCTGCTGGGGTTTTGCTTGAAAACTTGCTAGAGTTTTCTTAAAATGCAGAAATGTCTATAACTTTGTTATATTATCCATATTAATTTTAAATTGTTTAGGAACGTAAGGAAGGACAGTTGTGCTAGACATATCTGACATATCTAGAGATGATAGCATTTTTGGTCCAGTCCGTAATATGGACTGAATTTTTACTGTACACTAATTTTAATCTTTTTTGTAATAAAAATGAATTGTTTTTGTTTTATAAATATGTGTAGGAGTATTAGTTACATAATAGTTGTTAATACAAATAATTGGCATAGCAATTGAAAGGTTATAGAATAGTTGCTATATTTCGAATAACAGTTGTATTGCTTGAATAATGTTTAGTTAGAAAAGGCAAATGAACAGATCGATAAACATGATGTTGAATGGTCAAGTCGGTAAAGACCTCGTTCCTAGAAGCTGATGAGACCCTAGATCAAATCCAGGCTTGGTACTTTATGTAATTATTTTTCTTTGCCTACATATGATATAATATAGATTTCACGGTTTTTTGGGAAAATATTTATAGTTTTTTCATCTTCCACGATTTTTTAAAGTTGTGGAACATATCCCCAAAAATTACCATATTGTGTGGCATGTATTTTTTTACACAATTTTTTTTGCACGGATTTTTAAGGAACGTATCAACTACGTGTAAAAAAAGAGTTGGGTGTATTTTATTTATTTTCTTTTAACAAAATAGTGTACCTTTATCCAAATTTCATTAAAAATGCTTCATCAAAAATCTTCATATTTGAATAAAAAAAAAAAAAAATAGAATTTTAGTTCCATGACTCTTTTACAGTCTCCAGCTTCATTTTGTAGCAATTTTCATTCACAAAGTTTTTCTTTTAATTCTTTTTCAGAAAGTAGGAATGAAGAAAAACTGTTTTTTTTGCTTGTTAATTCGTCATGGTTTGAAATATTTTCCGTGCAAGAAAACCTGATGCCTAACAACGCCGCCTGCAACCCTAGAAATGCATAGAAAAGGATATCACCTTCTTGCTTGAAGCAAGAAGATAATAAAATGGTTAAATATTTTAATTAAAAATTCTATAATCTTTTTTTGTTTATGTCCTTTACTAGTGTTGTTTCATTTTTTTTTATTATTATTTTTCATTTCTTTTCTTTTTAATTATTTTCTTTTTTTTACTTACAATTAAATATTTTCTTCATTTTTTTGTTTTTTTTTCTGTTTTTTTTTTTTTTTGTTTTTCTTTAATTATAATGAAAATTAATTTAAATAACGACATCGCTGTTGTATAAAAAAAAAAAAGAATTTTAGAGCAACAAGAAACTCTTTTTCTTTTTATATTAATTTTTATAATTTTTAATTTTTTTTTCTCTTTTTCTTTTTGCTTTAATTTTTATTAATTTTCTTTCCTGTTCACACAAGTTTTTCATATAAAACTTTTTTATTTCTTATTTTTTTTTTATTTTTTATATTTTACTTGAATTTTTAATTATTATTATTTTTATTAATTTATTTAAATAAATAATAACTCATTCGTTCTATTTGTTCTTATTTTCGTTTCCCGGGGGGAGGGAGGAGGGGTTAGATGATTTGAAAATGTAGGAGCTTGTGTGGCAATATTAAAACACAAACTGAATTTTCTTTAATTAATTAAAAAAAAGAAAAAAAAACCAACTTCAATTTATAACAAACAAACAAAAATTAAATTATTTTTTTTATTTATTTTTAATTAAATATTAATTAGTTTTTCTTTTTCAATGTTATTTTCTTCTCATTTTTTTTTTCTTCTAATTTAATTAAAAATTTTCTTTAATTAAAATAATTATAAATTCTAATTAAATATTAATTAATTAAATTAATTTATTCCTTTTTTGTTTTTAATTAATTTTATTTAGGAGCTTTTCTTTGCATAGAAATTGTTATTTTTTGCATTGTTTTTTTTTTTTTAATTTTAAACTTATTTATTTTTGTAATGCAAAAATCTTTTTTTTGTCATAATTAAGAAATGAAATTTAATTAAATTAATTTAAAAATATATAAAAACCAAAAAAATACAGTCAACTTCCTTGAAAAGCCTGCTTCCCAAATGAAAAATGAATATCAAAATTAAAAAAGTTTAATTACTTTTGATTTTTAATCAAAGAAAATGTCCTTTAAAACTAGTACGAAGAATAATGAAGTTTCTAAATAATAAATCAAATCATTTGAAGGTTTTATTTTGTGAGAATTAGAAGAGATGTGGCCCTGAGGAGGAAAAAAAAATGTAGGCAAAGAAGTCGAAATTAGCTGTGAAATTCTGTAAAGCCGCCTTTAAACGAGGAAACATATAATCACACCATCTGCGGACTATGGTCAATTTTGGGTACGTTTTAGCATCTAATATATTCACATGTCAAAAAATCAAAACGACTTTGAATACTTGGAGTCATGCCTGACCAACAACAGGTTTGACACTAATGATGAGATGATAGCATATACATTTGATTTATAGTTTATTCATTATGATTATTCGAT
The DNA here is from genome assembly GCA_963422695.1 of Xylophagus ater. NCBI lineage: Eukaryota > Metazoa > Arthropoda > Insecta > Diptera > Xylophagidae > Xylophagus > Xylophagus ater. The sequence continues at coordinate 7,430,557 of OY730483.1, forward strand.
ACAATTATGTATGATACTGCTCTGTGCTTGTAATAAGCATTCTAATAGGCCCATTACACTACACATGTATGCATGTGCAATCAAGTGATTGCGCATGCAGAATGATAGTGTGTGGCGGTGATTGTGTGGCTGCACATGCTGACTGCGTAAATCAAAACTATTTTGATTCGATTTCTGCTGCGCATGCATGCATGTGTAATGTGTGGTGAAATTTACGCAGTTTAAAGATAGCTGTCGATACGTGAAGTGACCAGATTTTTTGAGGACAAATTCAGTACATTTTTTATTTTGGGCTATTAATGAAATAAAACAACAAAACTAAATTATTTAATGTATTTATATTAATTATTCCTTATAAAATTAAAAAAAAATTGAGAATATTCTACGATATAAGAAATACAGATCAGATTTTCTAGCGTATATTGTCTTTGTTTAGATTAGTGTTGAAACACCGCGCCACCACTCAAGCAGCGTGTCAACGTTAGAATTTCTTACATATGTACATAACTCAACTCCATGCATTTTAGCGTTAAATTGACAGAATTTCAATATCATATTTGGAAATATTTTCAAAATCAGTACAATATTCAGTACAAATTTTAAATCAGTACATAGCCATGAAAATCAGTACCTGTACTGAATAAATCAGTACGTCTGGTCACTTTATCGATACGTAAAGCAAACGCTAATAGAATTAATGCGCGAGCATCCGACATGATGAATCAAACTGCGAAAATAATCTGATTTATGAAATAAAGACTGCGTAAACTTGACGTAAAGAATGCGTTGTGTGTGGGCAAGGCAAAACTGCAAAATCAAGTGATTGCGCATGCGTGCATGTGTAGTGTAGTGGGCCTATAAAGTTTCAAAGATAACGTGTTTGAAGACATGTTTCCTAGTTTAAGGCATTCAGACGACAAACGACAGACAATTTGTAAATTCGAGTTGTCACTTTCAAATAATTTTTAAAGTATTTTCTAAGTAATAGCACATGCAATCATTTCTATATAAATTGATGAGACGTTTACAGCGCTACAAAGCTCTCCTCATTTTTAATAGTATTTGCAAAAAAAGACTGTAAATACATGAAATTTTATATCACACAGAGTCATTTTAACAAATACTATTAATAATGAGGCGCTTGCAGACGAGCTCAAATTGGAAACTCTCATTTTTGTATGCTTTTTGGTAATAGCTTTAAAGTCCAGCATCTTACACATCTTCCACAGCCTGATAAATGAGAGGCGACAGCAATATTTTAAGTATTCGTCCTATTTTGAAGTTGAATTCAACACGAATTTGAGACTTCTCAACAAACCTCCAATATCAATTCTGATTTACTTTTGTTTAATAAACTTTAATTGAACAATACAAATTCTATTTTAAATCATTTAAAGATAGACAAGAATTCATACAAAAAAAGAACTTAAAATCTGTTTCACTTAAACTTGAACTTTTAGTTGAAATTATGGAAGTTTACCTTTGTTGGGGAGTCGACTGTATATATATTTAAATTTTATTAAAAATATTGTTTTCTTTTGCATTTTTCATAAATTTATTTCGAATAAATTTATTTCAATTTTTTTTATTTAATTTAATTAAATATTTGCTTATTTTTTATTTTTTTTTAGAAAAAAATGTTTTTTTATTTTTAAATCTAACAAAATATAAGTGTAAATAATTTTTTTTTTTTTTTTGTGTAATATTTTTGTGTTTCGGATAAAAAAAAACATGTCGATTATAAAAATTTTTAGAAACAAACAAAAAAAAAATTAAATTTGCTTTTCTTTAAAATTAAATTAACACTTAAAAATGACGAAAAAGTAATTTTTTTTTAAAAAATAAACGTAAAAATTTAATTTTTATCGCGAACAAGTAATAAAATTCAAAGACGAAAAAAAAACATTATTCTGGTTTGGAAGGAGGGCGAATTTTTTTTTATTTTTAATAATTTTATTTTTAAATATGATTTTTAATAATTAAAAAATAAAAATTATGATTTTGTTTTTTTTTTTTTTGCAACTAAATTGGTACTAATTTAAACACTAAAAAATATTTAATCTATTTCTTTTTTTTATATTTACAAATTTTTTTTAATTATTTTTTTTTAGTTTTTCTTTTTTTTTATTTATAAATTTTGTTTTTCTTTGTTTTTAGTGTCCTGTGGGCATTTTTATTTCTTTTACTTAAAAGCAAAAACATAAAAAGAAGTTTCAATCGATTTGTTTTTTTATTTGTTTTTATTGAGGGAGTTTAATTTTTTTAATATTTAAGTGCACAGTCTAAAAAAAAAAATAAAAAATAAATAAAAATAAAAACATTGTCTTTAAAAAATAAAAATTAAGCTAAGAGATTTATACATATATATATATATATTTTTTTCTCTCATTTCTATCCCCCAAAACAGTAATTAATAAGAATCATCTCTAAATTGCTTGATCTCTTCTTTGGAACATCTTGATACCTAGGCATTTCTCAGCCGCCTTGTGTGAGACACAACAAGTAAAAATACATAAAAATCAATATGTTTTATTCAAATATTCACGTGTCCACCACCACCACCAAATCTGTGCATTTACTTCTCTTGGAGACATTGAAAAATGGCAAATCTAGAAATATCTTGTAGCACACCGGTTGCGGAGCTCTGCTTTAGAGTACAGAGAACATAAGATATATGATTTTTTAGACAACACAATCCATTATCATCAATGCAAAACATAAATTGTCGTTAAGTAATTTCTTATTTATTTATTTGTTAATTGTAGTAAAATCTGACCTTTTAAAATAGTTTACAAAGGTTCATCATCATCATCAATGGTGTAAAAAACAGCCCAAAAGATTTATATTCAAATTCTTCTTATTTCATTATTTCTCATATAAGAGCCGTAATATTTCTTAAGCTGCATTTCCACTAAACGCGCAAAATGTTTCTCCACGCGTAGGGTGGTAAAGGAGAAATTGAGAAAAGCATATATTTCATGCAAATTACATGAAAATGGGTTTCTCTCTTTTCATTATGCATGGTCTTCCTTTTTCACCCATGCGAGCAAAAATATTTCGCCCATTTGGCGGATACCCGGCTTTATATAACAACCACAAACTGGCATTGGAAAGCATAGAATATTTATTTATACAACAACTTTTTTGTGATTTTCATTCATTTCTATTAATGATTAAGTATCGATTTTTAGTAATAATGCTCATTTTTATAACATAACAGCTGGAGTGGAATTGTGTAACCTAATTTCGATCAAATCGTATCGAAAAAGCATAGGACTTGCAATGTATTTTCAATACGATTTAGTATCAATCTAATTACTCGGTTAAACTCCTGGAAACAATTGAGGATCAGAGATTACATTATTTATTACCCACTAACATATCGACACGTCGTCAAACCTATTTCAAAAGGATTGTCTTTATTTCATAAATTACCAATGAACAAATTTTAATTTTTTGTTTTCATATTCTGTCTATCAGAAGTACAACAAAATCACATATGAGAAATCGAAAAAAAACATATAAATTATTGGTAAAATTATGCACTAACATATATATCAGTTAAATCATTTGAATCAAAGAAAATGTGACAAGTTATTTATCCATATCGAAAATAATAACTTGTGACGTCTTGTTTCTTAACCCTTTATACTCCAACAGATTTCATTTTATGGAGAATAAGTAACTCTGCGATATTTTAAAAGAAAACGAGATAATAAACACTTTTGAATGCTTCAATTCTTTGTCCATCTCTCTGTACTGTACAGATTCCAAAATTCGATCACTTCACATTAATGTTTAAATAATATTGTATGATGATGAGTGAAACTCACCTTTGGAGTGTAAAGGATGAATATCACCTTTTATTATTTTGTTTTCATTTACAATTTATCCTTTTTAAAAGGTTTACAATGATGCTTAATTTCCTATTTACATTTGAGGATGAAAAACTTAAAATGAATTTATCATGAAATGAATTCTTTTCGGTGGAAAATGCGACAATTTTATGCATTGGAAAAATTCGATTGATTTATATAGAAATCACAATTATTTGATCACCGAGACATGAAATGACCGATATTCAATGACATATAATTAACAAAATTCTGAATTTTGAAAATATTGAATTGAGTGAAAACGAAATAATGATCTCGAATGGATAATATTTATTTTTCAACGCTAATGGATTTAAAATCTTATTTTTTTATACAAATTAAGAAAAATCCCAACAAAAAAAAAAGAAAATAATTTTTCCCATTTTCATTTTTCCTTATACACAAATAAAACATTTTCAACATTTTTTTTAATAATATTCCAAAACATAAAAGAAAAAAAAATGAAAATAAATAAAAGCTTAAATAAAAGCTCTAATCAATAAAAATAAAAAATAAAAAATAATAATTTACTTAAAAATCGTAATTTATTATCCTAAAAACTAAATCCTCTTCAATTTTTTTCTTTTTTTGCTAAATTATTTTTAAATTTAGGATCCTTTTTTTATTTCTCTTAACTTTTCTTAACTTTTACTTAGGACATAGTTTTTTGTTTCTATTTTTAATGTTTGTTTTTCTTATTTTTTTTTTAAATTTTAAAATTGTTGAATAAATTTTAAATATGATGAATACTTTTTTATTTTAAACACAAAATATTTAAAAATAAAAAGAAAACAAATGGCAGTGATAGCTCTTAGCTTAAAAATATTTTTTATTCTTTTATATTTTTAGTTTTTTTTTTATTTCTTTTTTTTTTTGTTTTTAAAGAAAGAAATCTAAAATTAGTCCTAATTTTAAAAATTTTTAACATTATATTTTTTTTAATATCTGTTTTATATATATATATATAAAGAAAAAAAACAAAACGATTTTTAATTTAATTAAATTAGTTTGGAGTTTTTTTTTCGGAATTTTCCATTTTCATAAAAAGAAAAAAAAAACTGTGCACAAAAATAAAACAAAAAAATATATTTAAAAAAAAAAAGTATTTCTTTTGGAAAAACAAAAATCCTTATTTTGAACGGTGGATTTTTCTGTTCTTAAAAACTGATAAATTTTCTTTAGAAGAATTGAAGAAATAAATAAAAAATTATCATAATTAAAAATTAGGATGAAAGAAAAACAAGAAAATATGAAAAAAATAATATATAAATGATGAAAAACGATAAAAATGATATTAAAAAAAAAAAAAAACACTAATTAATAATTAATTAATTAAAAAAAATGAAAAATACTTAAAAACTAAAAAAAATCCCCGGGTTAATGTATGACGACTGGACTTTGTTGAACACAAACACCAACCATTGGTGATTCGGCACGATCATTTGGATTCGTTGTTGTTACCGGTACAGATTGACCAACAACAACACTGCTACTACCACCAACAACACCAACCGATGAGCCTTGCATTGATGTTACACCACCAACAACAACACCACTGCCCGTTGTTATATTATTTGATCGATGTTTCATATTTTGATGTTGTATTAAATTTGTTGAATTTCCTTCGGTTAAATTCATTAGAAATGGATGATGACTACTATTCATACTATTATTATAATGATGTTGATAACTACCAGGACCAGATGATGTTGTCGAACCAATTATTGTTGTTGGATCGGTTACCATCATGCTACCGCTAACAACACCGGCTAAATCAATTGGTAACGAAGCTGGAGCATAATTAAGTAACATTGGTCCTTTATTATTATTATTATTATTATTATTATTATTATGTATTGCTGATGATAATATATGATGATTTGCTGGTACTAAATGATGTGTACAAGCACGATGATTTGATCGACTATGATGTAAATGACCACCACCATTATTATTATTATTATTATTATTATTATTACCGTTATTGCCGATGCTAACATTTCCTACACTAATAATGCCAGAACCACCACTACCAACAACACCACCACCACCTAATAATACATTCGAGGTACAAAATCTTTGTTGCGGTTGCTGACTAATACTACCACCACCTAATCCTGATAATGATGCACCAGATGATGAACCAGATCCGGTTGATAACTGTTGACATGATGATTGTGAAGATGGTAATAATGGTGGATCACATTCCATTGCATGAGGATAATTTCCAGAATTGTTCATATTTGTCATTGATGTTTGTTGCAATATTGTACCACTACCCTGTGATGCTGATGATGAACTCGATGAACCACCACCACCGCTACCACCACCACCAATTAGAATACCAAAATTTGATGCTGCCGATGATGATGATGATAACATTGATTGTAGACCATGCTGAACGGATTGATGTGCTAAATATTGTTGTTGTTGTTGCTGTTGTTGTTGTTGATGTTGTTGATGATCAATCAATTTTATGATTTGATCAATTCGAACTGGACGTGATGTTGTTGGAATTGATAAGATTGGTAAACCGGTTGTTGTTGTTACAACACCGGATGATAATGATGATGATGATGAGGAATGAACTCCTGGATGTAGTAATAAACCTTAAAATATTAATGCAAATTTATTATTTTAATTTAGAATTTAATAATTTTTTTTCATTTTTTTTTAAATCTTTATTTTACTTTTAATGCAAAAGCACTATGACAACACAAACATTATATGATTTTAAAATGAAATTGTAAATATGTTCTTATTTTATGTTAGTACTTAGTTTTCGGATTAGAATTAGTTTTATGGAATATAAAATATTAGAATTTTGTAAATTTTATATGAAAGTATGAGTACTTAAAATATATATCTCCTTTTTCATAAAGGCCCAACCATATGGAGGTGAATAACCGTCCAGATGTTATCAAATCAAATTGACTATATTTGTGGTAAGACAGTATACGATTCTTATATCGAATTTGTTTTACTTTTCGGACTTTTAATCGAGTACTTAATAGTTCAGAGGCTACCAAAAATATTTGTTCTTGTTACATTTTGGAATAGGACTTAAATATTCGATTAGATTAAGATGAAATTAATATCTAAAAATATAAATTTATAATCAGGAATTGAAATTCAGTACATTATTTCCGTCTTTTTGTTTTAGTCTCTGGATTCGAAATATGTATTGTAGTTTTTTTTAATCTAACATTTCAACAATTTCATTTTATATCGACTTAAAAAATTATATTTAAAAAAAAAAATTAATTTAAAATCTATTTAAAAAACAAATTAATTTAAAATCTATTTAAAAACAATCTAATTTAAATGGGAAAACAAAATATGGTAGGTGCTCGAGAAATAAATTAAAAATTTTAAAAATAATTTTTTTTTTCTTGCCCAACAATAAAAATTTATAATTAAATTTTCGACTTTTTTTATACACTTTTATTTAATTTATCTTGCTATCGACGTTGCTATCTTTAATGCCATTAATTACTATGTATAGCTGAAGAGTTGAAAGATTGACGAGTCGAATATCGTTCGAAACTTGGATTCATGTTAATGAATACACAGGATTGAAATATATCAAATTCAAATCGAATCCAAATGTAGTCGAGAACAGAAAAAACAATAACACTACCAGCTACCAAAACACAGTAAATTATATCAACCTAATTTGAATTCGACCAGCGTAAACATTCATTTCATCCCAGTTTCGACTTGGTTTAGACTCTCTTCATGATCTCTTCTAGATCTTTAAGCCTTGAATGAGCTTTCGTGGAATTTTTATATTTATCCAGTTTTAATACACGAATGAAACAATATAAAGATTGTGCATTACGCATGTCGGCCATTTTGAACATTATTTTTTCATACTTTTATGACGTCACGTGTGATTTTCTTTCAAAAACTAAATAACGTTTAAAAAAGTGTATGAATTTAAAAAAAAAGGTTTAAATTAAAAAATGTAGTGTGCCAAGTTTTATTGTAATAATAACAATGAAAAAGGACAGAATTTTCGGTTTTATTCTTTCCCAAAAGAACAAACGTTACTTTTTTTTTAAAATGAGTTCACTTCTGTAAAAGAAGAGGCTGTTATTATTATTATTAATTATTTAAAATATTTAATGGATTCCGACATAAAAGTAAAAGAAAACTGTTTTTTCGTATTAAAAAACTAAATCAAGAAATTATTGAAAATTTAAAATTTTAAAAATAATAAAGGAAATTGAAAATAAACATTTAATTTACATTCATTTTGGTTCATTTGTTTATTCTATTTAAAAAAATATAGAATTACAACAAAAAACTCCCTTAAAAAGCAAATAATCGTGACTTCATACTAAAAATGTATTTCATGTCACGCGTGACGTAGGTGCACAGAAAAAACCAATTTGAAATATGAGAAAATGTAATCTTAATATACTTTCATTCATGGTTTTAATATATTCCGAATCCTCCCGAACCCATATTTTATAAGATCTTTTACCAAATCTAAGCTAATTAAAAGTGTATAATCGAAAAAGTGATTTGTTTCTATTTATTTAAATAAAACACTCACATACAAAAAAGAAAATAAATAACAAATAATTTTAAAAATAAAGAATAAAAATAATAAAATTATTTGTTGTTCATATATAAATATATAAAAAAAAAATTTACCTATTTTATATTTAAGCTGTTGACTTCTGGACAAAATGAAAAAACAACAATTTTCATTCGTCCATTAAATATTTAATTCATTTTTTTTTTTTTTATTAAATATCAATAAAAAATCGTTTTCCATCTTAGATAATATATTGGTGTCAGAAGAGGGAAAAATATTTTTCTTCAGAAAAAAAAAAAAAAAAAAAAATTTAGTAGTAGCTTTTTATTTAGTAGAATATGTTTTAGGCTTCGTTTCTTTTATGCTTTTTTGCTATAATAGTAGTTAAATTTGTTGTACTTCAAAAAAAATTATTGCCATTTTTGTTTTTGAAATAGAATTTTGCTTTAACAGTTTTTTTTTTTAAATATATCTAAGTTGAGTCCAGACACGTCCTTTATTTTGTTGATGATTTAGAAAAATCCGTTTATTTTTAATTCTTTTAAATATATTTTTATTTTTTTTTTTTGGTGTTTTCTTATTTTAATTATTAAAAAACTTAGGAAATTCAAAGAAATGAACATAAATCAGTCATTCAAGTATGTCTTTTGTTTTTATTTTGAGTTATTTTGTTTTATGTTTTTTTTTTGTTTTTAAATACTTTTTAAAGTTTATGTAAATTTTCTTCGTCTTTAAAGTTTTCTGAATAAGTTGGTGGTGGTTTTTGTGTTCATCTTCTTGAATTTTCATATTTAAACTTTTATATATTATTGATTTTGTGAACAGCGCGTGTTGTTTTTCTTTGTGTCTTAAATTTTCCGTTTATGTTTTTTTTTTTTTTTAAATTAAAAAAGAAAAACTATTTACAAATTTACTCTTGAGTTATTATTTTTTATTTGAAGTATTTATCTTTTTGTATATATTTCTTGTGGTTTTTAATAATTTTGTTTTTTTTTTTTTTTAATTAAATAAAATTATTGATTAATATTTTTCTTTTTGGATGTTTTCATTTTAAAAATTGTATCATTTTTTGTCGTATTTTCTTTTTTTTTTTATTGATTATCAAATAATTATGTTTGTTATTTAATAATTTTGTTTTAGTTGATTTGACTATATTTGTTTTTTGTTTTGTTTTATGTTTTTTTGCTGCGCTAAATTGCGTATTTTTCACTAAAATTTTTAATATTTTTTTTTTTTTCAATTATTATATTTATATATTTTTATATAAATACTTTTTTAAAGTTTTTTTTTTTTCTTCTGGTACAAAAAATTCCGTAAATATATAATTTTTTTTAATATTTATAAATATGTGTTATATATTTTGTTGCTTTTTGTATGAATATTTTGTGTTGCTTTGTTTTAAATTTATATTTATAATTTGTTGTATTTTTTGTTGGGTATTTTTGTTTTTATGTTTTTATTTTTTTTGACGAATTTGTTTCTCAGTTGGTATTATATTTTATATGCGAATAATTTTTAAGTCAAAATTTTTATTTTTTTTTGTTTTTAAATTATATAAATTAATAATTTTTTTTTAAAATATGTTTTTTGCTGTTATTAAATTTTTCTTTTGAAGAAAAAATGGCAACAAAAAAATTTAATGAAAAAGAGGAAAAACGCGATAAACAAATTAACAGATTTTTTTTTAAATTTAAAGAGATTTTTATTTAATACTACCGTAATTAAAAAGCCCGTTTAGAACGGCCTGAGATTTAAATATTGCACTAGAAAATGTTTACAACATAATTTTTAATTTTTGAAATTTCCCTTTTGATTCATAATTTAGAGGCGCCTCTAGTATCAAAAACTCACAATTTCATTCTAAATTTAATTTTAAAGTTTTGATTCTATGGGGCTCAATTGTTCCGAATACTTAATGAATTAATACAACCTGTTAATTGTAATAGAAACTCATAAATACTTGTAGTATTGAAACCGATCCAATTTTGATATATTAGGTCATATGCATAAAAATAAGACTTTACTCTACTTTGCTAAATTTTGACATTTTGGAGTAAAGTTTCGCATTCGTATGCTAAAAAGTCTCTGAGTAAAGTCAGTGAGTATTGAGTATTCGGACTACCAATTCCGTATGCATAAAAGTTAAAAAAGTCGAAGATACTCACAAAATTTTGAGTTTGGTCTACACCATGCTCAAACAGCTTTACTCATGCTAGAATTCAGTTTTTTCAATTTATTTTGAATTAGTTGTCGACAAAAGTGAACGGATTTCTGTGCGTTAAACAATTAAAATGCATTTGATTGCGTTTTCTTTAACGGTAATTGCTCGAATGAATGTGGAAAATGAATCCAGTAGTAGCTTGATGTTGGCATACATTTCAAAAAATTTCGATATGCAAGGGTCGCAAATTATATATTTTTATACCGTACTAGCATGGGAAGCATACGTGTCCAACGTTGGGCACGTTGGTCTACGTTGGACTTTACACAAAAACGTTACATAAAAACATTGCAAATTTGAACTAATCTTCTTGTATTGTAGAGAAGATAATGTAAAATGTCTTAATTCCAAATATTTATCGAAATCGGATCAGTTATTACTTGGAAGATTATTTTATACTGACACAGTGGAGGAGGAAAAGTGTTTTATTATATTAGATATAAATTTATCTCGTAATAAAATTTTAATTCCCTTTTAGTAGAGATGCTAGTAGATTCGTAAATTGGTCGTCCCAGTGTTATGATATGAAAACTTTGTCGAGAAAACAATTTGCATAAGAAAAGGCCGAATCATAACTTTTTCTAATTTATAATTATTAAAATCTAATTTGTTTATTGGATTTTTGAAAATAAATTTTCTTTGTAATCATTTTTATTATGAAATCATTAATTTTAATTTTTAATCCATTTTAATTGACACGTCTTGATCCTAATTAACCGTAATGAATAATAACTGAAATTTTAAATCACATGAAATCACAACTAAATGACAGAATGCTACTCTCTCCGAATTTCGGACTAAACGGAGTAAAGTACAGTTTTTAGAATACCATATTGAACAAATACTCAATTACTTTACTCTACTCCAAATTTAGCAAAGTAGAGTAAAGTCTGATTTTTATGCATATGACCTATTAGGTCTGTTTGATTTGCCACTTGCTCTGGGGTAGGGCAAATTTTTACATTGAAAACAAAAACAACAAAAGAGCAAATCCTACACTACTTTCAGACCAGGTGTAACTATTACATCCGAATTAGTTCAGTTTTGTACCATAAAAAAGAGTATTAGCTAAAAGTTTCTCATTTCATTACAATATGGCTGCTAAGCAGCGCTACCAACATTTGAATTAAAACTTGCTCCTACTTCTGCTTCTTTTATTTTACAGTTACCCCGGGGTAGGGTATGGCAAACAAAACGCAGCAATTATAAATTTATAACACAATGCACAATACACATAGCAGGGTAAGTACATGATGCAACAAAATACGTGATATATATACATAAGATTTTTGATCTGAAATCCATTTATTAAACAATTTCCCATGTATTGTATTATTTTTTTTAAAAGAAATAATCTTTGAAATAGGTCAATTTTAATTTGCACATATATTTCCTTTATTATAATGATGAAGCTAGAACCAACGCCTTACTGACTGCAATGAAAAAGCATGTGAATTTTCCACGTACATCTAGTACTAAGGGGACGTCTTAATCAAATTATACAATTCCATCATGAGTTTTTTTTTTGCTTGCAAATTATTTTTCAACAACAAACCAAAATAGGAAGCCATCCAAAAGGATCGACCTTAAAAGAGTTTATTAGACATTTTCATCAATAGGTGAAACTGTCGTTCATGTATCCATCAAGTAGTAGTAATATCATGTATCATGCATCCTGTATCATGCATCCTATATCATGCATCATGAATCTCAACGAATGTACAAGTGTATTTATCATCATTATTCCACAACATTGAATACAATTGGGAATTTCCAAAATAAAAAAAAAAAAAATAAAAAAATTCTCTTCTTCGAATTTTAATAACAAAATAAGTTAATATTAACAAAAAAAATTTCTTTTTATTTTGTTTTTGTAAATTTTCTTTTCGATTTTCTTTCTTATTTTTTTTTCATTGTATTTTTTTTTAAATATTATTTTTAATAATTTTATATTTAATACAATGTTGCTATTTTTTTTTGTTTTGTTTTTTATATAAATTTATTAATTTTTTAAATATTATTTCGCATTTTCGTTATACGAGAGAGATCGAATGAATCTGATTCTTTTATTTGTTTTTTCTTTTTCTAAAATTATTTTTTTATTTTTAATATAATCCTTAAAAATTATAAATTTTTAATTTATTTATAATTTCCATTTTTTTTTTGTTCTGTGTTTTTCCTTTTTCTTTTAATTATTAAAACCTTATTCTTTAATTATTTAATTATTTAATAATTTTATTATTATTATTAATATTTTTTTTGCATTTTTTTTTTGTTTTTATTTTTTTATATAATTTTTAATTATTATTAGGTTTTTTATTATTAAATAATTTTTACAACTTATACACTAATTAGTTGGAGCCATTGTTGTTGATGAACTTATTAATATTGTACCAGCTACTGTAGTTCCGATATTGGTACTGTTGTTACCAACAGCAGTACTACTACTACTACCACTTCCTCCTCCTCCTACTACTCCTCCAGCAGCACTACCACCACTACCACCAACAATTGTTCCTATTATTTTTGATGATACTGACGATGATGATGACGTTGATGATGATGTGTTATTACTATGATCCCGAGGCACTACCAGTCATCGGCGGTCATCTTTTATTTATTTATTTTTTGTTAATTTTTTGTTTTTATTTTGATTTTTTTTTAGACGTTTTTTTTTTTAGTTGTTTTTAATATTTCAATTAGCAATAAAAAAAATAAAAAGTAAATAAAAATCACAAAATAGTAAGAATTGTTCATTTTGTAAAAACGTTCAGGTTTTTTTTTTGGTTTTTGATTGAACGGCGGAATGATGAAAATTCATTCAATCATCAAAAAGAGAGTAAAGAAAATTCGTAAAAGAAAAATATACAAATTTTATGTTAGTATTATTAAAAAATTAGTAAAAACAAAAAACAATAGTTTCTTGCTAAATTTAATATTAAAAAGGATAGAAAAAAAAAAAAATTAAAATATTCATGAATGAACGAAAAAAAAAAGCTTAAAATATATTCTTTTTTTAGTTTGGATGAATTTTTATGAATGATTTTTTAATTAATTTGAAAATAATTTTTATTTTTTGCTTTTTCAAAAATAAAATTATTTTCGAAGAGACAACAAAAAAACAAAAGAAATACAAGAAAAAAGCATAAAGCATTTAAAAGCGAGCTTTTTTTTAAATTTAAACAAAATTTTCAATTATAATTTTTAGCTTTTTTTTATTTTTTTAAAAATAAACTTTAAAAAAAATCAACTTATTAAGTTTTAATTGGATATTCCTTTTTTGTTTTATTAATAAAAAAAGAGAAGAGTTTTCTTAAAATATTCCTTTAAAAAGAAATATCCAAAAATAAAAATGAAAATTAAAAAAATAAAAAATAAACTAAAAAAAAATATACAAAAATTTTGAATAAAAGAAAACTTTACATACCATGACTCTGTTGTTCTGGATGCGATGAATTTGAACTAATCGATGGTGATGAGATTGCTATACTTCCTGTATTTGTGCCTTCATCGGTTGTACGTTTAAAGAAATTATGTTGCAAGGCATAATACGGTGTAACACGTGTTTTTGGATCAAAATCTAACATCCGTAATATTAAGTCTTTAAATTTTAAATAATCTGATACCGAATGTCCAGGTTCATCAATACGCCGGCCACCTGGTCCACCACTTTCAACACCTAATATATCATGTAGTTTTCTTGAACCAGGCGGTTTATATTTTCTACCATTTTGACTCTTTTTTAATACATAACTACCATCGGATACAAGTTTATCAAAAAATTTACGTGTTTTGTGCGCTTGATCTAATAAATATTTTGGTGGCATTCCTAACACTTCGACAATTTTATTCATTTGATCAACTTCATTACAACCAGAAAATAATGGTTCACCAGTATGCATTTCAACTAATATACAACCCAATGACCACATATCTATCGCTAGATCATATGGTATACCTAATAGTACCTCCGGTGATCGATAGAAACGTGATTGAATGTATTGGTATATCTGGAAAAACAATAATAATATAAAATTAACTAATTATCATTATTATTATTATTATTAATAAATAGAAAAGTTTCTTAAAACTATGATTAAATTGTAATTTCATTGGGATATGGAGATTAAAAGTCATCGTTTGAATTCAAAGTAATGTCCATCGGAAGCTTGACAACCTATCTATATGTCAGCCAACAAATGCATTTAGTCATAAAAAAAATTCTTCTCGTTTCTTGGTCATCGACCCTTTTTGAAATCTTTATAAGTTTCGCAGTGCTGTCCAGAGGAGAGTCCATGCTGCATCGATTGAAACAAATGATAATCAGATGGCGCAATATCAGAAATATAGCGAATGGGGTAAAACATATTTGCTGTACAGTACACTGAATAAATATATTGCCATTTTAACGTACATGCAAGAAGTATACTTATTACAAAATCTATTACGTCTGTGAATGAGTTTTCACGATTTTTTCTTGTAAAAATAAACGTTTATTTAACAATTATACAATATTTTGATTTTATTTAAAGTACCCTCCATCTGAAGCTACAATTTTCGCATATCTTTCAGGTAATTTACAGATTCCGCGCTGCAAGAATTGTTCGTCCTTCGAGGCAATCCAGTCATTGAGGCATTTTCGGACTTCTTCAAGATTGAGCATGTGTATATCGACCGAAACAAATGGTTATGCTTTACGTCATCTAATGTAAAATCGTAAAAACTCATTCGCAGACTTAATACTAGAAAACTATGACTTTTAATTCCCGTATAACCCAACCTGTACTTAGTAGAACTAATCATAATATTCTCAAGCGTAATACAAGATATCTTCACCTTTTCCAAAAAGAAAAAAATAAAATGTATTTCGTTCGATTTAATAACTTCTTAAAGTTGATGAACATATAGAATATTGTTTTTGGAAAAAGTAATCAATAATTATTAACAAAATATCCACGAAAGGAAAATCTTATTATTATTCTTATTCCCTCTAGGATGATCTTGCTGTATCCACAAATCATAAACAAAATTAAGATGCTTTCAGACTAACTGTTTTGTCATATGTCTTTCCATAAATTTTGTCAAAAATTAGACATTTGGAAATGTCGTTTAAATATTTCTAGTGTTAAAAAACGCATAAATTTTGTCATATATGGCATTGTGTTCCATATAAGTTTATGCTATCTGTGTGGACGACATTTTTGACAAAATTTATACGAAGATTAATGACACAACAAAACAATTTAAATTGCACACCTTTTTAACTACAATTTGCATTCCAAAATCTTTATAATTATTTTATATTTAATTCTTAGAAATATTTAAAATAATATATTTTTTTATTTACCCGTTGTCCCAATTGACATGAACTACCAAAATCAACAATTTTTATTGCTGATCGTTTAGGGTTGCATAATAATATATTTTCGGGCTTAAGATCACAGTGTATAATATTCAGTTCTGGTGTACTCAAAAAGAGTAGAGCAGTGCATAGTTGTTGGGCAAATTTTCGTGTTAAATTTAATGAAACACCACGAAAATTTGTATTTCGTAATAGATCATATAAATTGTAGGAGAGCAATTCAAATACGAGACACAAATGATTCCGCCACATAAAATGTCGTTTTAGTTTAACTAAAAAGAAAAAAAGAAATATGAACAATTAAGTATCAATTTTAAATTATATTTAATCAAAAAAAAAACTTTATACCTATATAATATTTATTTTCAGCATCAGCTCGATTCATCATTTCAAGCAATTTAACTTCTATTTGTGCCTGATTTAGGAACGGTTTTTTATTTTTAATTATTTTAATTGCAACGTGGCATTGTTCTTCATGATCATATGCCTTAACAACTTGCCCAAAACTACCCTTACCTATTAAAAACAAAAAACAAACATATTGATTTATTAAAATTTGAATAATAAGGAAAATTATTATAAAATGAAAAAACGAAAGATTAAAATGGGTTATTATTAAATTTAAAGGTCCGGAAAATTCCCAGACTTATATTTAATATCGTTTTTGTTTTTGGATTTTAATTGATCCTATTTTCCAAACTAATTGATGTAATTCATTTCGACATGATATATCGTAAGGATTTTTCAATATAATTATTTAAAAATAGCATATACTTCTTCTGCCCAAAAATTATGATTTACATAAGTCTTATGTGGGGTAACAGAATGACGGATTCACGGTTTTCGGTTTTCAAATTGTATTAAAAATAGTCTGTCGTTGATTTGTCACGTTCTGTGTAGTATAATTGAAAACTTATACAATTAAAATTTTAATGCGTCGTGAATCTGCCGTGGAACCTATCATTCCGTTTGGATCTTGAAACTTTTTATATAAACTTTACTTAAATTCAATTTAACAACGTTTGAAAGAGATATCTTTAATTTTCTTCAAATTGTCAGAATAATCCTTACGCTTTCGTGCATATATAAAATACACAAAGTTCTTTTTCAAAATTCGAGAGCTACGCGTAACATCAAATTTACTACCAATCGAATCCCCGCTCAAACTGTCACCGATTTTTCGTTTCAACAATATTTGCAATATTACAATTCGCTGGATCAATTGTTTTGGAATTTGTTGTCTTTAGTATTGAAAATACTATATTTTGAAGGCATATATTTTCCTTGTTGCAGTAACAACAGGTGTCAACAGGTGTCGAAAAGCAAAGAGAAAAAATACTGGCTACAATCTAATTACAAAGAGTCCTTAATTTTTTTTCTGCAATAAATTTAAACTCTTGTTAGTATTTGTAAAACAAAAAAACCCCCTATGTGCAAAACGCGCCCTTCTTTTAATAGTATTTGTAAAAAAAGACATGTATTTTAATATCACACAGAGTCATTTTGACAAATACTATTAATGAGATAGCGTGTGCAAACGGGCCCAAATCAGAATCCAAGTTGAGCACTCTTTTAATTGTATGCTTTTTGCTATTATATAAGCTAATAAAGCCTTCTGTATAAGAAAGTTTTACAGAAACGTAATACGAGATACCAAAATTTGAGACAGACGAAGTATTTTCAATAATATTTCACATTTTTTCATTTAATTTCTTTTTTTTTGTTCTATATACATTACCAATTAAAGAATCAATTTCATAACGATCCAAGAATTTTTCACCATTTTTAATGATATAATCATGGTTGTCATCATCGTAACCATCGTTATATAATTTACGTTCCTTTTTATTTGAGGAATCATCATCACCCTGTGTTTGTTGGGCACGTCGTTTCTTTTTTGCATAGTAAACCTTAAAAGAAAAAATAAGAAAACAAATTCTAATTAATATAAAATTAAATTGAGAACAATTTAAAAATATCGAGAAAAAAAAACCCCAAACAATTATTTTAAATTGTAATAAATCTATTTGAGAAATTGTAAAGGAGCACACAAGTATGAAAATTTCCAAATTCACTAAATTATAGCTTCAAAATTAATTGCAATGTATTAAAATTAAAATAACTTGTAAATTGGGTTTGGTTTAATTTGATTATATTTCTTAGAAAAAGGATATTTTATGTATTTCAGTTTGTCTATGTAAGTTCCTTACTAGTTAACACAACAAAAAAAAGACTCGATGGATTACTTATTGACATATAGAGCCGAATGCAGTAACTAGATTTGACGATGAAAATTGAAATTTCTTGATATTCCCTTTTTTCTGGTTGGGTACACCATAAATATATATATCATTGAACAGAGAATAAATCTTACAGGATATAAAATATATGTCTAGTTTTCTTATTAAAAACTTGTAGAAATGTAAGAAGAATTCACGTAAAAGAAAAAAAAGTGACAACTTTCTTCTTGATATTACTTCCTGAAGAAAAAAAACAAGGCTTTTTAAAATTGTGATTTTAGCCTAAAGGTATTTTCCTTGTCTATTTTCAATCTTCAAGTTATTGGAATATATTTTTGCTTGTCTTTGCTGTTGATTCTGGTTTTTCTTTTCAAATCAAATTTACGTTTTTCACTCAATTCTCTATAATCCTTGCAGGCATAATCTTAAACTTTCTTTTTAAATTTAGAACTAGAACTATTAAATGTTTAAAAAAAACAATGAGTTCTTCATGCGTGACAATATATTATTTTCCGGTTTTCTCATTATTATTATTATTATTATATTGAAAAATTGATTGTTTTTCTCATCAATTTTCCAAATAAATTACTAAAATTCTATTTCCTTATAAATATATCATATTTTAATATAACCTCAAATTTAATTTTGGTTCTTTTAAATCTAGAAAATTGTTACTGGCTAATCTTTACAAAACAAAAAAAAAAACAATTCAATATTATAAGCTTTTTTTTCCTCGTTAAAACTGGATTCTAAGTAAATTACCCTTTGTCTGGATTGACTTTTCAAAAGAAATCCTTTTCATATATACTTAAGTAAAAACTAACCCTATAAATACCACAAGAATATTTGTTACGACCGTCTCATAACACAATCGTTTCTTATATTATATACACTAATATATGTATATAGTGTGTCAGACAGAAAATTTTAAGGGACAATGAAAAATGTATATATACAAAATCCAATTTTAATCAAATCATCATAAAATCTCGAATAGTGATGTGATATACAATATATATAAAGTATATATAGCTATATGAAAAACAAACACATAATCCAGATGGTTGATAAAAACGCATAAAAGGACAAAATAAAAGGATTTTTGAAAACTAAAGAAAACTACGTTAAAAATACAATAAGTATATATGCAATAAGATGTCAAAACAAGGACATCTATGAAGAACATTACAAAAAAAAAAAAACGATATCGTAACCCATTTACTTCAAGGACTTGTCACAGTAACAGACAACATCAAACGCGTCTGCTACATTTGGATGTCATTACTATCATCACAACTAGATACATAGAAAGGTAGAAAGGATACTCATCCAGTCATTTTGTAATTCATATTATCAGACTTAACATAAAAAATGAAGTTGATATTTCGAATAAAGAACAATTTTCTAGATTTTACTGTTGCTACCCTCCTTGTTTTTCTTTTTTTTTTTAGTATTATCTCATCATCAAAATAGAGCTCATTCCAGAAGATAATGTTCTTTACCATCCCACCATCATCAGTCCCCTTTAATTTTGCGTATTCTCATTTCCATACGACCAAAAAAAAACAAGGAATATTCTTTCGGGTAATATTAACTTTCCTTCCCCATATAAGAAAAAAAAATGAGAACTGTCAAAAAAACAATAACATCTGAAAATTGCATTTCAAGAGTATGTACACAAATATATCAGAAGTACCCCAACTAAATATTCTCTTCCTATACTTTTTTGCTACCCATATCTTATATTCTGATCGATGACCGACCATCCTCAACAAAAACAAGAAAAAAAAGAAAGAAAACCAATGCAATGCAAAGTCCTGTTTTTCTCTTTTACTCTTTTTTACAATAGAATATTACCATGCCCAATGGGGTGTACTTTTTTGCGTTCTTTTTGTTGTTATATGTATGTATAAATCGCGCCCTACAAACATCCTTGATGTGCCAGCCAACATAATATTATCAGGATAGGATATAATATACAATAGTATAGAAAATATATAGAATAGGACAACAGAAAAAAAAGGACATCCAATTCTCAAATACAACTATATTGTATCCAGACTATATATACATAGAGAAAAATATATGATATCAAATTGTACACGAATACTATGATAAAAAATAATCCTTGATATAACTAAAAAAAAAATTTCTTCAGAATATGTACTAACTAACACATATATAGAATATTTAGAAATGAAATCTTCCAATAAATACTCCTTTCATCCCTTCTTCTTCTTCTTCTTCTCGTTATATATGATCGCACCTAGAAACAGAACCAGACAAACAAGGAAGGAGGAGATAAAAATCATCCTCCTTCACATTTCTACAGGATATATGAAAATTTTACAACACACCCTCCCTAGAACTTGTTGTCTCATACTAGTGTCAAGTTCTACATCTCGTCCTTATTCTATTTGGTCTTACTATTTGCAATTTATTTATAAAATATGATAGTCCACAATTATATAGCCAGGATAAAAAAGGGTAGGTAATATATATATAAAACGAAAACTTGCACAATAATGCAACTGTCGGGATTGTGTGCTGTTTTTTTTTTTCTTGTTTTCGAAATGGAAGGAATAAATTTGGGGTTGTAAGAATATTGGCAAAAAAAAAAAAAGGAAATAAAACTTTTCTACCCGTTATTAAATATATAATTGTATAGATTCAACAAGCCCCACCACATTGAGTGAAAACAGAATATTTTCTATATATTTATGAATCACCCTCTTTTTTGGTCCATCATGTATGTCTAGTATAGTCTGTTCCCATCTACCATATTCCTAATACAGACTACTGTAGCAGCGACAGTAGAAGAAGAGGCAAAGAATGTAAGTCTGTATAAAACGAGAGAAATTATAGAACAGCAGGATATTTTACTATAGAGAGATACTGTTGCTATTCGCCATAGTTGTTATCCATTCTCTTAGGTTCGCGACAACATTTATGGGTGTGTGACCTATGAAGTTGGGTGATGTACTATCATACTATGTCGATTTACCGATTTTTTTTGTCGTCTATATACGAAGGCAGTCTAAAAACTTCTCAACAAGCGAGTTTGGATCATTTTAAGTAAAATTAAAAAGGATTTCAAGTCTCGTTTCATATCTGTTGATGAAACTTGGTTCCACCACTACATTGCAGAGCGAAAAGAACAGTCGAAGTAATAGATTGGAGACAGCAGATGTGGACCAAAGAACCCAAAGACGGTTCCATCAACATGCCATCAGCAGGAAAGGTTATGGCAACAGTTTTTTTTGGAATTACAAAGGTGTTTTGTTTATCGTTTATCTTCAGAAAGGTAAAACAATTAACTAAGAATATTATTTAATTCTTTTGGATCAATTGGATGCAAAAATTCGTGGCAAAAGACCTGCTTTAAAGAAGAAGAAAATCGTTTTTCTTCAAAACAATGCACTTGTTTTGACCATGGCAAAATTAATGGAATTGCTTGAACATCCAGCATATTCACCAGAATTGGTTCCTTCTGACTATTATTTGTTTCTCAACTTCAAAAAATTCTTGGCTGGAAAATGTTTTACATCAAATGACGAGGCCATTCCAACTGTGCATGAATATTTTGCAGACCTTCCGGAGTCACACTTTAATGATGGTATTGAATTATTGGAAAAACGTTAGAATAAATGCATTGAAGTTTCAGGATATTATACTGAAAAATAGAGTATATTTCAAGGCATAACAAATTTTCTTTCATTATTAGACCGAGAAATTTTCAGACTGCCCTCGTAGTATAACCATATATAGACATGAAGAACCATTTATTTTGGGTTTTTTATTGCTGTTACCACCGATCCTGTTATATATTCCTATATGATGTTTTAGCTTATTTGAAAAGCTTGAGTGACTTGAGTAACTTTTTGAAGAACAATAATTACAAGTAAAAAAAAAAAATAAATAGATGATGATTGTGTACATTTTGTTGTGCTGGGTGCCAAAAAAAAGAATCATTCTACCTCATCAGCTGTTTTATATTGCATAAATTTATGTTCGAAATTTTAAAAATGACATTAGTAAATGATTTCATTTCGAGGACATAAAATTAACAACATAAATAGAATATAGAATAGTATATCTACTCAAAAAAAAAATAAAAAATGGTGTCATAATGAAACACAAGAATCTAAGTGAAAAAAGGACGTTAAATGACATGACGACGACCATGTATACATATCGAATAATTTATATATAATATAGGCTATATAGACTAGACAGAAGCCAGTCAAGTAAACTGTCAGGAAGGACATGTATAACAGGAGACACTGATACTATCAAATGAAAATCTTCAATTAGAGAATAATTGCACTAGAGATAAACTTTAACGAAAAAAAGAAGTCATGACGGGTCTTCTTCAGTCAATTTTTTTGTCATATTTCTTTTTTTTTTTTTAGTCTTTTTTCGGTGATGACATCGATAATAAGAGAATAATAAAAAGGATAACAAGTAAAAATTAAATTTGCTGAATTGACAGGAAAATAAAAAGAAAATGAATGAATAAAAATAAAAATTCTGGACTTGTCCTTTATGAATATGTATTATAAATTTTTTTTTTAGATTTAAATTAAAATATAAAAATGTCTTTTTTCTTGTTAGTCCTTCCACTCCTTTTTTTACATATAAATTTATAATATCTGGAAGAAGAAATAAAAGAAAAAAACAGAAACTATTTCATTCGAACAATAATCATCCCAGCCGGTAATAAATTTCAATCTTATTTTAATATCAACAAATTCATAATATATGAAACAACTGGCTGCACATCAATGTGGAAATCATTGCGCAGGGTCAGGGGCACACATCATATATATATCTATATATAAAAATTCAGTTATCCTCCAACTAAAAATATTCATTCATCCTAATACAAATCCTTCAAATATCAAAATCATTGTTCCAGTATTTCCTACAAAGATACAATATAGAGTTTCATATGGGCATATAAAAGCTTTTGCAACAATTTAACAAGTCTCAAATTCCAGTTTTATACATTTAAAAAACAAGTTCAAAGTTTTGGATACATCAAAAAGAGGAATACTGATTTTTCTTCCTTATCAAATGTCATAAATAATAATCCCAATTAAATCAAATCCTAAAAGTGTTTAAAAAAAACATAATACAGAAAGAACAAAACCAATGACTTTTTTTTCTGGTCCATCGTCTCATCATCATTCAAAACACTCAATTGAGCCAATAATATTTAAGAAAAGACATTTTTGAAACCGAAAAAAAAATAGACGGGTCCTTTTTATAAAATGTATACTAATTGGAGTATACTCCAAAAGAAAAAAAAAGGATTACAAAAAAAAAACATCCCATAATAATAATAATAATAAAAATATTAAATTTATAAAAACGATGGCACAACAATGGTTAGCGGAAAAAAAAATCGCTGCAAACAACCGCCGCCATCACAAGATTTGTGAAATTTTACATTTCACAGGAAAAGTCCAACAAGAACCCACCACCACCACAAATGATAGAGGAAACAACAGAATGGAATCCATATCCATAATACAAATGAGATGAAGCAAGAAGGTAAGATCTTCTCAACAAGGAAACAATTTTCAAAAAAGAAGGAATTTAAAAAATGATAATAAAAAAAAGGAACGCAATTTTCAAAGCGGCAGATGAAAAAACAACCCAAAAAGAAATGGTAACACTCTGGAAATTTCATATTCTACAGGATATTTAGAAATGATAGAAGGTGGATATAGGGGGTGGGAGGGGATATTGTTGATAACGATAGAACACAAAAAAGAAATGGAAAATGGAAAATGGAAGAACTAAGGACTACCAAGGAATAATGGATACCACAGAGAGTTGTGAGCGGTAAAAGGAAAATGAGAAAAAAGGATCGATATAAACGACGACGACGACGACGATGGCGGTGGCAAAAATCAACAGCAGCAGCATCATTCGACTCTTCTAGGCAAGTGAACGAAGAGATTTTATCCAGTGGAGGAGTTGGATACTATGAAATATATGTATATACAAATTATGAAGACAGGAAGACAATTTTTCATATATTTAAATAAGGTACTACAAGATTGTTAATTCTATTTGCAAATTGCGCTTAACCTCAATTAAGTTGAGATTAAAAATTAACACACATTAGGAAAAATCAAAAAGTTGAGTTGGGAAGGTTAGGAAGATTACCATTTTAACCCAAAAAGAAATGTAAATCAGTAATCAAATTTTCCAATTTTGATATACTTGTCGTCTTCCTTTATGATTAGTTACTATTCTTATAGTATATACCGACGCTACTGATACTGGGGTTGATGCTATCAATGAGATTCCTTTTTCCTGTTTTTTCCCAAAAGAGACAACATACAAACACATATGCGCATATATCGATGTGTACACACACTCTCAAACATATATTTTCATAAATGAACTAAATTCCAGTGGATCGAGTTTTTTGCATAGGCGTATTTATTTTTCATTTTACTTTATTTTTTCCCAATTTTTGGGAAAATGTGAGAAATAAAATTTTCACACACGACCAAGAAGAAAATACAAGAAGTTTTGTTGTTTATGATGAGGCAAAAAAGGGATAATGTTGAGATGCAGGAAGAGGAACGAATTGAAAAAAAAAACATTCTTTTCGTCTGGTATATATTAAGTGGATAAATATGTTTTAAGGATGAAAAATTTAGTTTTCCAAGAAAATTATTTAAAAATTTTTTACGAATATCCTTTTTTTTTCTTTTCCTACTATAAAGTTTTTCAGTTTTCTTTTTTGAGTATTTTTTTTTATAAAGTACATCTAAAAAGGATTTGAATATGTATCCTTTAAAAACAACATTTATCGATTAATATTTACTTTAGACTAGACAGAAAGACAGCCAGAAGATTATTTTATTTGAAAATATTTTTAGTACTATAAATTTAGGACTGTACAACGTTAAATCTTGTTACATGTTACAGTAATTATATCTTTAATTTGCATCTAAGTTAAGAGATTGAAATTTCGAACTATGATGACTTATCTCAGTAAAAGCTTACACTAGTCACCTGAATGCAGCAATATGAATAGATTTCTGAGGGATTAGAAAACTAGGGGGTTTTTTTTTCTTTAGATCTAACTGATGTTTCCCCTTATAAAATTGACCACGAAAAAAACTAAGTTCAAAGAAAATCAAGAGTTACTTGCAGTTAAAAACCCCATACAATAATTGTATAAACAAAAATTGAAAATGCATATATAATGATTTTAAGTCGCGTGTATTCTAATTCGTTCAGATATCAAAACTTATACATATGTATAAATACAATATGTCATATGAAATGACTTACAACACTATACAAAAAATTCTTGGCAGCTATTCGCGTATATTTCCCATAGTTGAATTTCTTACAGTAGGATTTTTCTTTGATAAACCTTGAAGAAATAATAGCACTGAAGTTATGGTATATCTTTCTTCACAAGAAAGAAAAAGGAATCTACTTTATAGAAAAAAAAAAAAAATACGCGTATGTCTGGAAATCCCTTTTCTCGGAAAATGCAAATGACTGCCAGTATGTGTCAAGAATAAAAAGAAAAAATGCATATATATATATATATAAAATAGAAGAAAAAGAAAATTATGAATGATGCATAAACATAAAACTTTTAAAAAGGAAAATGTGTAAAAATCCGTAGTATATTCATTATGAATGATTCTTGGATATTATAGCGAGTAGCGACGTTTTAATATGAAAGTAAATAGATGAAAGTGTTCATCACATACTTGCACAAAAAAAAAAGGAAGAAAAAATTGTTCGGAATTTTGCATAAGATGGTATATGTAAAAAAAATTAAATCAGGATAATAAAATGGCAATTTTTTTTATGGAGAAATTCAGCAAATATCACTTTTTGTTTTTTGCAAATTTCAATTAAAATATATTTATATATAATTTATCATGTCGGTAAAAACAATTCCCATAAACAACACATGATATAGGAATACCATGTGTTAGAAAATAAGCTGGGCCACTAATTCAAATTGATATAATGTCCATTATAAATCACTGTTCTGTCATCTATATTGAAGGAAAACCATTTGGAACAAACAATACAAAATAAAATTTTAGAAAATTATATATTCTATTTATAAACTCATAGAATTCATGATGAATTTGATGAAGAAATGCATTAATACTTGAACTCTATACTATTTTTGATAATATATGAAATACTATAACCTAGGACACATTAAAAAGTAGACATCCATAAAAAAAAAAGAAATATACATAAGTACTACCCTTTCAAAAGGGAAGAAAAACTAAAATTTCGACATTACTTTTGCATACACATTCATATGTGAACATAATAAAAAGGTAGCATATAAAACTAGGTAGGACATACAACCTAAAAGAGGGGTGGGGTTAACAAAATGAAAATTGCTGTTAGCAAATACTGACAAAAGGTAGTTAACATGTTGTACATTTTGTTTTTTTCTATTTCTATTTTTTTTATTTTTTTTTGGTAGAATGTGTTAAAATGAAAATCCTGTAATTAACGCCCATCAATTGCAATACAACATAAATACATATATGTAGTATACCGTGTATAGAAAATGCATATAGATTCTTTTTTCATCTTGACTTTCTCCTTAACATCAATCTCATGTATGCTAAATGTTCTATTTTATATGAAAAATTTTATGTAACTATGTTATATGGATGTCAAACTCAGTAAGTCCTTAGGATTTCATTTTTAACATAGAAACAACAAAAAGTCAAGAGGATTTACTTTTTATCCTTTAGGTTGTTTTTTTTTATGTTTTATGTTTTTGTTTGAATGATGTATGAAATAGTTGAGAATGACAAAAGAAAAATTCGTATTTTATACAGGGTGTACTAAAAGATTGTAATAGAATTTTTAATCTAAAAAAAAAATCTACAAAATTTGTATATATATTAAATATTTGGACTTTAAAAAGTAAAATAAATAAAAACGAACAAATGAAAAATTATTCAAATTCAGACGTGATCCATAATTTGTATTCCCACCCACCTAAAAGTGTAAAGTCATAGACTAGTATATATACCTATATGTCCTAGCCATATGGGAAGCGTTGCTGTTGTTGTAGCTAATATCTCAACAAGAATACATCGAAAGAACTTTAATTCGAAAGAATGAGAAGAATCTAGAGTGTGTAGGGATATTAGTACACATGAAAAATCATTTAAATACAGAGTCGTGGGAAAACTTTATTATTTATCTATGGTTAAGTTCAAAAATGAAGATGTAAGAGTTATAGGCTTTTTGGCATTGAAATTGAAAGGTTTTACAGTATTTCGAATAACTGTTGTACTGTATTTGAATAATATTTAGATTTTATAGAAAAGGCAAATTCAACAGATTATAAGTACAGTGTGGAAATGGTCGAGTCTGTTTAGACCTCGTTTCTAGAAATTGATATAATTTTGGTTCAAAATCACGGTTCTTTACAATTTATTTTTCTTTGCCTACGAAAAAAAAATGGTTATAAGTCAGTTATTACTATAGAAAGCGTTGGAATTAGAGTTGTGCTAGTAATTGTGCACCGTAAAAGTGTTAATTTACCGAACAAATTGGATACTCGATAGCTTATTGCAAAAGAAAAAGAAGTCTGGCTTATAACTTCTGGTCTAAATAACTAATATAAACTTTAATAGAAATCCTTCAATAATCAATAAAATTTTATTATGAATTTAATCGGATCCCTACCTGTACAGTGTGTGTGTGTTGGTTTTTAAATTTATTATTATGCTATTTTTATTATTTTTCGTTTTATTATTATTTTCAGTAATTTTACAGAGTAGTACGTGATTCTTGATATTTGTTGTTCGTACGTAAGTTAACAATAACGTCCAGATCAACAAAACTCGGTATTATTTTTCTAATCCTCAACAAATAAGTAAACACGAATTATTTGTTAATAGTAATAAAACCATTGCTTTCTAAGTTTTTGATCTTTCGAATTATTATAAAATGGTAAATATATGAATATAATGGCTGTTGCATTTATATAGGGTGCTCCTCTTATGATATTTTCAACAGAAGAGTAGATGAAAATTGTTGTAGAATATGTACTGTTATTATGAAATAGTCTTATGTCGAAAGGAAGGAAAATGGAAAATATATCAGACAAAGTAGATAGGATTAACGTACTAAATCGCCGTCATTCTATTTAAAAGAAAAAAAAGTCCTTCTAATAGTTATGACAAAACTCTTATTTTGCTTATTTCAATGGATTGAGCAATTATTTTTAAACCAAAACCAAACCAAAAATAATGCATTAATGTATTTATGAGCTCTATGCTAAAATGTTGAGTCTGTTATAAACATATTATAACTATTTTAATGACTTCTTAAATAAAGTGACTGCGATTTGGTACATTTACCCTATATGTAACTATTCATTACCCTTGGATGCATTTTTATATGATATCATAAGATTCTAGAACAAGTAAAGAGACACAAACCCAATCAAGGGAAAAACTAATAAACTATCGAATCCTTTATAATGCATTTTTTAAATTGATTTGTTTAATATATATATATAAACATATTATATAAAATCGTTCTATCGGGATTAATCCTTGTGGAAAATGACCTTCTAACTCGTACCCTTGTCAAGAAGCAAAACGATGACTATAAGGATGATGTAGATATACATCATATAACGTTTAAAAAACATCCTTCGCTAGACTGACAAGATGAATCTTTGCGTCAATGTCACCTTCTATATTTTGTTATGAGCTAAATTTATCACTATTATTTTTATTATTTAGCAACCGTTTTTTTTTTGTATAATATTTAAATTTACTAATTAATTGGAATTTAAAATTTAAAAAAAAAAAAAAAATAGAATAAGGTGGGAGTTAAATTTTCAAAAGGAAAATTTTTCATCAGAAACTGAGAAGATCATTTTCTTTCTGATGTATAAATGAAAACTTATTCGCGGAGGAAGAAAATTTAATTGAAAAGATTCTTTTGAAAATTTTATTACAATTTTAAATGTCATATTATTTTGCATGAATACTTTCAATTATATAAAATTATCAAGAAATATACATTTTTCGGATTAATGGAAAAAAAAAACTCTTAACTCTTAAAGGTCCGATAATTTTATATTACAAAATTTTATTTGTTTAAAAAACCCAATTGTTTTTAATCCCTTAAAATTATTTCAATATTTAATTTTTTCATTTAAAAAAAAATCATTATAATTCGAAAAAAACACAAAAAACTTCAACTGTATAAATAAATGAAAATTCGTGAAAATACATCAATTTTCGCCGTTGAAAATTTACTTTCTTTCATATTAAAAAACAACAATATATGTATGTATGTCTATAAAAACCACATTCATTCAATTGTATCTACAAAAAAAAAAGAAAAAAAAAATTATCCAGAACGATAACCATTTTTCCACTTTTCCTACACATATTTTATCCATCTAGACTTATCCATATATATATATATAAATATATTTTTTTTTTACATACTCGCTTATATCATTCCAACATTTACCATTTCTACCATCGAGTTTTTTTTTCGAGAAATTTTCCTCAATGTTTTCCGCCTCATATCCTTGCCAAAATGATTGCAGGAAATTATTATGAAAAATTTAATTCACCTCATGTATATAGGGCCTGAAGACTTGAATTTGTAATGAAAATAACTTAAAGTAATATGCCAAAAAAAAATTAATTTTTAGTAAGCGAATATTATATACCTGTGCGTGTCTGGCAAGGAACAAGAGTTAAACCTTAGTAAGAAAAAAAAAACATATGCTTCATTCTTATGAAAGAAAAAAAATAAATAGAACACTATATACATACAAGTGTACACTATCAAACAAAACCCACAAATTTAATAGACTAAGTCCGACAACACACAATCTTCTTTACCAATCCTTGTTTATTTCATCAAGTACAGTAAACAACCAGCACTCAGTCTAATTCTGACAAATTACAGCCGCCTTTTATCTCATATGCCAACATAATCTAACAAAAGTTTTCCCCCCCATCCAGAATATTCACCACATCAGACCACCTCAAACTATCATCCATTTATTCATCGACCTTCTAGTAAAAAACAAACAGGATAAAAAAAAACAAGAAAATTTTCGAATTAACTCAACAAAAAAGGCAAATTTTCTTTTTGTGTCCTACGCAAAATATCCTCTCCACAATTCCATTCGTTGTCGCCCTTTCATACGAATTTTCGCACAATATTTATCAGAAAGATTCTCTTTTAAAGGACCTTCTCCCATTTATATATATATAACTTTTTCATTTCTAAATCTCTCCTAAAACTGAGTAATCACACAAAAGGTGGTGTTGTTCTTCCATCGAGCGCGAACATTTTTCATACAACAATACCCACAAAATTTCATCATCATCATTGTCTCCCGTAAGATACCCACTTTCTTATAGTCGTCGTTCATCTTTTTCTTATTTATTTATTTTTTTTTTTCTAAACCATCAAAAAAATAACCGAATAGACTCGATAAACAATTCTAAACACGTAATTTTTTGACATTTATTACATTCCAAACTTTATCCAGCAACCTCTCAAGAATTATACAAAAAAAAAAAAAAAAAATAGCAAAAAGGAATAAGAAAGCTAAAAGAATAACGCTGAACGCACTAAGAATCCATCTTATTTTTCTCATCTTCGAAGTACACATATTTTCAAAGTAGGAGTAAAGTAGATGCACCAAAAAAACAGTATACACAGCAAAAGTTTTCAGGGAGTTTTAAGGAAGAAAAAACATAGACAGGCGTGCACAATGAATCAAAAACTAGAGTGGATATAAGTAAGAATTTTTATAGTTTAGAAGAAATTCTAAAATATATATATATATACGTATATATAATAAATTTGCGTCCACATTGTTAAACATCTACAAGGACAAATTATCGACGAGAACGACAACGGGTGGTAACGGTTCCGGCATCATTACAACGTGAACAGCGTGCACAAGGACGAAATTTTTTGTCTCTATATAAGTATATATGTGGTTTTCTTTTTAAGGATAGATAAAAAAAAAAAATCCATTGTGGGATCTATTTTACATTGGGTCATCTTGGATTATTTTTTGCCTTGTTTTACAATATTATATCGTCTTTTTCCTTTTTGGTTTCGATATAGTGTTTAAGATATGGGTTGAGGTGTCCGCCAAGTCAGATACACGCACATACATTATTTTTGTTAGACATTATGGTGTTTACACAAAAGGCAACTGTATTATCTTTTAGGAACATAGATACTACGTTTATCTTTTGCTGTTTGGTTTTCTTCTCTTTATAAACACGCAAAAAATTCATTTGACGCGTATAACAGTTGATTTAAGTGGATGGTTTATGGTACAATAACAAAGTGCGACTACTGTCTACGTACTTTTTCGTTTTTTTTTTTCTTTTTATATTATAAGGAAGAAAAATAATACCAGAAGTTTAAGGAGACAAAACAATTATTTCGACTTTCATCGACTATAAAAAAATAAAGAAAAAGAAATGATAGAAAAATATTATCTCACGTTTTTGTAGTTTTTTTTTTTTTAACCCGGGGGAACATGGAATTCACATTTCAAATAATTTGGAAAATTTAGCGGGCTACGCTTTTATTGCTTCGCAACAATGGGAAACAGTTTTTCCGCGCTTAATCGATTTTTAACCTTTCCTGGGATCATTGTTAGTCATCATCCAGTTTAATCAGTCGCGTTATTTATTAATGATTATAATGTTGTACTAGCCAAAAATTCTGTCAATTCGATTAATCCAATAAAAACTTTAAACTTTAAAATCAACATTTTTAATTTTAATTGCAATCAAAATTCATTGAAATAGAAGACCGTTCGTTAATATGATGACTTTTCATAAAATAAAAGACTTTATTAAGATGCTTTTAAAATTCTCATGTCATCATAATTTATAGTCAGAAATTCGAAAATTTGAAATTTAGAATTTTTCTTTTGTCATTGCCATCTTTAAATTATTCCTATTATCTATTTTTTCTTGTCTAGTTCAAAGTTCTAGAAACAATTTTCATCATTACACTACACCCCACCTTGTAATAGATGTCCATTAATACATTCTTTTTCAACAATTTGAACTGTGAACTGAAAAGGAACTCATTGGGTGGGTGGTTCAAAAAAATCATTCGTAAAACTAAAATAAAATTAGGTCTCCTTTAAAAGAACTATAAACGACGATATTTCAATACAATCAACGTATATCTAACTTGTCATTCTATTCTAATCGTAATGTCTTACCACAAAATAGTCTATCAAAGTAAACATTTTTTTTTTAACTAATTTGTTTTCTAGATGACATTTAAGTAAATGTTCTCTTCATTATCACAAATGGTGTGAAGTACCGAATCATTTTTCATTCGCCCAATTTTAAGGAGATATAATACTCAAAAATACATTAAGCCATTTAAATGAAATAATATGTATATATACTACAATATACTATATATATTAATATTTTGATCTAATTCCAAGAAAACCTTCTGAATTATCCACGCTCCCATATTGGATTGGAAAAAATTTTCAGCTTTCCGTATATGCTTTTCAGTCGTCTTTCTAACTTCAATAGAAATTCCACCGTCACCAACCCACAAACAAAAAAAAAAAAAAAAAAAACAAGGAATTACAAATTACATATTCAAGTCATGTTTCCAGTTTACCTCCCGATTTCTCATCCTCAATTGGCCTTTTGACTTGACTGTATTTATATGTGTATAGTATTTCATAGCAACAAGCGGAATTTTTCCATTTTTTTTCTTTTGTGGGATCGCTTCCTTTCGTCTAATCTTGGAATAAGTGAAATGGAAGACAAGCAACAAGGGTTTGGAATGGTATACCAATGACGGTACAAATAATATGTGGTTATATTGAATGGCGTCGTCGATGGACTATGGTAATGGTGATGATAGGCTGGCGACTTGTGTCTCCTTCATGAAATGATGAGGCAACTATAAAAGTATCTTATAGGAAATTTTCTTTTGGTTATGGGTTTTCATTTTTTGTGCTTTATACTCTTCTGACATGTTTTTTTTTTTTTTTTGTTTTCTTCAATGCAGAGGTTTATTAACGTTTTGTTTGCTCTTCTTTTTAACTTATATATATTATAGAAAATCCCACAAAAAAAATTTTTTTTTAAACAATATTCAGGATACTCTCTTGCCTACCATCATATTAGATTCACATGGAACCTTCTTCTTATCGAGGAGAGTTTCTTTCATGGTTCTTGTACTCATATTTGCTGTCTAAGAACTTTGCTGTTTACTTATCGATTTGGTATATAATTTGTTAGATTAAGGATTTTCAGGCTTGTTTGATCAGATTTTCGTTATTTTTTCATTCTTACTTCAATGGTGAATTTTCAATGTTTTTCTTTTTTGTTTGATATTTCAGCAGATATATAAAAAAAAAAAATGGCACATTAACAAAAATGAATTTCGGGATTATTAAAAATTTTAAAACAAAAATAATTATTATATTTTATATTTATTATTTTGAAAAAAAAAAAATTGAAAAACTTACCTCATTTATATGTTTATATGTTTTTATTAAATCCACACTTAATTTTCGTAGTGGCGCTGATCCTGGATCTCGAAAATGTGTTGGTATTCTTGCTTGCATCGCTCGAACTTCCGACGATGAAGTCGGACTTGATCTCTGTTAATTAATGGAAAAATATTATAAATTTTTTAAAATAGAAAATTTTATAAAATTACTTACATGATGCATAACATCACGATGTGTGGCGGGTAATTCTTCTTCAACAACAAAACGACCATAAAGTGGTGCATGACGTTGGCGTCCTGATTCTGATCCTGTCGGACCAGAAACATATGCCGCCGACACTATAAGAATAAATCAAAAAAAAAATTATATTATTTTTTTTTTTTTTTTTTTGGTTTTTGAAATTCAATAAATACAATAACAAAAAAAATATGTTTTATTCGGTTAAATGAGTTTTCTTTTATATACTCTAACTTTTCCTTTCCTTCAAAATAATAAACAATAAATTCTCAAAGACGTTTTAAAGTCATTTTATCTGAGAAATTAAAAACCGAAAAATTTTCTTAGAAGAAAAAAGAAAAAACATCAAAAGTTACGGAAATTATACGAAAATAATATAAAAATAAAATAAAATAAGGTAAAAAGAAATAATTTACGGTGAATATCACAATTATTTTCGATCCTTAAAAGAAATCTTAACAAAATCTAGATTTTCCTTTTTGTGGGCTTTTTTAATTTATCAATAATAGTACAAAAAGAATAAGAATAAGATATGACTTGGGGTGGGAAATATAAAATTGTAAGCCTAATTTCCATTAACAAACATCCTTATTAAAATGGACAACATCAAAGTAAATGCTTCTATAAAACTGAAGTTAACACATTATAGTATATGTGGGGAAAGGTACATTTGTGTTGGGTACTTTCGCAAGTTAATTACAACGGATAGCGGTTAAAAAACCAGGTCTACAGGATGTCTACCCAAAGGAAATGATCGTGTTTTATCATCTTTATCGCATTTAATAAGTGTTTATGTAAAAGGTAATAATACCTATCCTACAGCTAGAAGCTAGTCAAGCGTACGGGTATATTAACAGTTTATCTAGCGAGCACGCTCATTGGCGTCCTAACTAACTTCATAGCAAAACTGACCGGTCTATACGCACATACTGTGTTAAGACAACTATTTTCTTGACCTGCTATTGTTACATTACTTAGGACAGGACAGTTCACTGGAAAAGAGTTTGAAATCAAGCCAGCACATGTTTTTACACATATATACAATATATAAGAATGATCCATCTAGAATAAGGGCATTCTGAACTTAGATTTCCAATTCTAATGATCGAGAAAGTCCATTCTTAATACAATTATCATCATATCCACAAAATTCCTACTATGATAATCGTAAATTAAAATTAAATATAAAAATTGGATAAAAAACATGGAAAATATCAAATTTATATAATAGAAAATCCGCGGTAAGCAAATGTCATAAAAGAAAATTAAAATTTTCTTTACAGAAAACGAATTAAAAATTAATCAAAAACAGGAAGGTGAATCTATTCAACATTTAATTATATTTCATAATTGGCTTTTAAAACAACTAAAACTAAGAAAATTACAACAACAAAAAAATGTTTAATTAATTAATAACAAAACACATCACTAAGTAAACTAAAGATTGATGAAAGTTCTTCTAAATAGAACTAAAAGCTAGAATGAAACCATTTTATTCAATTTTCTCAAAGAATTATATTCAAACGAAAGCATGGGAATGTGCACCTTGTTTCTTTTGGACACAACTTAGGCATTTCCGTTACCTTTACGACAATATATCAAAAATTAAGTATAAAAATTTGTGTTGTCTT
The DNA here is from genome assembly GCA_963422695.1 of Xylophagus ater. Classification (NCBI taxonomy): domain Eukaryota; kingdom Metazoa; phylum Arthropoda; class Insecta; order Diptera; family Xylophagidae; genus Xylophagus; species Xylophagus ater. Next base: position 7,466,210 of record OY730483.1, read on the forward strand.
TTAAGATTTTGCAAAAAAAAAAAAAAAAAATGATGTGAATGGAATTAGTGTTTTTTTCTTGGAACCACCAGAATAATAGGCAACGCCGACAAACATAAATACCAACAAAATGAACCAACAAAATGGTAATTTAATAGTCAACGAATAGATTCAGATACCAGACAGCAACAACAAATGATTACAACACAAGTCTAGAAAAACTCACGTGAAAGAGGAGAAAATAGGTGACCATTAATTTTTTCTTTGATTATTTTTTCTTACAGGATGAAAAGGAAATTTAATAAAAAGACACACATCAGAAACTAAAGAATCATTTTAGTATGTATAAATTTTTCACTCGAATAGAATCTAAAATACAGGATGATTCTAAAGAATTGTAAAATTATGATACGAGATGGATAGATATTTTTGATATTGTTGCCAAACATCCTGATTTTCCAGGACATATTCTAATTTTTGGAATATCTGACAATGTTGTCGAAATTTCATTTATTTTAAATTAATATTCTTCCAATTCTATGATTTTCTTTTAATGGTGCTACACAGGCCAAGTTGAGCATTGGCTAAGTGTGAACTTTTAACGACTTTATAGGCATTTTAAGCTCTTTGATCTTTTCATTCAACAAATCAGTGCTTTACCATTAAACCGATTTTCATTGTCAGTTAAAAACACTTGATTTCTTAATCACAGGAACTTTTTTACTGTCCGAGGTTTCTGTTCTAGTTCCGTTATCGTCCGGGTTATCTCATTTAGAATCTGGACAAGTCCAATTTGAATTCTTTCAAAAATTCTATGTAATTTTGTAGAAATTGATTGACAATATTGAAACTATTATATTTATGACATAATATTTAGAGATCAAAATAATTTATTAAACTTTTTCATCTTTAACTTGTTTCCCAATTTGTGGTGTGTGGATATACAGAAAATTCCTAGCCACCAAATGTTTTAATACATTTTGTAGATTCATTTTTCCTCCTTTTCCTCCTAATAAAAGCTATTACATATGTTGAAATGAAGAAAATTTCATGAAAAAGTTGAAATCCATGTGGTTTATTCTGAAAGCTATATGTTTAAGCGCTAAGAGGTCGTGATGAGTTATATATAAAAAAAAACAACAAAATAAATAAATGCGGAGTTGAAACTCTCCAATGGACACATATTGTTCAAAAAAAAAAAAAAAAAATTAAAAAAGTTTTTCTACGATTTTTTCCATAACCCATCATTTGTATACGAAACCCCCGACAGGATACACAAAAAAAAAAAATGAAAAATGAACTAAGCATATATGTACACATATAGGAGGAATAGGATATATATAGAAGGATCACATATCATATCAGAATAAGGGAAAAAAACGCCAAAGTTTTTTTCTTTTATTTTATCATTAAAGCACAACATCCTTATTCTCATCCACTTTTCATATGAAACCCATCAACTGTTTGCTCGTTTATCTTCAACATTAAATCCAGTTATATGATTTTATATGTTTTTATGTATATAGAGGAAATGTTAGCCACTTTTACTATTATTATGATTGTTTTTCCATTTCCCTCAACTATTAATTTTATCTTTTCCATGTGTGTTAAATGGAAAAATATGAAAAAAAAAAAAGAAAATCCTTAATATTTTTTTTTTCTTTCTCCCAAAAAACCGTCTGCGAATATGATAGTCATTATTATGATAGTGAAAGGAAAAAAAAAAACAAAAAAGGTTAATGAATTTTCTGGAAATTACATATGAGAGAAGAAAAGGATGAAAAAAAAAAAACAAACCAGATGAACTTTTCGGGGTCATCAATAAAATAATTTCAGTTCTTTAGTTTCGAAAGAAAATCTACTATTCTCAAATGACAACGAAAAATATTGAGAAAATCTTTTTCTTTCTTAAAATGGCTTCAATCCTGACCTTTATATATATGTATTTCAAATTTTGCAACATATTTTGAAAAACCTAAAAAAATATGATAAAGCAACATAAAAAAATTCTTGTTTTTTTTTGTCATCATTCAATTTTTAGTTTTAATTAAAACATTTACTTTGATTATAATCTTGACGGCGTAACATATAAGAAATATGGAGAACAAAAAAAAAAATAAAAACTGGGAAAACAAGAACTCTTCATATTGCCCATAATACGACATGAAAACTTCCCACCAAAATATATACATATATGTACACTTAAAAAACTAAAATCTGAAGTTTTTGACCTAAGATCAAAGCCGCCACAAAATAAAGTCTACTTAGTCGCACTGCCGGCTTGTGATTCTGATTCTAGTTTTATGAGTCATTATACCGCAAAGCTGATATATATATAGTATTTCTACCATATACATTATGGTAGGCAGGCAGCACACATGTAAATGGAAAATAAATTTCAAAATAAAATACAACACAGGTTAAAATTTTGACATTCGATGTTCGTGCCTTTTTCTTCTTCTGTCCAACAAACAAAACGGTAGGTAGAGGTGTCAGCAACCCGACACAACAACCTTCATATTAACATTTAGTTACTTAACCAACAATATAACATATTATTATAAGAACGAAGTTTCTTCACATTTAATCCAACCATCACCGTGTCTCACCATAATCCTCAATCTCATCCTCATTCATATATCATCTTTTCTCATTGGTTTTCTTTCAATTCTTTAGTATAACATTTGTCTACTCACAAAAAAGAAAACTTCAGTGATGGAGAATCTATTGGATAGGAAACCAACAAATATGAATTTTTTTTTTTTTGGGGGGGGTTCGAACAAGATAATGCCGGGCGGAAATAAATTGAGATTATAACTGAAAACCATTTGACGACTACCTCTATAAAGAAATTTTGCAGAGATATTCCCGAATAAAAAGAAATTTCAGACATTTATATAATATCCTTGAATTCAAAAATGACCCAACTACAACGCCTTAGCAACTGCATTACAAATTCATTCAATCGTCCCGTCCCGACTTTTGAAAGTACCAAAATTTATTACGTGGACAATATTTTTACCGTCACTGTATAAACTCATTCTTATATTGACGACATCGTTGAGGTCAAGAAAATATTGTGAGAAAACCAAGAAGAAAAAAACCGGACGCAATCATGTGAACTTAAGAAGACAGGAAAAAAAAACCTGGTGTGATGTTGATGATGGTATTTGATTCCAAGTTGAAAATCCTTCGAAATCTGATTTTTCTTTTCTATTTTTTTTTGTGGAGGTCAAAGCTAACATGATATAAATATATATATGCATGAAGAAGAGACAACTGGAGTATTGAATATATCATCAAATGGAAAATGGGTGGTGGGAAAAAATAGAAAAGCAAATGGAAAAAAAAGGATCATACATTGGGTGTCCGCATTCGATTTCTATAGAAGGATTGGTTAGCAACATAAGTTCTATCAGTTTCCCATTTATATATATTCGCCTTTCTTATTCCAAACACACACACACCAAACAAAATTCAAGTTAAATCCCATATTTTGTTGATTTACTTTTTCTTCTTTTTTTTGGGAATGCTGGACCATGGCCAGTTATTTCTTTTTTGGTCGATTTGATTTCTTAACCATAAAAATAAAAGACGATGAAACTGAAGAAACAACAATCATAATAACAACACAACACCAACAAGAAAAAGAAATTAAATAAAAAAGAAAAAAAAACACATATACAATAAAAAAAAGTCGCGCGCGGACATCTTTTCGGCGGCGAATGGTCATTGAACTCAACTTCCGGCTCTTTAATTTCGTTAGTTCTCACTCTGTCCCTTATATAAATCTGACTATCAACTGTTTTGTATCCAAATATAAGCAAAAGAAAGGAGAAATTGTATTTAAAGTTTAATGATAAAGTGGGTGTTGGGAGGGATGAGGTATTTTTTGTTATTTTCTTTTTTTTTTTTTTTTGGAAGGCACTGAAGAAGGGAACGAAGAAATAAAGCTTTTGAAAGGTAAGAAAAAGAACCAAAATGAGGATAAGAAAAAAGGTAGTCCCAATAAAAGTAAAGTACAAAATTAACTGGAAAGGGCTAAGATGTCATGTTTACGTTAGGTTACATATCTTTTCGATAATTTTTTTTTTTGGATATACAAGTAAGTTGACGTCATTCGAATTGGCTCAAAAGAAAAATTAAAAGAACTTTGTGTAGTGATGGATTAAAGGTGGTAACGGCAGCTCGTTATCATGTGCTCCAATTCCTTTATACATTTGCACCATCATACTTTTTTTTTCTCTGTGGTAAGTTAAAATAAGAAGTGATTGCGTGCAAGAAGGTGATAATATCCACTTCTTTCCCATCTAGAAATAAAAACAATCGTCTTTTTTTTTGGTCTTTTCAACTCCTTCTTTATGATGGAATACATTTTATGTATACAATTTTTAATGCAGTGGATTTGAACCCAATTGCTGTACACATTTTTGATGTAAGGATTTTGTTTTTCGTTTTTTTTCTTCTTTGGGGTTGGATAGGTAGAATAATGTTGCCAGGAACTTTGAAAATTATATATTTAAAGACAAAATAAAATTGAAAGGAAGAAGAAGAAGAAGAAAAAATAATTGCTGTTTTCAGAGACAGATTCTCATTTATATTTTTAATATACCCAAAACATAAAACCAAGAATATGTTTAGAGACGGAGACAAGACGGACTACATCGACTCTTAAACATATTATTTATTAATAATTCGAAAAGTAAAAAAGTAATATAGACAATTATTAAATGTTATAAAAATAAATTCGATATTATTTATATTGTTTCAAATATTTGAATTAACAAAAAACGTTATTTATTTAGTGTTTTTTTTTTGGGGTTACCAATGACCTGAAAATTTTATTTAAATTTTCGAAATATTTCCAAAACAAATTCTTTCGAATAAAAAAAGTAAAAGAAAAGAAATGATGTTTCCTGGAGGCGAATTCAAAATACATTAATTAACAGGTTTTTGAAGAACACATCATTTTTGATTTGTTTATTTACGATTAAAAATTATCACCCAACAAAAAATAGGAAATTTTTTGCAACAAATTTCTTTATAAAAACAAAAACCTGTCTAAAAAATGGTTCAAAAACTTCCATTCTATGATTTGGATAGAATTGATTGTAGTAAACGAATTTAAATATTTTTATACATAATCAAAAAATCTTCCAAAAGAAAAATAAAGTTCTAAACACTCCTGAATGGGTATCTCGATAGAGCAATATCATTGACATTCAAATCGAAACTACATAACACTACAATATTGTAAACACTTGTTTGCTCAAGACGTCATCTTCGGACTCTATCCCTTTAAAGGACTTTTCCGCACTTCAATATAATGTACAATTTATTGATTAATTGTGGACACTACAGAAATTTGAACAATACGCCCAAGACTAGACCAAAGACATTTTACCATTATTAGTCAAATCCTCCATCATCTTGTCTAAAGCTGTTCATTAATGACTTATTATGGATATACGATTTTGCTTTTTAAAAGAACTTTCACAAAAAGGAGTTACGGAAATTTGTTCTAAATCTAACCACACGACTCCACTCAGACTGAAAAAAAATCTTGCGGAGACTCTAAAATTTGGACTTTTTTGTAAATCCGACTGAAAATAAGTCTTGAAATAAGTCCAATGAATTCGTGGGGTAAATGTAATATTTTCACAACGTCAAATTTGTATGGGAAATTTGGTTTTGCTTGAAGTGCGTATTTACCTTAAATAAGAATTTTACATATCTTTATACATTTATATCTTTGGTAATAATATCTAAATCGTTCAGAAAAATTGATGTGTAACATTATATTCAAGTGAGGACCTATACATAGCTACTTTGAAAAATCTGTTCTAAAAATGGAAGTAAAATGTCTCCTAACAAAATTCTTCTATTTTTAATGATTCAAGAAAGTTTTTAATTATACCTTAAATTAAATTATAGAAAACTGTAAACAAGACAAATATTATCTTGACCAGCCACAGCTCCATTTGTTAGCTGGAAGAGAATTTGTGGAGAACACTTTTGTTGCCATTCCTTCTTAAAATATTTCCAGTTGTACTGGCATAGGGTTTTCTTGTATAACTATAATATAAATAATAATACCAACAGGAAAAAAAAAATAACTTCACTAATACAACACAAAGGTGAATCACCTTAAGAAGAATTTCAAGAATGTTGCTAGAGCACAAATCAAGTACACATAAAAATATAAAAGTATTCACATTCTTCGATTTATCTACTTTTATTTTTTCTTTTTTTCTAAGACTTTCAACTATTAACTTCTTTTCTGTTTCTTGGATTCCTTGTATTTATTTTTTGTTGTGCTCCATCATCTTCTTCTTCAGAAAATCTCTTATACTTATTTTCATCTTTAATACTGTACCAAGAAGATTTTCAAAACATTCAGACCCAAAAAAAAAACAGTATTTTCATCAGTTTTTTTTTTATTTTATGTAATTTCAAAAGAAAGAAATTCGGTTTTTTCTTCATCATTTCATTTTAATTCTTAAGATGTATTCATCTTCCCGTTTGTTTTTCTTTTTTTTCTTTCTTGTATTATATTATTAACTGTTCCATAGTCATTGAAGATTTTATTTTTCTTGTTCCTCTCTTCTTAAGATCTTAAAAAACAAGTTGCATTAACACAGCAACAAATTAGAAAAGAAAGAAAGAAAGAGCTTTCTTCTTATGCAGTAGACATTAAAGAATGGATTCGGTCCATCGAGATGAATGGTTTTTTTTCTGCGTTTTTCTTTTTTCTTGAATGAGATTTTTTTTTTTTACCTTTGCCAGTTTCTTTAATTTTAGTGTATATTTATTATATTTTTTATTATTACTATTATTCCTTTAGGAAAGAAACTCAAGAAGTTATATTTAACAAATTGATTTCATTGGAAATTTTGTTTTATTTTGTTTTTATATAAGAAAATAACTTTTGTGGATGAAATACTAATCAAAAAAAGAAAAATAAAAAAAGAATCATTGTTGTTAAAGAAAGTCATGTTTATTTTTCTGGCAAGTTAATTTAAGAAAAATAATAATCCAGAGAATATCAATAAAAGTCAACAAGAAAATTTCAAGAATTGCGATATTCTTGAATGATGCAATCAATAATATTATTGAATTTTTTGCATTCCTAGACGATGATGTACTCGAAAAAAATAAAGAAAAAATAAAGGCATATAAAAATCTTAAGAAGGCTTTGAATTGTAATACCAAGATGAAAATTAAAAATTTTCTTCATCAACATTAATTTGATGCGCAAAAAATGTGATAAGTTTCTTGGCAATAAATCATTTTTGATTATTTTATATGGTATATAAAGGTTTAGGAATCAGGATTATCTTCAGATTCAGTGATAGGTAGAGTCTATCGTTTGTGACCAATCCATTTTATGAACTCCAGACCAAAAATATTTTTGAAAAGAACCCCTGTATTAGAACTATGATTATCCTTTTTTGTCATTTTCAAAATCAAAGACTTCAAAACAAGGCGTTTACTACAGAAAGAAAGGAAACAGAATTCTTAACAGTTTTTCTTTTCTGCAAAGCTATTACTTAAAAAATCATTTAAACATTAATTGAAAGAGATAGCCCAAATGTACAGCACCTTCGATTAAAAATTAAATCGATTCTGAAAGGGTTAAGGTGTCATAGATCATATTGGTTGTTTTCTTATACATTATATAGACCAGCGATTGAATCCATCTACTATCACTTAAAGAGACTACAACACTATACCACTTTTTGCCATTAATAAACTGCATAGCAAAATAAAAGAGATTTAACACGATTGACTCATTTTGTCAATGAACGTTTCAAATTTTCATAGACTCTAAAAATTGGAATGAAATTTTTGATTAAAATTCGAATAATCTTCAATATTTGTTTACTTTGATCTTTTTTCTTTTGGTCTTGCATGAGATTGGTCTGCAATTTTTGAATTCGTTCGTTCGTTTTTTTTTTATCAAGAAACTTTTCTTATAATATCTACATATATACTGGCATTTTTATTTGTCGGTATTGTATTCTCTAAAAAGCTGTCATTTCCAGAAGAAAAACGCCAAACCAAGTAAAACTCATGTGGTATATAAATATAGAAGAAAATTGAGATGTTTTCTTTTTTTTTTCTATAGATTGGTTTTATCTTTTCCGTATCTACCTATACGAGTATATATATATATATACATTTTCTTTCTTAATTTTATATGTCAAAGAATTTACCTGTACTTTTGTTAAAAAAAAAAAACTTAATATTTTCCAAGAAAAGAAATTATCTAACAAAAAAAAGTGAAAAATTAATATATAAGAATTTATTTATAAGAATTTAAAAAAGAATTTACTTTTCAGTTTTCTATATAAAAGTATGTGCAAGGCAAAAATACAGTATAACCTAAATTATTGCAACAAATAAAAATCAAGATTGTTTTGTATCGTACAAGCAATTATATTCGAAAAACTCTATTAGAATCTCTTTTGGTGGGCTTATATAAGCTTCGATCTATTATGTCTGGCATTAACCCTACGAGTTATGGGTAATGATACCAAACACGATGTTTTATTCGAATTCAAACTCCAAAAAAATTATGAGAAGCTTTAAATTATAATTTATGAATGAAAATTAGTTTAAATAGAATTTCTAGTATTTTATATTTAATTCCTCGTGAGAAGTGTAAAAAAGTGTAAAAAGTGTATACTAAAACAAAAATTTAGACAAAATCATCAAAATATTTGCAGATACATGACGATCACAATTTCAAGTCATCCTCTATCTAGATTTCTAGAAGATGGAATATATTGGAATATATTTCTAGAAAGAAATTCCACGATTTTCTTTATAAAAGAAAATCTAGAACTTTCCTAAAAAACATAACTCACATATTACTAATTTTGTCTAGAAAGAGAAAATCCATGAAATATTACACAACAGCAAATAATCACTGACATTCATGACACAGTTCTAGAAGTGTGTTTCCATTTTGAATGCAAGCAAGTTCTAGAACGTGTCCATGCTGATATATAAATCAAGCTCATCAGTACAGTTCAAGTTGAACTACACAAGTGATTGTATCAAAGTGATTATAAAAAGTGATTGTTAGAAGTGTGCCTACATTATGAAATATAAAAGCGATTAGTTAAGTAAATTAATTAGTAATTACTGGAAATAGTGTTTTCCTGATGAAAATAAACTGTTTTGTAATTAATTTTATATAAATTAATTATTGATCAAGAATTATTTTTAAAACTAATTGTTATTTTCTCTTCGACCATTTAGTTTTTTTTAAAATCGATTAAATAACTAAAAATAATACAGCTAGGCTATTGTTTTTGAAATGTTTTTCAAAATTTTCCCTTAAAATGTCGATAATTTAATACTTTAGAAGATTTAAAAAGAAAAATTTCTGATTTTTCACTTTTAAGGAGTTAAATCAAGGATTTAACAAAAAAAAATTTCCTTAAATGAAGCTCAAAATAAAACAATTTTTCATATATGATTAAAAACAAGCAATCAATTTTGACATCATAAAAAATACACCAAAAATAAAATCATAAAAATATCGTAAAAACAGAAATAATAAATATGGTTAAATAAATCATAAAATTAACTATAAAAAACAAAATCAAAGATATATATATATATATATTGTTATAATATCGATACACAACTGTCAATAATATGTAAAAGAAGAAAACTCCCGCCAAATAAAAAGGTATATAATAACTTCCAAAAAGAAGAATAACTGCCAAAAAGCACGTTTCTTCGTTCAAGTATTTTTCAGCGTTTTTTTCTTTTTTTTTACTTTCCGTTGTTCGAAAATATGATTTCGAAATTAATAAGTAATCGATTATATCAAAAGGCAGGAAAAAAAACAGCAATAACGATATCGAAAAGGTCAATGAATGATACTACGTTCAAAAAGTAAAAAAAAAAAATATTTATTCGCGTTCACGTCATATGGAAATATTATTTATATTTTTTTTCTTCTTCAGTTTTTAAGAAAAAGATTACATATTCTTGTTTTTTTATGCAAAAATTGCGATTTTTTTTGTTGTTGATTTTTTTAATGAAATTAAATTAAAAAGTCAAAGTTTGAAAATGTTTGATAAAGCCGATTAAAAAATTTAAGAGTTTCTCAAATATTTAGAATGAAATTTATGATGTAACAAATCATATTTATTACATTAGATGGAAATTATCAAATTTATATTTATAGCTTTTAGTACGTTAGTCATTGGGTAGTTTACATTTGTACACTTCAACTACTTGAATGTAGAAAGGTAAACTTATATATATTTGCTACAATTCTTAAAAATAGTTAGTTACGCATATTTTTCCCGGTAAGTGAATTTTGAATGTGATTTTGACCGTTAAAAAATTAAACGTCAAACTCTTCAACATCGTAGAATTTTATTTAACTTACTTTAAAAGTTAAACAAATTCAGTTAAATATTAAGATAACAAAGAAAACAAAACAAAACAAAACAAAAAATGTTGTTTACTCGACGATTTTCCAATATAAATCATTAAAATATATTGTATACTGAATAAATTAACAAAAAATCTTTCATAATGCAATTCTGATTTTACATTAAATTTAAATTTTTAATCATCAAGAGACATGTAGAATCTGTAGAACCCAAGAAACGCCGGGAAATTCAGCTAGTTCTTGTTCAAAATGAAAAATTTGTCGAATTTTCTAAAATATTAAGTATTATTTTGCTGTTTTGATGCAGAAATTTTCAATTTTATATCAAATTTTAATCAATTTTTAATAAGTTCTTCTTACAGTGCCTGGACAACGCATCACGTTTCAGAAAAGTCGTGTTAGTTTTCCCAATTTTCCTAATAATATACTAAATAAAATACTTCGGTCAGTAATTATGTTTTACTAATAGGAAAATTTCGAAATAAAAAAAAATACATTATCTTAAGTTCATGATTCATAAACGGATGGTATTTATAATTGAAAAAAAATATACTATTTTTAACAATTTCAGTGTCAAAAAAAATCAAAATAAAACATATTGTACTTCAAAAAATGCAATTTTTCACAAAACTGTCGTGGTAAGAAAAAAAAAACGAAAGTGAAAATATTTTGAAAAAAAAAAAAAAAATTCTTAAAAAAATTTATTTTAAGAAAAAAATATTTAAAAAATTAAATTTATTTTAAGAAAAAAATATTTAAAAAAAAAGTAATAACAAGAAAATAAACTTTTCCCATTTAACTAAAAAAAAAATCTATTTTTAAATTTCCTTTAAATTCTTTTTAAAACAGATTTTAAAAATTTTGATATTTCCGGAAGAAATTAATAGAAAAAAACCTGTTCCCGAAAAAAAAAATAAACAAAAATAATATCGCTAAATTTTCACCAAAAGAAAATGTCTAAAGTTTTATATCTCGGAAATAAAAAAAAAAAAAAAAAACTGCTATTCGGGAAACAATAATACAAATAACTGAAATGAAGTTCATTTCGAATGTGAACATTTTTTGTTACAATGCGCCCACCCCACCCCAAAAAGAAATTTTTTTTTTTTTGGGAAGGAAAAATTTTAACAAGAAAATTTTATAATTTTTACAAAAAAAAAAATAAAACTAAAAAGAAAAAAATAATTTTTGTTTATTATTAAAATAAAAGCAAAAATTTTCTTTTCTATTTTTCTTTTTTTTTTTAAAAAAAATTTTTTTAGTAAGAAAAATTTGTCCCTGATTTGATTTTTCTTTGAAATATTTTAAATGAAAAACTTTTCACCACTCTTGAACCACATTTTTTTTTTTTAAAATGTGAAAATTTTTAAAATAATTTAAAAAACTGAATCGTTTTTTTTTTCTTTTATATTTTTGGAAAGGCATAACCTTAAAATTTTTCTTTATTTATTTTTGTATAAGAAAGCAAAAAAAAATTCATGGTGTGCGATCTCTTCTAGTCGATTTGATTGCAATTCAAGGCGATTTCTTTTCAATGGTTTTTTTTTTGTTTTAATAAAATTTTCTGTTTTTCAATTTAATTTTATAAAATTTTCATTAAAAAAAAAAAACCTGAAGAAATTTCACTAGTTTTTTAAAAAATTCATGCGCCAACAAGCATAAAAAGAAGAAGGAAAAAAAAACAAATGAAAATTCGGCAGTGCATAAAAATAGAAATGAGTTTTAATTTCTTAATTATATTTTTATAGAAACTTTAAAAAAATAGTGCATGAAATATTAAATCTTAATTGCATTAAAAAAAACAAATATTATTTATTTCTTTTTTTTTGAAGTTTTAAATTTAAAAATATTTAAAAGTATTTTCGTAAATTCAGTTAATAATAATAAAATAGGAAAATTTTGTTCCAAAAATGGTTCATGGGGAAAGAAAATCAGTCCGTAAAATTTACTGTAAAGTAAACGTTTTTGGATTTACAGAACTTTTAAAAATAATAAACAACAGAAATTTAAATTTAATTTATCAAAAGAAAAGCAATGAAAAAAACTGAAAATGTATATTTTATAAAACAAAAAAAAGCTCTTATAAAGAGGATTGCGTAATTTTTAAGATTTTCGGGGCAAAATTCAAAAAAAAAAACAACAAGAAATTCCAAAGTCAATAAGCTAACAAAAATGTACACTTGACAACTTTAGTGCGTACAGTATCCTTCTAGACTCAAGAGGTTGCATACACATTGACTTTTAACGAAAAATCCGAAAGTTCATATGAAAGTTTATTTGAAAAAATCTGATAGAACGGATGCTAAAAAATTGCGACCTCCAGAATTTAATGGATCTTCGCGGGTTTTTTAATTCCCAGTATTCAACAAAAAAAAAAAACTTATTTATAAAAGGTTTCACAATTTGGCCAATTTAATTGGCCATAGCTCCGCAACTGTTTACCTTGATGGTACACCTAAGCAGTTTTCAAACTTCAGTGGGATACCACAAATAAAAATTTAGAAAAATCAAAATATTTTATTCATATTCCACATGCCCACTATTAACTTATAACACAATATTAATTAAATTACTGGGTCTGGTGTAATATCCCGGACCCAACAACAAAGTCATTGTCATATATTTGGAACCAATCAATATAAATCCTTAAAGGGGGGTATCGAGCGGAGCGTAGCGCAGCGAGCATGCATTAAGTCACTACCAATATCATAAAAATAAGAAAAAGTTTTAAAAAAACAATTCATAACTAATGACAAATGTTAATAGTTGTTGTTGAGTCCGAGAAATTACACCAGATCCAAATTACTTCTCAGGTAATTGTTTCTGAGTTCGGGAAATTATACCAAATCGGACTTACAAGAATGAAAGCTTACCAACATCAAACAAATATCAAATATGTTGTCATAATTAAGAAGATCGATAAAAATCAAACAAAAAAAAACCTATTAACAACATTCATTTTCTATATTCGAAATCTGTGAACGCGACTTTAGAATCGTCGCAAAGAATTCAAAATGAAACAAGCATGTGGAACTTTCCAAATAAATAGCAAATAAACAAAGCAAAAAAACAAAATAAAAAAGACAACAAAAACTTTGTATCCACGTGCCATTAAAAATACCCCCAAAAACTCACTTCAAGTAAAACGTAAGACGCCAGAAGAATATATTTTTCAAAGACAATTTTATTTACTTTATCATAATTTTTGCATTGCGCGTCGCATATTGTGACGTGATCACTTTTCTTTTTAAATAATAAATATAAAATGACGCACAACGAAAAAAATAAAAAAAAAAACTTAAAAATTCCGAGGTAAAATAATGGTATTTCCGCGATTTAACAAAATAAAAATAACAATCTCTCCCCTTTACCTGATGATATTATGAACATTTTCCAGGAAAATGAAAATTCAATCCCATTACAACCCACTTCTGTTACAACGGTGTCTGGAAAAGAAAAACATCTGACATCTATCTCCGTGCGTTTTATTATATGTACTAACGTTGTACACAAGTGCGGATCATGCAGATCACATGTTTTATTGATTTAAAATTCTGCGATCGATCGTGATCCGATCTTAATTCGAATTATCATATTTTCTTACATTTAAATTGTAACGAATTTCTCTTTGTTTTACATGATTTTTTTCTTCGTTTTCTTTATAAAGCAATTTCGGAACATGAAGAGAAATATATATTTTGAAAATTATTGCGCACATCTCATTAGCATGATCAGTTGATCATTTTAACGCGTGTCAATTAAAAAAAAAAAGGAAAAGCCTTGTCTCGAAAAATCGAAAAAATCAAACACGCAAATCGATCGATCCCATTTAAATGGCATTTTAAAATTTTATAACAGTTTTATGACAAATCCGAAATTTTTGCCAAAATTCGAAAAACTATCAAAACTGTTATAATTTCAAATGTTGAGATGAAAAGAAAAAAAAACCACGCCATAATAAATTTAAATAATTATTTGTGGTTTTCATCAAAAACTTTTGATTAAATTTTATTACCAACAAAAAAAAAGACGACGACCAGGAACTAACTAACTAAAATCAATCGATTTGGTGTGTGTTCAATCACATCGCAATTTATCGCGTCATTTATTCTTTTATCGGGCAAAGTACAAGGTTCGATTGATTTTAAAATACATTGATATTATTATGATTGTTTTTTTTTGTGTATAAAACGTTTTTATTAAAATATAAAATATTTTCATATATATAGGGTGTCTCTATAATAGGTGCAGATTTAAATTTCACTCTATTTTCGTTTCATTAAGTTGACAGTACTAAAATCTTGACATCTGCCATCTGTCATTGAACTCTGCACGAAGAAACGACATTATTATTGACAGTTTGTCAAGTTTCTAGCGCCTACTGTAGTCAAAAAGACAATTCCACAAAATTCAAATCATGCGTTTCTTTCGGAGCATTCTTTATTTAATTAATTATTAAATTCCCCATCGAATGAGGTACGGATCATATGACTGTATGACCCAGAACACCTGAGATATACGTCTACCATCATACTAGACAATTTTTGTATTTCCTCTCCTAAAAAGGAATATTTTAGAAAACCGCGAATGGCATTTAATTCGTTATTAAATTGATCGTCGAATGAGGTATGAGTCGTATCTATAGGATGCAGAATACCCGAGGTATACACATATTTCAAGTTACGGAAACTAAATCTTGCACTTTTATTGAGACACCCTATATACTACATACTAGAGAGATTTCTTTCAGTGTAGATAGAAAATTTGATCGCGAAAAAATATGACTAATTAATTAAGAGTTTGAGTGGTTTTTTTTTTTAGTTTAGTTTGGTTTGGTTTGATCCCCGTCAGATCAATTCAGTTCGCGTTGCTCAAATTTGGTGGTTCGTTCGTGTGTGTTGCTGTGTTCTCTCATTATGTGTGCTTTTTTTAAAAACTTTTTCGCCATAAACAAAAACTTTAAAGCCATTGAAAAATAAAATTTAAGAATCAGTCAAAAAACGAATGGTTTGTTTTTTTTCGATTAACCTTTATTTGGTTATTTTTTTTTTTTTTATTTGGGGAGCATTGACTTAAAAATTTTTTTCTCACCAAAAAAAAAAAAAAAAATGGCATCGAACTCGATCTGAAAGTTTACTGAACTGAAAATGTTTTTAAGTCGCAATTGTCTTCTTCTTAGTTAGCTTTTTTTTCTTGTTTTGTTTCTTTTTATTAATTTCGAGAGAATTTTTTTTAATTTGTTGTTGTTTTTTTTTTCTTCATGTTTTAAAATAAATATTAAAATATGTAGTTTTATTTTCCGGCGTACCTGTGATGTACACCACACAACAATAAACCAAAAAACTAGTTCAAAGAGAGCAAAAAAAAGTGATCTTATTCTAGGAACAAAGATCCTAATAAAAAAAAAAACAACAACAATAATGATGATCTTACAAAACGTCTGTGGTTCTTATGGGTCTTGCGACTGATTTTTCAGTTACTAAGCAGCAGCGCGCTTATAAATTGGCTCAACAGAAATGTTTATGTGCTGCGTAGTTTATTCAATTAGTAACTGTTTTCTTGATTGTTTTGATTTAATAAAATGCGAAATTATTAACAAAATATTGTTATCAGTTTTTTTTAGAATGTTGTGAATTTTTGCAATTATTAGAAAATAAACAATCTTAAGAAAATGCAATGAACTGATTCGAATAATTTAATTTCAACAGGAAATTGCGTCATAATAATAACAAGGACATAAATTAAAAAGGTTTTAGGCCTTTTGCCATATGTGCTTTTAACTGTTTTAACTGCCTACTTCTGTAAAATTAAAGTTTTTATAGTGTCTATTTGCGTATCTTCATCATCATGGACGCCTGTCTGAAGTGTTGTTTTAGGCCTAGGGATTTTTCTTTAAAATTTCAAAAATCACGAATTTCCACAATCTCACTACAACTGTTCCGGAACAGAACAAACGTTTAACATTGAAAATAAAAACTAAAAACCAAATAACTTGCTTTTTTTCGATATTAAAATAATGTTCTATTCCGGAATTAATAAATTATTTATTAATAGCACTAATTACTACGTTTTTATTAGCTCGCTTTCTTGTTTGTTTGTCCGGTACAAATCTTGCAATCGATTTTTAACTAATTTGCCGACTAGCTAAGACATTTGAAACTTTTAGAATAGTTCAGAACACGATAACAATGCATTCTTTTAATATTTTTAGCCATTTTTAAGCAAAATTAAATTCATTTTCAGTACATTTTCTGTTGCATGGAAAAAATTTCTTTTCTTTATATTATAAAGTAAACTCTGTCAAAACAAAATACTAGAGTTTATTAAAATTATGATTTTGTCAACATTTTTCGAACAACAGAAAATTTAAAAACGTGGTGTATAAAAAGTTCTTTTTATTTTGTAATTATTTTGAGTTGAATTCGTAGAGACTTTAATCAAAAATTGAAATTCCTTATAATTCACAACATTTACAGACAAAAATTAAAAAGGAAATTTCCCGAAATTTATTTTTTAATATATTTAATTAGGTAATAAATTAAATTTGTAAATAAAACTAAATGAATATTTGTATAATAGAGTTTTGTTTATTCAATTTAGTAATAAAACGAATTCTTCTAACCAGGGATTGTGGACGTCGTCAAAAAATAATACCTAATCCCACTGTAGCTCGCTTTTTTTCGGAAATCCCAGGAATTTTAGCCAGTTTTTAATGTTTAACTAAAAATTTATCAGATTCGAAGTCGTTAAAAAAATATTCCAACTTCAGAGAATCTTGGTTCTACGAATTTTAATACTTATTAATTGTGATATTTTTTTAGAGTTTTTAAATAAAGAAATTCAATTGTATGTCAAAACATTTCAATCACAACAGAAACAAAATTTTAAGAGCTTCACATTTTAATTTTTTTTTTCTGTACTTAAATAAAAACAAACATTAAGATTTTTCAATTACCCATCAAAAAACCTCATATTTTTGTTATTTTCCATTAATTTATGTTTAAAACTTTTGTGTTTTTAAACACTTTTTCCTTAATATATAAAAAAAAATAAAATAAATAAGTAATTTACTTCTTCATTTATCACGACAAAACATACAAATATATAACATATTCAAATTAACTGACTTTACGCCTCGTATAACATGTTTATAATTTTAAAGTTATTTTTACTTTAGTTTAAATACTTTCGATGTGTTCTTATGTCAAAAAATGTCGTCTTAAAATCATATTTAAAGAAATATTACCTATGTACGTTTTTTCGGGTGGAAGAAAATAAACAAAATAATGTCGTGTTAATGTATTTTCTGTTGTTTATATCAAAAACCACAAAAAATTATATTATATAATAAATTTCTTATCATATTAAATGAATTATATTGTTTTGTTGTTCTAATTTTCTTGAAAAAAAAACAACTAATTTATACTTAATTACAATTTGTTAAAAAAATACAAATGTTTAAAAAACTGACACCGAGAAAAAGGAAAATACTTAGAGATATACATGAACACCGATAGTCTATTTTCTTTTAAATTTCCCAAAAAAGAAAAAAAAAAATGTGTCTTGCCTGGGTCGTCGACTCTAAATTTTAATGAACTACTATCATTTACAAAACTGCAATCGTTAAGAGAATGTCACACTAAGAAAAAGCCAGGAAAAAAATGCAATAATAAGACTACATTAGTGTATAGCATAGTGAATTATAGTATCCGACCGAATATACTCATATAGCATTAAAAAGTTTCAATATTAGTCTACCGAAAAAAAATAATAATAGTCCTTTTCAGCCTCAAGACATAATGTCTAAGTATATAAATTTTATTAAACCACCCAATACGTCCCCCAAATACAGAGGTACCCGAAAAAAATAGTCTCGACATCTTTTCTTAATGATCGTCGAAAAATTCAGGAGACGAAAAAATCGTATTTTCTTTTCTCTGACGACGACAACGACGACGACAAGATTCTTATAAATCGCTTAACATTTTATTGGAACCAATCTTTTGGTATTCCACAATCGTAAATCATGCACCATTTCACAAATAGATACTTCTTGTTATTTCCTTCTCATCTTCCTTTTTACCGATGAATTTATATCTTATTTTAACATTTTACGAATAATGAAGTGTATTGTAAAATAATGCAGTTATATGAAAAAATGGTGTATTATATCCAATGGAGAAAACCATTTTGATGCTTTAGTTTCTCTCATTTTAGTTAATCAAAAAATCAATCAAATAAATAAAAAAAAAATCGGAAAAATTACGCGAGTATCTTTTCTATTGAGTAGTAGAAAATGTCACTAGACAAATCCTTCAAAACCAGCAGCAGCAATATAGAAATAGAAAAACACATTCATTATATTTCATATACATAGTACGCATTGATTTTCCACATATTATTTCTTTCTCTGATATTACGGGTTTTTATTGTTGTACTTTTCCTATTTCCATATATGTATAACATATATATAAATTTTATCTTTTCTCGATATAAAATGAACACCGGAAGAAGAATGAAAATAAATTGAAAGGCACAATCAACATCATCATATTGTATGTACATCACCACATATAGTAGATGACACATAACTATTTTTCAATGCATGCCTAACATATGCAGCATAGACTCGACAGAGACAAAACCCCAACAAAAGAAGATGAATAAAAATTAGGTCGTCCTGTCTAACAAGCAAAGACAAGTTTTGTTCTCTAGTGTAAAAAAAAAAAAATGAGAAAAAAAAGGGTTTGGAAATTTCAAAAAGGATAGTCATGGGACAAGAAACGAAATACATGAAAGAAATAATATTATATACAGACAGATTGAAAGTGAATTAATGATAAGTGAAATAAAGAGTTTATATATATAGGAAAAAAGATGGAAGATGAGAAACGGGAGTTGACACACAATGGTGCAATGATTTTAATTTATTATTGGCTGTTGATAAATTCAATGAAAATGAACGCATAATAAAGACATATATTTCATATTATATAGGTTTAATATTACAATAATTCCAGGTATTAGATATATACGACGAAAAAAAAAACACACATCCCTATATAAACTTCCAAAATTCATAAGAATCCATTTTTAAAAGATGCTTCTCAATTTTAAGATACAAAAACAAAATCTCCTAACATCTTAAAATTGTTTTATACATTTTTTTTTTGTGTTTTTATTATATCAATCACAAAGTCAAGAAAGATGTCATCCCAAAAATATTTTTTATCCTTCATGTGCGATGACATTTGAGACTTACTATACCATTTTTTTTTTTGTTTTTGTAGGCAACCCACCTGTGCTTCAACCATTTGACAAGTGAAGTATGATGGAAAAAACATAAATTCACCAACGTATTTTCTTTTTTTTTTTTTTTTTATAAGACACACCGATTAAGGGTGACCTTATTTTAATAGGTGAATTGAACTGAAATTTGATGACGATACATATACTCCAGGAAAAAAAAGAAAGGAACCAAAAAAAAAAAAAAACGATGGTGACAAAAATCATGCCACAATGATTTTGTTTTCGGTTCGGGTTCAATCAAAAATGGATCAAATGAAAAGGGACAGTCCAAAGAAGAAAATAGCAGAAAATTTTACAGGTTTTTTAGAAATAAGGCGACCAAAGTTAGATTTTGTATTAAAATTTTTATAAAATTTAACACCAGATTGGTTATTGTTCTATCTTTGAAGTTAAAGACTTAAGACTTTATGTTTAAAACATACTAAATTCGAACGATCGATAAATAGATTTGGTACATTTTCTTAGCTACATTTTAAGTACACGAGAAAAATCGGAAAAATCTCATTCTCCTAGGATGATATACTACGCGACACACGATCATGCATATTTTTAATGTTTGTAATAATTAATGTTAAAGACAAAAAAAGAGCTACTACAAAAATACAATAACCTTTTCCATCCATATAATTAATAATACCTATATGAACATATTCATTTACTCACCAACCACCCACCCACCACCAACCACGAAAAACAAACCCTTTTTTTTTAATACTACACTTTAATGAAATTTTAGTTTAATAAAAATTAGTAATTAGGGTCGCGTTGTCATTATTTTATTATTGGGGCATAATATTTTCAGCATCGTTGTCGCCGCTATGGTGAACATTTTAAAGATTGTTTTTACGAAAAAAAAAGAACGTCGTGTGTCGTTCTTATAATATGTAAAACAGAAACCGTAAAAAACTGCAAACTGGAAAATCTTTGCAAACATATGGAAAATTTTAACCCGAGGGCCGGCCATCAAAATAAAAACAGAAATGAATGAGAACATATGCAAATTTTTGCACCCACAAAATTAAAAGGTTCCCAAAATAGTATATATGGTGTCTATAGAATTCCCTATAGACCACTCTTTCATCATAATAAAAATTATTTGGAACAACACTTAATTGGCGTCGTCGTGTATTTAGGCATAATAATAATAAAAAAAAAAACAAAAATTATGCAATATTTTGCATGAGAACCTTCGTTTGTATATATGAATGAAATTATTAAATGAATGAATGAATGAGTCACTTATGGAATTGATAGCAATTAACCCAAAACTGCATACTAAACAACAAACACACACATATGTTCATTTGGGTGGTTTTATTTGACCGACACGAATGTTAAACACATTCATTGCATTTAAACTAATAATCATCATCAACCTGACCTAGTCTATTAAAAAAAGCCTAGCCCAAAACTAAATTGCCATCACAAAAACTAGTAATTCGAATTCAACAAATAGAAAAGTTTGTTGTTAAAAAATTTCAATTTTAATAATTTAAAATTATATTTTTTAATGTGTTTTAGGTGTGGTGAAAAAAACTATAAAAAAAAACACCTGATGGATGTCAAAATAACTATAATGAACATATGTTTGTGGGTGGGATGAGGCACCATGATATGATTTTTAAAATAATTTTGAGAACGAATCTAAATCAAATTATTTTTTTTTTTTAGCAATGTCATATTTGTGCAATACAGTGACCCCAAAGTGAAGAAACGTTCACTGGCATTACCAATGATGATTTTTAAATATAGTTCATAGTTATATGTGAGATATGAGACATAGATTGGTCATAATGTAAAAATGAACGGGATGGGGTTCTGGTACGGAAATATGGTCATTCTGAAGAAATGCAACATACATCCCCATAAAGAGGTTCAATGCTGAAGAATAATTAAATTTGCTTTATAAAAACTATTTCCAGCTGTCAAAAATACCGAAGATAAAATGCAATAAAGTGAACAATAAGAAGAAGGCTGTCAGAAATCC
Organism: Xylophagus ater; assembly: GCA_963422695.1. Taxonomy (NCBI): domain Eukaryota; kingdom Metazoa; phylum Arthropoda; class Insecta; order Diptera; family Xylophagidae; genus Xylophagus; species Xylophagus ater. Next base: position 7,487,905 of record OY730483.1, read on the forward strand.
TGTTTTTGAAAGAAATGTTTTACTTAAGAAAATTACGTCCTTTGTATCCTATTGCATTTTTGTATTTTGTTAGGGCAAGTCTAACAGCCATATTTGTTTAAAACTTTATTGTTGCTTAGCTTTTTATAGTTAAGCTAAACTCAAGAATCAGTTTAATAATATAATTAGCAAGCAATTTTTTAATTTTTTTTAATTATTTATTTATCTAACCTAATATTATAAAGAGGAAAGATTTGTATTTTTGTTTGTAACGAATAAACTCAAAAACTACTAGACCGATTTCAAAAATTCTTTCACCATTAGAATGCTACATTATCCCTGAGTAACATAGGCTATATTTATTACTAGAATCCCTACTTAAACTTAAATAATGTAATCTATAGAAATATTATAAAGAGGAAAGATTTGTTCCGCATACATCTGTATCCAATGATCCTCACATTCATGTCTGTCGTGTCTAATATTCTCTGTAGTCTAACTTCATGCACAAAGATCCTTCTAATGGTTAAAAAATAAATGTCCACTCGTGCAAAGCCGGGACGGGCCGCTAGTAGAATATAAAATCGATTTTTAACTAAAAAAAAAATAACATTTTTTATTGTATATTTTCTTTTCTTTTTTTTATATAGAACCCAGGAAATTCTTAAGTTTATTATATAGTATATTTCGAAATTAGAAAACTGAAAAATTCTTTAAAATTTTAAAATACATAAATTCTAAAATTTTACCCACAAATATTTAAATTTTTGTTTTCTCTTCTCATAAATTATTAAAAATAAACTTTCAGGGAAAATAAGAACACCACTATAAGAAAAAGAAAAGGCTGGGAGGGAAATTAAAATTTTTATCTAAAAAGAAAATATTTTAAGTTCAATCGATTTTAACTATACTAAAATTCATTCAAAACATATTTCAATTCCTACTTGAGAAATGTTCATACCCCTTGTGTTCTCTCCTCTAAAAATGATGAAAACATAAATAACTTAAATAAAAACACCTATAAAGTTAATAATAATAATAAAAAAGAAACTATTTTTGTTCAGGTCGTTGCCAAATTGTTACAATTTTAATTTTATATGTTCATAAATCTTTCATCTTTCATCTTTCATTCACTCTCTCATCCTCTCATCAATATTATCTCTAGCTAGAGCTAGTGCTAGAGTCTAGCACACCAATCCATTGATGGGACCCAAAAAATTTTTTTTTCTTGTTTCGACTTCCGTTTAAAGGAACAAGAAATCGAATGTTTGAAAATGGTTGAAAATATGGAAAATTTACGAGGTGAAAATTGAATTTGAGAAATTCTTTTTTTTTCTGTTCTTAAACCTATTTTAACTAAATACATTTTTAATATAATAAAATCATTTTATCGTGTTGTATATTTAAATATGAAAAGAATTTATGTTCTGAAATTAAGCCGAACAACAACAAAAAAACGAAATTATACAATTAATGAGCTGCCAAATGTTGACATTTCTTTGATTATGCAATAATATATAAGAATTTCTTTTTTAAGAACCAACACAAAATTAGGGAACATTTAATAGGATGGAATATAGTTATAGGAAAATTCGTGACGCCATTTCATATAGTCTAGACCAGCGGAGATGGTCGAAGTTAGTGTAATTTTATGAACCAAAGAGATTGATAATGATCAACCACCCATTTTTTTTAGGTACATTTCTGTATTTCAAAAAAAAAATGGAGAAAATGGAGAAAATGGAAAAAAGGCAGTATTCGGAACACGCAAATCATGTCTTGAATTTGTTACTAAATTAAAATATATACGAAAAAAAAAAGAAAATCAAAACAATCAAAAATTTAGTACCCACACCAAAAAAAAGGAAAAAAGAAAAGATTAAAAGATTTTACCATTAGAATATTCATCACGCATATCCCAATCGTGCTGACAAGGACCTAGGGCCGATTGTAAATAGCACAAAGCTGCTGCTGACATTATTGTTTTTTTTAACTTTAATATTCCTTCGTTTTTGATTTTTTCAAAAAGAAAAATGATTTTTTTTTTATTTATTTATAAAAATAATATTCGAAAAAATAATTCGTTACACATAAAAATAGAAAAATTAAGTTTCATTGAAAATTTTCACATTTAAAAAAATATTCACTTGAAAAATTCTTTTTTATTCTTTTACTTTTTAAATTTGAGGCTTTTCGTAATAAAAAAAAAATATATATATTTTTTAAGAAAACTCCTCTAATTTTCTTTTTCTTTTTTAAAAACTTGTTACTTTTTTTTTTTTACTTTAATTAAAGAACAGATGAAATTTGCATTTCAAATTTTATTTTTATTAAAATGAACAAAAACTCGCGTCTGATCAGAAATAAAATTTAATAAAGACTGAGAAAATTTTTGTTCTAAAACGATCGCGATTAATTTTTTTTGGTTCATGAAAAAAAAACAAAAATAAAACCATTCATCTCGCGGGGAAAATAAAAAGTGCACACACGACGACAAAAAAAAGCACACAATAAATTCAAAAATAATGAAAATAATAATAATAATAATAAAAATAAGTAAATTTGTTGTGTTAATTTTAGAGCTTCAGATAAAAAGACTCTGACTCCGGGTGGGTACCGCGCCGTTGTACATTTTTTCACTTCTCTTCACAAGATCAAAAAGATCAAGTAAGCATGCGCAAATTACTTTATTATTTTTTTAAACAATTTTAAATGAAAAAAAAAGAAAAAAACACTATAAACAAAGTAAACGCAAAAAATAAATAGCGCGTGCGTATTTTTTTGCAATTTCGCAAAGTTCTATAATGCAGAGATCGAAACTTTTACTGAACATTTTCAATAAGTCCTTTGTTGCCTAAGATTCAAAGGAAATTTTTTGATTTACCCTCTATTCTGAGCACATAACATTACGTCATTGTCATAACTTTTTTTTAAAAAGACTATTTGGTATTCTGACCCGGTCATAACTAATAACTGTCATAAAAAAAAGATCATAAGTTATGACCGAAAATATTTTATATCATAACGGAATTTTATATGTGCTCTCTGAGTGATTAAATTGATAAATATGGAATAACTTCCACCATTTTTTTAAACACAGAAATAATTTTACACCTTTAGAAAAATTTCAAACCTATACAAACATTTTCGAGAGTATTTCTCAAATAACCATGACAACATCGCTCGAATTATAACAGTTTAAACTGTTATAAATTAATATTTTAGACATAATTATGACCCGTTTGCTAGAATACGAATTTTAGCAGCAGTCATAATTACAGTCAGAATATTATTGTCATAAATATTTATGACAACAAAACTGTCACAATGGCAGAATAAGCGGGTAAGTCTTAATCTCGAATAATAACACGATTCAACTCCCAGTTCTTGTTTTTCAAAAACAAACTCCGATTTCTAATTCAATCACAAACTAGTTTAATAAAATCAAATTTAATAAAAATTTCGATCCCTGTGGAAATTTTTAATATTTACTTTATTTGGTTTGAGAAAATTTTCATTCCTGTTCTGTGTTAATTTCTTTTTGTATCTAAACTTGAAGAAGAAAAACTATCAGATAAAAAAAGGCCTTGACTTGAACATAAATAATTTTCATTTTTCCTTGACTACTAATGAAAATGAGAAGAGAAGAGGAACCACACAAATGAGAATCGTATTCGTATTCGTATTCGTATAAAAAGTTAATGTTTCGCGAAAAATGTTTTTTGTATATTACTAAAAATTAAACAAAGAGATTGGCAAACAGAAAAACATTACTATATATTTCGAGTGCGTACTAATCTCGGAGAAGAATAAAGAACATTGAGATTTAGCTCATCACATGGGGTCAGAAAACGTCCTTAACGTTTTTATACTGAAAATATGATAATACTTAACTAAGACGCAAACCATTTTTTTTTGTTAAAACTAATAGGGTTATTCACTGTTCATTGTAAATCGCTGTGTATTTCTATATTAGCAATACACCTAATACACTGTGTATACAATAAATATAGCTAATGATTTGCGAAGTACTTGATATAACAAAAAAATATTTCTTCATGAATGATGTCCAAGTAATTGCCATAAAAATCCATCATTGTTCTGAAATAGTCAAACTTGGTAAGACAATGATAAAAAATTGTGATGCTTAGTATTAGCACAGAAGAAAGGAAATAGAGAATTCTTTGTGTATAAATTGTTGGCACCATTGCAGAGCATGTCTCCGCGTTAATAGCATTTGTAGAAAAGACTGTCACAGAGAGTTTTTTTTTTTTTTTTTAACAAACACTATTGACACTAATGAGGCACAATTCAGAATCCAAAATTTGAGAAAAACTCTATTTTTGTTGTATTCTTTTTGGTATTAGTAAAAATAATACGTTTGACATATATATGTACCTGTTAAGCATCAATAAAAACAATACAATGATAAAAAGTCGCGTAAATCAAAATATTGACTTGAAGTGAAAACTTTTCGAGGATCACACACGATCTTCCAAAATATTTTAATATCAGATATTTTATTTCGATGATCCTCACGATCAAAAATTTAAATTTTTTTATTAGTCGTTTTTATTTATGACTTGCTGCTTTGGGAGCAATACAACCAGTTTAAGATAAATAGATTGTTCCGTATTTGTTGGTGTTTTTAAATTTTCAAATTTTGTTCTTCTCCGGAACAAGTGACAAATAAAATAAGAATATTATATTTGTTTATCCAAAAAAGGAACTAAATATAAAAAGAAAAAAAAAAAGAGTTCAATCAACTTGAAAAACAATAAATGTATCACTAACTCTATGACAGTAGAGAAGAATGGCGAATGCACCGTGGGACTTGTCATAAAAACTGCCAAAAAAAGTGCAATAACATTGACACTGAACTCATATATTTTGAAAGTGATTTTTTTATGTAGGTCTCTTCCAGTTCAATTTGTTTTCGGATTGTTGGCATAATAAAATAAAGAAATTATCTTTAATATAGAATACACAAAAAGTAGGATTCAAGGTGATGATGACAATAATAAACTGATACGCCATTAGATTCAGACAAGGTTATCAAACTTATTTAGTGTGAATTAAAATATTAATATTCGACAAAAAAAGTTCATTGCTCAGGTGACTCTTTTTTTTGGGTGTTTTAATAAGTTAAATATTTTATTTTTAGAAAGAGAATATATATAAATATATATTTACAAGTAGAATAGAGCTTGTCTATAATGTATAAAAGTGTATGTTCGTATTAGCGTAACTGGCGTCGAATAGACTCAACGTGAACGCACCATAAATGATTTTAATATAATGTGATTTTAGATAACAACAAAACAGTATTTCTAAAACAATCTATCGTGTATAACGAGGGACTATGTGTTACTTTATGTTTACATACTACTTTTTTTTGAAATTCAAGACTGCCTTTATAAATTAAAAACTAAAAAAATTAGAATTTATTTGCTTTTTCAGTTTGAATATATCAAAAAAATTCGGAAATCGCCATTAAAAAATGTAAACATTCTACATTTTTTTTTTGAGAAACGAAAATGTCATTAGTAAATTGTATTTAGAAGCATTTAAAAGTTCTTTATACCCAGTAGTTTTATCCTTTCCTGACAACTTTAATAATACTAAATAATAATCGTATAAAAATAATCCTATTGTTAAGAACTCGCTCATGTAAATTGGGTCATGCGTCTCACTAAGAATGCGTCTGAATCGAAGCAGTCACCAATAGAAGGAGGAAAAATGTTTGTTTGGTTGAAATTGTTATTATCTGAAAACGAGACTGATAGGAAGGAATATTTTGAGAACATTTTTCACCAGTAAAAATTACCAGGCTCTAAGAAAACCAGATCGACGGAATTGATGACAATAAAAAGCAGCATCATTGAATTAATAGAACACAGATTTTGAATTTAAATTTTAATTATTTATAATCAAATTTTCATACAAATTAAGTTAGGCATTTTAACACCCATGAATATTAATATTGACACAAGATTATTTTCAATATTGTTCCAGCAAAATCACGAAAGGAAATATTGATGATGATCGAAGTAAACACCAACTATCAAATTTTAAAATCAAATTTCCCTATTTTGGGATGATCGCTAAAATCAAAAAAAAAAACTAAATCAGAAAAATCCCACATAAAATCATAAATCGCGAAACAAAAAGTCATTGAACCTGTTTTTTTTTTTTTTTTAGTAATTTTATTACGATTTTATAAATTAAGAAAACTATTTCCTAAAAAAAAGAAATTGCTGTTTTTTTTCTTAAGAATAAATTTTTTACTTTCTTATATTTTCGAATACTAATCTGTTTAAATTTTAGATGGAAACTGTAATATTTTTTAGCCGGCATTATTTTAGATGCTTTTCGATACTTTTTATGGTGTCTTAAATCAGTCACAAAAAATTATCTTAAAAATCAATGTTTTAAATTTCATTAGAAAATAAAATTAACTCTGACATAATATCACCAACCGATTCTTTATTCAGGTCCATACCAAAAATAATAATATTCTTATCCTCCTAATAACTGACCAGTTCCCTAAATTTCAATTATATCAAATAATGCGGTCGAGAGATATCGTGAAAACTAAATGTTTGGCACATATCTAACATTGTTCTGCTTCGGATCAAAGCAAGATGTGAAAAAAACGATAAGGAACAAGAGCAACAAAAAATTAGATATTGGTAGTATATATTCAAACCACATGGCAATTAAATGTCGAACGCAAAAATATCTCAATTTTTAGATAAATTGTATAGAAAATAGTTGAAGGTAGAAAAAACAATTTAAGAAAATTCAAATTTATAATGTTTCGATTTATACTTTTCATATGTTCAAACAAAAAGTGTCATAATCATCAGGAGGACAACATTCAAGTATCAAAAAACACAAAACAGTCATCTATTGACAAAGACAAAATTGAATCAGAAATTTTCTGGTCCAATTAAAGGAGGGTGTGTTTTGTTGTTGTATTCAATGTAAAATTTTGCTCTGCTCTGGAGTAAAACTTATGAAAGTGACGAAATCAAAAAAAATATACTACAAATATTGTGTATAAGAAAGTTGGATAGTTTGTTACACCAAATACATATTTTAAAATAATTTTTTTTTTAAAAACACATAAAACTGTAATTAAATAATAAAAAAAATGAATCACTTTAATTAAAAAAATTTTATTTTCAGAATCGATTAAATAAGTTCAGAGATCTTTTAATGTTATTATTAACTGTGAGAAAAAATTAGAAACTTAAACAAAAAAATTCTATATGATAAGATTGAGATTTTCTTTAAGAAATCTTAAAACTTAAAAAAATTTCTGATAAATTCTAATGTTTATATTTTCGATTAAATGTTGTTATATAATATGCCAAAATCATTGACTTTATGCTCATCTGAATGCTTTTCATGATAAAAATAGAATTAAAACAATTTATAGAATGATCACAGAGCTCTGTAGTGTGACAACGAAAATAATTGTTAAATTTGTTGTGGCCTTTTTTTTTAAATTCTTTTCTTTTGAAAATATGTTATTTCAAGTGATATTAAGTTAACACAAACCATTCTAGGTTATTTCTTATGAAAATAAGATAATAAAGAACGAAATATAATGAAGACGATTGGAAATTGAATCGAAAATTAAGTGGGATTTAGAATTAGTTCATTCTTTCAAAATTTTTTAATTTCTCTTGACAACCAATTTCGATAGTTTATACTGTTTTAGTCTTGTTCTTGTTTTTAGTCAACTTACATTTAGTAAAAAATTGTTATTACAAATCTGAATATATCTATGAATGAGAAAAAAAATATTATGCTTTCTCCATGTTTCAAATTGGTTTTTTCTGCGCATACACGTCACCAGTGCCCCGGTATGCATTTGTAAAATAAGAAAAAACATGACAACTTCCATGACAAAGCTCCTAATACGTCATGAAAAAAAATTCAAAATGCTCGAGACACATAATGGGTCTGTAAATTAGGCTGATTTACTTAGTCTAGATTAAATTATATCCTATATTATCAGTTCTCAAATTACATTTAATGAGATTTAGACTTTATTAAAAATATGGCAATACAGAAGGTGATGTGAATAAAATGAAGGAAATGCTCCAAAGTTTATTGTAAAAGTAAAACCATTTGCTTCACAGTAAAAGCTGCTACTAAAAGGATTCGCTATATTTCAAGTGAATAAAATTTTGCTTTTACTTTGAAGTATGCATGTATATACCTGATACTTTGAAGGAAATGCTATAGTTTATGAAACAAAAAAATTACGTAGTAATTGGAAAACTAGACTTTTCATTTCATTGCTATTTTGCGCTAGTAATCTCCGCCACTGTGTCTGAAAACTTGATCCACTCATTTTATTTCTTTATTATATTTTCCATTACAAATTTGATCATTTTACAAACAGTGGAACGGTGTACGCCTATGTTTTCAGTGACTCCTATCTAGAAACCTGGATCTCTCAAATACCTCAAGAATATTTTCATCTTCTGCTTGGACGTTGCACCTCAAGTTTCTTCGTTTTCCCTCAAAAAATAATCCGCCAATTTCTTAACGCTGATTTCTATGAACCGAAACAACGATTTGTAATCATTTACACAGTGTTTCCTTGGTCCATATAATATTTTTCCTTTCTTAATCTCAATAACTAGGACAAATTTTTGAGTTCTGAAATTTGGTTGAAAGCAGACTACGGATATTTTACAGTAAATGCTACACACTAAAAGTGATTGGTTTCGTTTATTCAACTAAATTGTAATATTTACTACACAATTCTGGAAAAAAATAGCAAATGCTAAATCTAAAATTTAGTACTTATAGTATAGTAGAGAAGCAAAAGCTTTTCATTTTATTCACATAAAGCGTTAGTAATTACTTTAACAATTGTAGTAAAAACCATTAGCTTCATTTTATTCACTCCTCCCCTTAGAGTTTCATAATTTATGATATTTTGAAAATTTGAAATAACACAATATTTATATCAAATTTATTCAATTAATATGTAATTAGGATATGTACAAATTCACATTATTTACTTTTTTTTTTTAATAACATTGTTAGTTTTGAAATGATTTGCTTGGATTAATTTTTCTTAGATAATTAAAAATAAAAAATAGAAAAAATATTTTATTCATATTTTATTTGTTTGTTAATTAGATATGTAAACTTTTTAGTGTAAAATGAAGTTAATAAAAATAATCATTGAAAATATGAAAATCAAATTACTTTTGACTTTGAAAAGTTGAAAATTTTTTTCATTATAAAATTTTAAAATAACATATATTTCACATACGTAAAATCTACTAATTTGATAGTTAGTTGCCTTCAAGACATCTAATAAGATATTTTAGGAATGACCCACTAAACTGATAGTAATATCTTATATTTAAAAAAAAATTTTTTTCTTCTAATTTTAAAGTGCGTATAGGTGCGTAATATGATAAAGACACACTAATTTTTTTTTTTTTTAATTCTGATAAGAAATGATTTTTTAGGTTAAATTAGCAAAGAAATTAATTTAAAAGAATGGAATTATGTCATTTTTTATAGATAAAATATAACAAATTTAAACTAGGTCATTTAGATATGAAATTTTAGATGGTACACTTTTCTCACCGAATCCCCCCCAAAAAAATGTTTGATAAATACTGCGTCGTAAAATACGTTTTGATTATAAGTGATTTCTTTCCGTTTTGCATAGGTAGGTTATTCTAAAGGAATTTGTAGATTCATATAGATAAGGGAGTATATACAGTTCAAACTGTTCCAGTTCCATTTTCTACTACACTGCTTGCTTGAAACTATGAAAAAAAAAATATTGAAGGCTGGATTTGTTCTCCCGACAATCTATATAGATGGAATTTAGCACTGAAATTTCCGTGTATATAAAAAACCAGAAATTTCAAAATAGCTTTGCAACTACAGATTAAAAGAGGTAAAAAATATATTGTTAAAGTCACAATCATTAAATGATTGTATATCTTTCGACTTGAAGAAAAGTTCAATTATCAAGTTCAATGATCAACCTCATTACTTCCAATTTTTCCTATCACTGATATCTCAAAAAGTAAAAAAAAAAAAAAAATTCTTAATTTAAAACTCTTATAAAAATGTTGAAAACTAAAAATAACATTAGTAACCATTTTTATTTCGGGCTTTTCATAATAATTCCGACACGAAAATGTTCCAATATAAATCGATGAAAATTTCCAAAAAAAAAAAAAAAACTTACAAAACTAATATTATTGTTATCCAATCCAACAAAAAGTTAAGCAATAATAAATCATTTTCTCGCGTTCTTTTATTGTTTCGGTATTAATCGTTTGTGGATTTTCTTCAAATAAACATATAACGACTAGTAGCTAGAACATGCAAAAATTTGGTAACATACATACTTTTCCAGTCATTCTCGTCCTTTGTTACTATTTTTATTGACAAAATATCTCCTATTTTACTCAGCCGCCAACCCACTTCTACTTTGCCCTATATTAAAGCGAAATAGTTTTGCAAATCGTTGATGGGAAAACTTAAAGATTTCCACATACAGTAAAATCACGGTTATTCTTTTTATATATTCATTTAGAGATTATAACATTTCCAACACGAAAAACATATAGTAACTTCAAATCGGCTTAAAGCCGATTTTTTGATGCCCTATGGTAGTAATGGGACAGAAATACTGTCAAAACTAATATTAGTACAAGTTTTTTTCTTCATAACTTTGTTTCTTCTTTTCAAAATTTCTTCCAATTTGCAGGTAACCTAGACCCTGATAGCATAAGTCTAATATGTAAATTTTATTCAAATTGATCTATTAATTTTTAAAGTACACCAAAAAAACTTATTTGTCCACTATCCTTGGACCGATATCACTGAAATTTACCATGCTATCGTCTATTTATGTAGTTAACCTATGTAATTAATTTAAACAAAATTGATTTATAAATTTTCCAATTAAAACGTAAAAACCATTAACAAAAAAACAACAAAACTTTCTGGTCACCCTGGTTTTTCCTTTATAATTTTGCTCCTTTGATCGATCTTGCTCAAATGCAATACCAAACCAAGTTAAGGAATAAGCAACTCACATTGTAAATTTCATCAAAATTGGACAACGCGTTTTCGAGTTATCTTGTATACGGACATGAATAAATTGATCTAACTTCTGATTCCCGACACAACCATACCTTTAAAACCTTTCTACGACGATTATTTCGATGTGTTACAAATAGAGTGACAAAACTAATATACCATCTGGTAGTACCTACCATAGGGGTATAAAACGGAGTTCGATAAACCAAAATCAAAGAGTCAGCAAAACTACAAAAATAGAGTATACAAAAAAAAAAAAATCAAGAAAAACAAATCACATAAATATTGAAAGAAAATTTGCTAATCAATAGAATGCGAGCAGCAACATTAAAAAGATGATTTTGGTTTGAGGAGAAGATAGATATTTGAGGACTTATGTATAATATTTATTATAGTGAACAACTGATAATAACAAGATAAACATCGTGAAAGAATGAATGGGGAAAATATTACTGGGTGGGTGGTATAATAAATATTTTGCATAACAAAATAAATAAACATAAATACAACGCATCCAAATTGATTGATTGACAAATTGACTGACTATCTATTATTTTTTTTCTTCATGATTCTTCAACATTCAATACACGGCTTCCTCCCGTACAAGGGTAGGGACATATAGTTTTCTTTTTTTGAGATTGACTTATTTCTTGATCTTTCGAAAGGGAATGGTTTTCAAGTGATATGATTTCTAAATTTGGTAAATCTAACACGAATATATAGTAACAAATATTGTAGTGTGATTATATACTACTTATTTTGGATATCATTACTATTACTATTATTATTTTTTAAGCACACACGGCAACTATATATTCTATATCTCTTTAATATTACGTGTCATGTACGTAGTTTTTGTATTATTTGTATAATATATTATTGTTTATATATCTACATGTCTTTTTTTTCTGTTTTTGTTTCGGTTGTATCCAAGTGAAGTTAAACGATTTGATGACAACAACCAGGAACAGACAAAAATATTATGTTGTCTCATTGTTATAATCTTATTTTTGGGATTTTCTTTTTAAATATAAAATCAACAAAACACATTTGAAAATATTTATTTTTTGATGAATATTTATTTAAAAAATATTTTTATTTTTAAATAAAATAAAAACCCCGAAATAAAAGAAGTGCGTTTACGCATACTCAATAATAATAATAAAGAAAAAAAAACATGTGCGTGTTTCGAATATAAAAAGAACGTTTTAAAAAGAGAAAAAAAACATTTCTGGGTCAATATACCCACAACAACAAGCAGTAGAAGGCGAATAAACCCACTGAGGAAAAAAAAAAAACCCCCAAAAAGAATCATTTTGATAGAGATGAAGACACACCGCCCTACTGTTCTCTATACACCATAATACCAAATCCACTACTTTTAATATTCTCCAATCTCTTCTATTATATATATTTTAATTTATATCGTCCCACCATTAAAGATATTTTGTGGGTGGCCCACAAGTTATATATATATATATACAAGTTTTACACAGAAGGGCCAAAGACTGTACGAAAGAACATTGTCAAACGTTTTCTGTTCGTTTTTTTTTCTTTTCTTTTTTTTTAATCGCTGTATAACGTGACAAAAGAAATATTCAGATCAAGAACTATATTGTTATTTCCTCTATTACCACATCACTGAGTTCTTCCAATCAAAATTCAAAAATTCTTTCATTTTCCGAGGGGGATACACCTAGTTTTTATGGATATCAGAATATTTTGTTGATTGAACTCACTTCTTCCAGAAAAAATGATAAACCAAAAAAAAAATGCGTGACAAATTCAAAAGATATGATAATTAATATTATCGATGCTCATTTATTTCCAAAAATAAAAAAACAAATTCATCTGCATTCTTTGAGGAAATTTATTCATTCGAAACTTGGAAAAAACAAAAAACAACAAAAAACGTCTTAAAATTCCGCCAATTTAAGTCACTTGTCGTCGTCGTCATCATGAATAAAAGTGGAATAATTTTATTAATATTTTTCTTATTCCTTATTACTTAATAATATAAGAAATTCCATTGTGTTATACACGCAGCCAAAAAAAAAGAAGAAATAATTGCATAATTTAAAAGAAAAAAGAGACAAATTAAAAATAGAACAATCTAAGCGCTGAACACGATTTTGAGTTCAGTTCAGATAAATGATCGAGATCAAGCGTTTAGCATAAAAGAAATAAATGAAAAGAGAGAAGAGCCTTGAGACGTCATTAGAATAAAATTAGTAACATCTTTGTTTTGTATATTATTAAAAATATACAGTCGAACTTCTTTTAATCGAAATCTTCTGCACTAAAACATAGTCCGATACGATATGTTACATATTAGCTGTGTTTTATTGGGAGAAATATGGACGCGATTATCATACATTTTATATCCTTATTTAAACAATGTTATTTATCACTGTTTATTTTTAACAGAGTCATTGAATTTTATATTTGAGAGTAGTACCAATATCCGGAATAAGAATTTATCAGTATACGAACTTAGAAAAAGCATTCTTTTCGGAAAAGTTAAATATTAGGTGCGTTTTTTTCATCAGGGTCTAGAGGTCTAGGTTTGCTTCATAACATGTAAAAGCAACAACAACATAACCCAAATATTTATCGGGGTCAGGGCTTGAGATCGTTGTTTTTCAACATAAACCCTGATCCCGATGAAAAAAACGCACCTATTAATCGATAAGAATTCCAAAAAAAAAAAAAAATTTTCCAGCTGTTAAAATTTCCATTTTACCGGATAAATTTTCGAGAAATGTAGTTTTTTTGGTTCCTTTCTTAGCAATTCTTAATTCAAGCATCCACCAGAATTGTATAAAATTTTCATCAAATTGACTTTGTTGATATTAAAATCAAACGCTCCGGTATTGGCGTTAACTGTCCTAATCATTCGATGCATCGGTTCATTATTATCATAGTCCGTTCTGTGGTAGGTTATTTTGAAAAGTTCGACAAACCTCAAGGGACGTGGATCAGTGTTTAGAGGTATCTTCTCGAAAAGGCAAGGAGTATCAATAGCACCATTGACTAATTTATGGATGAAAACAATATCAGCCACACAAGGCCGATTTTCCAAGGAATGCATTTTAATTAACCTTAATATATCTTGGTAAGAGAGTAATAAGACGGGATCATTCCAAGTAAAGTCTCTTAATGCAAAGCGTATGAATCTACGTTGAACCAACTCCAATCTGTTAATATGTACTTTATGATAAGGTGACCAAATATGACTGGCATATTCCAAAATAGGTCTAACTAAGTTAATGAAAATGGATGATTTACCGATGTGAGGATCCGAAAAATCTTTAGACCAACATTTAATAAACCCCATTTGTTTAGTACACGTACTATAAGTACTAGAGATTATTATCTCCAGTTGAGAGGTCTCGAGTTCGGACTTCTACAATATTCACCATTTTTTTTTTCAAGTTCCTAGAGAATGAAATATAAATAGTTTCATAGACTTTAAAAAGTTGAAAGAAATATAATAATTATCTCTGGTCCAAAATCGTAAATTTTCTGGTTATTAAGAGGTTTCCGAATAAAAGAGATTAGACTGTATTTTGTCAAATTTTCAACCTGATTGATTGTACATATATCTAAACAAGCCGACTCCTAAATTCTGAAAACTTTTTAATTAATTTAATTTGGAAAATTTTCAAGTGAAATTTTCATTTTATTTACATTTCAATGGAAAGAAAAAAAAACAATTCCTTGAAATCACTTTTAGTAGTTTTAATCAATATGTTTTTTCTATAAAAAAAAAATACATACATATATAATAGAAATTGTTTATCAACAAAAATTTACGCAATATAGATAAGAAATGTGAAAAAACCCAAAAAAAATTTTTTGACAATCTAAAATAGGAAACAGACAGAATAATTTCAATTCCAATTTGCAGCAGCAGCAAAACAACCTATCTCCTCTCATTCCTCAACCAATTTATTATCATTTAATATTTTAAGTGGGTAAAAAAAAAAAAAAACGTCAACATTAAAACGACACACAACACAATAATAATCGAGTATCTACGTCGTAGGTGCGGTTTTGAACTTTACCCAAACAAAAACTAGACGGATGATGATAACTGTTCATAGGTGGTAAAAAGCTTTTGATAATATATTTGACGATGAGTATATGACGATACTCACACTTTAACCATTCAACACAACAGCTGGAAAGGAAAATTTTTTTTTTGTTCCTTCTACTTTGTTTGATGATTAAAACGGAAAATGCCCACCCAATTCTGATAAGAGACTAAAAAGACGAAAATAATTAACCAAAAAAAAAAAATGTGTTGCTAGTTGCTATTCGACTTTGAGACCTAAATAAAAAGAATGACTTTTCATTCATTTGAAATAAAAAAAAAAAAAACTTTCAATTATGTAGTACAAAAAAAAAATTTTCCATATACTTGAAGAGTACCGAGTCTTTCAATTAAACGCGCGATAAAAACACAATGTTTTGATAATAAAAATTCACATTATTTGTTAATCGAAAATTTTGACTCGATTTTTACGACGAAATTCACATCATTTTTTTTTTTATTGACCTACATTTTATAATAGGGATAAATTCAATTCAGAGGCCAGAAAATCAAGTGTTTCGTCTTATCAGAACAAAAAAAAAAAAAAAAATGTTGAGAATTACTTAAAAAATTGCTAAGCGGAATTAAAAAGAATTAGTAGAATAGATTTATAGAATTTCAATAACGAAACGCAATAAGTTAATGGTTTTGGAGCAAGATAGTGGTGACTCTAAAAACGAAATCATCATGTTATCATGTATTTAAAAGAATGTAGGAAAAAACTTGCCAAAAAGGGTTCTGACCCTATCTTTAGACCTAAAACTCAATATAATAAACAGACAGTATACAATCTAGGAACTGAAGAGAAATTAGACGCGATCCTCACAATACCTCCTTTGAAAATGACAGAAACAAAAAATTCCGAACTAAATAAGGAAAGATAATTAATATTTTTCATAAGAAGGAAAGAAGTAACATAGATAAACTAAATATACTCTATTTTACAACGTGCTTCCTTTAAGATAATTGTAGCAAGGAAGAGCTTAATGCGTAGTTGATGTGTATGCCTCACTGAGCGCGAGCAACAATGCTTTAGTTTGCTCTCGTTCACTGATGATCCCATGGTGAATTGGAACATCAACGAATGCTGGCACACTTGCTTGGTTAAGACGTCGCTTAAGAGATATATGTATTTGAGTTTGATATTTGTTAAAGCTTAAGCCAGAAAAGAATCTATACCGAGACAAATTTAAAAATTCGCGTCAATTTAACGCGAATATAAGCATTCTAAAAAAAAAGAAAAAAGAAAATGGATCGTGAAGATCCTATTATTATAGATAAGACCATTCGGAAATTAGGCTATAGAATTTTAGCATGATCCTTAACTTAAAACATAACATATTCATTTTAAAATATTTAATACAAAATACTATAAAACCTAATCCCAATTCAAAGAATCTAAATTTAAATAATTTACCTTAACAGTTTCATATATTAGATTTATTTTCAAAATGAAAATTCTTTCATCTTTGTACCTTAAATTCCAGAGATTTTCATGGAAATTCCCTTTTTTTTTCTACTTATAAAATAAGATGAAGAAAATCAAAAATGGTTTGTCGTGATTTCTTGTTAGATTAGAAGAGATTCTGGACTAAATTCGTCTGAGTGGAATCACTTTAAATTTGTGAATTTCAAAGAAAATTTCTATTTAGAAAAATAATTTTCTAATTTCTCTCACATCATAAACACATTTTCTTCGAAAACATTTTGTTTTGTTTTCGAACATATTATTTAGATTAAATTTTCTTGTCGGGTCGACTTTTCGAATTTTCAATACTGAACAAATTTCAATGGAAAACTCTCAATTGAAAATTAAAAAGATAAAACAAGAAAATATGAGAAAATATAAGGAAGAAAAAAAAACGCGTCCTGATTTTGATATTAAAAAAACAAGATCAAGTAAAGGAACACATATATGAAATGAAGTGTAAGAATAATAAAAATAATTTTCTCTCATATAAAAGAGAATAGAAAATTGTTTTCCTTTTTTTCTTTGGAGTGGAAAACGACTGAAATAGGCAGATTTAATGTTCAGGTTTTGATTTCGTTGCTTTTAACTGAATTTTTCTTGTAACGAAAAATCACACATGATAATGATTTGGTATGGTTAAAATATAAAGTTAAATACATTTAATATTTTTTTAATTAAAACTAATGAAAAAGGATTAAGTATTCTTATATTTCATCAAAAAAGGATGATAAACAATGACAAAAGTAAATACAAAAAGATAATTTTATGATTTTTTAGCTTAATGGTAAAAGATTTTGAATGGCATTTATTATCTTCTGAAATATTTATTTATCATAAAATTATGCAAAAATAAATAAAGAATTAAAATTAAACAAACTTTTAAAGGAAATTTGATATGTTTTTTTATATCAATAGCGAAGAATGCTGAAATCATGTTTAGAGAAATTCATTGTCTAATATCACATCACAGGACGGATGAGATAAATTAAATGATGGAAGTACTTTTTTTTGAAGATGTTATCAAAGAAAAAACCTAAAGGACAGTCAAGCATAACTATGTAGCTTCATTCTAATTCTGATCGATTAATTTAGTAGTACACTACTAAATCAACTACCATGTACTGTGTCCATAAACTAGTGATGAGCGTGGAGCACGTATTTTCCAAACTATATGAAAGTTTATTCAAATAATTTGCCTTCTTATCTTATTTGAAATCAGTGTGTTATATAATGGTTACGCGTTTCCTTGCCACTGGTTAGTTTACCTTGGACAAGATCACTTTCAAAATAGAATTGGCATTGTATTAAGGTGTATATTGACTAAATGCGCAAAAAGTTTTTGCACGTAAAAGAAAAGTAATTATTAAACCAGAGTTTAAGAAAGTGAAAATTACATGAAAACAGGTGTTTATTACCATTTTATTACATTTTATTAACATAACAAAAACATTTTGCGCGTTTGGTGGATACGCAGCTTTAGATATTTTCAACCCAAAAACAAAAAAATGCCAAGCTGTATATGTGACATTAGATGCACATTAGATGTAGGAGATTTCAAAAAGCGATCACAAAAATTTCGTCTAGAGTAGAGATCTGTGGATTCCATCATATTTACCCTAATCAGCGAATGAAATTTTCTTCTTTAGGGTCCCTAATAAAACAAATTTATTTCAATTCGACTAGTTGTAACTACTTCCTTTCCTTAACATTTGAATCAACAAAAACAAATAAAAAAAAATATGTAAAACTAATGAACTTATTTTAAAATGTTAATAATTACCATAAATACCAGAATTTCGTGAATACATACCTGAAAAATCAAAAGAAAAATTAAGAAATTAGTAAAATTGCAGTTTTATTTATAAAATAAAAAAATACAAAAAAAAATTCTTATTCATATCTTATTATTAATAATAATAATAATAATAATAATAATAATAATAATAATACTAAATGTCTGTTAGTACCTTTCTTGTATATAATCATTAAATTCTAAAATATCGATAAAATTAAATTTCAATTTTATTTCTTTTAAATATATAAAACATTTTCAATTTCTTTCGATGTTATTAAATTGAAAATTCTATTTATATTTCTGATATTTCTATTAATACAATTTCTTATAAATGTTGAACTGAATTTCCGTAGACATATATATATATATTTTCTTGAAAAATGAGAAAAAGAAAATTCTTCTTTTTGTAGATTTTTGTCGTTGAATTATTGAAATTTGACACATTCTAAATTGGATCAAATTACCAAAATATATTAATGATCGAAATTCTTCTTAATAGACACGTAGATAACATATGTACTCCTGGTTTTCTTCATTCACATTTGAAAACATAATATGAAAATATTTTTTTTTTTTTTTCGTAAGAAATTTCAGAATTTCTATTTATTTTTTTCTTCCAAAATTAGATTTAAAATTACCGACTATCTCGAAAAGTTCAATTGCCTAAAGTGATTCATTTGAAAAATGTGCAGTTCTATACTTCAGTTAAAGACAGACAAATGTAGTTTTTTTTTAAACATTATTCGACAAGTCGATATACGAAAAAATATCTTAAAGATATTAAAGGGAATATAAAATAGAATGCTTATATACGAGTTATCCGTTATAGACTAATGGAGAACAGAATTTTACAAGCTTTATTAATGTTTTCAGTCAGCTCGAATATAAAATCGAATCGGTATTAAACTTGATACACATATAAGTCTAACTTTGATCTATCCAAAAAATGAACTTTGATATGGGTGACTAAAGAAACTTAACATGTAAACTTTTAAGAGCGTATAAAGAACAAACCACAACCCATAACTAGCAAAAGGTATTATTATTATAGATCCTGGACTTTCAGCTTAATTATTGATTGATTATTTAATTAGTTAACGTTCAAATTATCTCTTATTCTTATTCTCAACTAAAGAACATATCCAAGCACTAACCTATTTTGACCCCTTTTTTGGACACCAAAAAATTTGATTTAAATTTAATACTTTATTATATTAAAATTTTCATGTTAATTTTATTCAAGAATCTTCCACAAATAAATAATAAATATAAAAATAAGACATTTTATTTGCCTATAATTAAATTTTTTACTTTGTGAATTACTTAACACCTCGTTAATTGGCAAGAATATTTTCCTTTTCTGATTTTAACTTAAAGTAACATTTATAATCTTGCCAAAAACAACAAAATATAATTTTTTTTGATATCCAATTTTACATAAACTTCCTTTAAATTTTTTTCTTTTTTTTAATTAAATTATATGAATTTTTCCTATGCATTCGAAAATTGTTAATTATTAATAAATGCAAATATAAAATATTTGCTAAAATAAATCGCCACCTACAAAAATTTCCTTCTTTAAATTATTCGCCAGACCAGCTGGTATTAATAATATTAATAATTCTTTTCTTGAATTAGTTTCAAATATTTTAAAGGTTAGTTTACACGAGTTGTAAAGAAAGTTTTCGAATACGCAAAGTTAATATGTGTGAACACGACACATTAAACTTTAATTATACAAAAATCTGGTCAAAACATAAATAAGAACAAGAAATTGGAAACATAATAATACTTAAACAAATTTCTGTCTTGGACAAGTTTGACTATAAGCGTACGGCCACATAGGTTCTGCACTTTCTACGTGGAGTGAGAAAAATGTTAACGCGGTGAGAGGAACGAAAACGGTGAGCGGAAAGTTTCCACATCGGATATCACCCTTGTCGTTGAACATATTTGCATTTTCTCTAGTTTGTCAGTTAATTCATAAATACAAATCTTCTTCACAATTGAAAAAAGAAATCATGGCCTTCTTTTTCGAAAGAGGCGAAGAATTGAATTTCAATCCTTCTCTTTTTTTCTATCGTATCCTGCTTCCAACGAACTCGGTTATATGGCCACTTCCATTTAATTACACGCGTATATTTATCGTTGCTCTCATCTTCGAAAGCCCGCGCAGTAAGCGTAGAGCCTATGTGGCCGCACACTAATACGAAAATCAATAAAGAGCCTACATGCGACTCTATTTTTTTAGATCCTCCAAACTAAAAACAGACTATGAAATTATCTTAAATCTTCGATAATCCTTGAACTTTAATCTTAATGGTATTCTTAATTTCATTGATCCCTTAACTTCAGACAATTTGATTTAGTAGCAATCGAGTTACTTTTGTCATTGGCTTTTACCTAAATTAAAATCAAAATGTTTTGTCCTGTTTTGATATGATTTCTATTTTGACAATCGAATGAATCAACATCCTCTTTTTGCAATAAAAATAAAATCATGTGAACAAGCCTTAACAATAATTATATTCTCAGCAATAAAGTCAAAAAAAAATTATAATTTAAATCATTTTAAATCATATACCAAAAAATTTTATCACATATAAATGTCGGAAAAAAATGTCACAAAAAAAACGAAAAGTATTAAAATAACTTTGTGTGGCAGACAAAACGAGAGACGACTTCAGAGAATGGTCACCCAATCAACTTCAAAATAAATTTACCTTTTATTTTATTCATATATGATGAAAAAGAAAAAAATGCCACGAAAATTATTTATAAAAATGTTTCTTTTCTTTTTTTGTTTTATTACACAAAGAAGAAAAACAACAAAAACAATATGTATTTTCTTTGTTTTGGGAAAATTCTTTAAGGAAAATTTTCATGTTAGGATATTGTCTAGACTTTGGACCGAAGAAATAGAAATAAAAGAAAAACATAAATTTGATGGAATTCTTGTCTCAACAATTTTTCTTTTTTTATTATAGTAAAAACAAATGATTTTTTACGTTCTTTTTTAGTAATAATTTGATTCTTGAAAATGTGAAAAAGAAAACTATTTAAAGCGATTTTCTCAATAAATTTATGAAATTGACATATATGAGATTATTTTCTTAAAAAATTCAAATGTAAGAAAAGTAAGAAAATAAATTGTAATTTTTTATTTGTTATCATAGACTCAAACCACAAATTTTGATACACGATAAATCCCACCAAAATTGTAGCCTGAATGGAAATCATAATCCCAGGACTTATTCTTATACAGTATGTGTCGAAATAAATAATCAATTAACGCATTGGACATTTTTTAACAAGTGAGCTGTTAATATGGATCAAAAAAAATATTAAGGATTTAAGGGACTCATGAATACCATTTTGAAGAAGTCGACACATTTTAGGATTTAATTTTTAAAACAATGAAATGTTCCTGCTGGAACGTTTTTTCTTTGAAATTTTTATTAATGATCTTTACAATTTGTTAATGAAAGAATAAACTATTCAGAAGAAGAATATGTCAGCACTTGACCAAAAAAAGCTAGAAATTTCGAAAAAGTAGCTATGTTTAAAGATATTTTGTGATTCCAAGAAAAAAACTAAATTACTTCAATTAAATTCTTCTTCAAAATCAATTGAATGAATAATTTTTCTTTTGATAAAATTCACTCTTGAGACGTAGACCAACTAAGTAAATTTATATAAAGAAGATAATTATAGAAGGTTTTTTTTTATTTTATTTCATTCCACTATAAATCGAAAATGTTCTATGATTTTCTTCAATAAGGAAAATCATAGAACATTCCAAAAACACAAATAATAATCACAAAATGAATATATTAGAATATTTCATGATTTTGAAACAGAAAATCATAATATATTCTAAAAGTAACACCACAAACAATCACTTGATATTTTGACATAAGTGACATTTCTCAAAACAAGTGTTCCTCATTTAAAAAGACGAGTATTTTGCATATTTTCTAGAATGTTTCCATAATGAGTTATAAATACCAGAATTGGAAACGATAGTTGAACAGTTCAATTTTAGAACTTGATCAGTGATTATTAATGAGATTTGAAAGTGATTTTGCTTGAAGTGTGTTTACAATAAGTAATAGAAAAGCAAAGCCTAGTTCAGAACAGTAAGTTTGGATGTACTACTTATTTAAACAAGTGATTTTTTTTTAGTAAATTACTAGAAATTAGAGAATTAGAACTAGAATTATTACAAAATTGTGTAAGAGTAATTGTATTTGTAAATAAAATATACACCAGAACAGCGATTCTAAAAGAGAAAAATAATTTTATTTAGTTTAGTGCTAAATAGTACTAAAGTAAAAATTAATTTAATTGAGAATTAATCGTTAAACAGAAAAAAAATTTTTGATTTAAAATTGAGGAAATCTTTCATACAATTTACTAACGGAAAAATACTGACTAGCTCCAGAGCACGTCAGAAAAATTGGTGAGAAAAAATTTCCCGACGGTAGAAATAATTTCCTTTTCGAAATTAGATTTAGCGAGGTGGCAAACCCTTTTTTTCATATTAGGGAATTTTTTCAAAAAAGGTGGCAATAAACGACGACAAATGTATGCCTGAATCGATGTTCAGATTCCCTATATAAAACAGTTTTAGTATTTTGAACATCGAATCATGTGTTACACACATAATAATATTTGTTTTTTCTTCTTTTTTTATTTTTTCTTTGGACAAGCGATTAAACTTTTCAAATGTTTAGAAAAGAATACTTTTCTTTTATCGACTTAACATGACAAAACATATACAAATATAAAGAAAAATCATTATCATTAACAATTTAAACAATTTCTTTTTATCTAGTAGGCTGCTATTGTTTTCTTTTTGTTTTTTTTTGTTTTTTTGAAAGAATAAAATGTGATCACATCTTCCGCATTTTCTTTTTAATTGGATTTCAATTGAATGATATTATTTTGAAATGAAGTGATTCCGTGTTCATTTTATAATACATTCTGGTTTTATATCGAATTGTCTGATATTTAAAAAAGTTCATTTCTTCAATATTATTTTCTATTTTCAATTACATGTCTTTCATTGCAATTACATGTATTTGATGATATATACATATATATATTGATTGAAAATTGAAGTTTTCCGCTGTACATTTTAGAATGCAAGTTGTGTGTGAATTCGAAATTGTCATTTTTCAAATACCAGAAATTCAATCATGAACACAAATTGTATATAAAAGTGTGAAATATGTTGAAGAAGAAAATTCTCTTTAAGAGAAATGAAATTAAAACATATATACATATATTATATAGACAAAATGAGACGAAGAAAATTACATTCATATAATGTTGTCAATCGAGTAAGTAAGAAGGAAAACTAAAAGAAAAAGAATAAAAGTAAAATTTTCATGAAATTTTCTATTTTGAAAATTTTCTTGTGGCTCGAAAAATATCTAAATAACGAAAAAATACAATAAAGAGATTTTCACTAAGATTAAATTTTCGAATAGAAAAATCAATTAAATGTTATTTTTCATTGCATGACCTTATTGAGACTTATTTAATTAAGAATTGTCGACACTACGATATGTTCGGTAGAATGAACAAACATTAAGAAGATATATTGTTAGCTAATAAATCAGATAATAGCGCCGACACATTGAAGAATTTTAATAAACCATCATATGTGCATTGAGACAAAACTTTTTAGGCCTTAGAAAAATTGAAAACTCTTCATACTAAATAGTCCCAACAGTCCCTGAACAAATGATCGATGATTGACATTAATTTTGAATATAGTATGTCTAGTATGATACGAGGGGCGCCATTTATATGCCGGGATTAGAGAACAAAAACAAATATTTATCATCGAAAATGGCTTTATTGTTTTTCAAAATATTCCCCATGAAGATCAATAAATTTTTGCATGCGTTTGAACCAATTTTCGAAGCACTTTTCCCTTCCGCTCCGATTGAGGTACCTCCAAAACATGCATTTTGAACGCATCAACCGCTTCTTCAGGTGTCAAAGTTGACCTCGCAATTTATTTTTGATGTGGGGGAATAAAAGGAAGTCATTGGGTGCCAAGTCAGGACTATAGAGCGGATGACCCATCAACTCGACGTTTGAGCGCTTAAAAAGTCACTTGTTCGATCCGATGAGTAAGACCTCGCATTGTCGTAGTGAAGAATGATCCACCTTCTGCAGTTGGTTTTCCTTACTTCTCCGAAGATTTTTGAAGTGTGGTAAAAACGTGAATTTTATTGATACCCATGAGTACCAAAGACTACAATTTGCTCATGATCACGTACATAATTATAAGACATGATTTTGAAATCGTGTTAGATCAAATAAAGTTTTCAAAAAAGGAATACTTTTTTGAACCGTGTGTAACTTCAAATTCGTGTAAAAAAAAAATCGTGTGAAAAAAGAGTTGGGTGTAGTAAATGCATTTGAAAATATCAAATTAAAAGAATCTATAAAAATCATATTGTATTTCAATTCCAGGCAATAGGGCTGGTTTCTAAATCAAAATTTTATGGATTTGTTATTCGAAAATTGAAATAAAAATTTGGAACATTAACTAAATAATAAATTTTTATTTTACAACAAATAGTCTAATATGACCTAAATAAGATGTCAATGGATACTGAAATCAAGCCAACATAATCCTTTATTTGAGTTTTAAGAACTTTAAAGAATATTCCAAAATAACAATGTAATCAAATTGAGTACAAAATATTTTGCATCGGCTTCTCTTATTTTGTAGAAATTTTAATTGACGCCAATAACTAACATTTTCTTTAGTCCTCTGGTTTTAATATGTGTAGACTTAGGCTTACAAAGTGGAAGCAAATCTAAATTCATAAAAGATAATATTATTATAAATTTGTCACTCCTATCATTCATATCATCATTATATTGCACAACATAGTATTACATTCTTTTTTGTAATATTAAAAAAATTTTTTTAAATAAAAAAAATGTCGGACGAGATTGAAAAACATAACGAATGAACATAAATGGTGAATAATATTAAAGATGAATCTTTGTTAGATCCACACTTCAAGGCTAATATGTATTCATTTTTCTAGGTGTGATGTGAAGATGATGTTGGGAATTCTATGATAATGATGAGGTAATGAGAAGAACTTTTAATTCATTTTGAAGGTGTCTATAAGAAATAATATAACAATTTCTCATATAGTCTTCGCCTCTTTTAATATATATTTTCATGAAAATGCACTTCAAAAACATTTTAATATGTTTTTTCCTATATTTTCTTCTTCTTTTTCTTATTATGATATACAAGAGAAAATGAAAATATACATATATACAAGAACAAGAAAAAACGAAGAACAAGTACGAATAACTGATGTTAAGAGTGTTTGCTAGTTTTTCTTTAAAAGAAAAAAAAAGAAAACTGCAAAGCATAGCATTTTTATTTTTCTATTTAAAATTTTACACCTTTTTTTGTATGTTATTGGATCCTTATCATCGAAATTAATGACAAGCACATAAAGGAAAAGTTTTCTTTTACTGGAATATGATGTGAAATTAAAACACAACGAAACATCAGTGGAGATGCTTCATAAACTATTAGAATCTTGGACTTTCGAAAGACCAATCATGAACATGGCTCCTGTCTGGACTCAACATAACACCGATCATAAAAATAGCTAAGTCGTTTTTGTTGTCAGTATTTAAGAACGATGTATTAGAATTGTGTTTTCCATCATTAGGTAGATTTAACGCATGGGTAGGGTAGTTGCAAGAGATTTTAGTTTAGTTAAGTTTGTTAAATTAGTCAAGTTAGCTAATGTAGTTTTTATACATTTTTCGTTACTTTTGTATGGATTTTAGTTGAAAAATGCGTCCACACCACAATTTATTTCGTACAAAAAATTGCGAATCATTACATTCATCTTGTCGTGTCACTGTTTGGTGTGCTTTATGGGCTGACGACACTATTGTACCATAATTCGTGAGATAGAGCCACAATTTTGCAGAAATGGGATCGAAAATTTTGTCAAAAGAATCGATATCTGAAAACGTAGTCGTGTTGGACATTTACCAGACTGCTCTTCCTTCATACCATAAATTGTAGAGTCTATACAACATATTTCAGAACTTCATTCAAAATATGTGTTTAATTTAAAATTTAAAATGAAAGTTCTTAGTGAAATACCCCAATATGTACTTTGTTCTGTACCAGAAATTAAGACACTTGGATGTTTCTTTCTTTCGGCTATAGACAAGATTTCAGCTATTTTTATAATAAACAAAAAAACAAAAACATAAAATAAAATCAATGAAATTCAACTGAATTTTTTGTTGAGTCACTAACAAAAAAAAATTACTCATATTTAATTTCATACTAATTTAATATTCATGCAATATTAAAATTTACAATTTTTACCTTAAAATAAGGGCTTTTCTTTTACCAATTTTGTCTAAAATTCTCACCCATTTATTACCCGAAAACCATATAAAACTTTTATATATTCCTAATTAATGCAATAGTGTTGAAATACTATAGCTTTTATAACTGATATTATCAAGAGTAATTGATTTATAGTACGTGTAAACCACAAAATAAAAAAAAACAACCAACTTCAATAATATGAATTTTATGAATTTATTCAAATTTTCATAATTCACAAAACACAAAAAAAAAACATGAAATCAGAATTATTCAAATAAATTATATTAAATTAAAATTCATTTTTTACAATTGCATGTAAAATATTTAATTACTTTTAAAGCATAAATATATAAAATAAAATTGTAGAAAAAAAATAAAGGACATTCATGATTTTTTCTTCGAATAATATTTTTCCTTTACGATTTTAAAAAGTACTTTTAAAACACTTGCAATTAGCAATAAAGAAATTACACGGAAAACTTGAAAATAATATAAATAATAAATACTCGACTGTTGAATAAGTTGATTAAATGAAAAAAAAAAGGAAAGATAGATATTATATTTAATAATTTAGTGTTAATGTGCTGAAAGGTAATTATTTACATGGATTTTTCTTGTAATCACTTTTATTTGCAATTAAAGGAAAATTGTATTAAACATAATTTATAATTCATATTTTTAAATATTGAAACTAGTGTTTTTTGGTTATCGAAAATTAGATTTCAACTTGTATGATTGAAATATAGGTAGTCGAGAAGGACCTTGCACTGAGGCCTTGCTATTGCCCATTGTACCCCATTTTAGAAGTTACCCTTCTGGCCTCTGGAAAAAACGCACGAGGAACTGAAATCACAAATTCAAACTAAGAACATGTAAAAAAATGTTTTCTTTCTTTCAATCAGACAGATTTGAACTAAGTGTACGGCCACATAGGTTTTGCGCTTTCTACGCGGAGTGACAAAAATATTAACGCGGTGAGAAGAACGAAAACGGTGAGCGAAAAGTGTCCACATCGGATATCACTCTTTCTTTAGTTTTTCAGCTAATTCTCAAATACAAATATAAATCCTCTTCACAATTGAAAAAAGAAATCATGGCCTTCTTTTTCAAAAAAGGCGAAGATATGAATTTCAATTCTTCTCTTTTTTCTATCGTATCCTTCCAACGAACTCGGCTATATGGCCACTTCCATTTAATTACACGCGTATATTTATCGTTGATCTCATCTTCGAAAGCGCGAGCAGTAAGCGTAGAGCCTATGTGGCCGCACACTAACGATCACGACTCCTCCAATCAGTCAAGAATGAAAATAAACAAGAATTAGAATGATACTGTATTATCCTTTTCCGTATTAGTATTAAAAAACTAAAAACAAATTAAATTAGCAAAATCTGAAAACTTCTATAATACAGAGTGGACGATTATAATCAACTATTAGGAAAAAAAAAGTTTCAAAAAAATTAGAAATTTGTAACGATCAAAATCAAATTCTAAACAAACATATTCTTTAACACAATTCATTAATCCATCTATTTATTAATTAGGATGAATGCACAAAATTGAGACCATTCTAGCAAAAAAAAATTCCTCATAATATGTTCTTAACAGACTCAAAATTTTTTTTTGAATATTAAAAATAGAGTACCTTATATATAATATACATTATCAACGTAAATATTTTATAAATTTGAAAATAAAACAAGCAAAAGCATAGCTCTTAGTTAGTACCGTTGACTGGAAAATAATTTTGGATTGAAATAAAATGTCTTTTTCAAATATAGCAGTTAGTTGCAGGGGCTTCTAGTAAAATTTATTTGAATTCATTTTCGTGTATTTCAGTTTGTTGAAAATTTTTTGGGTGGGATAATACATTACAACCAACATACCACCCACAAATTACACAAGAAAAAAAAACAAAGATATTTAAACCCATAGCAATAAGAAAATTTGTGTCCAGTTCCAAACAGCATGAATCCAATTTTCTACTTTTATTTCAAATTCTTTTCCTTTTATTGTAATATACTTTTCAGTGTTCTTTTTTTTTATTTTCCAAAAAAAAATTTCTCATCATTTAATCTTATTTCATTTTCCCGGTTAGAATTTTCGCCACACATTCATCAATTCGCCGCCGCCTCCATATCTACTGTTTAACCTTTTGCTTGAATGTTTTTAGTTAAAAAAAAAGAAAAGGTGATAGAAACAGTTATTTCGGTTGCTATTTAAAGTTCTGAGCTCCAATGGAATAATTTTCATACATTTCTGTATTCCCGCGACTGTAAGATATTTTAACATTTTGGAAAAACGACAAAACAACAACAACAAAAACAATTTTCCTTGGCATTTTTTGATTCTATCTTTATTTTTTCATAATTTATTGACAGCGTCTGACTGGAGACGAAAATCGTCATTGAACACAATTTTTGTTACTTATGTCGTCTACACGATATTGTTGTTTATCTATAGGTAAAAAAAAAATATATTATCCATATTTTCGACGTGAATGTCGTCTAATATTCGTACTAAATAAGAATTTTTTTGAAATAAATCCCGTGTGCTTAGGTAAACACGATTTCTTTTTATTATTTGTTGTAGGGCTTTTTATGCCCTATGGTAGGTACTACCAGAGGGTATATTAGTTTTGTCACTAAGTGTGTAACACATAGAAATAATAATCGGAGAAAAATTTCAAAGGTATGGTTGTGTAGGGAATCAAAAGTTATATCGATTTATGCATGTCCGTCCGTCCGTCCGTAGACAAGATAACTCAAAAACGCGTTATCCGATTTTGATGAAATTTATAATTTGAGTTGCTTATTCCTTAACTTGGTTTGGTATTGCATTTGAGCCAAATCCATCCACGGGGGGCAAAGTTATAAAGGAAAAACCAGGGTGACCAGAAAGTTTTGTCGTTTTTTTCGTAATGGTTTTTCGGATGTAATTGGAAAATTTGTGACCCGATTTTGTTCAAATTAATTATGTAGGTTAACTGCATAAATAGACGATACCGAGTTAATTTTCAGTCAAATCGGTCTAAGGATACTGGAGAAAGAAATAGTTGTATCCTAAAATAAGCCTGTTCATAAAGTTTTTCCAATGTATTTTAAAAAGTTATATACGGATTTGAATCAAATTTACGAAACGTGTTTATACTATTAGACGCCAGCCTACCTGTGAATTTGGGCCGATTTGAGAATGAAGAAACGAAGTTATGGAGAGAAAAACCTTAAAATATTCAATTAAGCAGAAAGTTCGTGGCGTTTTTTTTCCAATAGATGGCTTTAGAATCGTATAACTTTAGTAGTTCTAATCCTATCAAGTTATGTTATAGCGCGCTGAAAAGGTGACATCTTATAGAATACTTAAAAAAAAAATTGTGAAATTCTGGCAGAACAAATTGGGGTAATTGGGTTTCGAAAATGAGCCAAAATTCTGAAAAAAATTCCCTATATTAATGCTCCATGTTTGGTACTACCGTCCGTCCGTTGACAAAATAACTCAAAAACGCGTTATGCAATTTTGATGAAATTTAGAATGTTACTTGGTTATTGCTATAGTGGTTTTGGTATTGCATTTCAGCACAATCGACTGAGGGGCAGCGAAGTTAATAAGGAAAAACAGGGGCGGCCATAAAGTTTCGTCGTTTTTTTTACATAGTTTTTCGGGTTTAATTGGAAAATTGGTAAAGCAATTTTGTTTAAATTAATTATATTGGTTAACTACATTAATAGACCATACCATTATAAATTTCAGTGATATCGGTCTCAGGATAGTGGAGAAAGAAGTTGTCGTAGGAAGAAATAACCCTGTTCAGAAAGTTTTTTTGATGTATTTTCAGAACTAATGCACTGATTTGAATGAAATTTGCAAATAAGACTTATGCTACTAGGGTCTGAGTTACTTACAAATTAGAGAAAATTTTGAAAAGGGCAAACAAAGTTATGAAGGAAAACCTCGATATATTGTTAGTTTTCACAATTTTTCTCTCCCATTTCTACCATAGGGCATCAAAAAATCGGCTATAGGCCGATTTTACATTACTTTATGTTTTTCTTCTCTTTTTAATTAAAATATAGGTGCTTACTTTTATTTTATAGTGATTCATAACATTCTTTGAAGTGAGGAGGAATGTTGTGAGTTAAATTATATCAAATACGTCAATAATATAGTTTTAAAACGTCATTAAAGTCAATTTAAATAATGGAATTCAATTCAATTAGCAATTATTGCGTAAATTACTTATTTGTTTGGAAATAAATTAACTTACAAGAATGAGTTCCAAGAATGCATATTGATTATGATATTTTTCACATAATTCAATTTTCTTCTTCAAGTTATTTGTGAATGAATTCTAAAAGTACACATTAGGTGTTTGGAAAACAGACACTATCAAATTTAAACAGACTGCTCTCTCTCGACCTATGACGTCCGAATAATATAATGTAATAATGAAATCAATTTACGTAAGCAAGTACAATTATTTGTATTGATTTTTAATTGATACTATAGAAATTAGAATTAATAATGTCGATATCCTATTGGTAACTGGAAAGGTTTTTTTTTGAATAATTAGGTTAGTTAACGTCAAAAGAATCGTTAAAAATTCACTCAACTTTTATTGAAAAAGGAAAATTATTAACAACCGCACTTATCAAATAAAATGTTGTATACCTGGCCACCTACATTTTTTCGTAGGGTTATAGTTTCTTTATAGAAATTAGTACATAGTCTTAATTTTTAGTGTCATACATGATAAAATTAAACTAAAAATTATATTCAGTAAAAAATCAACATTTCTAAATTGTTTCGATAAAAACAAAAAACATGTCAAATATCTCGCGGGGAATATTAATTTCGTGTTACGTAAATTAAAAACGAAACCGAAATTTTTTATAGAATTTTTTTTTTAATTTAAATCATTCTTTAATTTCTAAGAATTTTACAAAATTAATATTAATTAAAATTATAAAAAACAGAAAAAACCAAACAAAAAATATATTTATATATAAAAAAAACCCATTATTATTATTTTTAGAATAATATAAAACCATCAACAATAATAATATCATCAAAATTTCATATCAAATTCTAACAAATTCGATAAAAAAAATATTGATAAACGTTCTCCCTTTAAAAATTTCTGAGAATTATTTTCATGATCAAAATTTTTCTTTCACATAAAAGTTGCACTTGTAATTCGAATGGAAAATAATAAAGGAAAAACAATTATCCAAAGTTTGTCGTCATAATTTCACTCCTCATTTACCCTGCCCGTCCTCCTTTAAAAACCAACATTCTATAATCAACGAAAAAAGCGAAAAAAAAAAATTGCCGTCATTGATTATCATCAATAGACGCCAATTGAAAAAATTTTTATGGCGCCTTTTTTCTATTTAAAAATGATTAACAATCGATAATAATTTGTGCAGCCTTTATATTGGATTTAGGTTTTCTTTTATTTTTCTGCTTTTTTGTTGTCATACTCGTTTCCAACTAATTTCCAATAGAACACCAAAGAAAATTTATAAAATCTAAAATATATTTCCCTATCCCAAAGGTTTTTTTTTTAAAAAAAAAAAAAGAAAAACAAAAAACCCCACAACATGTACTCTTACATAAATTTATGGCGCCTAAAAAATTTTGCACTTATCAAGTGCAATGTTTTTTATATCATATAATAGGTTGTTTTTACGGTATTTAAATAGGAAATGGGGAAAACCCCAGAATACAAGTCTAAAACAAAAAAACAAAACAAAACAAAATTTTTTTTTTTTGTTAAGTTTATTAACATAACACAAATGGTGGAATGGCGCGCAATCAGTCAATTATTTAAAAAGTCACGTTGTTGTGAAATTGTTTGTACATAACAAAAAAAAAATAATACAGAAGAGGCCAATAACAGCAGTGTGAAATGTAAAAACAAACAAAAATATGCATAACAAAATTATGGAAAAAAAAAAAAATCAAAAGCTTTTATTTGACGTCAAAAACTTAAAACACCAAAACACAACTGGAATAAAGGAAAGAACACAAAAAAAATTAACTTTTGCGTCTATCATATTATCTCTATATATTAAAAATACACAATTGTTTATTCTTCTTCAGGTGAAGTATTTTTTTCACTGGAATCAATTTGGATATTATAGTTGAATTTTTTTCAGCTTCCCCCCGAAACTACATACACTAGGGTATGGCGTGATTAATTACTTTTTCGAGGTCTGTGAACAAGTGAGTAATTAAGACCTTAAGATAATTAATTCCTTCCTATGTAAAAAAAACTTTTTAAGCAAAATTGACTAATTTCCAAAAGAGAAAACCTATTATATGGAAGATAAAAAAAAAAAATTATAAAAAATATTCTCTTAAAAATACATATGATTCTCTTTATTAAAAAAATGATAGATAGATTACATTATGTTAGCAAAGCAGAGATAGAAACAGATTTATCTTTCATAAACAATTCTAACACTTATGTAAAAAATAAGAATCACTATTCATACAGGAACTAACACTTAAAATATTAACAGAATTTCTTTTCTAATTATTATTCGTACACGCTCCAATGCTTGAAAACGTGTTGGGAGAATACAATATTTATACAAATATTAAGTTAAAAGAAATTTCTTTGTTTCATTCTTTCTTTAGTCCAAAATCCATAATACTATTATAAGACTCTTAATGCTCTCGCTTACTACAATTATCTTATAGGAAGCACGTTGTAAAATAGAGTATATTTAATTTTTAGGTTACTTCATTCTTTCCAATGAAAAATTTGTAATTTTCTTTCCTTATTTTGTGCGAAATTTTTTGTTTCCGTCATTTTCAAACAAAGCATTGGGAAGATCGCGTTCAGTTGTCCCTTTTCAACATTATTTTTCTCTTAAATGAAATAATTAATTTTTTTGGCCTTGAATAATCAAAATTTGGATTAATTTTGTTTGCGGAATTAATTACTTGTTCAAACCATGCCCTAGCATACACTAATTAGGATTGAAAACAAGCCGAGAGAAATATAATTGTTTTAAATGTTTCGTAATATATTATTTTTGATTTTCAAACAATTAAAGTTTGGTTTGGCACAAAGGTTAAGTTCAATTATTAGAATGTACAAAAGAGAAAACACTAATTATACATAATAAAAAAAACCTAAAGCTTCTAGAAAACGCCCTTGAAAGCACTTTAAAAACACAACACAAGAAAAAAAAACCCAGTTCCATTTTTGATAAAATTTCAATGAAACATAAATTTATGAAATTAAAAAAAAAACGTGAACAAATTTTCGTCATTTTATTAATTAATTAATTAAGGTTATAAAGGGGTGAAAAAGGTGAGATAAACAAACTGTACAAAAAAACATAATTTTGTATACAATTAGCTAAGCTTTTTTTTTTCGTTTTCCCAGAATTTACAATTTCATAATGTTGTGAACACAAGAAAAAGAAAAAAAACCCATGAAAATTATATATTATTCTTTGTAAAAACTTTACAATTGTTTCTAAGCATGATAAAAGAAAATTTATAATTAACAGGATGTCCGAAAAGTCACATAAATTTGGATTTCACTGAAAAACATTTGAGATATTATAGAAATCATATTCGTAAGTTCATGTGTTCGAGAACCCTGGAAAAGATTTTTTTGCACCAAAATTTACGAAATACGAAGTTTACGATGAATACGAAGGTAATACGAAAGTTTTACAAAAGGATCATGAATACCTTAAGTGTAATATAAATGATATGAAAGTTCTAAAAACGAATTTATTTGAGGTATCCTATAGAATTGAAATGTGTGGCTATTTTGTTCACAAAGGTTATTAGGATTCCTGAAAGACTTTACACAACGAATTTCAGTGTTAAAGTGTTAAAAACTGTGAAACAGACAATTTGACTTAAACACAATTGACACATAATTTCAGTAGAATTGTATTTATCATCTTTAACATTAAATTCTCAAGCCTGAGCCCTAATAGATTAAATATATTCGGGAAATTTCTTTTCAAATTGTTATATTAGTTTTAATATTACCCCACGACTCCCTTGGACTTATTTTAAGGCATAATTTCTAAATTTTCGAGTCTCCATTAGACTTTTTTTCAGTCCGAAATTATGTCTTGAAATAAACCCGATGGCGTCGTGTGGTTAGATCGAAAAAAAACATTATGAACAGGAATATTTTTCTTTCCTACAACTATTTCTTCTTTCTTAGACCGATTTTTAAATGAAATTTAACATAGTACCGTCTATAACCAACAGCTCTGCCTGGGCTGATTTCTGTAAAATGCAATACTAATGTCCTATAATAAAAGTATCTCTCTCCATGCCACCCCCACTATTAATACATTTTTTTTGAGATTTTAATGAGAACAGTTTAATAAACTCTTCTTCTGTTGATTGAAATTCATTTTCAGCCCGCACACGGTTGGGTATTCTGCTAGTAGGACAATATAAAGCATAAATAAAATATTTTCAAGGCACGACGTCCCTAAAAATACTATCGCAAATACTATTCTGTTGGACAAAATGCATCTTAACATTAATAAACGGTCCTTAAGGAAATATTCAAAATTAGTCATCATAAAACTAAGTATGGTAGAAACGAACCGGTTTCCCGAATGCTGAGATCAGCTAATGATAATGCTAAGGTGTTTGATTTCTGCTTGAGCAATGTTAAAAAAAAGAAGACATTACTAATCGTTAATAAAAAAAAACAAACAACTTTATTATAGTGAATTATATTCACGGTTCCTAGATATTTCAAATTAAAATAAAACAACCAGTTAATGGGTCTGACCATAGAGATACATTAACTAGAGATATTAATTTGCTGTTTCATGTGGGCTGTCAGAGGGCAATATGAAACTTGGGTTTTTTTGTAGGAAAATAAAAACAGCGCAAATTTTAAATGCTAACGGAGGAGAAACCAAGTTAAATTATTATATCGTATTGGTTGAGCGGCTAGTCGTTATCTCCGAAACTTGGAAAACTTTGGCTTCTATCGCTTGGAGTAAGCGAGCGAGAAGATAAAATAAAGACCATTTCTCCTCCATAATTTTGTATGAAAATGAGGTAAACGAAATCTCCAGTTAATGTAACTCTATGGGTCTAACACATAAAACTCAATAAATGTAAATTTTTCTTAGCTTTTAACTATACCCTGTAATTTATTCATATATATTTTGCTTAAATTTTTTTTAAATATTAAATTGCTGCTGCACAGGTAGAATAACAGAAGTGTAAATTGGCTTTTATGCAATGACACTATGACATTATAAGTGTTAATGCTGTTATCACAAAAATTCACCACCAAGGTTGATATTGTTTACAAGGGCTTTTTTTCGTTTGTTTGCTTGCTGCTGCTTGTGTGTGCTCTAAATATATAAATTCTTCAATTCAATTTCTTGAAATATTTGAACATACACAAAAAATATGGTAACAAATTCCTTAACTGAATAAAACAATAAACATTCAACATTTTTTTTTTTTGGTGTTTTTATTTTGCATTTTATTAAAAATTTGCATGAGGAAAAGTGGCGCAATTTGTGAAAAACAAAACAAAAACAGAAAAAATATGCTTGCGCGCACATGGAAGATATTAAAAAATCAAAATCAAAATATTGAATAATTTATAAAAATAAATTTAAGTAAATAGAATTTTTTAAAATTGAAATTTTTCTTTAGTTTTTTTGTCTTTTTTTGCAAAATATGCAATTTTCCGCTTTGTGGTATGCGTTTTTTGACGCAATTAAATATTTTATCGCGAAACTAGAAATTATACGATTTTGATGATATATTATTTATTGTGTACACAAAAAGAAAAACACGCGCAATTTCTTATTGTTTATTGAAAAAATAATA
Source organism: Xylophagus ater (assembly GCA_963422695.1). Taxonomy (NCBI): domain Eukaryota; kingdom Metazoa; phylum Arthropoda; class Insecta; order Diptera; family Xylophagidae; genus Xylophagus; species Xylophagus ater. The sequence goes on from OY730483.1 coordinate 7,524,611, forward strand.
AAAGAAATATGCAAAAACGAAATATTTCAATGAAACTTGAACACAATATTTACAATGGAAAAACTTTTTTTTCTAGAAAATATATATTTTTTGAATTTATTTATATTTGAATAACATTAAAAGACAAGTTATTTGAAATTTTTTATACGAAAGCTATTTTTATTATGTGTTTCAGACATTTTGTTTTGTTCAGCACAATGTTATCTGAGTGTATATTAACGATGCACATTTTGATTAATCGCGTTTATTTATATTTGTAATTATTATTTTTTTTGTTTGGTCAACAAGTTGCTCAACCATTTGTTGACAGAAAAATTTAGTATATTACTGCATTCAAAAAGTATTGAAACTTATTACATGAGATTTTCAAAGCAATCTACTACGAATTGAAAACGATGTTCAATCAATCATAATTAACTCTACTTTACTAAAGCGAGGAAAAAAACGCATATGTTGGTCTCTTCAGGTAGATACAGTGATATTGTAAAAGTTTTGTTAAGTTTTTGAAAACAAAATCGCATACAAGCATCGATTTTTGAGCAGAAAACATTAGAATGTTCGGAAATTTCATGCTGATTTCCAGAAAATGATGTCTAAACATATTTCAACATATTAACGTTGTCGATAAAATATGTCTGCATATATGTATATGCATCTATAAGAAAACAAAATGTTCGAGATAAATTAATCCTTGTAATTTTTATACCATTTTGAAGATGAAGAGTGCAATTTAGACACTCAAAAATGCATAACAAACAAAAAACGAAAAAAACGCTACATCACCATTACCATTTATTGGAGGAACTGTACAAAAATTTTCCTAACGATAACAACTTCAAGAGCAGTTGAGCAGTTTTTTTTTGCTAAGAAATCTGAAAAATGGAGAAAACGGTTATGGAGCAAAAAACGATTAATGCACGAACACAAGATCATAGTAATTGAATAAAGGAGTATTCCGATATTTTTTGAACACAGCAGTATTCTATCTCAAAGAATTTTATGATATTTGTTGAATTTCTAAGTCTTGTTAGAACATTTTACAATTTTATAAACTTAAACCAAACGGCATCACTTTAAAAAACGTTTGAGTCTGGTTTTTCGTTACAATTATGGTCAAATTCTTATTTTCATGATATCAGTCTAGTTCTCCTCAACAGATAGGAATTATGTCCATATATGAGTAATTATAAACTGTTACTAAAAATGACTGTAAAAGTCCATATCGTAATTTGAATAGTATTGAAAATGTATCTGCAGAAGAATTTTAGGCGTTTATAATACAAATAATTAACTTTAAATATTTAGAAAAATAGAATTATTATTCAATTATAAACATCGAATCCTCAATCTTACACTCTCTTCTTTTTACAATTATTTATTCTTCTTGTTCGCCCAAAATATTTAATAAAATTTATAAAATGAAGTTAAATTATCGACATTTATAAGATAAAATTAATGATGACTGATATCCCTTTTTAGATAAAAATAGAAAACGACTTAAAATTTTTATATTAAATCGAATTTTATTTTACAACATTTTCTTAGAACATATTAAATTTCAACACAAAAATGTAAATTTCTATTTAAAGCGTAGGTTTTTCCCTACATATTGTGTATTATCGAATAGAGAGAAAAGAATTTTCCAAAATAATCAATTTCTGTAATAATAAAAAAGAAAAAATAACAATAATTCATTCAAAAACAGGGAAAAATTCATTTATATATTAAGTTAGAAATTTTATTTTAAAATCAATTTTTTAAAAATAAAAATTTATAATTTTAAGTTCATTAAAAGATGAAAAGAAACAAAGTGTATATTAAATTTCCAAAAAAAACAAAAATGTTTTAAAGGTACATATTTAAAAAAAACGAATCATGAAATATGACATCTTTAAAACATCCATTGATCAGCCCACACAATGTATCACCCACAATGAAAATTTTCAAGCATTTTCCACGTTTAAAAAACAAACAAAAAAAGAAAATAACGTCATCGATATACTCTTTGAAATTTTTTTACATAGAATCGATCTAATTTTGATCCTTTTTTGACGTCATTATTTTATTATTGTATGAAATTGATTACAGTTAAACCTGATTATTAGGATACTTTATTTTTATCATTTAAATTTGTTGATCCAATCAATTGTTAAAGATTTTTCAGAACCATGGATCACTTTTTTTTTGAGACCAAAAAGTTTGCCTTGCAAATCATAAGTCTGTTTTATTTGCCATACCCTACACCGGAGCAGGGTAAGTAGCAAATAAAACGAGCAGGAGTAGGATAAAGCTTTAATTCAGCGCTGCTTTACCGACCATATTGAAATGGAATGAGAAACTTTTAGCTAATACACTTTTTATGGTAGAAAACTGAACTAATTTCGGTGTGAGAGTTACGCCTGGTCTGAAAGTAGTGTAGGATTTACACTTTTGTTGCTTTTGTTTTCAATATAAAAATTAGCTCTACCCCAGTGCAAGTGGCAAATAAAACAGACCTATTATTATTTAAAAATTACCCAATATTCTCCTTTATAATCAAAACCAAAATCACTCTTTATAGTAGGTAAACATTTTGACTATCCCTTTATTATCGAATCCCATGCTAATCAAACTACATTTTATGGGCATCGATGCCTGGTCCAGATTTAAATGTAAATATATATAATTTTTTTCTTTTTTTGATTTGTGTAGAAATAGTATTAATATATCATAATTGATGACAAGAAGAAAAAAGGGAAGATCTACTTTATTTATCCAGAAAAAAAGACATTTCGTATATTTTTCATTTCTAAAAATACTAAAATAAATTAAAAATCACAAAGAACTGCTCCTAATCGAATCGAATATTGTTGGAAAATCGAATCAAAAATATATATATGTACGTACATATAGTATTCAAAAATTTAAGGTTTCCTGCAAATTGTTGTTCCAAAGATAAAAATACACGACACCACCCTAATATACTATATATAGTGTATTGATTTAAGATTACCATAGGTATTGTGGAAGAGTAAAAGATGATGTGGGGTAAAAAAAAAAAAAAAAAATGTGATTAAAGATCTATTTTTAAAATTCTTTTTCATAATTTATTAATAGAAAAATAGTGTCACTGACAAACGACATTATTGTGGGTGTGAGAGATGTCGTCGGGAATGCATTAAAGTCCATAACAATTTTTAGAACACGATGAGGGGAGTTCTTCTAAAACTTATGATCTTCCTTGTTAACCAATCCAGCTGTTTTTATACTTTGTATATGGATAATTTTCATTGACGCTTTTTTTTTCTTATTCAATTAGGAAATGTCTGATGTTTTTTTTTTGCGTTGTTAGCAACAAAAAAAATTTTCTATTCTTGTCGTTAATTTTTCTTTTTTTGCTTTTACATAACTTATATTTAAAGAAGAAAATTCATATTTTGTTGTCAAGGTAGTAACATAATACATTTTCCTTTTGATATTATATTGTTAACAACGTCATCCCTAAATCTGAGCAGAGTTTTCTTCAATTATTCAAAGTAAAAACAAAAATTATCTATGCAAAATGCGTGTCCGGAAAAATTTTACCTGTATTTTTACGTGGAAAACAAGGAATGAAAATGTAAACAAAATTTTACGGTTAAGTAAAAAAAAAAAATATAGATTTCATTTACTTCGTGATTTTCCATTTTGTTACAGTACGAACAAGATTATTGCAACATTTGGTAATTGTATTGTATTAGAGGTGCCTGCCCGCACAGACTTTAGCATGTAGGCCTTACTGGCCGATTGTAACTCATTCTAAATAGGTTGGAGTTATTGGGGCGCTTCCGCGAGCTGGTTAGTCTTTTTAATGAAAGACGTGCTGCTTGTCTTTCATTAAAAAGATTCGCTTACTCCTCTTTTCTTAAAGTGCACGCATACAGAAAGTTTGGTTCTTGAAAAGACCAAGCATCCACACAAAATGAATTTTGCCATCTCTATTCTATACATGTGTTCGTTCAAGGAACAATCTCCTATCACGAAGCCCACAATGGTTTTAAGGGTTTTACGTTGAGTTCCAGCAGGTTCTTCGGCAATCAGTAGAACTTTAACTTGCGTACACAGATTCAGTTTTTACCATCTCTGGTAATGCCGGTAACTGAGTTTCTTATTTAAGTCCATAATTTATATTCAAATTATATAATTGCAACTAGTTAAGTAGTTGATAGTTAGTCAACAATTACAAGATTATTTTTTTTTAGAAAACAAATTATATACACGAAAACTGTAAGCGGTAAGAAGTTCCAAAACGAATATAAAACCCAGGGATTCCCGAGTTGAAGTATATTTTTAGAATTCCTGGAAGAAACTTATGCAATAACCAGATTTTAATATAAAGACTCATATCATAATTCCATGGAAATTTTAATGACATACAGTAAATATTTTTATGAATTTATTTAAATTTATTTACTTTTATTTATATACGAAAATATTTTTCCTATTTTAAGATGAATTTTATTTCTTGTGATCAATGAATGAAAATTTATATTTTCTTGATGTACACAGTAAGTAAACAATGTCATAAAGAATATTCCAAAACATTGATTTGTGTCACAGACACAAAAACACATACACAGGTCTAAAAGGGGAGAATAATTGTTGCAATATTATAATAAAAATAATATTGACATTATGTAATTGAGAATGTAATCACATCATCGTGATTGGCATTATCGACGAGTCAAGTTTAATAAAAATTAAATATAAGAAATTATTTTTCTAACTGCGACAAGCATTAATGGGGCTTCGTTTGATTTCTATTTTTGTGATATTTAACTTATGTCATTTTTATTATTGATAAACTCGCTTGATTTTATTTAGTACTACGATTTTAATGTTTTTCTAATATATGCAAAAAGAAACCATCAATTATTGAATCCCTTATTATTTTCTTTCCATATTATGGAATGGTAAAAATTTGCGACTTTCAGAGTTTTATGGAGCTTGAATTAAAAAAAAATCTTATTTTTAGAAAATGTCCGTTCATCTGGCTGTGTGCTGGCCTGTGTCATCATTTAGACAGTGGGAAAAAGTTGTATTTCCAGTTTCAAGAAATATTTTTAAACGAATATTCTTAATCTTTTTTTTAAAGATACTAAATAAATCAAACTTACGAGAGATCACAATTTACGACGAAATTTCAGACTTACACAATTTTATTTTTAGTCACAATTAATTTTCAAATTAACAAGAATTGTAATACGCGGAGCTTTAGTGATTAAAAACCCAAAACACTTTTGGGATCATTTAGATTTGAATTTACCAAAATAGAATTTTTATACTGAAAATCTCAAATTATTTAATTTACCAGTTATTTATAAGGTGGGGCACACCACTGGTACATAAGAAAAGTGAATTTATGCAAAAAAAAAAAAAAAAAAAAAAGTCTAATATGTTTCTGTCAAATCGCCAAATTATGTAATTTATAGTGAAATAACGGTATCAAAACCGTCAGGAAGAAATATATATATATATTTAAATATATTAAAAATAAAAATAGAATGAAAAGTTGTTAACCTTCGAAAAAATACACAATCGACTAAAATTTTCGACAATCTTTTTTTTTTTCATTTAACAACATTTAAAAGTATCTGGAAAATTTCTATGTACGATAAATCGATAAAAAAAAGACCACCCAAAATGCCTTAGCTTGTTAACTGTTACCACTCATAAGCAAAAAAAAACATAAGTAGATAGTATATAAAACTCGAGGCGACACAAATCTGCAATCAATCACAATAACTGCACAAAAATTACATTACAGAAAAAAAAACATCCTCTTCGTCTTCATTTCCTATACATTCATATATTTTTGCAAACCTACAAGTGTAAAACAATCCTTCCGGTGGCAACCGAACAACATTAAGAGTCCGCCAACAAACAACAGCAGTCAGTCCCATATTAAATTGGAAAAAAAAAAGTTTCAAAAGCATTATAAAACAAGACGAAAGAAAAATAAAAAAAGTTGATAGGTCAGAGTATCGAATTGCATCGAGTTGGTGGTAGCCCCCATACATATGTGGAAGAAGGTAGTAGGATGATAATCTGTGGCGCCTTTTTTTGTCGAAAGACTAATCATCATAAAAGGTTTTTACGTATATGCATTTCTTCCTTTTTTTTCTTCATTGATTGTACTCCCGCGTTCCAGATGGTTGACCAGTCCGACATTTTACTACACTATCATAGATATACTGGAGGAGTGAGTGACTCACTTTGGTATTCCCATTTAATAATATTCTCCTTATATATAAGAGTCAAGTTGATGATGACGATGATGATGATGATGATGATGATCTTCATGACAACGAACAACATATCATATACAACAACTTGTATTTTCTTTTTTCTTAATAGGGAAAAATTATTTTTTTTGTTTTGTTTTTATTACAAAACCTGTACCAAAGCCATATCCAATATTATATTTTTCATCATTTCAATTGATTTATTATAGTATTATGATGTCAGGAAACCACCTTATTTCTCATTCTTTCATCTTCTCCCTCTCTAATCCCTCTCCTCCACCTAATTTTCGCTCCTCATCAATAAACCTTCTATATAGATTGATTTCATATTAAAGTGTCTTTAAGAAAAGAAGAAAAAAAAACCCCAGACAAGAAAATAAACATTGAACCTCTGAAAGATACTAAAGAAACATGATAAAGGGGTAAAAACAAAAAAAAAGAAAACAAACAGAAAAAAAAGCCAAGCAGCAATATTTTTATTGCGATGCAAAAAACAAAGCTTGTTTTATAAACACAACAACAAATTTTCTAGCAACATGATGCAATGTATATATAAAACAACAACAAAAATGTATAACAAAAACAACAATATTTTTTTGTTGTTGTGTTTTCTTTTAATTTTAAAAATAAAATATTAAAATTTTTTTTTTCGTTTAGATTTTTAAGAAAATTTTATTGTTGCTAGTTTTGTTGTTGTTGCTGTTTTAATTTAAAATATCGTCGTACCAGAAAAAAACAAAAAAAAAGATTCTATTAGCAACAAGACGAACGAACGAACAATAGTAACGCACAAAATATTATGTTGGTGGTTTTATTGATTTCTATACGTATGTATTTGTTTGTTTTCTGTTTTTCTTTTCTGGGCGGGGAGAGGAAGGAGAGGCCAAATGTTTATTTAATGGTATGATGCGTTCCGTGTTGCGAAGTGAAATGATTTAACGTTTGCGTTTTATTTAAAGTTACTAATAGAAAAAAAAAATTTTTTTTCGCTTATTATTTCTTAATCATATTTTTATTTATTTGTTTTTTTTTGTGTTTTTTTTTTCTATTAACTTAATTTAGTTAAAATAAAAATGTAATATATTTAGTATAATTGAATCTTTGTGTTCCCTAATTTAGTAATTCTTCAGTATTTTTTTTTTTATAATTCATGATAATATGTAAATATAAGAAAGATAATGAATTGTTTTCTTTGGATCACCTCAACACACGTTACAGCCACATAATAAATGGACAATCAAGGAAGCTGTAACATATTTACTATTGGTTTGACTATTTTTCTGTCATATAAAATGGATGTAACCCTACGACTCCATTGGACTTATTTCAAGACATATTTTCAGTCGGGCTGACAAAAAAGGCAAAATTTTAGAGTCTCCACAATACTTTTTTTCAGTCCGACTGAAAATAAGTCTTGAAATAAGTCCAATGGAGTCATGTGGTAAACAATTGTCTTGTAGATGATTCCATGCAGAAATCTCTTTATAAAATGTAAATTCCTATGGTATCATCTTAAAGAGCTACGATCCTTGCAACAAACATTTGAATAAAAATTATCATTGATCTCTGAATTTTCCTCTACGCAAAATCGCAAAAATTTAGCCTATTATTGCATCAAATAAAATCGAGGCGTTTTATTGAAAATATTGTAATCACTTGATCACTTATCAAAGTGTGTTCACACCTTTTTTTTTTTAAATTAATAATATGGAATTTTCCGATATTAAGAAATGTTTGGTGACAGCAGTTAATAAAACTTCTTTTCTTTATTTCAAATAAAATTTATAGGAAATAACAAATAATAAAATAAAAAAAAAGAATGTAATAAAAAACGATGACGACATTTTCTTATATATAGTTTATATTTAAATAATTTAAGATATTCGAAAGAAAAAAAAAACAGATTAAGCAACAAACATTTGAACTGAAAACGATGCCATCTATTTAGTTGCCGGGCATGTAGGTGTCAAGGCAGCAGACAGTTTTTTTGAAAAGATTTTATATATATTTAAAAAAATAGATTTTTTAAATAAAAAATTCCCGTTACTCTGTTGTTGTCTTAAAAATTATTTGAACTTTTATAAAAATAAACGTAAAAATCCTAATAAATTAATATTAATAACTTTTTTTTTTCTGTTGGTTGTTTTTTTTTCGTGTTTTTACAAAATCATGAGAAACATTTTTTATTTTTAACTAGGCGAAAATTACATTCACTTTCTTATACATAAAGAATTTCGACATCGCAAAGATAATCTTTCGATCTTGCTTATCTGACAGCAAGATAAATCCAAAAGTAGTCGACATTATCTTGATAAAATTTGGTAAAGAATTCTGCAGTGAAATTCTATAAGACAACATTCTGTTCTGCTTCGGAACAAAATATAACAAGTAAAGAAACACGATAAAGGAACAAGCAAAAAATTCGTTTTGAATTCTGATAACAAATATTCGAATCAGATGAAAATTACACGTCGAACATTAAAAGAAATCATAATTTGTGAATAAATTGAAAAGTTAATTGTATTTTAAACATTCAAGTATTACTAAACACAAAACAACCTTTATATGTTCAACATTAAAAATAACCTAAAAATAATACAAAAAAAGTACAATATTAGCTGCAACCCGCATTTCTAAGCGCTTTTTCTTAAAATTCTTAATCAAGCATCCAGTCGTGTTGCTAGATATAAGCGCTTAGAACTGCTGGATGGCGCTTGCTCTATTCTGAAGCAAACTATAGTGACAAAACACGCCTAAAGAATCATTTTCAAAAACGATTAATTCAAAGTATGGCTAATTACTTAAAATATTCTCTAAATATTATTTAAAAAAATGATTGATCCAATATATGTCACACCAAATTGATTACTTTCATGAGACAATCGATTGCCATGCCACCCTTACACTATTCCACTGCTGCCCAAATAAAAGCACGATCTGATTGAATTTGAATGATTTCAAGTTCAAATGGAATAAGTTTTCGGTTTGGTTGCCGCTCCTATCTTCCATTTTTATAAATAAAACAGGAATAATTGTATATAAGAAAGCTGAATGCTTGGTAAAAACAGATATTTTAATTCGATCGTGAAGTTTAAATTTTAAAATAGAATTTTTGAATGCAATTTTTATATTTTTAGACTCTGTTTTTTTTTTTTTTTAAATAATTTAATCTGGAATTAATAAAATTATAATTAAAGAAGCTTTCTTTTTCTTTTTTTTTAAATATTTTTGGCAAAAGAAAATTTCTTTGATGAAAATTATTAAATTAAATTAAAATCATAAATTTGTTGAGGACAAAAACGAATAAAATATGAAAATAAAATTCTTTTAAATTTCGAATAAAATAAATTAATTGAATAGTAAATCTTATGAACCGTAATTATATACACAAACAATGTTATCAAGCCTCTAATTAGGTATTTTATAATAATTATTAGTATTTAAAAGCCAATTAAAAAAAAAATTACAGCTGTTTTCTTTTTTGAGTTCTGATACACCAAAAAATTAAATGATTTTTTTTATTACTAAATTTATCTCATATTTTTGACAACAAAAACGAGTTAATATCATTAAATTAAGTTAAATCGGTTTAAAAAAAAAAAAGAATTCTTTATTGAAATTATTGCATTCGTATTTTTTTATTATCGTTTTTAGTGCTAAAAACCATTTCCAAATAATTCAAAAATTGTGATAAATTTATTTCATTTTTGAAAGTATTTTCCAGTACATATTCTAAGAACCACCCAAAATGACGGAATAAGTGAATTACAATGAATGAATCAGCGTCTCCTTAAAAAGTAAGTGGTCAACAGTCGAACAGTAATCGACTGAAAGTCTGCTGGGAAATTTACATTTTAAATTTCGCGAAAACAATTTTAGATTATTCTCGCAAATGTCAACTTTTTGTTTCCCAATTATTGTTATTCTGAACAAGAAAAGAAAAAAAAATTTAGTTAACACATTTACGGATGTGACACATCAATTTTTTGGAACAAGTTAAGGCTTTTTTAATTCAGTGGAAATGATATTTAAATACAATGATTTCATTCCATTTTTGTCTTTTAAAATCAAAATGCATTCGTGTCATTTCATATTTTAAATCGCAAATATGTACTAAACATATTAATTAAGTGTATTTATATTACTGTGTTCAAAAAGTATTGGAAAATTATGTTAAAGTAATCTTCTGAGGAAAACAAAACACGTTTACCAACGTTTTAGTCAATTGTGAATTTTTGAAGTTGATTCGTCGCATGACATTTAGCTCCTTTAGCAAATTTTCAATTATCGCTTCTACGGAGTGAAAACAATGGCAATTTGACTTGACCAAAGATAAAAGATTATCAAAACTACGTCTTATCAAACAATATTTATTTAGTTTTTCGTCAAATTACGTTTAAAGCATTGATTTTCTTCGAGCAGAATACAAATTCATAAGATCACAAAACACTTGTAATTTTCTACGAATTGTTTCAACGAAACGACACATAAGTTATTTGTCATTTACTTAAGTGTTATATGACCAGGTAGTGATGCACAATACCATATAAATTGAAGAAAACACTCTTCCAAATACTTTTTGAACGTAGTAGTGCAAAAAATTAACAAAAAAAATCTATGGTAGAGAATAACACTTGAGTAATTTCGTGAAATCTTGAAAACTTATAATTTTGGTAAATAAAATAAATTACTCAGTACTGGCCCTGACGATTTCTTTTTCTTTTTTTTATCTCTTCAAATATCAGCCGCCATCACATAGCGCAATAATTGCAGTTGAACTTTGAATTTTGAAGAAAAACAGAATGTGGAAATGGAAATTGAATACAAAGATCAAGAAGATGTTGGGTAAGAAATTCCATTTGGTTAGCAGTAAAATTCTAGAAATTGTTCCCGTTATTCAAATATAATTCTATAAAAAAAACGAGCGATGTATATATAAAAATCTTTGAATCATAAATATAAATACATAAATAAAACAAATTCTTTAATCTATGCGGTTTATTCTTCAAGAGGCTGAAACGCCAATGAAGAAGAAACAAAAGACAAATTCTTTAAGAAGATAAAAGATACAAGAGATAGTCTTTGTTATTATTTTTAAGTTTTTTTTTTATAAATATTATGTAATAAGTACCAGTTTCGAATTGGGACAATTTTTATATAAATAAGAACAAATATACGTTAAAATTTTTAAATATATAACTCAATACGCTTCGTTGGATCTAGAAAATAATTTTCTCTATATAGAATGGTCAAATGCAATCATATCCAACCGAATTTGATAGTTCAAAAAAAAAATACTGGTCTATTGTGAACTGCACACATCAAAATAGGCAAAACAATAATGTTTCATTTTCGGTTTTTCGTTATTCATACAATTACACATTTCAAAAGGGCATCAGAAATGACTAGACAACTATCCCACGAGTTGAACATAGCTGGTAATCAAGCAACTGGTCATATTTAAAAAAGAAATTTTATTAACAAAATAAAAAATTGGTCTTAACTAATAACTGAACTTAACTAGTAACTAAAAATCGATCTATAGTCAATGTCCTATGGTAGAAATGGAACTCGTAGTTAACAAATCTATGTTACAGTTCAATGAATTAACTCTGAGAAAAAACAACCAAAGCTACTAATATTTCAAGATTTTTCTCCATAACTTTGTTTCACCTTCTTTAATTGACTAAGGCCTACCTAATAGCATAAATCTATTCTTCAAATTAGTATATTAGCTTTTAAAGTATGTATATCGAAAAACTTTATATGGTAAACAGGGGTTTTTTTTTCTACAACTTTTTATTGGACCATTGGACCATTTTTATTGAAATTTAGCGTATTATCGCCCATTTATGTAGTAAATGTTGTAAATAATTTGACGGACGGACATATATAAATCTATATAACTTTTGATTTTCTACATATCTATAGGCTTGAAACCCTTCTCCTATGATTATTTCAATGCGTTACATCGTTAAAATCATGATTTTTATGAAAATTTATTGATTTTTTTTCCCATGTGACAACTAGTTTGTACATTGGTCCTCTTATTTTTCATTACACTTAACATAACCAAAAAGTCATAGGATGACCAAAATTAAATACTAAGAATTATTATTAAAATACTAAAAAAAAACGCGCAGTTATTCTATTCTAAAAATCAAAATTATTACAATTAAAAATTCTGTTTACTTACATTTTTGTTTAGTTTTGTCCATTAGCATGCTAACTTCTTCACCAATTTGTTAATTTAAAATTAAAAACAAAACAAAAGAAAAAACAAAACTTGAAATAAATGTCCATATAAAAAATAAACTTTATTTTTAGTTTAGTTTTTTTAATTTTTCTTTTCTTTTTTAGTCACTAAATAAGTTCTTCAAGTTTGTTTTTATTTTTTTTTTATCACTTGTTTTTCTTTTTTGATTTTTCTTTTTCTTTTGATTTTTTAAATCATTCACAAAAACTGTTTTACTTGAATTTCATTTAAATAATTGAAATAAACACTCATACACACTTTTTGTTAATTTCGATTAAATCGCACGTTAATAATAAAAAATCAACAAAAACATAAAAATTAACAATAATAGAAGAAATGAATAAAAAACAAAAACAAAATGAGAGAGCAATTAACAAAAAATTATAAGGCAAATTTTTTCGTGTTAAATTTTTCTTTCCTTTTTTTTTGTGTATTTTTAAATAACTTTTTATTTTATTTTATGTTGCAATAATATTTGCAACATTGTTTATAAGAAAATAAATGTTGCAGAACATCACAGTTTTTGTAAATTTCTTTTTTGAAGAATTTATTTTTATAACACAACACAAAAAAAAATAATATGAATAAATGTTGCTAGATGCATGTTTAAAAAGGAAATGTTGAATGTTGTTTGTTGATTGATTGTATTTGTTGATCGATGATGATTGAAATTTTTAATCATTCTTGGGTATTATTTTGTTGCGACACAAAATTATTATTTTGTAAAACAAAAAAACACAAAAAATAATGATTTTTAAGTTTTATTAATAAGAGCTTGAATTTTTTTTTATATACTTTTTTTTTAGATTTTCTTTTAAAAAGGAAAATTGTTTATACAACAAGTTTTTTCTTAGTTCCATTAAAAACTTTGGAATTTGTTTTATGTTGTTTTTGGTTTAAATATTATGTTTTTTCTATTTTTTCTCCTTCTTAGTTTTATTACTTTTTATTTTTTTATAGTAATATTTATTTTTTAATCATAAATATTAAATACTTATGCTGCAATTGATATTATTTTTCGTATTAACATTTTGTTTGTTGTTTTTTGTATTAAACAACATAATTTCTGGTGAATAATTCCCATCAGGACTTTTTAATAAAAATAAATATAAAAAACTACTATGTTGCCACATTTTCTTATTTATTTCTTTTTTCTTTATTTAAAGAAATTATGTTTTTCTTTTTATGGTTTTTTTTTTATAGAAAAATTATATCTCGATTTTTTTTTAATTTTTTTTAATTAAGATTTTCATTCATATTTTCTTCTTGTTGCGAGAATTTTATTCTGTTATATTTTTTCACTACATTATTTTCATTTTTTCCTTTTTGTTTTGTTTTGTTATGTTTTTGTAGAATAATTTGGCGATTTTTAAGTTTTAAGTTATTTTTTAAAATTTCTTTCACTTGATTTTGGTTTTTTTTTTTAGATTATTCCTTTTAAATCCTTGCTTTTTTGTGTCTTGTTATAAATTCTGGAAGAAATATTATTACAGTAATTTTGTATTTTTGGAATATTCGATTTTTAATGTTGATAAGTTTTTTTTTATGTGACTAAAAAGTTATGTTTTGCTATTCTAATTTTTTTTTTTAGATAATTTTTTTAATTTTATATTTTACTAAAGAATCTAGATAAACATCACAAATATTATTATATTTTTTTTTGTGTTATTGATTGGAAAAACATCGAATATTTTGTATAATTTTAAGATTATTTATTTATATAGATTTTCTTTATATAAACAACATCAATAAAAATATTTATTTATGTAGTTTTCATCTAAATATATATATATATATTTTGTTTTAGATAAATAAATCTTTTTTTTTCTATAATTTTGGCTGCTATTTTTCTCAATTATTCTAATAGTTAAATTTTTATTAAATATTATTATTCAAATTTATTATTTAAGGGAAACCATTTGTCGTTTTCTTTTTAATTCCTTAAAAAATTAATATTATATTTTTTATTTTGCGCATTTTTTTAATTAGTTAATATAAAATAGTGATAGTCGTTGAGAAAGCTTCAAAAAATTGGAATAAAAATTTTAAATATTTGAATGTAAATAATTTGTATTTAAAAGAAAATGATTTTAAAATAGTAGAAGACTCTAAAAAAAATGTAAAAATTTTTTAAAAGAAGGAAAAATTTTATAATTTTGGCATACTTGTTTTTCCAGAGTAAAAAAAAAACTATTAATACAAAAATTTTTGAAATTAATTTACTTTATGAAATCATTGAAAAGATTTCTTTTTTTCTATTTAATAATTATATATATGAATAGACCAAAAAATAGGCTTTCTCTAGATCTGTTGTTGATTGTAGACATTTATTTCTGAAAATGAAAAAAAGGAAAAATTATTATTATTTTTTTAATGAATATAAAAAATTCAATAAAATAATTCATTATGAAAATCATCATTCAAAAGCATTCAAAAAAAGGAATAAAAACTAAAATTAATGAAATCATTGACCCAATTATAATTTTTAAATAAACCACAAAAAAAAAGGAACATCATTTCATAGATATAGGCATCGTGCTTTCAAAAATTTATATTAGGGCCAGTAAACTTAGCAACGATATGGAAGACATATGAGTCGTTTAATTTGAGACTGATTTAAGGCCAAATTTTGACAATTTTCAGTTATCTATCGCAAGAAAGACGAAAAAATGATAATTGATTGAGTTTTTGGATTGGTGCCACCTAAAACCAGCGCCCTAGACCGCTCAGAATAATTCTTTGATAAATTTTGTACTATTTACTAGATTACATTTTTAAAATAATTTTTATCCTTACTTATTTATAACGGGTGATTCATCGTGAGGTATTTTTTTCAATCAGGACTTTTTTACACATCACGTGTGAAGCTGTCATTGCAGTTTGACTAAGCAGTGAATAACATTTCAGCCACAAGATCTTAATTCGCATCCTGTTTTCTGTAAATGGACACAACCCGGTTCCTGAAGTTTCTTTCCTACAATGGAAAATCAATTGAACCCTAATAACCTTCCCAAAATCACTTAATTCGTTATAGTTCGAATGGAACCAATTGATCATTGTGTGTTTGTAAATTAATGAATTATTTCACTGATTAATATGTAAAGTAAATCTTCGAAATCTTTTGTAGTACAAATGTAATAATTGTTAAATAAATTTGAAGTTAATAACAATAAGAATATAAAATGATACGAAAGAAATGACATAGGCGTGTTTAGGAAGGCTTTTATATCACATTTGACAAATAACAAGATGTAGAAAAAAACATCCTTCTTATTAATTTATCCTTGACAAAAATAATTGCTTGATTCAAATTATTTAATATCCTTGGTTAAAAGCATTGAATGACGAAAAGTCCATAGAAAGACAAATTCAACACCACAACAACAAACACAAATAAAATTCTTGGAAATTGTTATTTTAGTGATCTCAACATTATTCTTATTGTTGCCTTTCAAGATAATATTTCTGATAATAGCACACTTGAAAATAGAATATGATAAATGTCATCCTGTCGGTGTATTTATCTTCATTTTGGAAGTTATATTGCATTATATACATCATATCACAGAGTATACTTAAACAGATTTCTCAATGTGTATTCATTTTTTGTCATAGTTCCAGTCTGCAAAGTATGCCTCCTCGTTAATAGTATTTGTAAAAAAAAAAGACTGTAAATACATGCATTTTATATAACACAAAGGTTTTTTTTAAACAAATACTATTAATGAGGTTGGACTAAAATAAGACCAGAGTATTGGTGGGCGCCTTAACTGGACACAACCTCTTCAAACACCTGCACACCATGGGTATCGTATCTGATCCCACCTGCCGCTAGTGCAGAGTCGCGGAGGAATCATCATTACATATTCTATGTTTATGTGATGCCTTAGCAAAAGTGCGTAAGAAGACTTTCGGTAAACCATTCATGAATTTGTCGGATACCTGAAGGAATCCTTACTTCATTACCTCAAGAAGACAGCACTGTTTCCAGAATTGGGACAACTTGTCAATGAAACTTAGACAGGTCACATTAGGTAATTAGTTTTTCCCGAAAAAATTGATAGATCTCAACCTGTACAACCCGAGGACAACTATGTACAGCCTTTCCCGATGGTACAATATGCCGCAGGGCTTAAGTACAAAGAATTACACTTCCTTATAAAAAAAGAAATGTCTGCATGTTTTGCAGACTTCGAATATGATCAAATCAGAATCCAAGTTAGTTATATCCTAAATGATTTTTGGGTGGACACAATACAAATTTTAAATACAATTTGTATTTTCGTTATTTTTTTTAAAGAAAATGTTCAATGAATTCAAGATTTGTGATAGATTTATTTTCAGACCACCTTTTTAAATTTCAAATACCGTAAAGTGGCCTAAATTCGGATAGCTTCCTAATTCCGATCGAAATTTTAGTAGTTTACTAGTGAACTACTCTAATAATTGATATCGCTTCCGGGAATATAAATACATTTTCCATTTAAATAAATGTCCTATACAGAAATAACCTACTTGCATCCATTAAGAATTCGCTACACGCGCGATAATGAAACTTTTTTGCAGTAACCTAATTTTTAATATTCTTTAAAAGAAACCGATATATATGTATATATAAAAAATGAGAAATGCAATTACATATTTATGAGAATTTATGCATGCGTATGCATATTTTAAGAAACAACATGACCCGAAATAAATGCGATAATAATAATTTAATTAAAATGCAAACTTAGCAGATTCTTTATGATTTTGGGTGGCGGCGGCGGCGGCATATATCATATAACTCATATACTAAAAATATATTTGGCTTGACCAAAAAATAAACAAATTTTAGAATAAGGAAATTTATGATGAAGACATTTTTTCTCATTCATGATTTTTGTTTTCTTTTTTAGGATAGTAACAAAATTATTATCAAAATAGAAATACCATATTTTCGGGGATGCTTTGCTTGAAATCATTTCGAGGTTAATAATGTAAACAAAAATGACATGAATGACGTGGTCGGATGACTAACAAGGTCTTTCTGTTGATGTACATTGTTTTTTCTTTTCATTAGAAAAAAAAAAATATGATAATAATAATAATATTATTATTGAACAAATACAATTTGCTGAATCACATCTTTTATGAAATTCAACAATTTATTAAAATTTTTGGTATTTATTTTGGTAATGAAAATATGTACCAATAAAAATTCATATGATAATGAATGATAAGAAGAATTCTCGTAGAGAGGGAGTCGATTAGATTATGTGTTATAATGAATAACAAAAAGATAGACCATGATTTCATATCCGAAAAAAGATTAACTGTCCCTTAGGCTTAGATGATTTTGTAAACAAAGCCAATATAAAGTAAATAATCAAATTAGGTTTATTTCAACGCTAATACAATAATCAATTCGTTTTAAAAATAGCCTTTTTAAAGTTATTTTGTTATTTAGACCAGTATCAACACCGAATATAATTCCAACAATTCGACTTAGAGTTTAGATCTAGATAATTAAGGGTTAACAAACTCTGACAAGTACATTAAATATAGTTACACGTTATTCGGGGATGCAATTGTACCCTAATATTGTTAAAAATATTAAACAATCTCATATATTATCTATATTAAATTAGACAATGTCTAACCCACTCGTTTATAGAAAACTAAAAATAAAACAAATATGTTCTTGACCACAGCCATAATACCTCCATTAGCTAAGACCGTTGGTTCGAGCCTAACAACGGACAACAGTGTTTTTTCAATTTACATTTCAGAATGCTGTAAAATACCTAGGTCAAGGTCAAGGAGCTACAAGATATAACAACTTTCTATACCTGTACATGCTAATTTTTGTACGAAATTTTTAAGATCGATTTTTAAGTTTTCATACTTAATCCCACGACTCCATTAGACTTATTTCAAGACATATTTTAAGTCGGACTGAAAAAAAAGTCCAATTTTTCGGGTCTCCACTAGACTTTTTTTCAGTCCGACTGAAAATATGTCCAATTTTTCAAGTCTCACAGAAAATAAGTCTTGAAAAAAGTTTAATGGAGTTGCCTGGTAACACAATTGGGTTATATGTATACTTTGCCTAATGGATAACTCTTACAGGTGGCAAAGAAAAGTAGAGAAAAAGTGAAGAACCGAGACCTGGATTTGAACCAGGATCTCATCAGTCTCATGAGGCCAGGTCGAGGTCTTAACCAACTAGACCATTCTACACTATCTCTACTGCTGTTCATTTGCCTTTTTTCCTGTTCTACTAATATTATCATCAAATCATTACAACTGTTTTTGTGTTAAACTTTTCAATTGTTTTACCAAATTCAGTTGTATCCTATTTTTAATTCTTATACAGGCAAATTATACAAGCTTAACAATAATAATATTTTAGCGCTTGACTAATCCTCAGAACATGGTCAATTTCTTAATAAAACAAAAGAGAATAAACACATCCAGGCAGGATAACGAAGAAACTCGAAAACTTTATTACATTTGATACAAAATGGAAAAAATATTAGAGAAAAAAAAATATAGAACTTTAGTTATTATTTATTTAGGTAAAATCTTTTCTAGGAGATCTCATTTTGGGGTTAAGATTTCAAGGCATATATTATTTTTCTACTATAACACTTTATTGCTTGTTAATTTTTTCTTCGATTTCATCAGAAAAAGTATCAATGAAAATTACATACAATCAAATTTTCTATTCAAATATTAATTTAAAATATTAAACCAACATCTTTTCAAACATTCAAATTAACCTTGTTGGATTATATTCATTAAAAAACCTAATTCATTAAAAATTTATTTAGCTGCGTACTCGCGCGCGAAAATAAAAAACTAGGAAGTTTTTGATATCTGGCAAAAATTTATGTTAATTTTCTTTAAAAAAAACCAATAAAAAATCATTTAAATTTTCAATTTCGTAATTTTTTTCTATACATTTTTTTTTTATTATTCCTTAAATAATTTTTATTAAAAAGAAATCAAATAAAAATACTATTAAAAAGAAAAAGAAAGAAAATTTTTTTTTCTACTTGAATTAAAAATAGAAAGACGTTGAATTTCTGTATTTTTTAATTTGCACGTTTTTTATCCATTTTTAAGTGCAATTAATTTGGAGAATAAAAATACGAAAAATGTGAATTTTTGCTTGAAAAATGAAATAAATTCAATATTTTTTATTTAAATTTCAGGTTAATGGACTAAATTTTGTTTTAGAGAAGATTTTTTTATTTATAAATAAATCTTTTAGCGTGTCATTGACATTAAAAAAAGAAATTTTTGATATTATACAAAGCTATACAACTTTCTTATAAACAATTATTCAAGTTTAATTATTTTCATAAACTTAGCCAGATGTAAGAACATCTTTAAGGACTAAAAATTATGTAGAATTTCTGGACTTTTAACTAGAACATTAGAGAAAACATATGAAAACAAAACTACCCATTCAAAGGAAGTCACCTCAAAAAAAAAAAACACGAAAATTCTTAATATGTCAAGCTAAAGCTGAACTCCCCAATCCTCATGGCTTAAAAGAGTTGGATTTTACACTTTGCAGACACAATAATTTCTACAATAGTAAATTTAAAAAAAAAATCCCATTTATTAACTTCCTCTAACTTGTGAAAGTAAAAGAAAAAATGGAAAATTCCTTCTTCTATAACTGAACATATGCATTTTCTATTTTCCTAATCAATTGGAATATTTGTGTAGCAATTTCGTTCAAATTATTTACACATGTTAACTAAATAAACAAATGATATTAATGTTGAATTTCGATAAAATCGATCCAAAGATAATGCAAAAAAAAAAAATAATAATAATTTTCTGATGAAAACTGATACAACGATTTGAATAAAATTTTCCAGAATATATTTACACTATTAGAATCCAGGCTATCTGTGAATTAGAGCTAATTCAAAAAAAGTTATGACGAAAAGAAACTCAAATATTATTAGTTTAATTGATTTTTACTTAGAATTAATTCATTCAAGTCCCAGATTTATTAATAACGAAAATCATTTCTACCATAAGGTATGTGCGAGCGTTCATGGCTTAAATAGGTGACACATTGAACTACAAAAATTCGACGTTTACACGGCAACTTCAAATTTATTTGAAATCAACCCGGGGTTTTTAACTTTACCAAATTGAAAGATTGACTTGAAATCAATCAGTTTCAAATTAACAAACGCTTGCAAACAAATTTTTACTTTTTATAGTTTTGTTTCGCCTCAGTTCATACTCTATTTTAAATTTCCAAGTCGATTGGAAGTCGATCTGGGTTTACATGCAAATTTCAAGTCGATCAGAAATTTTTTTTTGATCAGATTGACTCAAGTCGATCTGGTTTTATTACATGGACAATTTTTGAATTGAAGCCGATCGAAAGTTTTGATTTTTTTTTACTGCAAATGGGTTTTGGAACTTGGTCAAGCTTTTCTTCAAGTAGATCATGTATAGATTCATCTATAGATCATGCATTTGGATTGAAAAATATTGAAGAGATGTCTGTTTTCAGAAGGTACGTTAATTCGTCAATCTTCTGAGTTAGGGCGTATTTACAAAGAAAAAAAAAAAGAATTAGAACACAGTCTTCTCAATCAAAATCTATTAAAAAATTGGCTATAGGTCTATTTAAAAAATTCTCCTGTTTTCTTTTTTTAAAATATTGTCAATTGTACTGGCACTGGGAGGGTGGGTGGTCTTCCAGTGAACCGACAAGAGGCTTACAATAGATTATCTCAAATTTAGGAATATTTTAAATACTGTCTAGGCGAGTGAGAAAGGTAAAAAAGAAATTTCATTCATGTAAACATATTAAAACTTTAAAAATTTAAAAAAGAAAAAAATATTAATTACCTGTTAATTGTGAATCCATTTGTTTTTGTAGAGCCATTTTTTATGTTTATATAATTTTAATATTCCTAAATATAAATTTATTACTAATTTTTTTTAAATTTAGTTTTTATTATTAATTTTATTGTTTTACCATTTGAAATTTTCTTTCTTTTTTTTCTTTAGAACTTTTTATTAGGTCAATTATTAAATATTATTCCTTTATGATTATCATTAATTTTCTTTAATTATTTTTTATTTTTTATATATTATTATTGTTCTAAATTTCAATATAAATTTTATTTATTTTTAATTTTCAAAATTTTTGTTTTAAATTTTTCTTCAAAATTATACAAAATATTCCAATCAAATCGAATTTTAGAAAAAATAAAATTTTTTTTTTTTTTAATTAATAATTAGAATAACAAAAAAAAAACATAATTTTTGTTTTATAACAATTTTATCACCAAAATAAAAAAAAAAAGTTATCAACAAAAATTTTGACATTTCTCTTTTTTTTTTTATTAAAAACAAAACGAATTAGAATAATTTCCTATGTTTATTTTTTTTTTATTTTAAATTAATTAAAGGACACACACACACAGAAAAAAAAATTAAAACCAAATAAAAAAAAAAACCCTAAAATTTCATGTTTTACAGAAGAAGAAAAAAAAAATGATTTCACTTGACAGGAAAGGGGAAAGATATAGATTCATATTTTTTTTTTTTTTTGTTTTTCTTTTCACTTGTTGTTGTGTGTTGTTTAGGCACTTGTTTTTCACGAAAAATTATATGACAAAGAAAAAGACAAAAAACATAAATAAAAAAAAGCAAAAAAAAAAAAAAAAGAATAACCGATGACGACGACGCGGCAATGACGACGAAAACGGCAAAAAAAAAACCAACTGAAAATAACAACAACAAAATATATTACGGCGATGATGCTGTTTTAGGCAAGGACGACCACGACGGCGAGACGAAAGAGGATCAGTAAGAAGAAGAAGAAGTAGAAAAAAAAAGTCAAACCGAAGCGAGCATTCACCTTTTGGAGTATTTTTTTTTGTTCTTCTTTAATGTTTGGCTCTCTTTGCCTTTTTCTCTCTCTTTTTCGAACGACAAACGAAAAAAAAAAAATAAATTTTATAGGAAATTTTTACTTTATAACAAAAACACACATTCATGAAATTTTAACACACACACACACACACACACTATTTTCTTTATAACAAAATTAATTGCAAATGTGTGCATTAGCAGAAGACAAATTTTTTCTTTTTTTTCTATTTTTGCATGCGCGAGAGCTTAATTAGAAACAAAAAAAAGAAAAATTATAATTTCCTGTATTTTTGTTTATAATTTTAATTTTTTTCCTAAATTAAACGAAAAAAAAAAAAATTTTTATATTAATTTAAAAAAAAAAAAAAAAAATAAGAGAATAATAATTTTCTCCTCTCTTTTCTAGTCTAGCGATCTTATTTGGGTCTTAAAAAAAAAAAAATGAAATCGTCTAAATAAAATGTATTAAAATAAAAGAGACAACATGATATTTTTTCTCTTTATTTTGTTTTTATATATAAAATAATGCATTTGAATGCGTGCATTTCAAAAATACTAATTCCTTCGCATTCGATTTAAAAAAAAAAAACTTTATTCCAAAATGCAAACACTAACACAATCAAACTGAAGAAGAAAAAAAAATCATATGAAATTTCCCCCGAAAATTGTCTGCCTTTTTGATGAATTTTTTCCAATAAGAATCCTCAAATTAGGAAGAAAAAAAAAAGAATTGACAAAAATCTTGTTTACTTTAGTCAATAATTAATTTAATTGTTATTAATTAATATATTTATTTATATACATTTTCTATCTCATTTTAACATATTTTGAATATCATTCTATCTCCTTTCAATTTATCCGTTTTCTTTTTCTTCTTCTTCTTCTTTTTCACCAGACGACATCGCAAAACTTCATTGCGTATGATTTTTTTTTTTTGCAGTAATTTTTTTTACAAAATTCCCTTTTTTTAAGACTTTTTTAAATTAAATTTCAAAATTATTTTCACACAAAAATCAGTCAAATATGCACACACACACATACACACACGCACCTATACACACAAAATGACATAAGCAAAAATTATTCTTGTTTATTAAAAAGAAAAATCCAAAAAGAATTTTTCCTCTTCGTTAAAGAAAACAAACTAAACAAATGTATTTGTTTTGTTTTTAATCATCGCAAAAAGGAAGGAAAACTCGGGGTGGAAAAGAAAACAGTTTAAAAAATTTCGCAACACAACATTTGTCATCCAACAACAACCATTTTTTTTGGTTTCTTCTTTCAATCTTTCTCACACAATTTTATTTGTTTATTAATTAAAATGAATTTTTCTTTAAGAAAAATGAAAAAAAAAAAAAAAAAATTTTTTTTTCCAAAGAACACAAAAAAGGAAATGATTTTTGTTTTTTTTTTTCTTTCTGTTTAAAGAAATAACAAACTGCGATGACGGACGAGACAACGACAGCAGCGACAACGTTGACGCGCGACAAATATTTGTTTTTTTTTTCTTCTTTTTTTTGGATTTCCATCAACGCAATATGGACGCAGCCAAAACGGTATAACAACAACAACAAAAAGAACAGAAAAAAAAACAAAAAAACAAAAAAAAGAGAGAACGCAAATAATATTGATGAACAAGAAAAACACAAGCAAACGAGCGGCGCGGCCTCTGTGATGTTTCTTGAACTCTTTTTTTTTTTTTCGTCGTTGTTTTTTTTTCGGTTCCTTATTGAATCTCATTCGCACACATTCTCCTCTCATAAACAAAAAAAAAAAAATTCATTCCAACACACACTTTTTCCAATATTCCTTTTTTTTTTTTATATTCCTCATAAAAATGCGCTTCAACGAAAAAAGAAAAACAAAAAACACAAAATTATTTTGAATTAAATAAAAAATTACACAATTTTATGAAAATTAAAAAAAAAACAAATTCTAATTAATTATGAATCACAGAAAAGAAAAAAAAAAGAAACTTTTTAAATAATTCTTCTTTTTTCCGGTAAAAAATTTTTCTTATTAGTCAACACACACCCACACGAACGTCAAATGTTTTAAGGAAGATGGAACACACACACTAACACACACTATTTCGTTTCGGGAAAAAATCCGTCATCTTGAAGGCTATTTTCTTATTGAAATTTGTTACCAACAAAAAAAAACAATAAAACACAAATTTTCACTGAAAGATTTTCTTCGAAAATTTCGTATTTTCTTTTAATTAGAAACCATGGAAAATTATCAAAAAAATAAAAAACAAATCGGAAAATTTTTTTATATCCTTTTCCGTTCATTTACCGCGTTCATTTTATAGACGTCGCTGCTGTCGTCATTATCATATATGATTTTTTTTTTTGTTTCTTTTTGTCGTTCTCTTTCTCTCTTATATATTATTATAAAATCAAATAAGATTTATTCATTTTCTCTTTCTTTTTATTTTATCCACTTGTTCTTCTTATTAGAATTTTATCTTGCTGTCACTTTTACACTTGTATATTTAATTTCAACAAAATTTTTTTTTTTTTTTGTGCAATTTTAGTAGGAAATTTTCTTTTTGGGAATTATTTTATTTGGTTTTTTTTTTTAATGTCCCTGTTCCAGGAATTAACAAAATAAAAAAAAAAAAGATTTGATAACTTGCGGGGGTGAGAGAAATTTATTTTGTAATTTCTCTTTCACATTTTTTTTTAATAGTGGAAAAAATATTGGAAAGAGAACAAAAAAAATTTAAGGGAAATTAGGATGTTATAAAAGAAGAATGTGGAACCTATAAACAAATACATTCGCACTAAATAATATTGTGAGAGACACAAAAAAAAAAAAAGTTATATTTTAATTTTTTATTTTTTTTTTCCATAAAACGTAATAATATTTTCAATCTTTTTTTTTTCCACGGAAATATTCATTTAAACACAATATTTTTAATTTAATTTCTTTTTTTCTTTAAATTCTTGTGTTTTCTTTCTTTTTCCCGCAATGAACCTAAACTCAGATACACACACACATATATATCAAATAATTTTTATGATTTTTGATTTCTTTTTTTCAAAACACTACAAAAATAAATTTACTTTTATTTCACTTTATTTGAATAAAGAATCATTTTTCTTTTTATATATCCCAATGGTGAGAATTTTCTTTTTTTTTGGTTTTTCGAAAAAAAAAAATAAAATAAAAAATTTTTGCGTGAACGAAAAAAATTCACAGGAAATTTGATCGCGTTTACCGCACAACTAAAAATGAAATGATAAAAACGAAGAGAAAAATAATATCAAAAAACAAAAAAAACACATATTTTAATCAGTTGAAACAAAAAATTATCGTATTTTCTTTTTCACTCTTATGGGTGATTTGATTAAATTGATGTTTAAAGAGAGAGAGAAAAATTAAATTCTTTCAAAAAGTTATTGTTTTTTTTTTTTGAAGGAGAAAATATGAAGTTTATTTGGATATTTATTTATAGTGCAAAATATCGACACACGAATGTTTTAATGGCGTCGTTGTTGGCAACGGTTTTCTGATTATTATTTTAAAAAATGTTTCAAACTTTTTATTTTTTTTTTAATTATAATAATTATAATTATAATTTATAAATATTATGAATTTAATCCAATGAATACTAAACATAAATAACATATTTCGAACAACACCAAAAAAACCAAGAAGTTCCAACAAAATCTTGAAATAAAATCCTTAATGTGAATACAATATTTACATTTTTTAAAATTAATTACATAATTATTTAAGAATTCGCATTAATTTTTATAATAGTTTATTTCTTTTTTCTTAATTAATTAAATTAAAATATTTTTTAAGAACAGCAATTGTTGAAATGAGAACAAAAAGAACAAGAAAAGCATTTGTATGGTTTATTTTTTTAAATTGGTATTTTTTAATAAATTTAGTTTGAATTTTTTTTATTAGAATAAAAAATTTTGCTAATGAAACATAGACAAACGGCGTATAGCCGATGTCCTATGGCAGAAATGGGACAGAAAAACTGCCAAAACTAAGTCTATTTCATAGGTTTTTCGGCATAACTTTGGGGTTACTTTTTCAAATTTGCGCTTAATTCCCAGGCAGCCTAGAGCCCTAATAGCGTAAATCTATTCTGCAAATTTTGTTCAAATCGGTTCATTAGTTTTTAAAATACATCCAAAAAACTTTATAAACCTTAAGACTATTTCTTTCTCCATTATCCTTGTACCGATTTTATTGAAATTTAGCACAATATCGCCTATTTTTATGTAGTCAACGTATGAAAAGAGTTTCAATTAAATTGGTGTACAAACTTTCTAATTAAATCCTAGAAACCAAAGGACGACACCCCTTTCTGGTTTTTGATTAATAACTTCCCTTCCCCTTGGCTGATATTGTTGAAATGCAATACCAAATCGAGTTCAGGAATAACGAACTTACATTTTCAATTTCATCAAAATCGGATAACGTGATCAAGGAAGTTTTGTCGTTTATTGTTTTTGAGATTTAATCGAAGAATTCATAAAGCAATTTTGTTTAAATTATTTACATGGATTGGCAACATAAGTTGGCGATAATATTTTAAATTTCAGTTAAATCGGTCCAAGAATAGTGGAGAAAGAAATAGTCGTAGGAGAAAATAAGCTTGTTCATAAAGTTCTTTTTAATGTATTTTAAAAACTAATAAAGCAATTTGAATAAAATTTGCAGAATAGATTTATGATATTAGGGCCCAGAATACATGTGAATTAGAGTGAATTTGAAGAGGAGGAAAAAAAGTTATATTAAAAAGAAAATTTTGTTATTATTAAAAAGTTTGAACTTGAATACGAAAATGTTGTTGTTTTAAATTATTATTTTAGATTTTTATTTGGAAATAAAAAACCTAGTTTTAGTAAAACTGTAGTAATTTTTAATTATTTTATAAATAATTTAGAAAATAAATTGAATTAAAATATTAAAATAAAAATGTTAAACTATTTCAAATAAATAACGAAAAGAATTTGAAAAAAGTTATGTTTTCTTCTTCACAATTTATCCAAGACACTATTATCCCATTTTAATTTCAATTTCCCACCGCATATAACATTGACTGGCGCTGTTTATAAATACGATCAAAAATCGACCAAAAAAAATATAAACCTTTTTTTTCGAATATATCTACACATCTCTTTCATGCATTCGAATGTTTATAGGATTTTATAATTATCTCTTTTTAACATATAGAAATATTAGTTTTATGGATAAAAAAAAAATTAGGCGCATAGCAACAAGAATTATTTATAAAAATACTAATTAATATTAATTTAATTTTAAAAAAAATCTAAATAAATAATATTTTATAATATTTGCCGATTGAATTCCATTCAAACAATATGATTTTAAAACGGATTTTTATTATTAAATAAAAATTCTAATTAGAAAGAGAGAGAAAAATATCCTTAGGCCATTGCCATCAAATAACACACACACGCACACACTATCACAAATTCCATAATTATAAATCAAAAAAAAAAAAAAAAAACGTTAAAGTTTATATTTTCTTTAACAATATTGGTTTAGAAAATGATTAATATTTTTTGAAAATTAATTTTTATTCTTTAAAAAAATAATAAACTAAAAATGTTGATTTATTTAAAATAATATTGAAAATATTTAAAATCATTTTTTTCTTCACAATTTATCTAAGACACTATTTTATTCCATTTTTTTTAATTTTATTTCAATTTTTCACTACATATAATATGATTGGCGCTAATAAAAATCCACCACAAATCTAAACCTTTTTTTTTATATTAACGAGAATTTTAAATTTAAGATTGAATTTGTACTAAAAATAGTCGGCTACAAAATTTTTAAGAAACGACAATTCTAGGTTTTTTTAGTACAATTCTGAATTTTTGTACATATTTTGATTTGTTTTTAATTTAAAATTTTAAAAAAATATCTATAATAATGTGATATTTTATATTTTAATAAATAACCAGAAAAAAATTCTATGATTTCAATTGAAAGAACCTAAACGACAAGATTTCGAACAGGTGAAATGGCGGACCATTTTATAAGGTAAGGTATTGATGGATAATTTTTTTTTTTTTTAAATATAAAATAATATATTAAAGAATAATTCCAAATTAATAAATTCAATTTAAATTTGTTTTAAATAGCTTTTAAATGAATTATCAAGTATATCGGAAAGAAATCATGGGCCAAAATTCACCGAAACGAAAAAGTTATTAAATTTTTAAATCCCATGGTGAATTTTGGCCCACCCTGTTAAAAGTTACAGGAATCATAATTCGATTGGGCAAAAACTTCGTGTAACTAACCGTATAAAAGTTCATTTGTTTTTATTTTTAAATAACAGGCTATTGAAACGTTATTTATGGACCGATTTTAATGAAATTTGGTAACACGATACTTTTTCAATGAAAGAACAATTGTGTCCAAAAACTAATTGAATCCGATTACAACAACTTCGGGTAGCTGCCAAAAAAACTTCGAATTTTTTGTATGAAATGAAACAATTTCATTCCATTATTATTTTCATAAATTAAAGTTAGGATAATTGACAAAGACGTGTTATCCGATTTTAATGAAATTTAGCTAGTTCGTTGGCTATACGTAGGCATATTGTGACTCGTCAGGATCTAAAAAAGAATACAAGTCTTGCAGAAAGAAATCGTTTCTTCATTTTCAAAAATCCTTGGTCTTCTTAAAGGATCACTTTGTTGTCCAAGTCTAAGAAGTTGAGAGATTTTTTGTATTACAAAGTTCGTCCAAATAAACAAATATGTTAATTCTTGTCGGTAACTGTTTCACCATGCCCTTGATCAGGCTTCTTGTGGTCTACCTGTGACCATAAACTCATTGGTATAAGGTGTCTTTTCTATATTATGCCAACGTTTGTTTGCCTACTTGAAAATTTTATCCTGAGAGCTCGTATTTAGTTTATCGATCCGATTAATCGAGTCGAGAAACCAAATAGGGGCCATGAACTCGAGCTTTGGGCGCAAATAGAGAAACAACGAGTCTAATAGAGGTGCTAAGTCGTTATCGACCACATTCCTCTTCCATCCTTGGCTAACATATCTGCCGACTCGATTACTTTCAAATCCGTTGCGACTTCTTTAAGATAATTTATTAAAAAAAAAATCTTTAGCAAATTAAATTTAAAGATTTTCAAGAATTATTTCCATTGTATTTTATAATTTCTTCATTTATGTTATTATTTGCATCTCAATTAAGAATCTATAGCATCTGAAAATGTACTTGAATTTTGCAAAATTTTGTTCATAGTTTCTCGAGGATTATCCAGCAAAACTTTCTTTTGTCTATATAGTCATTTGTTTCAAGCACCTTTTCATACATTTATATATATATAGAATTCAACTATAAAACACCTTGAAGTGTTCTTTTCCTATATATACATTTTTGTTGGTGATGGACAACGTGAGCTGTGGTAAATTTTGGTAATTTACATAGCATAACTTTTGAAATAATTCTGCGATGATTGTATATAGTACCTGATTTTTTTCAGTTTTGTTCTTCTTAACTCTGTTCAAATGAAATTATATATCTAGATATATATTTTAGTTGTTATTCTGAATACGTTTTTCTACTTGTTATGTACTTGATTTTTGCTAGATCCTTGACAATAGAATGACGAACGAAAAATTATGATTGTTATCATTAAAAGGCTAGACATAGGCATAAAAAGGTGTATGAGAAATGAGAGATGGATTCGTGCTATAGGACTGTATATTAATATATAAGTAAACTGTGGTTTAATTTTGGCTTGACTAATAAAAACTCATTGACAAAAGATTAAATCGATTCTATATAACTTCCAGACGATGTTTTCCATGGAAATAGTTGTTTCAAATAGGGAAATACAAACCGGATCAGTTTTAGTTTCTTATCGGAACGCTGATAGTCTGTCCAATTGTATATGACAAGCCTTAAGAGACTATTGTTATCTGCAGTTCATTCAAAACAGATACTTTAATGTTCTTAAATGTTTCCGACATCATAAAACATGATTTTAAAAGTTTCTTTTACTAATGAATTAACTAAATTTTTTTCAAGAATATGTGAAATAATCATTAGTCTTATAAATCATCTTTGTTTTGCGTTTCATTTATTCTTATTTTCATATATCATTTCATTTGTGAGATCTGTATTAGGTTGTTCCAATTTATGTACCTGAACTGAATATCAGGGTAGGCAGAAATGGGGTCCGTATCATACATACCATACATATTTATATCTCTCTTCTGGTTACGGACCTGGAAAACAGGACTGAATTTGAGAAGTGTCTATATTTTATTCAAATATTTATAACTCTTCCGAAATATATTTTCTCGCTGCAATATGTCGAGAACATGTTACTCTATCCTGGGGCATATCGAATGGTAAAATTGTATTTTCATTTTATACCTTTCTTTCCTATTATTTTAATCCAAAGATTGTTAAAATTTTCTTGTACTAATCTCTTCATAACCCCACGACTCCATTGGACTTATTTCAAAACTTTCAGTCGGACTGAAAAAAAGTCTTGTGGAGACTCTAAAAATTGGACTTTTTTGTCAGTCCGACTGAAAATAAGTTTTGAAATAAATCCAATGGAGTCGTGTGGTAAAAATCAAAATTTTTATTTAAATTAATTTGATTTCGATACAAACTATATTCCTGTTTTGATACTTATTCATTTGTTTAGCATCTTATAATACTTATAAGTCGTCAAAGGACTGATCAAGGTTTTTTTTATCACTGTTGTTAAGCTTCTCCAATCATTCATATTCTAAATAAATTCCTACTAAGATGCCAAGTACAATACCTTTCCAATTTGATTAAGAAACAAAAAACCGCAATAAGAATCAATCTTTTAAGTCAAGAACATTTTTATCATGATGTAAAATCCCTGAATTTGGTGATTTTTCGATGAATAAGTTTTGTTCTAAACAAAAAAAAAAGATTAGAAATTATTAATTTTATATTTTAAACATTTTATAGTTAAATTTATAATAGCCGATGTAAATCATGGTGTATAGTGTGGTATCTGTTGTATGATTCGTTTTTCTTTGTATAGAAAAATACAAAATCATACAACTATGCAACGATACACCACGTTTTACAACCGTTAAGGGAATACCCATAATATATCATTGAACTAAGTTAAAAACTTACCTATCTAGGATCAAAATTTGAAAAGTTAAGTTATAGTGGCGGCCCTTAAGACTCACATAGATCATATTGGATCTACAGCGATACCAAACAAATTATTGACCTACGAAACAGTGGCGTATGGTCCATATATGCAAGACAATAATTTTCTGCATCTATGTATCTTTATATAACCAAATATTTTATAATTCAACACATTCAGATATTGTGCCGATTCGCTTGTCTGTGTATTCCGGCAGTGCGTGCAGCCCAACGCTCTGCACCTCGTAGCGCGTAGTAATATCTATGAAAATGTAATATCTTTGTGACTAACTTTGGTGATGTTTTATGATGATGTTCAAAATAATACGCTGAAAAACAATATTGTTGTGTTAGACAAAAAGGACACGAATTTCAACAGAACAATTTCAGCTAACAGTAGTAGAAAAATAAATAATACTACATCGTAGCCTATCTGAAACACATCGCTCGACTATCAACGAACACGAGATATTATTAGTTACTGCAAAAATAGTATTGAAATTTTAACTTTAAATATGTCTTACAGAGAGTATAGAAATTAACCTGTAAAACCATATGACCAGTTTTTTTTTTTTTAAGCACTATAATCGTCAAGATGTGCAGGAAACATTCTGCACGTTCGTTGTTTTATTATTATTCTCTGTACACCCTGTCTGATAACTCAACGCACGCTACACTGCTACGAAAGTTCCCATAGTTTACGAGTTGTTTTCAAATCGCAGACACTTAGGCTTAGAAGCTTCCAATTTCGTTGGGAATTGTAGGATCTTTCTTATGTTAAACACACAGATGGGTCTTCTAGATCTTTGAGAAAAGGTTGGATCAGGATTTTCAATTAATCAATTGATGGATCAATTATTTTCCTATCCATATTTTCGTTCCCTTCGCATCGATTTTTATCAAATTTAATACGAAATAAAGTTTATCTATGCTTAATACATTTTTTAAATTTCATTAAAATTGCTTTTAAGATTTTTGACATATAAAAATCATAAAAAAACATAATTTTAAATTTTACAAATTTTATTGAAACATACATTTTTTTTTTGTTCAGAAATAAATGGCTTTTATTTAATTATAATTAATAAACAATAATAAAAAAAAATATCTCCATTAAAATTATTGCAAAAGAGAGAAAAAAAGTTAAATATTTATTTCGAAAAAAAACCAAAAATTCTATTAATTAAAATTTAATTAATTTGATTTAATAGAAAATCCCTCAAATCTGTTTGAGGGAAGAAAAATAAAAAAGAATTAACGATGTTCATTAAAACCGCCACGTCCAAATTTTTTCGAAATTGTTGGTGGTGGAGGCGGTGATTTCCTTCGAGGTACATCAGTAATTGTACGTTGATATCTTGGATCAGCACGTCGTATTGGTGGTGGCTTCTGCTGTGGTGGTAGATTTCTTTGTTGCTCTGTCGTTGGTGGTCCATGATGTTGTCGTGGCATCATATTATTTGGTCTATTTACTTGCGGATATCCTTGTTGTCTCATTGGCGGTAATTGTTGTCCATATTCTGGTGTTGGCATTATCGGCTGTTGTTGTTGATATGGAAACGATTGTGGTGGTATCATATGTTGTTGTGGATTAACATATTGTTGTGGTGTTGTTATCATTTGTTGTGGGATTTGTTGTGGAATTTGTTGATATATAGTTGGTGAATTATTATATTGTTCCGATGAATTAAATTGATTAACAACATTATTACGTTTATCAAGTATTGATGGACGTTGTGAGGAATTGAAAATGTCCATTAATTTCTCACGTAAATGATATACTTCACTGGGATTTTGTGGCATCGGTCCTTTAATTGCTTCAGCAAAATCATTTAATGCCAACAATTGTGATGTATTTAATGTACTAATTATATTCAGTATTGGTAAATCATTATCCTGTTGGGTTTGTGTTGTAATATCATTTTTTATTGTTACAATTTGTGTACTTTTATCAGCATATTTTCTTAATTGTCTTATAATACATGTATTACATACTAAATCATCAGTTTGTGTATTTACATCTGTGAAAAATGATGTATGATGATGATCTTTTGATGTTAGATCATTTGTATTATCGAAATTTAATAATGCATTTTTTTTAGATAATTTATTCATTAATTTTGTAACATCATAACCAAATAGACGTGATATATTTGTAATATTATGACTTAGTTTAACGAGACCCCATTTTTTTGGATTTAATTTCGAATTTGTTGAATTAAAATTAAATTCAACATTATTATTACGATTTAATGGTGATTGATATTCATATTTATTACCAGTTTCTGAACAATTTATCATAGTTGGTGTAAAAAAAAATTTCGATGTTAATGGATTTGTTTCCATTAATTTCAATTTTTGTGCAGCATCTTCACATAAGTTGAGAACTATTTTTTTTTTTTAATTTACACAATAATAATTAAACATAATATAATAAACATAAAGAATAATAGAATAAATAAGATACACCAGTTCGATTTACTTATTAGTTAGAACTCGGTATTAGCCAAAAGCTCTTGCAATTATTAAAGACACTATGTGCAAAGAACAATGTGAGATTATGATGGGTGAGTGTGTAACAAATCACCAGATAGACTAACTAGTCAAGGAAGGAGGAGATATTTCAAAAAGCGAAATAGTTGACATATGGACTCCTTTATCACCGCCGCACACTTGAACTAAGCGAGCTAAACTACGTAAGCTAAGTTTTTCGATGAAAGCGAAAAATTGAGCATTTAAATTGGTCGTCGCACACTTCAGCGAAGCTTTGAAACTACGTCGCCGGGTCATGAGCGACACGAACTTAGCTCGTTCATGTAGTTTAGATCTTAACTACGCGAACGAGCTTCGCTTATATTGCTGACAGTAATTTATAAGTACTTTCGGCATTATACAGTATTTCGACCATCTATATCTTTTTTTTCTTAAGTTATGAATTTCCTTAAAATGCTCCCTTCTTAATCGCAAGTATTAAAAGAACTCGGGATCAGTTAAATCGAGCCAAAGAGTATACAATTCGCAAAATTTCATACGTTTCATCACAAATTGTGAACACCAAATGCTTCTTTTTTCCCTTTGCTTTCAAGAAAACTCAATAAAATGTCTTGTTCAAATTCCTCTTCAGACAAACCTGATTTCGAATTTAGATCTAGTAATAATATATCGTTATTGTACTCGCACATTATATCTCTCTGACGTCTCAAATAGAACTGATGGAATGAATTTACCAAAAATATCGCAGCGTACCTTAGTTCAAGTGTGCAACGAGATTAGCGAGCCCAGCTAAGCTATGTAACTACAGCGAGGTTCGCTCGCATAGCTTAGCTCAAGTGTGCGACGGGTCTTATCCGTGGATAAAGCACAAATCAAGGATAAAATTCTCAAGGAAGCAAACACTAAACATTAAATGGACAAGCTAAATCAAAAGAAGTTGGCTCTTATAATCGATTGGAACACGAATAAGTTGTGCATGTTAATTGGAATATTATCGACCCGCCGTGCTTTCTAAAGAGGCGTCCAAACGCACAGTTTTTTACTCAGTTTTGCCTGCGCAAATCAGATTTGCGCATGCAAAACTGAGCGTCTGGACAAGTCACAGTTCGTTTGCGCAGGCAAAAGTGCGGCTTGTGCGATTTCAGATCGTGTCTGAAAAATAACTGTGGTACGCGCATGCAAATCGTAGCGTGTGGACGAAAACTCATTATTTTACACAGTTTTTATGCAATTGCGAAAGGCACGAAAATGTCTTCAAAAGACTTTTTAGAGGAGTTAAGCTTAAACTATTCATTATTAAAAGTTCTAAGCACAATATCTTGACATTAAGAAGTTCCAAAGAAAACTGTGTAAAAAAATGGAAAAGACGGTATCGTGTGGACACAAAATTTGCGCAGGCTTTCCCACAGAAAAACTGAGCGTTTGGACCGTACTTAAGGAAACACAGTAAAATATTAGGATTGATACAGTACGATCTTTGTCGATACTGTGAAAACATATGTACGACTGAAGATATCATATACACATACTGTGTGAATGTTTAGCTGTCTCGAACTCAACATTTTCAGTAGCTAATTTTTCGACAACTTATGGTTGCTTCAATCGGTCGATATGGGTAGCTTAAGAGTTGAAGAGTTCCACGACATTAAAACTGCTCTATTATATTCAAGTATCACATAACCGAGTTCATCAAATAAGTTATAAACTTTTTGTGTTCTTTCTTAATTAGAAAATATAGAAACTAATCTGCCATAAACAATAAAACGATAAAACTTTCTGGTCACCCTGGTTTTTCCTTTATAACTTTGCTCGCCCTTGATCGATTTTGCTGAAATGCAATACCAAATCAAGTTAAGGACTAAGCAACTCACATTGTAAATTTTATCAAAATCAGATAACGCATTTTTGAGTTATTTTGTATAAGAACGGACAGACGGACGGACATGCATAAATCGATATAACTTTTGATTCCCTACAAAACCATATTTATGTAATCAACCTATGTTATTAATTTATAGGAAATTGCTTCACAAAATTTTCAATTAAATACAAAATAAAAGTAAAACTTGACGATCACCCTGATTTTCGCTTTAAAACTTCCTTGTCCTAGTTCGATTTTGCTGAAATACAATACCAAATCGAATTAAGTAACGGTCAATTTATATTTCAAATTTCATTCAAATTAGACAACACCTTTTTAAGTTATCATGTCGACGGACGGGCAGACGAACGGTTAAAAGGTAAAATACAAACTTATTAAATAAAGAAAAAAAAAAGAATTAGTGCCGAACTGATATATCCAAATCAATATAATTTAAATAGAAATGAAGATATTAAACAAACCTTCTAATCTATGATTAATCACAGGAGTTTCCGTAGATTTTTCAACTGAAAATTTAAATGTAAATATGATGGTTTTCTTAAGTAATAACAATTCCAACTGACCTTTAATATTTCTTATTAATGGTGGCTGTACAACTTCTGGATAATTTTCATAACTTTTTTCCACTTTAATCATTTTCATAAATGCATTCAATTCCACATCATAACTATCAATCTCTTTGGGTAGAGAATTGTCTAAATTTTCATATTCTGTATAATTTGTTGAAGTCGATGGAACTGGATTTATAGTTTCATTCTGAAGTTGCTGAACTAATTCCTTTTTTTTACGTTGTAGCGACTCTAGTTCTGCTTTCTCCGGAAATGGTTGTCCTTTCTTAGCAAATGTTTGTGCTAATTCATCTAAAAATGATAACCGTGGTCGTGACGGACGATGTTTACGATCATTTGAACGTGATCGTGTTCTACGATCTCTAGATCGAGATCGGGATCGAGTTCTTTGAGTTCGGGAACGTGATCGTTTTCGCCCACTACGTGAACGACTACGAGATCGGCGTCTTCGTGCACGACTATTTCGTTCACGACTAATAGAACGTTTCTCACGTTTTATTCGATGTTTAATTGGACTTCGACTACGTCGTCGTGTCCTATTATCTGGACTTTTTGAACGTATATATCCTATACTAGATAAACTGGAACTACGAGATCGTGATAGCGAACGTTTTGCTGTAGATATATTTATAGATTCTGCTAGTTTTTTTTTTCGCCTTTCTATAGTTTTTGTTAGACGTTCAATTTCTTTCTCTATTGGTGAACGTGATCTTGCTCGTTCTTCAATAATCGATGATCCAATCTCTGGAAGGTCATCATCTATATCAATTCCACCAACATTTTTTAAATCATTAAGAATTTCATTATCAGAATCATCAAATAATTCTTCGGGCAAATCAGTTGGTTCTGTTTTAATTTGAATTATATTCTCGTATTCTGGATCAATTATTTCATCTTTTATTTTTCGTTCGATCGACATTTTATTTAACAAAACACTAAAACTAAATAATTGAAGAAACAAAGTTGTCAATTCATCAAAATTTGTATTTTTTTCTTGCTTTTTCTTGTACAAAATTAAAATGATTTTTTTAAATGTGGAAAACTAGATTTAATAATTTTTTTATTTGCTTATTTTGCAATTAGAACTATTTTAATATGTTTGGAAATAATAATATTTTTCACACCGGTATAAAGTTGTCAACAAAATTCCCTCTTGTTGTCAATGTCAAATGCGCCATATTGGAATTTTTCGATATAACAAGTATCGGAAATATTTTTGGTACGAGTATCGAAAAATAATTTAAATAAATATTTAGCTCAATAACGACATAAATTGAAATATATTTAAAGAAAAGCCTGTTTTTTTTACATCATATTAAATAATTAATATAATATTCAAAATCAAAATTCAAATTTTATTTATTTTTTATCTTGTTTAGTTGTGATTTCATTGTAATTTCAATCGTATTACTTTGTAGAGAATTTGTTTGTCTTGACGTCTGCAATAAAATTTAAAATTGCGGCCTAAGGGGCTTTTATATTTATATTGTCCATGGTTGAATATTTCAGCCCAAGGTACATTTTGAAATTCTCCCATAGTGAGCGGATGTTCTTTAACCAAGTTAATGATCTTGTAACCATTCACTATATCAGGTATGGAAGATGTAGAAGGTTCACCAACGAGGTCAATCGTAGATATTGGCGTGACTTCATTATAATCATCAGTCAATGATGAATGACTAAATATTGCCGGTGGAACACTGTGCGATAGCTGCACTACATTTCGTAATGCTATTTCTGGTCTGAACATAGTATCTAGTTGATATTCTTGTCTATATTGTCTTGGTATCTCTGCTGGAGCAGCAGCATATCGAAGTGATTGTGTTTCTATCATTCGTTGTGATTCCATATTTTGTATATTATTCGGATATGTAGTTTGATCAAATTGATTAACATTATTTTGAGTACCAATTGGATGATAGTTTTCCATAATAACAGTACTTTGTGGCAGCATCGGTTCTTTATTTGTTTCAGCGAAACTCTTTAATTCTAATAAAGTTGTATTTAATGTTTCAATTATGTTCATAAGTTTTGGATTACTATTTTGTTGCGTTTCAGTTGAAGTTTGTACACTTTTAGTTACATATACTCTTAATGTATGACAAGAATTACTAACTATATCATCAGTTTGTGTGCCTGATTCCTTAAAAATCGTCGGATCTTTTGTATTATTTAAATTTGATGATGCATTCTTTTTTGATATTTCCTCTGTTGATTTTACCATATTATATTCACCTAGTAGACATGATATTTTTGTTAAATTATCATTTATTTGCGACTGAAGCTGTTCCATTGCGTTATTTTTTTTAAGCAACTCTAATTGTTCTTTTTCTGAAGACTGTATTTTTGGAAGTTTTTCTAATCTTGTTGCAGATGCCTGATACTCTAGACTAGATGATTTTTGAACTCTTTTGTAATTTTTTGAACTTGATTGAATCTTCCTATTTGTAGAACGAGAATGAATTCTATCTGTGGAATTGACTTTTGATATTTCAGTACTACTAGAACGGGATCGTAATCTTTTAAATCTGGAGCGGGATTTTTGCTCTCGTGAATCAGATCTTTGATCTCGGGAATGGGATTTTTGGCCTCGTGAATGGGATTTTTGGTCTCGTGAATTGGATTTTTGGCCTCGTGAATTGGATTTTTGGTCTCGGGAATTGGATCTTTTGTCTCTTAAATCGGATCTTTCGTGTCTGGAACGTGATCGATAACAACTATATAAACTTTGAGATCGAGACCTTCGGCCTTCACTTAAATGTTTACGTTTTAACTGCCGTTTATCGGAGTTTCGACTATGTCGCCGTGTTTTACTATTTGAACTTTTTGAATGGGATCTTTGGCCTCGTGAATTGGATTTTTGGCCTCGTGAATTGGATCTTTTGTCTCTTGAATCGGATCTTTCGTCTCTGGAACGTGATCGACAACAACTATATAAACTTTGAGATCGAGATCTTCGGTCTTCACTTAAATGTTTACGTTTTAACTGCCGTTTATCGGAGTTTTGACTATGCCATCGTGTTTTACTATTTGGACTTTTTGAATGTTTATAAACTATAGTTAAACTTTTACTACGAGATCGTGACTGTTTTTTTGTAGTTTTTAAAGATTTTTCAATTTTCTTTTGTTGTGTTTTATTGGAATTAGAGATACGTTTCATTTTTAAATCATTCAAGTTTCCATCATTGACTGCGTGTTGTGCCGACATTTTAATCTCTGTGTGAAAATAAAAACCCTAAAGAAATTTTAAAATTTATTTAATATTTTCTTTCTTACTATTGAAATGAAATTTATTTATTTTTAGAATCAGAACTTTTTATATATTTAGAATCAATCAAAAATTTAAATTCTTCTAAAAAAAAAATGTAAATAAAGCGTTCAACCATTTTTAATTAAACTTCCTTACCGAATAAAATAAAGGAGGATGCGAAAATGTTAAAATTTTTAACAAACTTATGCTTCTTAAATTACAAAATATGTAGGGAAGTCACCAATAAATAGAACTGTTGGATAATCAAATTTAATATCTTTTTACAAGTATATATTTGGAACACTAAACCTACTTTTCTATCTGCTTATTTTGTAATGAAAAATTTTATTTATTTTGTAATATTTCGATATAAATGCAAAATACCGTTTTATTGTCAATTTTATAAATTTCCCCAGTTTAGTAGCTTTTTCGAAATTACGAGTATCGAAAATATTTCGATCAAATTATTGCGTTATTCGATAATAAAATGCTTTAAACCAGTGTTTTACAAATTTTCATTCGTTTAAAAAAAAATTCCATATCATTTAATAACAATCAAAAAATATTTATTTGTTCTTTTTTTTTTGGTCTGATGTAATATCCCGGACCCAACAACAAAGTCATATTTTTGCAATCAACCATTATAAATCCCTAAATGGAGGTAACAAGCGGATCGTAGCATGCATTAAGTCACAACTGACAACATAAAAATAAGAAAAAATTA
The DNA here is from genome assembly GCA_963422695.1 of Xylophagus ater. Classification (NCBI taxonomy): domain Eukaryota; kingdom Metazoa; phylum Arthropoda; class Insecta; order Diptera; family Xylophagidae; genus Xylophagus; species Xylophagus ater. The sequence continues at coordinate 7,565,137 of OY730483.1, forward strand.
AGAAAAAAAAAACGATTAATAAAGAAATAACAAATGTTGATAATTGTTTTTGGATCCGGGAAAGTACACCGGGTCCGTATTTCAAAACATACAACACAAAAAACCAATGAATAGAATGGAAGAATATGAAGTTTCATTATTTGGAATATTTCACGGTTCAGAAGTGCCGGAATAGACGCCATCTTCTCAGAGACCCACAATCATAAGGTTAGATTTTATTACATTAAAAAACAAACTTTAAATTCAAATTTTATTTATTCATTTTTTCAATCTTGTATTCTATATACAATTGTTTTGTTATTTGTTGAACGATAGTAGTCGATATGACGACCCAAAGTGTCCGTATATCGATATGGATGTATTGCCTTGCAAATTTTCTTCCAAGGTATTTTCATAAATTCTGTTGTCGTGAGCTCCTTTTGATTATCTTCATTGATGAGTTTATAACCTTTCATCATTCTAGGTATACATGGTATGGATCTTATATCTGTAATCTTAGGTAACGAAGATTTTTGCTTTAACAATTGATTTGAATCAATCAATAATTCTGGATCAATTGGAAGTGTATTATCTGTTATTGAAGGCGATTGAAATGTGGTTGTAGTCATATGATGTTCTGTCTCCATTATTGGCAATTCTTGTTCATAATCATTTCGTAAATTTGTATGTTGATTTGATTGTGATTCTATCATATTCATTATAGGCAATATTTCGTAGACAATTTCTTTATCACGGACACGAAGATAAAATTTAAAACTGCGACCCAAAGGGCTTTTATATTTATAATATTTAAATTTGAATACTTGATCCCATGGTACGTTCAGAAATTCTGTCATGGTGAGCGGATGTTCTTTAATTGAATTGATAATCTTATAATCTTCCATCATATTAGGTATGGAGGATGATGTAGACGATTCTTTAAGATCATACGAAGGTGTCGACGAATGAATTTGTTCCTCTGGGAATATATCGCTAAATATTACCGGTGAAACATTCTGAGATAATGGCATTACATTTTCTAAAGATATTTCTGGTTTGAACATAGTATCTAGTTGATATTCTTGTCTATATTGTGTTGGTGATATCTTTGGTGGAGGAGGAGGATATTGAAAAGATTGTGTTTCCATCATTCGTTCATATTTGTCCATATTTTGTATATTATTCGGATATGTAAGTTGATCAAATTGATGAACAACACTTTGAGTACCAATTGGATGATAGTTTTCCATAATAACAGTACTTTGTGGCTCTTCGGTCGGTTCTTTATTTGTTTCAGCTAAAACCTTTAATTCTAATAAAGTTGTATTCAATGTTTCAATTATGTTTATAAGTTTTGGATTACTATTTTGTTCCCTATCAGTTGAAGTTTGTACATTACGACAAGAATTACAAACTATATCATCAGTTTGTGTACCTGATTCCCTTAAAATTGGCAAATCTTTTGTAGTATTTAAATTTGATGATGTATTATTTTTTGATACTTCCTCCATTAAAGTTATAATATCATATCCTAATAGATGTGATATTTTTGTTAAATTATCATTTAATTGTGACTGAAGCTGTTCTAATGATTCATTTTTCTCAAACAATTGTACTTTTTCTGGAGACTGTCGTTTATTTACACGTTCTTCTAATCTTGTTACTGACACCTCATGTTCTCGATTACATAATCTTTGATTATTTCTATAATCATTTGAACTTGATGGAATTCTTCTATCTCTAGAAGAAGAACGAACTCTATCTCTAGAATGAAATTTTGGTCTTCTCCTTCTGGAATGAGATCGTAATCTTTTAACAGAACGTGATCTTCGATCTTGAGAACGTGATGGTTTTCTACCATGATTATTTGAAAGTTTTTCTTGTTCGATTTGGTTTACAATTCGACTATAAATATCTATACTTGAACTACGAGTTCGTATTTGTTTTGGTGTAGTTAAAAAAAATTGTTGTCGTTCATTGTTGGTTTTTGAAAAATTATTAAATTCTTCCCGATATCGATTAAATAATGGTAATTGTGGTCTTATGCACTGCTCATTACTTTCCATTAATGGTCCTTCAATAATTCGGATTAGATTTTCATTGATTTTTAAGTTATTATAAATTTGATTACCTAACGCGCTTAAATCTACCAAATATGGTTCATTCCTTGATTCTGTTTGGAATTGTGCAACATGGTCATTTTCTGGATCTATCATTTTTACTTCTATTCCTCTATCTCTAACGGTATCGAAATTTATGTTGCTGTGAAAATAGAAAAAAAGAGAGGAATGAAAACACTTCAAAAAGTTTTAAAACTTTTTAATTTATATTGTTTTTTCTTACTATTGGAACAGAATTTCTTTATTTTTAAAATCAAAACTGCTTAAATTACTTGAAATCAATCAAAAATTTCAATTTTTCTGAAAAAAGCTGTAAAATTAAAATACCACAGAGAAAGTTTTGAACCTGTTTTTAACTAAACTTATTACTTTCACATACTATATTGTACTGAATGGAACGAATGAGCAAACTTTTAGTAAAATGAAACAGGAAGACTTACCAGATTTCAATAGTGTTATTAACAAGTAAACATGGCGCCGACTGCTAAATCAACAGGGTCGGATCAAAAAGGGAAACCTTCAGATAAAAAAGCTGCTGTAGATAAAACAACTAAAGGTAAAGTGGAAAAAACTGCTAAATCTGAACAAAAACCAGCTGCAGCTGCGAAAATTATGAAAAAAGCTGTAGCAGCAAAAGATATGAAAAAACCAATCCACCAAAAGAAGTTAAAAAATATGCTCCAGCAGCTACTAAAGGTGATGTGAAAAAGGTTAATGAGCAACCTAAACCAAAAGCACCTCTGGCAGCAAAAGCTGATAAACCAGCCGCAAAAGCTGATAAACCAGCAGCAAAATCTGCTCCAGCTAAACCAGCTGCCGCAGAAGCTGCTAAACCGAAGGTAGAAAAGACAACAAAACCACAAAAAGCTGTTGCCGCCAAAGGAGCAAGCAGGAGCAGCTGCCGCTAAAGTACAGAAGAAAAGTGGTGTTGCAGCTAAGGCTGCCGCGGCTACCGGTGTGTTTTATTGTGATAACAAATGACCACATACAAGTTAGGTCATTCGTCAAAAATGAAGAGAACTAAATAATCTACTTTTAACTAAAAAGATTGTATGTGAATTTATAGAGAACTTCGAATATTCTCGGACTTTAGAAGTTTTAAAACTAACAAACTTATTTCTATCCTTTATCCCAGTGACTATCAATTGATGGGAATATTCTTTCGATATTCGCGTTTGCTCTGAATATACCAAAAATTGGGCTATTTTAAGAAGTTCTAAGAAGACTTTAGTACTCTTTAATTCTAGAAAATAGTTCGTCCATTTTTTGTGAGGTAAAATCGAATAACATTTAGGGACTAAGGATTTTTTTTGAAACATATTTTCTTAGGTTTAAAAATTGGACGAATAATTTGGAATCCTCGATATTTGTCGATAAGATTTTTCAGCTTCAAAACATTCTGGCATATTTTCAAGTTTCGGTCGGGATAAACTCGGAAAGCCTAATTTATGATGTTGTGGAGACTTGTTTTGTAACCTTTTTCTATACGAATCAAATTTTTTCCTTTAAACCCATTCTTTTATCCTTCGATTAAACTTAGGTACATTATCTCATGGATGCATGGATGCTCCAATAGATGTATATTCTTTTTGTCTATAATGAAATATTGGTTCATTTTCATTCGTATTTTTTCGAGAAAAGGACATATTTAATTTTGGTATGTAGGGATTTCTTGGCCTTTAAAAAACACATCGTTTTCTAAAACGATGTTAAATGAGATGATATTTTCCAGGTGTTTTTTATTGAAATCGTGTAACGAAAGGTCCATATTGGATCTGTTTTATTTGCCATACCCTACACCAGAGCAGGGTAAGTAGCAAATAAAACGAGCAGGAGTAAGAAAAAGTTTTAATTCAAATGTGTGTAGCGCTGCTTAGCAACCATATTGTAATTAAATAAGAAACTTAGCTAATATACTTTTTATGGTAGAAAACTGAACTAATTCGGGTGCAATAGTTTACACCTGCTCTGAAAGTAGTGTAGGATTTGCTCTTTTGTTGTTTTTGTTTTCAATGTAAAAATTTGCTCTACCCCAGAGCAAGTGGCAAATAAAACAGACCATATAATGGTTAGCTTGCACTCTAAAATGAAAAATTCATTATTTTTTTTTTTATTCAAAAATACATATTTTTATTAACAGCCAAAAGTAATAATATAATTTTTTTATTTTTCTTTATAAATCTATTAATATTCCCATCCTATTTTTATGAAAACATTTTTCTTTTGATAATTTTCGTCGTTATCCTAGTAAAACTTTTCTCATCATATATCCACTGGCACCAGGTTCAGATTGAATTTTCGATGCTGGTTCAATACATTTTGACGAGCATAAATATTGTAATAATGGTACACGATATTTACCACAGAAATCAACAAATTTAATATGTTCAACACGATTATCAAAGAATACTCCACGACATTTTGGATTCACACAACAATTTGCACAATTTAAATAATCTAAAATTGATTTCGGTAGATCTTCTGGTCCATATTCAATTTTTGATGATATCTTAACAATACGTGCTGCTAATTCCATTAGCGATGGTGGATTTAATGCCATATCTTGTACAAAACGAACAACTAAAGGATTATCGCGTAAACTTAACTGAAATAAAAATATTTATTGATTTGATTTTAATTAAATATTTATTAATTTTTGTTACCTCTGTTAAATTTCTCAATGTTATTATATCTCTGGGTAAATGTCGTAAACGATTTTTATGTAATAATAAGGATTTCAAATTTGTCAAACCGGCTATACTTGTTGGTAAGATTTCAATTAAATTATCGCATAATACCAATGCTTGTAATTGACTTAGGTTTCCAACGGTTTCTGGTACTTCCGATATGATATTACCGCCCATCGATAAAATTTGTAACCTAAAAAGAAAAAACAAACGATAATTTATATTTAATTCCTTTTTATAATTGGGTTTCATTTATTTAAATCAGAATTATTTCTTCTTATTTATTATTATATACTAGCTGACCCGACAGACATTGTCCTGTCCAAATTTCAATAAATTTGTTTGTGATCGTTTTGTGGATTTGTAGAAAGCTATTTAAAATGTGTAAACAATGTAAAAATGAGAAAAAACGTATTTCTCCTACAAAACTACCATTGAAGAAAAGTACTTTCAGTTTTTCTCGAATTTTCCAATTTTCCGGGCAAATTTTCTCATTTTTCTTTCCGTAAGAACATTATTCGGACTACTACGAACATTTAAGCAAAAAATGAGCGAAATCGGTTCAGCCGTTCTCAAGTGAAGCGCTTACCAACGAACAGCATTTAATTTTTATTTATATAGATTATTAAGTAACGGTTGCAAAAAGAAGATATTGTTGCACCTTATTGAGTGCTAATTGTGAGCTGTTGTAGGAACAACAAATAAATCATTATTTATTAAATTTGTTTTTTTTTGGAAATAAACTTAAAATTCTTTAAACGGTAGAAACTGGGAGCAAGAGCCAAATAACAAGGTTCCAGCTAACCCGAAGTTTTAATCAGTCTAAGACTTCAATTAACACCGGAACCGTAAGATGATGTTGGAGAGAAAAGTATAAATCCGGAATAGCAAGCCGCAAAAGAAGAAAATATGATAAAGATTATTTGAATTCTCGGTTTTTATGGTGATTAAAATGAGCTAAATAGGTCCTGTCTAGTATGGGAACAGGTAGTGTATAACAGTAGTTTAAATCCGGCAAAATCAAACCGTGATCTTGAGATTTTTTTTATAATTTTTGAACATAAATGGTTCCGTGGATAATTTTTATCGAGAAAAAGGTTTACGCGGAATTCCGAAATTTGAATACCAAATAAAAGAACATGAGCATGCTGTTTTAATGCACTATGGGGTAGGTTCTACTAGAGGGTATTAGTTTTGTCACTCCATTTGTAATACATTGAAATAATCGTCGTATAAAGGTTTTAAGGGTATGGTTGTGTCGGGAATCAAAAGTTATGTCGATTTATGCATGTCCGTCCGTCCGTATACAAGATAATTCAAAAACGCGTTATCCGATTTTGATGAAATTTACAATGTGAGTTGCTTATTCCTGTTCATAAAATGTTTACGATGTATTTTAAAAGCTAATATGCCGATTTCAATAAAATTTGCAGATTAGACTTATGCTATCAGGGTCTAGGTTACCTACAAATTGGAACATATTTTGAAAAGAGGAAACAAAGTTATTAAGAAAAAACCTTGAAATAATGTTAGTTTTGACAGTTTTTCTGCCCCATTTCTACCAGGGGGATTTTAAGTTACTACAAGGTGGTTTCCAAAGTAAACAGGACTTTAAAAAAAAAACAGAACAAATGGTTTTTTCGGCAAAATCAATTGATTTTATTCAAAATAGTCTCCTTCTGCTTCAATACAGCTTTTTGCACGGTCCAAAAGCATGTCGAACGAGTGTTTTAGCTCGTTGGCCTGTATGGCCGCCAGTATGCCGGTGCAAGCCTTTTGAATGGCCTCTACGTCTGCATAACGCTTTCCTTTCATCGGCAAATGCATTTTTCCGAAAAGGTAGAAGTCGCACGGTGCCATATCCGGTGAATACGGGGAGTGGTTGATGGATTTTTGGTGAGATAATCGGTCACAAGCGTCGATCGATGAGGCGGCGCATTATCGTGCAACAAACGCCAACTTCCATCTTCGCGATATTCGGGCCGAACACGTCGAATACGGCGCACCAAACGCTTCAAAACTCCTAGGTAGAATACCGCATTAACGTTTTGACCGGGTGGAACAAATTCTTTGTGGACAATACCCTTGGAATCATAAAAACAAATCAGCATTGTTTTCACTTTTGACTTCTCCAGGCGCGATTTTTTGGGTTTCGGCTCGTCCGGCGCCTTCCATTCAGCACTCTGGCGTTTCGTTTCGGGATCATATTGAAAACACCACGTTTCGTCACCAGTCACAATGTTATAAAGGAAGTTTTTGTCCTTTTTGACCTCTTTAATGATGTCCTTCGAATGTTGAATTCTGAGCAATTTTTGGTCGTTCGAAGCTCATTTTCGCACCGATGACACAAACATACTGACACTTAAAACGCAATAACTTCACTTTCAATAGATGAAATGTCATGAAATTCTTACAGGAAGTCGATAAAGGATAGCAGATTCTAACGCAGTCGACATATAGACGGTGCCACTAGGGGAGCTAGATTCAAAAAGTCCTGTTTACTTTGGAACACTCTTTGTATATGTTTTTTTATACAGCTTTCCTTTCCCTAAACCGATTTTGTTCAAATAAAATACCAACTCAAGTTATTGGGTTGATAACTTAACATCAGGCCCAGAACCTTCATAGTCTGTAGCGCCATCGAACTAACTAAGTAATTAACTTAATTGGACTAATATTTTTTAAATGGACAACTTTTTGTGTGTTCTGTTTAGAATCATATTCTGAGGAACTTTTTTATAGACTTTCTAGGTACAAAATCAATAATTCCATCGTTTTTCACGTAATTAATAGCTGTGAGCTCTCTCTCCTTTGTTCTTTTTAATTTACTTGCAATAATAATAATTCTAACTTATATATATAAGTATGTTGTTGTGCTATTATTTTGTATTAATTACAATATACAATATTTGTAAATTTAGAGCAACTGAATTTTATCAATAACCGCCGAGAGGTCATCGATTTTTCTCTTGGTAAGAAAGAAATTCATATAATTTTATAATCACACGCTTCTGTCGTGTAGTTGATAAAATTTAATATATTAAATCAAATATTAAAAAAATCCCAAGCACTTAGTTTTTATATCATTATGAAATAATCAAAATAATTTGTTATGAAAAAAAAAACAATGTTTTGTCTGTGTTTTTGATAATTCAATAAAATACGAGGCCACATAATTTATTTGTTAATATTATTTCAAAATTTGTATAATTAGTAACACACTTAAAAAAGGAGGCTGTATACTATATCGAAATTAAAAAATTTTTTAAGGAAAACTATAAGAATTTCAAATAAGTTCCAGGAAAAATTTTCCAATCAATTTTGAAACTATAAATATTCTAACTAAATTAAATTAAAGATGTTTTTAATTAAAATCTTATTAAAACATATAGTAACTTAAAATCAGCCTATAGCCGATTTTTTGATGCCCTATGGTAAAAATCGGACAGAAAAACTGTCAAAACTAACAATTTATTCAAGGTTTTTTCTTAATAACTTTGTTTCTTCTTTTCCAAATTTCTTCCAATTTGCAGGTAACCTAGACCCTGAAAGCATAAGTCTAATCTGTAAATTTTATTCAAATCGGTGTATTAGTTTTTACAGTACATCAAAAAAAACTTTATAAAGAGGGTTATTTTCTCCTAGGATTATTTTTTTCTCCTTTATCCTTGGATCGATTTGATTGAAATTTAACATGCTGTCATTTATTTATGTAGTTAACCTATATAATTAATTTAAACAAAATTGATTCACAAATTTTCCAATAACATCCGAAAAATCAAACAAAAAGACGACAAAACTTTCTGGTCATCTTGGTTTTTCCTTTATAACTTTGCTCTCATAATTTGAGAATTTGGGAAAAATTTCGATATTTTGATATGTTCCATCCCGGTGGTTGTTTGGAGCGAAATCGTTTAATTCGATTAAGATTTAAGTCGTATCGAAAAAGGATTGATATTTTTATGTATTTTTCGATACGATTTGAACCAAATCGAATTACACGACTTCATTCCTGTTATCTCAAAATGTTTTGTAAGCTTCAAAAGAAGAAACTAGTTCATTCACGACTCTATTTTCCATCACTGGACCCCAGGTATTAAATATGAAACAATTAAAAGTGTTATTATTTATAACGAATAACGACATAACAATATTATGCATTTGGGAAATAGTATATAAACTCAAATTCAAGTGTTTGACTTTAATTTTCGTGATCCCAGCATTTCGCTTAAGAACCGATGATTTACAGGACAAAATGAAAAATCTAATTCCCCGTTTTCTATGGATTGATTATGCTTATATGTATTTTCTTATTTGGGAAATTCCCGAAATAATTCCATGCACTCGTAAATTTTTGTTGGGTTTTTTTTCTTTCTTTTTTCTTTTTAATATACTTAAACATTTTCTGTGATTTAAATGATTTAAGAAATAGCTTCTAGCTAATTGTGTGCTATGATATTCCCAAAAGAAGTGATAAGAATTTCTGGAATCGAATTTATTAACCAAAAATCATTGTAATATCTTTGTTCCTTCAATTCAATTCAAATTCGATCATTCGATCATTATTATAATTATTAAAAAACGCAGTTGCTTTGGTATACGTATCTTAATTAAGGCGCATGTTTAAATACATTAAAATTAATGCGATAAAAATGATGAAATTCAAAAAAATTATTATTATAAAATTTTATTTTCTGATTTTTCAAATATTTCTTCTAATTACGATAAGATTATCTCTCTGTGCCTTCAACAAAAATTTGATTATCATTTTGTAGAAAGGTTAATCTCTATACAAAGTCATAAAACGTATTTTGCAATTAAAAAAAGCGAAAAAAAAAACACATTCCTAATCTTTTACAAAATTCAACTCACCCATTCATTTTCCAAATATCTTTTGATATATTTGATATTTTATTACCACCCAAATATAAATATTTTAATGTTTTCAATTCTAAAACTTGTTCAGGAAATGTTGTTAACATATTTCCACTTAAATTGATTTCTTTAAGATAACTTATCCCACCGCTGACACCATTATTTGTTGTTGTATTTATATTTAATAACGATTTCGGTAATGATTTATTTGTTAATAAATTATTTTTAACAATTAATGTAACCAATGGTAATTGACATAATTGTTCTGGTAATTCGGTTAATGAATTTGAACTAATATCCAAAATTTTTAAATTAATAAATTTATTTATTACTATTGGTAATGATGTTAAACGATTATGATTTAATAATATTGTTTCAATATCTTTTTTTTCTTTATTAGTTTTTTTCGATAATGCTAATAGATCGTCTTCAATTAAATTTAATGTTAAATTTAAACGGCCATAATTAAGAGTTTTCTGTTCTCTTGAATCACTATCGCTGCTATCGGATGTGTAAATCTCCATTATTATTATTTTTTTTTTTTTTGGTTGTCTATTAATTCTTTGATTTTAGGTAAACACTTTTCTTTTAAATATTCACATATATTTTAATTAATTATAATTACGAAGCCGTAAAACAATTTCAATTTCAATATTAAACACCATTTAATTATTATTAAATATATATTTTTGAATTTTCGTTATTTTTGTTGGTGGCGGTTTTCGGATGGGATGCTTGGCTGTTCGATTAAAACTTGACTGAAAATTGGACTTGTTTTAAATTTGATTAAATGCTTTTTTGTTCGTATATTTTTTTTATATATATACATTCATATAGATATATTATTTGTTGAATATATTAGTTATCAGTTAAATATTTTAAATGGCTTTTTTGTTATCAGTTTAGAAATATACAGGGTCTTCCATAAAATTTTATGTCTATCAAAAATGTTCGATAATTATATATGTATAGAATGTATTGTTTGTACACGCTGTATATTAATCAATTAAAAGTCTTATAAAGGGTTTTTCAAATGGGACACTACAAATGTTTTGCAATGGACAATGGACAATGGACCATGCAATATTTTTTTTGTTCCTTTGACATTTATGCTCATGAATAGTTGCTATTTCTTCAAGGAGCAGTACACACTTGAGCAACGTTTACAAATTATTAAAATTTATTACCGAAAATCTGAGTCGGTCGCCGCAACTTTAAGAGAATTACGACCAATTTATGGACGACATCACCGACATGCCCAATATGAAAAATATGCGTTATGGGGAAACCCACACATTTTTCAAGAAACACCATTGCATCCCTAAAAAATAACTGGGTGGTGTGGATTACATGCTGGAGGTGTCATATTTTTTCGTTGAAGCTGAAAACCGCCACGTTACAGTTAATGGAAATCGCTATCGAACCATGCTAACTGATTATTTTTGGAATGAATTGCGTGATATGGACTTGGACAATATGTGGTTTCAACTGGACGGTGCCACTTGCCACACAGCGAACGTTACAATCGATTTATTGAAAAGCAAGTTTGGTGAGCGTGATATTTCCAGAAATGGACCCGTCAATTGGCCGCCTTGTTCATGCGATTTGACGCCTCTCGACTATTTTCTTTGGGATCATGTAAAGTCATTGGTCTATCTATACCAACGTTAGACGTTAGAAGAGCTCAGAGCAAATATTAAACGCGAAATTGCTGCAATATCGGCCGATTTATGCGAAAAGTGGTCGAAAATTGGGTTCAATGACTGGACTTTTGCAAACGTGCCCATGGTGGTCATGCGAAGGAAATTGAATTCCATACATAATGGCATAGAACGAGCTTTAACGTGAAATACAAAATTCATTGATATCTCAAACCGTTTTTGTTTTATTTAAAAAAATATTTGTAGTGCCCTTATTGAAAAACCCGATATTTCTGTTATTTTCTCACAAAGTAATTCAAAATGTTTATATGATGATCTCGATTTGAACTAATATCATTTTACAATATGATTTTGCAGTTTTTAATCCTAGGAATTTTATGTACAGGGTGGTTAAATACTCGAAAATATTCTCATTTATATCTTATCTGTAAAATTTCGATTAAACTGATGCTTATTGAAGAAATATATTCAGGGGAAAGAAGATCTTATTGATGACTTGATCCCTTAAATTATGTAATGCTATCCTAATTTTTTTTTTATGATATCCTTTACAGAATCATAATAAAATCATCCTATCTGATTATAATATTCATACAAAAAAGGAGAAGGATATATTTCTTATCATATAAAATCATGTAACCAAATTTCATTTAAGTCGGGTGAAATTTATTTCAGAATTATTGTTGACTAGCAGAATATCCGACTCTGGTCGAGCTGAAAATGAATTTTAATCATCAGCAAAAGAGTTTTGTACACTATTCTAATTAAAATCTTAAGAAATTTTTATTAATAGAGTCCAATTCCGCCCATTTTTGATGTAGTTGCCGCCAGTAACCATATGAACTCAGTTTCCAAGTTTTCACTTTTTTGCCATAAATATGTCGGAAACTATCCCGTTTTTCATTAATTGTGGGTATGCTATATAGCCTATACTCAGCACTAGGGACAGACATGTTTCCTCAATAATCGAGCCTACCATAAAAACGAGAATTTTTTCAGTTCATAGTTTTCGAGACAAAAGTTAAAAAATTGAAATTTATTACATGCAACATTCAGGAAACCGGTTGGTTCTACGTATGATGCCTCCACAGATTTCAACTAACTAACGTTAGAATTCAGATGAGTTTTGTCTAAAATATAGACAGCACCAATGGCACCATTAAAAACTTGTCACATTTGCCAATTTTCGCTGTTTTGTCCTGATACCAACCTTTCTTTTGTATTTTGAGAAGAAAAGTATGCTAGATCCATATTCTAATCACCCTGTCTGTATTGATGATATTTTATTTTCAAAATTTTGTTTACATATATTTTTTATAAGTCTGTCTTTTTTGTACAACTTTGACTTTTTATTTCGGAAGATAGCCGTTTTTATTTTGCAACCAGCACTATTATTTTATTAATTTTTTGACGAAATTTATTGCACACGAACAAGTATGACCTGTAAAGAAAGTGTATTGCAAACATGTACTTTTATAAAGGTCCAAACTAAAGAATTTGTATTACGAATTTCATTTTGTATGTAGTACAAATTGTTCTCGAAAGATTTTCAAATCTGCTTAAAGATTAACAGTGAAATTCTGTAATTGTGACAGAGTCATTATCATTTTGGTAATTTTCGAAGTAGGATTATTACTTCGAAAATTGCTTTAACATTTTTTGAAAGTGATAACCTAATAGTTGTCATCTCAAATTTACTACTTTTAAGTGACAAATTTTGACGAAATGTATGAAAAAGACAATCAATTGTCATTTTATAGAATTCTACTGCAGTTTCTACGCATATAAAGATGATAGTGATACTAAAATTATATCATTTAACAAGTTGAGAGGCCTAAGCAGAAATTTGGTCAATGTTTTGGTCGGAATTGTAAAAAATTTTAATGAAAGAAAGACACAACCTGCTTCTTCTTCCATTAAATAAAATTAACTTTATTTCTGCATGGAGAACATATGCAATGTTAGAATATGAACTAACTAATACCCATCTACGTATTACTATATCTTTTTATGCCCTATGGTAGGTACTATCAGAGGGTATATTACTTTTGTCACTCCATTTGTAACACATTGAAATAATCGTCGTAGACGGGTTTTAATGGTCGTTATATCGATTTATGCATGTCCGTCCGTCCGTCCGTATACAAGATAACTCAAAAACGCGTCATCCGATTTTGATGAAATGTGAGTTGCTTATTCCTTAACTTAGTTTGGTATTGCATTTGAGCAAAATCGATCCAAGGGGAGCAAAGTTATAAAGGAAAATCCAGAGTGGCCAGAAAGTTTTGTCGTTTTTTTGTTTATGGTTTTTCGAATATAATTGGAAAATTTTTGAACCAATTTTGTTTAAATTAATTATATAGATTAACTACATAAATAGACGATATCAAATCGGCTATAGGCTGATCTTAAGTTACTATATCTTTTTAGTATCTTAAATCAAAGAAAAGTATGTTTTCAATTTTTTATCTTTATTTTAATATATTTTTATTCAATTCACATTGTTATCTTTTTAATCCTTATTCATATATACATAATTATTTTTCTATTAATTTTGTGTACCAATTATTGGAACTTTAGGTGTGTCCGTTTCAATAAATTTATCAACATTGAAATCTCTTCCATAAATACCGAATGCAAGTAAATTCTTTAGATTGGTTTTTGATTCAATAATAAAATCTTGATGTATTTTTCTGTAAAAGAAATAGGAAAAAAGTAAAAAATAGCAATTGCACTATCCAAATGTATTCTCATGTATTATATTATATGCATTTCAATGCCCACAAAGAGTATCGCGGTAACTGTGGGCTGAACATTAATTCCAAAATGAACATATTCAAATAAAATATATAAATTAAAAAGGGTCAAAAAAAATATTTACCCTGCTTGATCAGAACCCGTCAATTCTTTGTAATTATATTGATTCAAATCTAATGGTAAAATAGATGTATCCAATGTTGTTGGGAATGCCAGAATATCACTTGTATCATTAACAATTAAACGTGCACGGATTTTAATCTTATCAAATTTAATAGCATTATATAAATTCTTATTATTATTTGGAAAACGTGTACCACATGAGTTTTCATCTTTACATGAAATTATCGAACAATAAAATTCACCAAGTTCACGATCAGTTGAATACAAACGTTTTGTATAGTTTGCAACTAATTTATATTGATATCCAATTTTATTATCTGGTATTTGATTTTCAATTAATTTTATATCAAATTTACAACATAAATTCTGGTTTTCTGTACAAATCTCTTGTGTTTTTCCATCATGAATATCATATGTTTTAATATTTAAATCTGTCCAATATTCAGTTGTTACAAATGATTCCATTTCAATTGGTGTAAATTTTTCTTTATATTCATTTTGATTCGGTACAATAATGGATGGATTTTTTGGTACCAAAGCTGTTAAGAGTTTTTTAACTTCTGATATTGGTGATAATGATATTGTTGCAATCTGTTGACGTCCAATATATATTCCACTACCTGATGTACTTTGTTTAGGTACATTACCACCAGATACAATTATATTAATATTATTAGTAAATGCCCATCCTTGATGAAATTGTTCGGATGTTATAAATGGTAAATCGGAAAACCAAAATGTTGGATATAAAATATTTTGTACATTTTCTTTTTGTAATATACTAGAAAGAAAATATAAATTTTTATATAATTTAAATATATAATTAGAAAGTTTAATTTCATATTATTTGTGAGCTTAATAAAAGTTTTGCAAAGTCTCTTTGGAAAATAATTAAGATTGCTTGTTGCTTATATGATGATTTATCTATTTTTCCACGCGACTTTGTATAATTATCAAATAATAACGTAATAGTGTCTCTGTAAGGTCATCACAGTAAATCAAGTCATAAGTTCTGCGATCTTTAACTGATGAATCGATCGATAAACTACTATAAATCAGTGCGACATTTTTAACACATATGCGTGTTAAAACTTTAATCATTTTGTAATCTTATTTAAATAAAATATATTCAAACTTTTGTAGTTTACAAAAAATAAAACATTTATGTTTTTACCTCATTGCTGGATCCTTAAACATAATATCGAAACAAATGAAATGACCAAATTTAACATTAAAATCTGTTGTAAATGTTGCTAATTCAACAGTAAGTGGTTCATCAACATTCGGTTCTAAAAATAAGTTATATTTTCGATATTTTGAAATGATTTCTCCATTACGATCGAATACAATATTTGTATTAAAAAGATCATATCCATCGAAATGCTGTTTTCTTGGATGTTTACAGACATCATTGGATGTTTTACAATCAACTTTTTCTACTAAATTCACAACAATATACATTTTAGTATCTTTAGCTTTAGCCGAAAGAGTTTTTAATATCTAAAATTTAATAGAGAGAGAAAAATAAAAATTAAAATTTAATTGAAATTTTTGTTGAATAGAAACTTTTACTTTATCAGAATCAGGAACATTCCATGGAGCTATTCTTTCACTTGGATCAGGAACTGTAATTGCATTTCCAAGTAATTCTACTCGTCCATTATCTTCATAATAATTTAATGTTGCTTCAGGAAATACCAATATATCAACATCCTGTAAAATTTTGTAATTTAAATATTGGGTGTTAATTTTTAAAGACTTGAAAGAATATTAATTCAATTAATTTAGTTGACTGGACAATTTTATGGGCATTATTATATATAGTTATATTTAAAATGATATCAATATTTTGGGTCTTTAAAACTACAATTTTTTAGAAGGTGGAAATTTTCCTTTTTTTAGGTAATGAAAAAAGATTTACAAAAATCCAGATTAGCTATGACTAAAAAGCGATCAAATACCAGCCTAATAATAAATAGGCCTCAAGAAACATTTTGATGAAACTTCATTTAGTTTATGGTCAAACTAATTTCTATTAACGCGAGTTGCTCGAATTTGTCCTTACATTGTTTTAGGACTCTTTTATAAGACCGTAATTTTTATACATTTTTTAGCACACAGTAGTTTGTGCTGGCAAATAAGTAACCTATTTAACAAGTAGTTAAAGTTCTCTTTTGTTTTACAAAATATTGTGGTTATTTAAAAAGTAACGGTTGAAAATATAAGAAAACAAATATGAGTACCTTAGCCTTAGCCTCATCAATTAATTCTAGATAATTATCGAGATTTTTATCAATATAATCTTTAGATGTTCCATTCTCGAAATTGCTTGGACTATAAGCAATAGCACCGGCAACATAAAATTTTTCTCTGTTCTTCAAGTCATTCTGTAATTAAATTAATTTGTTATTAATCAATATTTCTCTGTTTTTTTTTCTCTGAGTAATTACATTTTCTTTAGCAGATTTTAATCCAATAGTTCGATGTAATAATAATGAAAGAACTAATAATAATAGATGTTGTTTAACTGTTTTCATCATTGTCTTTATTATCATAAAATTGTTCTATTTAGGTATCATAAATAAATAAATATATTTTTTAGTATTTTGTTTTAAAATAGAAAACTTTAATTGATAAACAAATTCTATTTAAAATTCTAATGGCTTTTTTGTTTATTCGTTCGAATTCTTATTAAAAATCCAACACTAATTTATTAGAATTTTAATAATAGGACATTTTTTTGTTTGAGTAGTAAGCTTGAAAGTTCTTTTAACTTGAAGCAGATAATCACTCGATGAAGTAGGTATTCTTAAATAGAGAAAGTCAATGCAAATATTTTTAGAACAATTAAAATACAAAAAATAGTTTTCTTCACAAGCTAACTAATTGAAGTATTAGTTAAGACTGTTGATTGGAAATTAAGATCGAATCTTTAGTTACGACCAATTACCGGTTGTACTGGCACAGGGGGTTCTAGTCCTTTAAAATATCATTATGAACTTTATTTGAAAAACAATTGAATCTGTTTTTGAAGTCCATGATTTGTATTTGGATTTATAAAATCTATAGGATATATCCAAACGTCCAATCAAAAATGTCTAATACAAGTAGTGGGACAAAAAAACTATCTAAATAGATATTGGGATTAAACATAAATATCTAGAGACATAAAGTCTAATTCAATAATATGTAAAAGCCAATCTCCACACAACTGACGTACTATTTCTGATCCTAGTATGGGATACCACTATACAAAGATTGGTTAAACAGAAAGGGAGAAAACAATCATCCTACAAATTTTGTCCTCTTCTGCATTTCTCATTTCCACAACTGATTTTTGATCTGCAGATGATTCCCCTCAAAAACAGATGAACATGTTTATCTGATTTATATAGCACTTCATTTGCAGATGCATACTCTCACAATAATCACATACGATACTGTCGCACACTACCAAATTTTCCATAATATTATAAATTGTGATGGGAAGACTCTGATGTTTTTATTCGATCAATTCTAGCCAAAATTGGAAAAGTCCATCACGTCGGCTGTGTGGAGATTGGCCTTAAGTTGTGATAGATTAGGATATTTTCTTCGAACTCTGACATGAAACTGATGTCGAAACTGGATTTAGATTCTTGTCTGTCATGAACAAGATTTCTAAATTCTTTTCTAAATTGGATTTAGAAGTCCTGTCGGGATATAAAAATCTGACTAAAATATCCTAGTCTATCGAAACTTTGAAATCCAATGATTTTTCACTCTTTTTGTTTAGATTTTTGTATTTTCTGAAGAAATATTTTTGTTTAAACAATTTTATATATTAAATCACTTATTTTCTTTAAAATAAAAATGAACTAAATAAACAATAATAAAATTATTAATATGTATTGAACTTTATTCACAAATTCCGAGAAGCGCGCAATATGCTTTTATAATTCCAATATCATCGATACTTATTCAATACACATTTTTTGTGATTAATAATAAATTATTGTTATTATTTGGTGTTAGTGATTTTTAAAAATTCCCCGTAATCAAGATTTAAAACACGCTTAAAAATTACCGTACTTGTTTGGAAATAAATTTTAAAAAGAAAAACAGCTTTTTCAATTTGTTGATTTGTTCACTAATAATGTAAAAAAAAAAAGAAATTATATAATTTCGTAATATTTAAATTTCGCAAGAAAAAACAGTTGATATCTTTTCGTTAATGAATTGCTCAAGTCAATGTGAATATGTTTTAAAATTGATTCCATTTATATACTTTTATCAAATTAATTCGTTCAGAACTACTACACACAAATAATTTGCTATTCATTTTTAGATAAAATAGAAAACGAAGTGAAAATACATATTAGTCATAATTAATAAAGAAAAATTGTGCCAAACTTGATAACATTCGTAAATATTTAATTTGGTGAAAAATTCATAGACGATAGTTAGACAAAAACAGGGTCTATATTATAGTAATAATAATAACAACTCAAATCGAGCATAAAGGTGGAAATTAATACATAATACCATAAAAGTCGATTGGTTATTAGGAATTATATAAAAGTTTCCCAAATAGTCGAAATCTGACCATGATAGAAGTTTTTAGGGTGTGTGCGAGTAATAACGAAATCTTGATGAAGTCGATTTTCCCGTAATCGCCCGAATTTAATCGGACAGTTTTACTAGGCACAATTTCACTAGGTAATATTTATGCTAAGTTCCACTATAGAGAAGAATTTAACTTACGCAATCTAACTTGGATACAATTATTTTATTTCTTCAAAGTTTTTTTTTGAATGATTATCTAACTCGCACAATTTAATGCTTTATCTTCAAACATTGTTACGATTAGAATTGTCTGAGTTAAATTATTCCCTAGTTAAGTTGTACGAATGGAGTTTTTGACTAGCCAAATCGATCCATTCTAGAATTACCGACGAAGAATTAAACGTCTTAATGCAGTCTAAAATATGATTTTGTAGATAATTTGTTTAACAAATGTCTAACACATGTATAAATATCTAATTAGCAATATAATATCTAACCCCACGACTTCATTGGACTTATTTCAGGACATATTTCCAGTCGGACTGACAAAAAAATCCAAATTTTAGAGTCTCCATTCGACTTTTTTTCAGTCCGACTGAAAATATGTCTTGAAATAAGTCTAATGGAGTCGTGTGGTAAAATCAATTTGTAGAATTACTTTTGATATTTATGCCCTATGGTAGGTACTACCAGAGTTTTGTCACTCCATTTGTAACACATTGAAATAATCGTGGTAGAAAAGTTTTAAGGGTATGGTTGTGTAAGGAATCAAAAGTTATATCGATTTATGCATATCTGTCCGTCCGTATACATACAAGATAACTCAAAAATGCGTTATCCGATTTTGATGAAATTGTCAAAATGAGTTGCTTATTCCTTAAATTAGTTTGGTATTGCATTTTAGCAAAATCGATCCAGGGGAAGTAAAGTTATAAAGGAAAAACCAGGTTGACGAGAAAGTTTTTTTTTTTGTTTATGGTTTTTAGGATTTAATTGGAAAATTTGCGAATCAATTTTGTTTAAACTAATTATATAGGTTAACTACATAAATAGACGATACGATGTTAAATTCCACGCAAATCGGTCTAAGGAGAAAGAAATAATCCTAGGGGAATTAACCCTCTTCATATAATTTTTTGATGTACTTTAAAAACTAATACAATACACCAATTTGAATAAAATTTGCAGATTAGACTTATTTAATCAGGGTTACCTGCAAATTAGAAGAAATTTTGAAAAGAGGAAACAAAGTTATGAAGAAAAAACTCTGAAATAATGTTAGTTTTGACAGTTTTTCTGTCCCATTTCTACCATAGGGCATCAAAAAATCGGCTATAGGCCGATTTTCAGTTACTATATGTTTTTAATTAAGTTTTTTTTTTAGAAAATTTTCTTTTGATACTAGAAATATGAATTGAAAGTTTTATATTCTTGTATTTTTATCATAACGCTTTAACCTTCAAAATTGATAATTTCTAATTTTCATGTTTTTATCATAAATTTGTCGAAATTAGTACAAGAACAGAAAAAAGATACCATTTAATGTATGTCATTTTATGCAAATAAATGTAGTTTCAAATTTTGTCTATGAATTTGGAAATTAAATACGTAATCTCATAGTTTTTGGGGGTCGTTATTGAAATAGAGAGTAGATCAACATTGACTGAAGTCTCTTATCAAATTTAATTTTATTCGCAACTAACCAGTTTTGCAATTATAAAAATAATATGTAAATTTGGAAAATATATATCAGTAGTAAGGTTTAGCGAATTTATAAGTCCTCCAGCCAATTATTTGGGTTTTTTTGTTTTATGATAACAAATTAAATTGAGGAAATTTCTTGTGTCTAATTTCATGGCAAAATTATCTTCATATCAATATAACAAAAATAGGAAAATTGTATTGAAATTAAAGAATTGAGTGCATATCAAGAACTGAATAGAAATTAAGAGTTTTCTAGTCTTGAAAAGAAATAAATCTTTATTTGTTAGTAATCACAAATCACTTACTGTTAATCACATTTTCTCCACCGTTTTTTTTTGTCCTGGTACAGATTTACATAGTATTTTTTAGTTTAATATGGTCAAGAAACGCCAACCAGCTTTCCTGTTGGTCGTTTCGAATTTTCTAGTCTGTCGCAACTATATATTATATCTTAAGCAGTAGTTATATAAAGATCATTCATTTGTTTTGCTGATTTAAATTACGTTTACAAAATTGTAGATATATGTGAATTATTGTCATTATAATTACTATTTAGCGAAGATTGTACTTAATTTGGGGTCAACACGAACTTTTTCAGATCAATTCCAGATTTCTTTTAATAAATTAATTTGACCTATGTTCCCCAACCATATCGATTGTAACTTTTCTTCTTTATAAATCCATAAGGACGACATATAATTAAAAAAATGATATTCTTGTACAATAATTTCGGTATTTAAAATTCTGTATGTTTTCTAGTTTTGTGATAATTTTTTGATTTCTAAAAAAGTATAATAAATCGGTCATCCAAAAAGCTCTCACATGTTCAAGGGGGATGTGTGGTGCAGAATAGCATTTTTGGTAACGTCAATAATTCGGACAATAATAGACAGTCTTGCATGAAACTTGGATGTACAATGTGGATAGGCCAACTCAAAAAATAGGATATGTCTCCATTCATTGGAGGCTTCCGGGGCCAAAATAGAAAAACCTCAATAATTAGGTCAAATTGAAATTAAATTTACTTTCATATTCTAGGAATAACGCAAATAAATCCGCGGGTAACCACCTAGTAATTAAATAAATTAAAAACTATATCTTTTAAATGATTTTTGAAACGATTTTTTTTCATTTGTTTTATTTTGTTTTTCCTTTTTTTATTTTTAAACCATTAAAATATAATGCTTTTTTTCATGATTTAATTAATATTTATGTTTATTTAATGATTTATATATATTCTTATATTTTTTTTCTTATTTTCTTAATTATTTTATAATTTAATAAATTATTTATAATATTTTAATAATTTCGCAATTTATGACATAATTTTTAATTTATTTTTAATATCATTTTTGTATTTTATTAAATTATTTATAATATCATTTATGTTACAAGATTTTTTAAATTTATTTATATCGCTTTTTTTTCTTTTTTTTGAATTCAAAATTACACTTAAAACAAGAACAATTTTTGAATTTTTAATTAATGTTTTTAACAATATTATTTTTTGACTAAAGAAATGAAAAAAACATAAATTCCTAAAATAAATCAAAATATAGAAATTTTGATGTCATTTTTCTATTTGGTTGTATTGATTCGGTCCAATCTAGGATTTTAGATTGAATTTAATAATTTTTACTTGTTTGAATGCAAAAAAAGAAAATTTTTCATTAAATCAGGACCCATATTTGGTTTCTCATTTCGATGTTCTGAAATAGCAAATTTCTATTATTTCGCCAAAGACTTTAAAGACTTTTTGTCGATTCGATTTATCGAATCCAAATACAGCTCCTGACTATTTGAAGGATGTAATTTTATAGTTTTACTATAAGGCGGAAAAATGTTGCTATCTGGAAAGGTATTTAAATTAGAGATCCATTATAGGTGAATCAACTCTACACAAGGTGTATTTTTTTGGAAATTCTTGCCGATTATTTAAGTTTCTCAAAAACAATTTGTCTAATTTATATACAAATAATTACAAGATAAAAAGAACTTTTTATATACCACGTTTTTAAATTTTCTGTTGAATCATATAAACCGCGCCACCTTGCAGATTTTTTCCGAACTAACTTTCCATACAAAACAAAATTTACCGGGAAATGAATTCAATTTTGCTTAAAGATGGCTGAAAAGTATTAAAAGAATGCATTGTCATCGTGTTCTGAGCTAAAAGTTTCAAGTGTCTAGCTACTAGTCGGGAAGTTAGTTAAAAATTGATTGCAAGATTTGTACTGGACAAACAAACAAACAAACAAGAAAGCGAATTAATAAAAACGCGGTAAAATCAAACAAATTTTCTGATAATTTTAAATGCATACAGCAATAGAAAAAAAAAATATTTTGGTTTATGCCATCTATATTTTCAATATTATAATATTGAATAGCTCTGCTAAAAATAAACAGCGATAAATAAAACCGTGCTTAAATAAACGGTTATAAAATGTATTGCAAAGCATTCTTATTTTTCTCAAAAAAACACACCTAAGAACTTTACATTTTCTATCTATTTTGTAATTTATTTCCTTAGATTCAGCTACTTTTAACATAATTTCGCCTTAGAGCTTTAGACTTCCGAAATTTTTCTTTTTAATTGAGTAACTATTATATTATTATTTTCGTTAAAATGAATATTTTTATGATTTGTTCTATAGATTTAAAATTTTTCAATAATATTTCGGAACCCCAGAGTATAGTTCGATTTTGTCAAATTCTTATTAGTATCGTTAAGAAGTTTTGGTTTTACATCTTCACTCGATAATAATAAATAATGAAGGTTTTTTGGATCATTTTTGGAAGAAGCCTTATCGACTCTTTAAATATTTGTTACTCATTTTTGAATTTAATGAAATTAGGAATATGTAACTTAAGAGAATTGTTGTCTATTTTGATTTATAATTTTTCATCTTTTTTTTTTAATTTTATTCAATATTTAAATATTATTTAATTTTAAACCATTTTTTTTTTTTACATATTACTTATTTTTCACGCATATTTTCAGCAGGCACTGTGCTTTCAAATAATTTTATTTTTCTTAAATCGTTTTTATTATAATTTTTATTCCATTTGCAAAGAGAGGTGAGGTGGATTTTTCGATTAGATTATATTTTATTTTTTCTATTTTATTTTTATTTAAATTGAATTTAATTTCATTTACACGCAAATTCTATTGTAATTTTTAAATATTAAAGGGGTATTCACTTACTCTTGTAAGACATGGTGTATTACTACATCGTTGTATGATTGTAACGCCATACCAAGGATGTATCGAAATTATTATATTTTATAGAGGAAAAAAATCATACAAGGGCCTTTTTTTATACTAATATGGACAAAAAGTAATGAATAGCCACAACAAATTTTTCACAATTACAAAAGACGCTGAAATTTTTAAACTAACAAAGCAAACATCATGACATTTCTATTAGCTGTTCACAACAGTCATAACAATCTATCCAATAAATATACACATTAATATTCATTGAGCGCGTATTTTTAAAAATACAGTCTCATTACTTTTTCATAGTAGTACCTCTTGTAATTCAGTGTTGTATGTTGTATTGTTAATTCGTGAATGAAATTATGTCGGAATTAAAATGTAATTAGTTATTGCTTATTAATTGTTTCAAGTAAGATGGTGGTGATGAGCAAGAGTGGTTTGTCATGAGGTGGTTAAAGGAATGGTCAAACTAAAAAAATTTTAGCGATCATATCATAGGGCCGTTTAACCCCACACCTTGGCCCATTTGACTCCGCAGTTTAGCAGTTTATGTGGTTTGAATGCGACAGGAAGTTTTATCCAATATCACACAAACAACCACGTTTTTCGTGGTGTTAAACACATCCTTTTATAAAGGAAATATCAATCTTTCGAGTAAAAAAGATTTTTTCAAAAGATCGTAATAAAATAAGGGGTTCTGGCCAAAACAAAAAAAAATGGCCCATTCAGCCCCGGTCTACCCTAAATGAATTTCTCAAAGAAATAATTCAAATGGTTAAAACCTGAGGTTTTTCCAAAACAAAATTTGAACGGAAATTTGGTTCAAAGTGCGTTCCCAATTCGTTGTAATTTAATTTGTATTTTATACAATGTTACAATCTTACAATTTAAAAGGAATACCCCTATTGTTTTAGTAGACTCTCAAAAATGTAAATACTTTTTTCCCCGGGGGGGTTTGTATGTAAAAGAAATTGCGGTAATTAGTTTAAATTCATATCTTAACCAGAATGGAAGCAATTCGTTCTGATTATTAAAGTAATTTTTCGGAGGGTTTTTTTGGGAAATTTTTTGGGCTTTTCAAAATGATTTGAAAATATATTTTTGAAAATACATAAATTTTATTAATTATTAATTAAAATAATTTAGAATTTAATATTTTTAATCAAAATGAATTTTTTATATTTTTCAAATCTTAGTAAAATTTATGAATCGATGAATTTTCCCATTTTCTTTTTTTTTGTTTTATTCATATTTTCCTTGTTTTTTTTCTTTAATTTTAAAATAAAATTTTTTATTTCAAATTATTTGAATTTAAATCTTAATATTTAATAATAATCATTAAATATTTTTTTTTTATATTTTTATTTGCTTTGTTTGTTTTTAAACTTAACATTAAATGTTTTTGTTTTTTTTTTTTTTCTTAAATTCTTTATAATAATTTTAAATATAATTTTTTTAATATATTTCTGATAACTACTTTTGTGTATAATACATCAACAATAATGAAAAGATCAGTTTTGCTTGTTTTTAATATTAATATTTTATATTTTTTAGTATAATATTTACATTTGTTTTTTTTTTTGTTAGATTTTTTAAATATTTTTAATAATATTGAACTATGTGCGACATTTAGGAATTTTCTTTTTAAAACGGTTTTTTTTTTTAATTAATAAAAGTTTGAAAGTTTTATTTTATTTTTTCGGTTTTTAATTTTTTTTTTTAGTTAAATTTAATTTAAAATAAAAAAAAAAAAATAGAAAATATAAATAAAAAATAAAACGTAAATGTTAACTTTTTTTTTTAGTATTATTTAAAAAAAAATGTACTTAAAAATTATTTTAAAATAAGTAAATTTAAATATTTACTTATAAATATTTTAGTTTGTATTTAGTGTACTTTTCTTGGACCAATAAAAATGAGAAGAAGAATTTTCTTATTGTTTTTAACAAATTAATTAATTATGAAAAGGAGTTCATTTCTATTTTTAAATGGTTTATTCGAGTTATTCCAGAAAAACAATATTAACTTATGTGTTGTTGTTTTGAGAGAACTACTTATATTTTGTTAGGGCAACAGCAATAGGTAATCCTGTGAATATTCAACTGATTAAGGTATTTTGAAATCGTATGCCTATGTATTGTAATTGTAATCATAGAAAAATAAGCTTGGTATAGAAGAAAGTTAAGAAAGTGATATGAGCTTTTTTCTTTTATTTGAGCCTCCTTTTTTAGCTCTGGCTTTTATGGTTAAAGTTATAGCACATCGATATTTAAAATACCTCAATAAATTTTTAGAAATAGAACCTAAAAATAAGATTAGTTCAGACAGTAAGATCGATGGTAAATTCTGCGACTAAAGAAAAATTTAAGTATGTAATTATAAAGTTCAGAAAATTAGAGACTAAAAAAAAATCATCCAATTAGAGTAAAGCAAAAACAATTGCATTGAATTAGGCACGTGAAAACAAATCATGATTAAACCAATTTGCTGGTCTCTTATTGCTTTCTTGCTTGTATTTATGTATGTGTCGAAATCGAAAGAAAAATTAACACGACAGGAATAATGGAAGTTTCCGAATTTTTATAATAACTTACACTTTGTCTAATGCATTAAGAAAATCTGATATAGATTATAAATTACTTTGCTGTGTCAAGAGCTTACAAAGTATAGGCTCGCTTGTTTCTGGATATTATTATTCCTCCTTGCATTATTTTGTTATGATGTTTACATAATTATTTAATTTGTTAATTACATTGTGCATGCTTTTTAATGAAATGTATAATAGAATGAAATATATAGTTTCTTTTTCTTTTTAATAATAGTAATCGTAATATTACGAATATTATAAATTAATATTTTTAATTATAGAAATAGAATTTTTTATTTTGTACTATTTTAGAACGGCGTTTTGTTTTTCTGATATTATTTTTTTTTTGTTTTTAAAGGATTTTTTAGTTGTTTAAGGATGTTTAAGGATGTTTAACGATGTTTTAGATGATGAAGGCAATCGCTCTATTTGAGAATAAAAAATTTACTAATAATTTTAATTCAAATTTAGAAATGAAATAAGAAAAATTCATAACGTTCAGCAAAACTTAGTTTTAAATATTGACATTATGAAAATTATTTGTTTAATTAATTGTGCTAAAATTTAGAGAAATCTTATAGAATTGAATCACTAAGTTTAAAAACAAGATTATAGAAGTGTGTTGAAATTTTCTTCTGTAATTTCAGTTCAGATTACTATTTCTATATGATACTTTAGTTAAAGTAGATTTAATATTTAGTTTGCGATAGAACTACGTGTTTTTAAGTCAGGAAATTCAAATGCACTATTTTCGTAATGAATTTCTACGTGTCTTTATCGGACTGTATCTATAGTGTTTATAGACACGTTCATATGATAAGCTTTTTAAGAAATTGTGTAAACAGATTTATTATTCATCAAAACCGAATATTTGCTTGGTTTGTAACCGAATATGCTTAATTGAAATTGGCTTATTTTTTGTTTATAAAAGGCCACAAATGAAGTGTAGAATCGTGTAACTCGATTTCATTAAAATAGTATCGAAAAAACAAAGCAATTTCATTTAATCTCAATCGAATTATGATTAATTTGTATGCCCTATGGTAGGTACTACCAGAGGGTATATTAGTTTTGTCACTCGATTTGTAACACATCGAAATAATCGTCGTAGAAAGGTTTTAAGGGTATGTGTCAGGAATCAAAAGTTATATCGATTTATGCATATCCGTCTGTTCGTCCGTATACAAGATAACTCAAAAACGCGTTATCTGATTTTGATGAAATTTACAATGTGAGTTGCTTATTCTTTAACTTGGTTTGGTATTGCATTTCAGCAAAATCGATCGAAAGTTATAAAGGAAAAACCAGGGTGATCAGAAATTTTTGTCCTTTTTTTTGTTTATGGCTTTTCGGATTTAATTGGAAAATTTGTGAACCAATTTTGTTTAAATTAATTATATAGGTTAACTACACAAATGGACGATACCATATTAAATTTCAATCAAATTAGGCCAAGGATAGTGGAAAAAGAAATAATCCTAAGAGAAGGTATCATTATAAAGTTTTTTTTTGATGTATTTTGAAAATTAATACACTGATTTGAATAAAATGTTGCCGAAGAGACTTTTTTTTACCCACTATCCGTTGTAATTACTTCGCGAAAGTATCTTATCCGTAATGGTAATAGTTTGTGAAGAACTTAAATCTGGAAACATTTGTTTTTTAAGAAAATTAGGTATATTAGCCTATACAAAATGCTTGTAAGCAAAAGTGATTCAATCTAGTACTAATTTGAAATTAAATGCAATTATCTAAATTTACTTTATGCTATATGAAAGCAAAAAAAGTTTTGTTTTTATTTGATTTTTTTGGAACTTATTAAACATTTATGTACGTATTTTTTGGTATTTTGAATTTTCAACATTCAATAGTTCTAATATTCTCATCTATAAATGATTTTCTTTTCTACGAAATATCAGTTTCTCTATTCTGTTTTTTCTGTAATTAATTAATTAAGTTTAATAAATACTTTTTCACTACGTTGTTGAATATTGCTATGAGATTTTCATTTTATTTTTCTATTTTTTTTTCTTTTTTATAACTTAATATTATGGAAAATATTTAAACTAATATTTTTTTTTTTAAATGTTATTTTGTTATTAAATTTTCTTTTAAATTTAGATATGTATTTGAACACAGCATTTTTAAAAATTCCATAGTATTTTCTTTAAGCCTTGATTTTTGTTTCGAAGTTAAAATATAAATAAAAACAAAAAAAAGGGTTATTTAGCAATTTTAGTAGCTGCCTTTTTTGTATAAATCCTTTTTACTTTAAAATTATCTTTTAATTTTTTTTTTGATCTTCATTCATTTTTTTGTTTTTAGAGCGATACCAGCTTTTTTTTTCTTTTAATTTGTTCTAATTTTACTTATTTCTTTGGAAACTATTTACTTTAATATATTTAATACACCCAACTCTTTTTTTACACGCGTTTTTTTACACGAATTTGTAATTACACGGTTCAAAAAAGTTTTCCTTTTTTTTGAATAATTTATTTGATCTAACAAGATTTCTAAGTCATTATCTTATAATTATGTACATGACCATCAGCGGTCTAGTACAAATTGTAGCCTTTGGTAACAATGTATCAAAAAAATTCATGTTTTTACCACACTTCAAAGATTAGGCAGAATTCTGCGCATTGCTGTAATGTAGTATTTTAGGGCAATCTCATTTGTGCAATTTAACTATGCACAATTTAACTCAGCACAATTCAATTCGGACAATTCGACTAGGCACAATTTAACTCGGCCCAATTCGGGACGAGAACATTTTAATTCAATTTATTAAAGTTAAATACATTGCCATTATTAATTAGTAATTATTGATCTTATTTGCTACCCAAGACAAATGATCGGAAAGATCTTTGTATTTTTTTTTGTGGGACACATATTTCTCTTTTACATAGCGCCATTTCACCTTGTTTGTCCGGGTCGAATTGTGCAGAGTTATGCCGAATATAGTTCTTTATGTCATCTTACACGATTTTCGGACATATGGAACGTATCCCAAATTTTTTACTATAGGAAACTTATCTTTTTTACACGTTTTTTTTTTGCACGAATTTCTGAACGGAACGTATCTACCGTGTAAAAAAAAGTTGGGTGTAAATGGGACTTCGGTTTTAAATAAATAAAATTTAATAATAAAAAAAAAATTAATAATTTAATAGATTTTACTTGGTTTTTAATATCATTTTGATTTAATTTTAATTTTTTTTTTTAATAATATAATAATTCGAAATATCAACAATAAATATCACTTATATTCTACTATAATAATTAATAACATGTTTCTTTTTTTTTTTAATTAATTAATTAATTAATATAAATACACTATTTTCAATTCAATTACTTTTCTTTTTGTTTTGTTTTTTTTTTTTACAATAGGGTTTTTTTTAATTTAATGAATTTAGAAGAAAGTATCAAAAATTAAGAAAAGCAATTTAAATTAGAAAAAAAGTAATTGCATTTGTTTTTTTTTTAAATAAATTATGCTAATATCATACTATTTTAAGTCTTTCTCTGATGATAAATTTAAAAAATCATTTCTGTTAATTTTTATCTAAATAGGAATCTATCTAAAATTTTACATAATTTTTTGTTATTTTTAAATGAAAATTTAAGAAGAAATTGTTGTGTATTGTTTTTTTTTGTGGTTTTTGTGTTTTTTGCTAATTTTGTACAATGAAATATTTAAAATTCTAATTCAATGAAATATTTTGTTTTTTTTTTTTTAAATACAAGTTTATATATATTAAATGGATGACATCGTAATTTATTGTGAAATTGCTTATTAATTTAATAATATTAGAAGACACCATATGACTTAAATTATTTTTCAACAACACGTTTATTTTAAATGAAAACTATATTTTATTTTAATAAAAATATTTTCCATTATCAGCTTTAACTTTTGTTCATCTTTCAGGCAGGGCACGGATTTCGCTCTGAAAGAATTGTTCATCCTTTGATTCAATCCAGTCATCGAGCCGTTCTGATTGTTGAACGGGATCGAATCGAGATTTCTTGCGTTTGGAATTACCATAAAGAATCCATTTCTCATCAGCAGTAACAAATCGCTGCAAAAATGATTTTCTTTTGAACCTTTCAGCAACATTTAAAGGAGCCTACACACGTTCAATGTTACTTGTCAATGTTACTTGAATGATTCAAGTTTCAAGTAACATTGATCGTTTGGGTGCTCTTCAATGCTCTTGTGTGGAGGCAATTTCCATTAATATTACTTGACGAAAATTTTCATCAATAATACTTGTCAAGTAACATTGAACGTGTGTAGGCTCCTTTACACATGGTCAAACAACGGCTAACAATGTCTCTTTCTTTCAATTTATGTGGCACTCATTTTACTTCCTTTTGAAGCCTTTCCAAGGCATTCAAATATCTGGAAATCATTATCCGACTTACGTTTAATGTTGTTGCGAGTTGATCTTGTGTTTGCCATGTATCTTTGTCCACTAACTTCGGAAATTCTTCGTTTTTAAACTTCTTTGGCGGTTTTCCATGCTCTCTTTATCGACCACTTCAAATTACCAATAAACCAAAATTCACAACTTTAAATTGATGGAGCACGGTCATCATAAGATTTTTCCAACCATAGATGCTCAAACTGCATTTTCCTTTAAGTTAAACCAAAAAAAGCTGAACTTCTCGCGAATGCTGTTTTTTTGGCACGTAACCTTCCATTTTCAATCGAATAAAAAACAATGCTGCTTACACTTGAATGTTAAATGATTTACTGATTATTTTAGTTTCTCGAGAGCTCTCTCAAAAGCAATAAGTGTCATTTAAAAAAATGTCATGATTTTATGAATAGCGGCATCTTTAATTCATATGGGTATCTCCTAATAGTAATAATAAAAATATGAATGAAGAAGAAAATATTAAAATATAAAATGAAAATTCATTCAAAATGAAAACTTATTTAATCATCCCATGATGGAAATTGTGTTTCTTCTACGAATATATTAAAACCGTCTTTTTTCTTTTCGGTCTGTTGTTGTTGTCCATGTTGACTTGTTGTTCTACTATTTTGTGAAGATTTTTGTGGACGCGGTGGAGGTGGAGGTTGACGTGATGACGCTGATTGTCGTGATGTTTGTTGTTGTTGTTGTTGTTGTTGTTGTTGTTGTTGACGATATGATGAAGGCGTCGTCACTTGTGGTTGCTGGTAATGTTTTGTTGTTGTTATATTACTATTACTTGTTGGATCATTCCATGATCGATTTATATCTATTGTATCCCAATTTGCATTACTATAATGATTTGATTGTGACCAACTATCTTCAGCCATTCGATTTTCATAACCATGTTGATCCCAAACAGCAGTCTTTTCATGATCATTTACCTATAAGGAAATAGTATAATTGTTAATTTAAAAAAATAAAAAAGTCACATTGTTTTTGATTATTATTACATGTTGGGTAACATAAGTTTGATCAACAGTCAATTCAATCTCTTCTGATGGATTTTCTAATGTACTATGTGTAATACCATAATAAAAGTACATTATTAAACCTAATGTCATCCAAATTGTAAATCGTACTAAAGTTAATATACTTAATTTAAATATTAAGTATAAATTAACAGTAATTGCAATTGCTGGAATGAATGGAAGTCCTGGTGTTAGGAATGCTAGAGCATATCTTTAAAATATGGAGAAGAGAGAAAAAAAAACAAAAAAATTACAAAAATTAAGTTTTTCATCTTAATAATTATGTAATATTTTACCTATTTTGAGGTTGACGAGATATTATTAATAGTATCACAAATATTCCTATAACTAAACATGTAAATACAAAGCCGGCAAATGAACCGGTCCAACCGATAGCAGCAAATAGATCAAGGAAGAATACCAGAACATACATAACACCAACTAATTTGGTAACATACATTCCTAGTAACAAGAGAGAATATCACTTTATAAGAATATCCGAAAAAAAATAAAATATATTAATTGAGACAACTAACCACTTTCATACGTAGCTGGTCCTGGATTTATCCATGGAAATAAACCAGGACATAAATATGCATATTCCTGTAATTTTCGACCAATTAAACTAACACCGATTGTATCGAATGCTGTTGCATTTCCTGTCGGTCCAGTTGGTGCACCATGAACACTACCATAGAATTTATTTTCAGAACGATCCGATACTAAAAATTGATCATCACGTCCTAAATAACCTTCTGGACTATCATCAATAAATGAATCATCTGAATCTGGTGATCCTCGTGTTACACGTTTTATGGTGAAATTTTTTTTTGTTGCTACTTCAGCTGGTAACGTTGATGGATCTGGTGTACCGGGTGGTTGTGGTGTACGCAATTGAACTGGTAATAAATCAACCAAAGATGTACTATGCGGTTGATAACGTAAAACAAGAACACATGTTGAGACAAGTGTATACGCTAATAATGTACCGATTGACATCATTTCAACAAGAGTTTCCAAACGAACAGTAAGCGCAACAAGAGCAGCCGCTATACCACTACCGATAGTTGCTATTCCTGGTGAATTTGTTCGTGTCCATAAATGTGATAATTGTCTAGACATTGAAATTTAATATTTAGTATTTTTTTTAGTTGTTGAGATATATTTTTTTTTTTTTGATTATACTTGAATATTAAACCATCTTGAGCCATCGCATATATTACTCTTGGCATTGGAAACATTGAACCGAACATTGCTACTGATAAACCAGCTGTTGCACCAATTGCAACAATAGCACGACATTTTGGTGCACCAACATATGTCCACATTTGTACAAGTGCTGAACCTGGATCAATATGATCATATGGAACTAAAAAAAAAAAAAACCATAAAAATTATATGTATTCAATTATTTTTATGATAACACGAAATCTTACCAACTAAAGTTAATACAAAACTGCTCGTTACATATGCAATTAAAACAATTATAAGTGAACCAACAATTGCTTTTGGTATACTTTTTTGTGGACTATGTGCTTCTTCACCAGTCGTTGCTATTATATCGAATCCAATGAAAGCATAAAAACATGTTGCAGCACCAGTAAATACCTATAAAAACCAAAACAAAACAAAAAACAAATTATCATTTATTTTTATATATATAATAACATTTTAATAATTTCTCATTTTCTTACCCCACTCCAACCGAATGGAAGAAAACCTTCATGTTCAGACCATGTATTTGTATCAACATAAAATAGACCAGCTGTCATTATAAAGATCCATGAAGCTAAATTTACAATATTCAGTGTATTATTGAATATAACTGATTTGCTGGCACCCAATGCTAACACGAATGTCATTACTAGTGTTATGCTAAAGGCCACAAAGTCAGGTGGACGACCTGAAATGAAAAATAAAATTATATATTTTATGTAAAAACATTTAATATCAAAAACTTACCAAATATTGTTC
The DNA here is from genome assembly GCA_963422695.1 of Xylophagus ater. NCBI lineage: Eukaryota > Metazoa > Arthropoda > Insecta > Diptera > Xylophagidae > Xylophagus > Xylophagus ater. The sequence goes on from OY730483.1 coordinate 7,598,824, forward strand.
CAACTGATTCTGCTATACTACGTCCAATAACTCCACCAGATAATGAATCAAAACTGGAACTTAACGCACAAGCACACGCACTAGTTCCTATAAAAATAAATTATATAAGCAACTTATTGTATTTAGAGCTCTATATACTATTCCCGGGTGTTCCATGTTGTTAATTATTATTTTTTGTTTTTATTTGACTTAAGGAAAAGGATATTAATAGTAATTTGGATTTTTATTTAGAACATAATTTGGATTAACAGAATTGCTTGAAAGGGAATAATGATCCGAAAGAAAACAAATTTATTCTGAAATGTTGTATTGTCCCAACAAATATCAAACAACAATGTATATAATATAATCTTTAAAGATTTGACTGGATTTTTTTTTTTTTAGTATCATAAAATGATTCTAATTTCTTAATCTTCATAATTTCTTATTAGTCTATGAACAATATAAGGAATTGTTTACAATCTAATAAACAAAAAAAGGATACAAATTACTTTGATATCCAGAGTGAAATTGTTTTGTTCATTGAAGTTTTTTTTTTTGGTTCTAATGAAAATTTTACCTTTCCATTTTCCAAAGTAAACAATATTAATATTGAATGAATTCATTATTAAGATTTTAATTAATTAATGTATTTTAGTTATACTTTTATTTTGTTTGTTATTTCCTTGATATTGATTTCAAATTACTTATTTATATTGCATATATTAGGTCTTCGAATTAGTTTTGACGATTTTTTTGTGTAAAAATACACGTTTATTTAACAACTATCCAATATTTTAATTTCATTCAAAGTGTGCTCTATCTGAAGATACAACCTTTGTCCATCTTTCAAGTAATTTACGAATTCCCTGTCTGAAGAAATCCGGTTCTTTGAAGCAATCTAATCATGGATCCATTTTTTGGAAGTGCTACTCAGAAAGAGCTGATTGCATAGACCGGAATAAATGGTAATCTGAAGGAACTATGGCTGGTGAATACGGGTGGGGTAACAATTCCCAGTTCTGTCCTTCTAATTAGATTTTAACCGAATGAGCAACATTTGGTCTGGGACTGTCATGTTGAAAAATTTATTTGTTGTATCCATTCTGCTCGTTTCCTTCCTCTACAGCTCGCTTCAAATGCATTAGGTGTTGTCGGTAGACAACGCAAGTAATAGTTTTAGACGGGTTCAGCAACTCATAATAGATCACACTTTTCTGATCCCACCAAATGCAGAGCATAACCTTATATGAATGAATGTTTGCCGTTAACGGGGCTGGTTGACCACCTTTTATTTTTCCTTTTCTGAGTTTAGAATTTTCGAAGCAGATCCACTTTTCATGTCCAGTAACAATTCGATGCAACCAACCCTTTCTCTGTTATCTTTGAAGAAGTAAAGTAAAGCTTCCCGCAAATGCTGTTTATTTGGGACGAAATCTTTTAATTTCAATGGAATAAAAACAATGTTCTTTACACCAGTAAAATTGTAAAAACTCATTCGCAGACCTAATAGTTTTTTGGATAGTATATATAAAAAGGGTATATTATTTTCAAAAGAGTAATGATACAATTTCTTAATAGTTATATTTAAAGATGATTATTAAATTCAATTTATATGAAATTATCCTTTTTAATATCTTGTTTTAATCAAAATGATGGTGTTGGACTTTATTTTGATGTGAATTTATTATTATTGTATTTTATATGAAGATAAATGAAATAATGAACCGAAATATAATTGAATTATTTCAATTTATGTCATTTATATTTATATACTGGTATAAAGCACAAATATACTGTTCCAGTTAAGTTACCAAATGATTAATTACTCCTTCATTTAGTTAGTTATACTATCCAAGTGAACGTTTAAAATGAATTAAAAGCCAAAATCGTCTTCATATAAAATTGGACAAGTTTCAATTCAGTCAAAAATATGTCAACAAATAAATTGTTCATTCACATACATATGTATTTCGAATTCATATAAGTTGGAACATTTTATTATATTTACGAGGAAAATTATGATATTGTCAACTTCCTGGGTTCATATTTTCTTATTCATTTTTTTTCACAAGTGAATTGAATTGAATACCTATTGGGAGTAAAATGACAACATCAATTCATATATTTTGAAGATTGACTTACGAGGTGGTAAGAATATATACAGGGTTTTCTTGTGAATTTCACAGTCCTATCATTTGTTAACTGTCAAATAATTCGCACGTATTTTTTGACATATCGTCTGTGAAATAGAACATTTATCAACCGCCCAACACATACAAATCATAAAATGTGTACTATGAAAATGGCAAATTTCTGACAGTTACAATTCGATAGAAATCATCGCTCAACTGAAAGTGGTATTCACAAAAATTTAAAGAGATTAATAGTGTTTTATGGATCACTTAACATCTGTGCGTCTTCGTTCACGGAAAAACCTTGCTGCTATAAGGGAAAGTCTGGTCCAAGGGCCAGAAATGTCGATTTCAGAAAGATCGAAATAATTTGAACTCTCATATGGCTCTTTATGAAGAATTTAAAAAAAAAAAAAGATTTTCATCTACACCCAAAATGTGCGAAAATGTCATGGAAAATTGGCGTAAGCGAATCGTAAGCTGCAAACTGGCCCAGGGAAGCCATTTGAATGATATTGTATTCCATGGGTAATAATTGCAAGGACCAAATTAATGATTGTGTTTTATTTAAAAAAAATAAATTGGTCCCACGGGTTGGATAACCCTATATAAGAGTGTTAACGAAATTTCACCTTTCATAAATTCAAACGGAAATGAATTCATAGAAATTCTAACGTTCAAATAGAATATTGTATGAATATTTTTAAATGGGTTAAAGAAACGAAAATGAAAACCTTCTTCAGATGATTTCTAAGGTAAATCAAACTGAATGAATGACTAGTTGGTTGATTTGAATGGAATTAGTTAAGAAAAAAAAATCTTATGATGAAAAATCAAAATCAAAATTACCTATTAAGTATTCTAGAATCATATTCCATCCTATAACAAAAGCGACAAATTCACCAACTGTAACATATGAATACATATAAGCTGATCCAGACGTATGTGGAACACGTACACCAAATTCAGCATAACAAGCGCCTATAATAAAATTATATTAATAATAATATTAAATACTGTTTCGATATTTTCTATAATTAAATTATTATTATTATTATATTTAATTATGATTAAATTATATTAATTAAATTTTACCTGAGAATATACTTGCAACGGCAGCAATAAAAAAACTAAGTACTACACCAGGTCCAGCAATATTTCTTGCTACCATACCAGCTACTAAATACATTCCAGTACCACAACATGAACCGACACCCAATGATGTTAAATCTAATGTTGTTAAACATTTCTGTAAAAATTTCAATTAGATATTATTATTATTATTATTAATAATTTCCAAAATGAAAAAAATACAACTTATAAACGTACTGTTAATTTTGGTTTTGTGCTTCTTGGATCGTCACCTTGTAATTTTCGTAAATCTTTTGTTCGGACTAATTTTGAAAAAAGTGTCACACCAGATCCACCGCCGGGCATAGGAAATGAAAACTTCATTTTGTCTAGAAAAAGAGAAGAAAAAAAAATTAATTTTATATGATAACAAATTATTTATATAAAATTAACTAATTTTTAAGTATTTTGAACGAAAAAACGTTGTCCTCCTCCTCGAACAATCCAGAATTGACTGATTCCGATTACTTTTTACGATTAACTGATATTATTTTTCAAATTTAAATTTAAAATATAATAATATGTTCGAAAAAGGACTTTAGCCGAGTATGTTATTTACGAGTATATGTTAATTTCTCGATAAGACTAAATCAATGTACAAAAATGATAACGAATTACAATGTTTCGATCATTGTATACGAAAAAAACAAGATATGAATTATGTTAAGATATCACAAATTAATATTGATCATCATTTTTAGTTGAAAACAATAATTCCAGTTCAATCTCATTATTTTTGGCTTTTTCATGGTTCATGAAAATTAATAAGAATTTTTATCAGTAATCTATTTTACAAAATAAATTGAATTCAAAGAGTTTAATATAAATACGTATTAGTGAGTATAACTTTCTGATAGTGAATATCCGCCAATATGAATTAACAGAAATTGTATACAATTCAAAAATTTTAAAGATAGTAAAGATTTTCAAAAATTCAATTTAAAGATACCTTTTTGTTTAGCAGAATAATTCTATAGATTTTTAGCCCCTTTTAATCTTAAGGTTTCTATAAAAAAATATTTTATTAAATATTCCCCAAGAGAGAGTCCTACACCTGGAATATTTTCTTTTTATTTTTTAAATTACTATATTTTATTATCCTTACAATCTAAACAAATATCTCCTCACTGGATTCATTGAAATAATTTCTAGTTTTCTTCAACTATATGGCCCTTATGTAGAAATTTTGGTTTCAGTACAAATTATTATCTTTAATTGGTATTTTTCAAATATATATGGTCCCATTGTGCATATTTCATTGTATACAAGATTTTTTTACATTAAAACATTAAAATAACTTTATAGTTATTATATAATATGAAATTTTTTATAGCATCTATAGTTTGAATTCTACTTTTGTACATTTTCCATATTACCCACTAAACATTGTAAACATTTACAAGAGCAGTACATTTCTTAATATATCCTTTTTCCTGGATATTATAGATAGTGTCCATCGTATCCCATTTAAATAAAACTTTAATAGGGATAAGTAGTGGCAATACGTGCGGTCCATTTATATTGAGATATGTTGTTGAACATTAAACATACATACATATATATATATATATGTAGCTTAGAGACCAAAAAATAAGTATATATAATTTCGAATATAAGTTAGTCATATATATATATAGTATATATTATGTTGGAAATTTCCAATTTTCTTTCTTCACATTATACACAATTGAAAGTTGAAGAATCGAGTCACGTATCTGAATAAAATTCATTTGACTTGACGTGTTTATTGTCCATATAATACTAGAAAAACATTAAATATATTTGTACCTATATTATATATTATAGAAACTCTACATTATCTAAGATATTTACTGGAAAGAAAAAAACTAGTGCCGATTTGTAGCGCTACATTATTCATTTCTCATGCTACTATATATAATTTTTACTTCAAATATTATCAATAATTTTAGTAATATGACTACCAAAAAGGTACAACCAACTGTTTGATCTTATAGGTCAATGGTCAAGGTAATTTTTCTTTTAAAATGAATATATGCTTACATAGGTTTTCATGTAAAACGTGACGGTATACCTATAATGAAAATATTTAATAATTTATATGGTTAAAGTTCAGTTAATAATTTTCTTGTATCCAATTTGAACTTTTCGAAACAGAATATTGAATATTATCTTCGTAAATATAGTGGTTTTACAGTTTTACCTAAATGAGTCGAATATTTATAGAAAAAGATAGAAGTGAATATTATTTTCCTAGCTTTTTTATATTTTCTTTGAAATACGTGATGTCTATTTTACTGTCATATTCATTTAAAAGACCTCTATCGTCTTTTCTTCCAACACAATAGCAAATCAATTTTTATCGTCTTAAATAATTTGTATCTTTTAACTAGAATCTTGTTAGTATCTCGTATTTTGTGGTTTTAGAACTATAGAATTTTAATTTTGATGATAAGTTAATTTTCCAGGATTCGTTGCGTCAGGTTTACGCGGTTTTATAATCCTTTTTGATCAATTATTTTGATTCAATGAAAAATAATGCCTCAAGAACTGAGTTTACTCAATTTTAAACTAAAAATATCTTCAATTATTGGACTTAACTCATAAGCTGACTTTGTTGAGTATAGTCGTAATGAAGAAATGTCAGTTTTAATTTTAGGAATTTTTATTTAGAGACAAATACGAAATAAAATTAAGAAATATTAAAAGTTAATACAAAAAATCTGTACCAGTATACTCGTCATCGCTTCAGACGATAACTCAGCTAACTGATTAAGATAATTTCAAGAAACGAAATATTTGTATGGTACTAATTAATCGGGTCACAACTGTACTGATTTCAAATTAAACTTGTGTGTACAAATACTGACATATTATGTGTATTCCTTTTGCTGTTGTAAAACGTAGTGTATCGTTACATAGTAGTATGATTCCGTATTTTTCTATACAAAAAAAACGGAATCTACAAAACGGATACCACAGTACATACACCAGGGAATGATTATGTTCGTTTATAAATTTATAACGAAAATGTTTAACGAGAACAAAATTAATTTAAAATTCAGTTGACATGTTATTCAGTCAATCTATATACTATAATCAATCAATTTTCTTATTAGATGAATACAAAAAAAAAAAAAATATCTTCTAAACCTTTCCAATATAATTTCACTCTCAGATAAAATTCCTCTACCATTTATGTAGGTTCAAATTCGATTAATATGAATTTCCTTTCAGACTTATAACTTTGTACGTATATTGAAATTAAAATAGTTGTTCATGTCAAAGTCTCATTGTAAAAAATTATTTCACCAAAATGATTACATCAGCAACATCACTGTAAAAAAAAATACATATGGTAATTGTACCATAAATCGGCCTATAGCCGATTTTTTGATGCCCTATTGTAGAACCAGCCAGTCAAAACTAGTACTATTTCAAGAGTTTTTCTTAATATCTTTGTTTTCTTTTTCAAAAATTTTCTCTAATTCCCAGGCAGACCCTAATAGCATAAATCTATTCTGCAAATTTAATTCAAATTGTTATATTAGTTTTTAAAGTATGGTACATCAAAAAAACGTGATGAACAAGTTTATTTTCTTCTAGTACTATTTCTTTCTTCTCTATCCTTGTATCGATTTTAATGAAATTTAACGTAGTATCGTCTATTTATGTAGTTAACCCATGTAAATAATCTAAACAAAATTCCTTCATAACTTTTCCCATTAAATCCGAAAAACCATATAAAAAAACTACAAAATGTTTTGATTAATAATTTCGCTTTATCTCAGTCGATTTAGCTAAAATGCAATACCAAATCCAGTTAAGGAATAACCAACTTACATTATAAATTTCATCAAAATTGGATAACACGTTTTTGAGTTATCTTGTACGCGGACGGACGGACATGCATAAATCGGTATAACTTTTCCTTCTCTACAGATCTATAGGCGATGATTATTGCTATCTGTTAGAAATGTAGTGACAAAACTAATATACCCTCTGGTAGTACCTACCACAGGGCATAAAAAGTATTTTATTAAACAAGAAAAGAACTTCGCAATGGATTTATACATATAATATGGTGGAAAGAAAGGCAAACCAAGTTCTTATCGGCCCACCTATTCATACATGTTCCAATTTAAAAATGTGTGTACATAAAACATAATGAATTTAATTTCCGCATATCAAATGTCAAATTTCCTTCTTTTTTTTTTTTTCTTCACTTTCCTTATTCTGGAGGAAAGTCATGTTTTATCAGACAAAAAATTTATTCTATTTAACTTTTTCAGTTGAATTGAAATTGAATTTTAGATATGTGATCTTCAAAATGAATTCATTTCTTCTATAAAAACTCTCTTTTTTATTGTTGTTGTTGTTATAGATAAAATGAATTCATTTGTAAAAGGATAAATAGGATATAGATGAAATCAATAAATAAATATGGAGTACTATACGATTTTTGTTTTATTAAGTTAAATATAAACATGAGTATTGTATGTAAAAATTTGTGTCCCAATCACAAAAAAAGAAAAAAAGTCCTGAATGTCATTACATATAACCACTTTGAAACATTTTATAGACAACATTTTTCTGGATATGTGTTTTAAATGAAATCCACAGAGAGAGAATTTATGTAGAATGATTATATTATTTTTGTGAATGATACTTTATTATATAAACCCGAAATTTGTTGCGGTAGAGAGATAGAACGAAGGCATATAGTAGTATGTATATAGAAATCCCTTTTTTCGGAACTTTTCAAATACAAATTGTTATTGTCATCATCATTATCGATTTGGTAGGACAGTTATATATCAATATATGTGAAGGATGATAAGTTTAAAAAAAAAATTAAAAAAAACATTTCCTATCATAAAATTTATATCAACATAAAAATGCTGAATAGCATCCATTCATTTAAAATGGAACCACAACGAATTAGAACTCTGAATTGAAATGAAAGGACTTTTTTAGGACTTTTGTTTTTTTTTGGAAAGGCAATAACCGACTGTCGAATTACTTTCTCTATACTGGGTTTGTTTTAATAACTTGGGGGTTGTTTTTTTTAAACAAAATTCTTCAACCTTATGATGTAGATAATAAGTTATATTTATGATTTACTTGGAATTGGGAGGTACTATATGTCAAGAATTGTCATAAATAATTCTTTACAGTACGGATTTTTTCTTTATTCCAACCTTTTCTTTTTGTTATTATTACTTTACCGACAAAACGAATGTTTTGCGAAAACCTAACATTTCTTCTGGAACGGATAGAAAGATGAAAATAAGTTCAAAATCTGCTGCATCCAAAATAATTAGCTCCATGTCTGTCCGTCCAGCCGTCCGTCCGTGTGTTGCACCGAATGCTAGATGCTATTAGTTTTTTTTTATATGGTAACACTATTTTGCAAACCTTTTTTTGTCAAACAACGAGAAAATTCACAATTCGGTGAAATCCACATACTTGAAATAATCGGAGTTAAGGCAGGTCTAAAGGAGTGAACTGGGACAGTGGCGAAGTAGGGAAGCATAGCCAGATGAGCGGAGATACATCCATGAGAGCTGAGTGAGTGGGTTCTGAAACATTAACGCAGTGAGTTATTCAATGACATTGTCGGTAAAGTTCCATAGTGGTCAGGCCGGAATTCAGACAAGTCACTACCAGTGTTTGCTTTGCTGATTTTTATTTTAGCACATATTATACCATATTTAATCAAAACAATTTTGAAATAATATTTCCCGAAAAACCTAAAAGAATTTATTGAATTTTTCTTTATTTTTGTATCACATTTAATAAATTATTATTATTTTTATGTGGAAAATTGTAAATTCCTTATTTGTTTGTATTCTATTTTCTTAACAATACTTAAAATTATGTAATTGGTTCGGAAGAAATAAAAATAAGAAAAGAAATACAAAATCAATAAGATTTCCAATTAAATCTGTTTTTCAAATTTTATTTTTGTATTTCATTAACTTTGAAATTTCCCAATAAAAATTGATAATGGTTTAATTTGAAATGATTTTCACAAATAAAGAATTTGTATAGCTTTAAGCTAGTAAAATGCCATCATTTGTTTGTTCAATTAAATTTTCAGTACGATACTAAGAATATAATTGCAACAAGGATACAATGATAGTAATTAGTTTTTTTTTGTGTCTCAATTTAAGCTAGAATCCCTGTGAAATAAAATAAACTCTAATAAATTGTAATTATTGAATAATCTTACAGATTCTGTACTACTATATATAATATAAACAAAAAAATGAAAATAATTCAAGTTAATTAAAAAAGAAAATACATACATACATTGTAATTCTAACATGACTTTCTCTATATTAATGTAGGATAGTAAAATAGATATAATACTATATTAATAATATGTAAAGTGAATCAGTAAGCTCTAATACGTTCGAAAACAACATATCAACGTAAACTAATAATTAGACAAATTGTAGAAGCTTTAAAAATAAATTAAAGAAGTAACTCGTATTTATACTGGCACGTCAAGTCAACTTTCAAGATTATTTCGACACCTTATGGATAAGTTAGTACCGCGGTAACGTGTAAATTCTCTATGTTCAAGAAAGACCAATCTTGCGTTAATGCAGGTTTATATATAAAAGGTTTTTGGATTTATATAATGGCATCTCTTGGGTAAATGAGAAAAGGATATTACTTGGAAATACTTAAAAGATTTGCTTTCGATGGAATATGTTATTTCTTTAAACATTTATAACAGATTTGAAAGGTTTTATTATCTGTAAATATGACACTAAAAGTATTTTTTTTTTCGGTTGTATATTGTGAACAATTTATAGTTTAGTATTTGTATAAAAGTATAAAATACATGCGGCTCTACATGGTAATCCATACAATATTTATGCAGTCTGTATGATGTTAATATGTATTTAAAATTAATAATTTATTAATAAAAGGGATAATGATTTTTAATTCGTAATTCAATTGTCCGTCGAATAGGGTAGGTTATATATGTAGGACCAAAAATACTCGAAGTATACATGCACTTCTATTTAGAAATATGAAATCCGGCGCTCTTATTGGGACTCCTGATATTATGTTTCTTTCATTTTCAAGTCATTTGCATCTTTTAAGCGTATCTGATAGAGTGATTTTAAAACTCCACTCAAAGACATGTCATACACAGACGAACATCATTTTCTATAGAATTTCTTAGAATTTTAATCTTTTACTATATTTTCTCTCTTAAATATAGAGAAAGTATAAACGGATTTCCTGTGTTCTTTAATGATATCCGCCTTTTTGTTTTATTTTCATTTTAAGATTATTTTTAATAATTTTATTAGAAAACTTCAATCTTTCAGTTTCCTTTAAAAACCGTAATATACGTACTTACTTAAATGAAAACATTATTTTTCATTAATTTCATGTATAAAATCCTCTGGTTTTATAGCGAACATATTTTTCTTGCCTGAAGGATTTTAAATGACTTTTAGATGAAAACAATGACTTTAAATATTATATCATAAAAATATGAATAACATAAAAGAAAGGATTATAAGAAAGGAATTAATTAGGAAAATATTTTTTAGTATACGACACAGCTTTATAAGACAAAAAATAATATATATAAAAACATTTTTTTTATTTATATGAATATTAATTCGAAATGAAAATAACTTGTAATATATTTTTATACTGCAATTTAAACTGCACTACTATAATTGTTTTGTAGTGCAATTTCCCATCCCTAAATTCTATTCGGTATGACAATCTAAATTCAAATTATGGAAAAACTATTTTCGTCATTTATATGCATGGATTATGCTAAAATGAATCAGATTTTTTTATTTAAAAATAAATTTAATTTAATAGATATGCTATAAAATAGAAATTGTAATCAAAATAATACTATACAAGGTGGGTTAAAGCAAGATATTTTTAAATAGAAAACAAAAAAATAAAACCAACTGACTTTACGTATAGAATTGCAATAATTGTATAAAAATAAGTTATAAAGTAGTAGTAGAGATTGTGTTTCAAACTTTGTGATTTAGACAAAAAAAGCTTTCAGAAATATATAAATTTTCATCAAGAAAATATAAATTTACCTATTTTTAGGCGCGCAATAAAAAAAATGATATTGTTTGATTGTTTTACCTTTGACTCATGCCTAGGTATCATGTACTTTAAAGATTTTCACACTAAATTATGATCGATTACATATAATATGTATATTCAAAATAAACACCTCCAAATAAATTATTTATACTTATATTATGAATCATAATCATAAACTTTCATAAACATAAATTATTTATAAATTCACAATAACTTGTATTTAAAATTATAAAAGGTGTTTCTGTTTATGTCGAATATGTGAGGATAATTGATGAGAATGGAAAATATGTTTACAATGTAATTGCAATGTAATGTTTTTTTTACTAGGGTGATGTTTGAATTTGATTTTTATTTTATTGGAATGAGTTATGTCGGTAGAATTGTAGAGTATAAATTTTTGTTGAAAAAGTGGTTAAATCATTTCGTTTTGGTTTTATATCACAAATTACTTTACCGCATCATAAAATCTATTTAAATATTTGAATGAAAGAATATATACTATATATTCTATTACTGGAGTTTATGTATTTTGGTTGTGAAAACTTATTCGTATGATTTAGAATATAAACCAATGAAATTGCAGATAAATAATAGTTTTTACTATTATATGATGTGGGTATTTTAGAAACTGTCTTTTATATGACAGAAAGTATGACGTTTGATACTTAAATCATTCTTTTCAATAATGGGAAATTTAGATTTAATTAATTTTATCATAATCTCTTGAATATGATTCGTGAAATTTTATGGTATTAAAATGTATATAAACATTCATTAAGGTGTTAAAAATAAATATCAATTAGAGTGGAAATTAAAAATGAAATAAATTGTTTTCAATTTATTCCTTTATGCCTCTTCGGGCCCATTTAAATGTTTATTCATAATTAAAATTAACTTTTCGAACTATCAAGTGAACTGCGTGCATGTTGCAGTTCGACCAAATACTAATTAGTTCCGAATGAATATATAACATAAAAAAAAGTGCATTATGCCAATTTGGAAGTTGGTTAAGTAAGTTCGCTCTTTTCGCGTGACTGAAACGTTTTATTGTGACAAACTCGTTATTTTCCTCAATTGGAAACTTTTCTAATGATTCGCTATTAATGGAATCACAACGAATTTATATCAGAATAGATTTCTTTTGATTCTATTCAGTCATGAATGTAGTAAGTCTGAAAAGGAATTCTTTTTTTTTTTCGAGGTGAAAACAAGTTTCTTTAAAAATATGTTTTCGTAATTTAAAGGTTATATGAATCCATTGTGAATTCTTCAATTTTTTCGTTAAGCTTTCAATTTTCTTTATAAAATATATAACATTCTTGTTTAATAATAAATAAATTCAATCAATTTCTTACATATATAAAACATTGTTCTTCTTATAAAGTAATATTCTTGGAAAATGTATGTGAATTGAAAAAACAAAAACGAAAAAACAAATTTCATATTCAAATATAAATATTTCAAGTTTATTAATTCTAAAAAGGTTTTCAATCTCTCAGATTTGATAATTTATTAAATCTATAATATAAAAGTATATACAACGCTAAAATGTATAAAATTCTGTTTACATTATATTCGATTGGATATGAAATAAACACAAAAAGGAGAAAAAAAAGGATGTATTGTATGATATAAATCAGATACAATCCCAATATGCACATGATTCATACATTACAGATAAAGTGATGAAATAAAGAACAGGCTGTTGGTATTAAATGATAACGACTGGGACTGATGAGACCATTTCCACTGTTTTTAAATTCTTGAATATAACACATATATAAAATATCTTCTATATACAGCGAAATGTCAAGGGACTACAATAAAAAACATTGTAATCATTTTAATATTAATAAGATCTAAATTTGAAAATCTTCTTTCTCGTCTCATAAAAAGTTCTTTCCCATTCCTAAGATTGAATAATTATAAATACGACGACATAATTAACTCGAAAAGGTATATAAGGTGTTTAACCTCTTCAAATACTATTTTATATATATATTTTTTGGAAATAATCTTATACTTCTATTAAAATATTAGATACATTTATCCTTTGGTAAATGAGTAATGACTTAAATAATGGTAATATATTGTATTTAAGAATTTAGAAGGAAATGTAATTTTATTTTGTTAGGTGGCGCTACAGAACAATTGTACATCATGGAAGATGGGAAAGATATATATCACTTTTGTAATTATTGGTCTCATTTGCTGCTCCACGAATCTCGGAAAGTTATGTGTATGCTAGTACTCTCAATGCCTTCATAATTACTTATTATTAATGGAAATCTTCATGTTTCATTTGAATGCGTTCGTACTATGACCGTTTATACTGGCTTCGTAATCATGAAATTGTCAATATTATTGAATAATTTAATTGTTTTGACTGATTACATTTCTAATTTCTATACAAAGTATATAAGTTACTGGAATCATGTCTGTCCGTCCGTTTGTGGTAGGAAAACTTGCGGTCGTATTTTTAAAGCGATATGAAAAAATATTGATAGGAGAACCATCCTATCAGAAGTTAGACTCGATCGGACTAAAACAAGCTGCATAAACAAAAATTCGGTTTTTTGTGTTTTTAAATTACAGAGTATTGTAACATTATTTATAGACGGATTTCAATGAAATTTGCTACAAAATACTTTTTCAATGAAAGAACAATTGAATCCGATTACAACTTCGGGTAGCTACCGAACAAAATTCGTATTTTTTATATGAAATGAAACAATTTTCGAAGTTTCCTCCCGTATTATCTTGATAAATTGTAGTTAGAATAACTGACAAACATGTTATGCGATTTTAGTAAAATTTGAATAATTCGTTGTCTGTACGTAGGCATCTCGACAGGATCTAAGGAAGAATACGGGTCTCGCAGAAGAAAATCGTTTTTGGATGAAGTATATTTTCAAGCAAGTTTTATGAAATCTTGCGTCGGGATTCAAATGATAAAGCCCCATTACCCAACAATATCGAAATGAAAGAAAAGGATAAAACAGGATATCAAGATGCAACAATTTTCTGAAATTGGACAATATTATATAAAGAGACGAAAAGGATTGGAATTGAATTCCCATAATTTTATAGTTCTTTTTAGATAGATTGGTTTCGTACTATAGTTTGTTTTTGATTCGACTCTGATCTTAACCATGAAAATATGTTACAAAATCTTTCCAATTATGATTTCATTTTAATTTATTTTTAATTGAAAAAACTCTCATAATCGGACCAAAGTAAATACATATTTTTACATTTTTAATATAATTGCTTAGTTAAACATAATGTTAAATCATTAGAGAGTTAATTTTTTGACAATTCAACACAACAAATTAATTCTAATAGTTGTTTAAGTGAGTTTTGGAAATGTACTGAACAACAATTCCTTAATATTCTTTACTTTTAATTTTGTATATGTTATATAATATAATTAAGATTAATTAAACAAATTAGTTTACATTTAATTGCTACAAAATAATGTGATTAATCAAAATATCATAATTGAATTTGTTTTAAGAATACATTACTCAATTTTCTAAAAACAATAAAGAATGGGTTTGGTTTTATTCTTTTTCTGTGAAAATTATTTTCAGAATATTGTTTCATATTATTTTGCAAAATTAGGTCATACAAATGTTGTTCCTAAAGATCTTTCCAGAAAGATATATGTATATATTTCCCAAGTCATGATTTAATAAAAAAAAAAGAAAAAAGAAAGAAAAAATAAGTGCTTGAAAACTTTATGTTCTATTTTATCTTAAATTTTTTGCTAGCATAATTTATGAAGACGAAAACCAATATTTTTATGTAACGATATAAAAACAAATCAACTATACTCAACTCTTTTTGTAAAAATCCCTTATTTTCTGGTTTATTTTTCAATCAATAAGATTTTAAACTTGAAATTATATATCTTTTAAAAATAAACTTCTTAACATTTTCTAGTCTTAAGTCAAATTTCCTTAATAAAATATAAATTTCTATCAAACATTATTCTTTAAAACTCTGTCACATGGAACGTTTCTTTTCTTGTTTTAATAAATAAACATCTCTAAAGGAGTTATACTTACTGAATTATAACAAAAAATAAAAAAAAAAAAACAGTATAGTATCAACATAAACAATATCCTCTTTCAAAACAGCATAATACCATGTTTTCTTTTACGGTTGCTCCTTCGTGCAAGAACTTAAAACAGAACCCTTTTTTTTGTGTGTATATGTGTGGTATTATAGAAGTCTTTCATCAATCTATAAGAAAATACGATGAATAAGAAAAACCAAACCAGTAAAATTTAACCAAACAGGTTGGTCTGACCCCCATTCATATCCTTGGTAATACCATTTGTATCGAAGACTTCTGGGTAACATTAGTATAATATATTGTATAGATTTTATATACATATATACCTACAAGATGGAAAATGTGTAAACGAATCAATATTATATTCTATGGCCACCAAAGAGACAAAAACGTAAGCCGGATGTTTTATAATGGAATGAAAACAATGTTAACGGGAGAGTTATTCAATTTAATTCTATCCTCCGGGGGAATTTCAATGAGTCTTATATACAATTGTGGGATGAAAATTGAATGGGCGGTTTTTGTGGGTACTAATAATATCGAAATGAACATATTTTTTTATGTGTTATTAAATTGTTTCTTTTTTTTTTGTATGTAGACTTCTGAAGAAAATTATCCATAAAGTAACTACCCACCCGTTTTTTTTTTTTTGTATACATTATACTCATATGCAGCAATATAAAGAACCTGTCAGAATTTTGTCAAAATCACATCGTTTTTGATAGCATTTTTTGTTATGATATATTAAGTGATCTACTTTTTATCCGGTAAACATATGATATACACAAGAATTCGAAATGTTTTAAGGTAATAAACAGTAACACATAAAATAATTCGTACAGTTCAATTTAATAACGAAAAGAAATATGAATGGAACATAAAGGGTGATTCATCGTGAAACACATAAAACTGAATGGTGATGGTGAAAACTTTATTAAGAACAAGAAAGAGCAATCGATACCATTTATTTTTTGAAGATTATGTCATCGAAATGTTGGCCGCAACTTCGTTTCAGGTGATCCATTCTATAGGTTCAATTTTGAATCATTTGTTCGAGCATTACGACTGGAATCTGTCCAATAGCGCGACTAATGTTTGCTTCCAAGGCATCAATCGTATCTGACTTTTCCACGTAAACTTTAGACTTCACGTAAACCCAAAGAAAATTATACAGAGGTGTGATATCCTACTATTTAGGCGCCCAATTCATAGGTTCGAAACGTTAAATCAGCTGCTCACCGAAATGATTTCTCAACATATTCATTGTCTCACGCGCTGTATGGCTAATAGCACTGTCTTGTTGAACCTCACGATGAATCACCCTTTATATAAGTCAGGATTCTCTATTTTATAGACCTTATGCTGTAGCATAAGGCATAATAGCTCCCAGATGAAATGCGGAAATTGTTCTATTTCTGATAAAAAGCAAACATAATTTCAAGTTATTTATAGTGATTTCTTTATTAAAGTTTTGATGTACGAATATTTCTCCAAGCTTCTGCGAATCGTACGAGAAAATTGATTTTTTTTTACATTTGAAAATGTTTGAAGTATTACAACATAATGTGAAATGATGCATAGGACATGTCTACATGTCCTACCTGATACTGTTTTTATTGTTGATCGTTTTACATTAGATTTGAGATATATTTTTTTTTTTATTTTACTCACAGGGAAAATGATAACAAATAGGAAAATCTGCGTTTTCTTTTGTACAAAAAAAAAAAGATTTGAAAAATGTATCTAATAGTAGAATTTGTAAATTTTGAAAAAAGAAAATTTTAAATCGCTTTCAATTTATATAAAAAATATTATTTTTTATCTTCCAAAAATTTGAAACGCAATTTGAAACGAATTTTCTTCAAATTTTCATAATCATTTTTCTTGGGTCACATAAATAATATGTCTGGCAGGCGCTTCACGTTTTCAAGTTTATTGTTTTATGGTCATTATTTGTTTTTTTTTTTTTTAGTTAATTATGAATAATTTCAAAAATTTCTGTAAATTTGTTCATTTTCCTTGTATTTCTTGGAAAATTGTCACAGTCTTATTTATTTCTTTTAAGAAAAACAATATTTTAAAAAGGGATAAGAAATTTTTTTTTTCTGCTTTCTTGTATTTTGCCCAAAACAAGTCTAATTAAAAAATAAAATAATTAATTAAGATTTTGCACGAACAATTATTGTTATTTTATTTTGTCATGATCGTACCAATAAACAGATTAAAAAAACATAAAATGAACAAGGAAGAAATGTTTTCTCTTTTTTTTTTTTTGTAATCATAATGAATTAAGGACCTTATTCTTATATCTTGGTTTTTCCTTTTTGCCTTGGGTATAAGAAAAGAAAACAAAGATGAGAGCAAAAAGAAAATATGAAATGGAGATAAAAGTTCTTCCTTTCTAATTTGACCTATGACCAAACCATCCAACCATAGCTTGTTCTAGGTCGCTCTTGTTTTTTTTTTGTGAGAAGAATTTTCTTTTCGAGATAATTTTTTTTTTTGGATCGATTTCTGATGGACAAGTAAAATAAGTAACCTTAAAAAATCTTAGAAATGTTTTAACCCGAATTTTTTAAGCTTAATAAAAACTTTTTTTTCTTCTAGGGTTTTATTATATGAAAGGTGTTTTGTTAAATATATTGCTTCAAGATGAATTTATAGCCCATGAATATTAAATTGGGTTCATAATCAATAAATCCATATATAAAATGAATAATAAGGGTTATTATATAAGGAAAAATGAAAGCTATAGTAAAAAAGTATTTTAATAATAAGGAAAATTGTAAGGAAAGAAGTTTCAATAAATTTAGGGAAAAGAATTTATGAAATTTAATGTGTAGGTAGAACTAATTCGGTGAAAATATCAAATAAGAAGCCTAAGAAAAAAACTATAGACTATGCCAAACCTTTATTTTTATGTTTGAAAATTATGTTGTATTTTCTTTTTTTTGAATTTTTATCTATCATGCAATTGCAGTCATTAATATATACGACTACTAGCTAGACTCTTCTCTCAGGTCCTACATTTGAAATTTATACTGTACATTGATCCTGTCCATTAATTTATCGTTCATAGACATATAATTAGTTCGAGAACCTCTAAGAAAGGATTCTTCAACCTTTTTGAAAACTTTTTCATAAATACTTTTCTAAGAAACTTATTCTTATCAGTTACAGACTTTAATTAAAAAAATTTTTTTAAAATTTGTGTCAAACACAAGTCAAGGATAATTACATGATATTTGTTCGATATTAATTAATTAAGAAAAAAAATTGTTAAGAACGTATAGAACACTAAAATTGAAATGTAGCATTTCCTTTATAAACACATGTTGCTCAATTTTGCTTTTATTGTGCTTGGGGAAAATTAATGAGTAACTATTACTGGTATTGGTCATTACTCAGTGGGTTTTCAATGCTGAAAATAGTTGCCTTATGACTAGTACTAGTTGCTAGTGTTATAATAATTCCACAGTATGTATTTTATAGATGAATAAAATCGGAATGTTATCGAGTTTTAAAAAAGAAAAACCAATTATCAAATAGTTTAATAAATTTTTAGAAAAATGTTATTTGGTAATTATGCCCAATGGTAGGTAGGTACTACCAGAGGGTATATTAGTTTTGTCACTACATTTGTAATGCATAAAAATAATCATTAGAGAATGATTTCAATGCTTTAGATGTGATGTAGAGAATCAAAAGTTGTATCGATTTATATATGTCCATCCGTCCGTCCATTCGTGTACAATGTGAGTTGATTATTCCTTAATTTGATTTGGTATAACATTTCAGCCTTATATATTTTCATATATAAAAAAAAGGATATTTCATTTTCATCGATGTTTATTTTTTCATACGACATAAAAAGGAAATCTCTCATAACATGTCGCAATGACAATTCAAAAGCTTTTTTTTTTCTCTTTACTATACTATAATATATATTACGAACGTTTACTTTTAATTAACAAAAATATTTTTTTGTGTCATTCAGGATACTTGAAAAAGCTTCGAAAAAAAAGGAAAATTCTTCATTATATGATAAAATTTGGCTAATGTCCAGAATTGAATCTATATGTTTATATAATTTTTTTTTTTCACTTTCTTTCCTCTTCATATATAAAAACATAACTAAGTAGATATACTAAAATTCAATTACTCAACTAATTTTTGAATATGACGAAGAAAAAAACACAATGATGAAAATAAAGTGAATTTTCAACATGGATAAACCATGGAAAATTCACGTAATAAATGCTTGAAAAAGAAGAAAATTTCCCAAACATATATAACACAAGCACATAATATTAGCTTTTTTTTTATAATAAAGAAAAATTTAGTCTGGAAAAAAAATGTTTTCCATCGTTATTAAGGCGCCACTTTAATATGAAAAAAAAAAGTAAAAATTTATGAATAGGAGAAACCAAGCTTATCAGGGGGTTCCAGTGTTGACTTTTAATTTAGGCACGACATTTTTATATGATTTTCTTTCTTTTTGTGTTAATAACATAAAAAATGGAGAAGAACAGAAAAAACACTGTCATTTTTGTTTTGTTTATTTTTGTTTTGTTGATGATGAATTTTTAAAATGACGAAAAAGACGAAAATGTTGTTAACAGAAAATTGTATTTTTTGAAGGTAATTAACCAAAGAAAAAGAAATATTTTTTTATAATTTAAAATTATGCGAAAAAAACTTATGCTCGCGCTTTACCCCGAAATAAAGTGTCTGATTTGGTATTTTTGCTTGTCCATAAATAAGTGTCTATTTTCTCAAAAATTGTTTTTTTTTCACATGAATTAAAGAACAAATTTCATTTAAAAAAAATGTTAACTAAGCTTAGTTAATATAGAAATTTAATCAATCTACCCAGGGCCGTATTTACCATTAGGCAACTCATGGCTGCAGCGTAGGGTCCTGCACCACAAAGGAGCCCGCATCACAAAGGGCCCGTACCAAAAAGGGGCCCGCGCCACAGAACAAAACTATTTAAAAATTTTAATTTTGACCGCACGTAACAAATTTCTAAATTGTCAATTAATTATAACCATTAGCAAGTATTTTCAAGTATTTATCAATATTTTTCATATAAAACATATTCTATTATAATTTTTGTCAAATTAGTCCAAAAATGACCAGAATATTCGCCAGTTAGTAGAAAGTGCAGCATTCGTTTCCTTGGGGTAGGGCCCGCACCACAAGTTCACAAGTTCAGGGGTTCTAAATACGGTCCTAAAATTTTTAACTTTTATCACAATTTTCTTCGATACTTTGAATTTATTACCAAAAATTTTGATTAAGTTTTAACTTGTCGTTGCTGCTGAGTTCTAACAATGAATGGTAGAGACTTTGGCTTTTCTTAATTTTTCATAAAATCTCAAATCGGACACTTATTTCTACACAGAGGGAGTGTAATATTTGAATATGTATAATCTTTTTTCTGCTACCTTAAGCAATGAATTAGAAAGAAGTATTTGGGAAACATGCTTTAATTCGAAATATTTAACAATATATTGAGAACAGTTTATCAGGATTTAATCCAACAAATACAGAGTTTGCTCAAAAGTTATTAAATTATGGAAACGAAGGAATAACAATCGAAACGTAATAAGAATAATAAATGATAACCCCAATATTTTCGCGTCTGGTCTACATTCCCGGACCCAACAACAAAATTATTGTTATATATTTGCAAAGACAGTCAGTATAAATTCTTAGGTGGGGCTAGCGAGCGGAGCGTAGCGTAGCAGTAAGCATGCATTAAGTCACTAGTAATAACAACATTTCTTTTCTCGAAGGATTTTGAAAGTTATTTTAAAGTCCTTTCGAATTAATCTTATAAAATATCAGGATTTAATCTTTCATGTGATAAAAATGAATTTCTTATAAATATTTCTTAACAAATTCTTCTTCTTTCCATTAGCTTGTTTGTATCCAATTAAATTATATCAAAATTTAACTTAAAAAATCTTTTTTTTTTTATGTATTTATATAAACAATTTCATATTGTATTATTGTCCTTTGGGACGTATTACATCCTATTTTTTATACTCTTAATATTATATTGATAAAAAAATAACAGGGTTTTCAAGAATTTGATTCATAATATTCTTGAATTCTGTGACTTGGAAAACAAGAATTTTTTTTTCTTTTGAGAAAGATCAAAAATTTTCTTTTTTTTTTACATTAATTTTGTTTTTCTTTAGTCTAGCATATGATTGAGTTATGATTTATATAACTTAAAATTCTCAAAAAATAAAAATATATTTGAATATTTTTTTGGAGAGTTCTATAGTGGGTGTTTTATGTATTAAAGATGTATATTCTTTGAAATTCTATCTATATTATGGAATTTCTTTTTTATTTTTCCTTTTATATATACATATATATACATGTGCTAAAATGCTTTTACTGTTTGTACAGAACAGACTTTAATATTCTCTTTTATTCATATACCTGAAATGGCATCATATAAGCCAACAGGTCCTTTCATTTCTTTTCTTTTAATTTTATTTGAATCTACAAGCAATGAACCTTAATCTGAGACTATATTAGGAATTTATAGGATCCTTGGGATGAAGTGTTTTGCATATTTTATATTTTAACGTAGATTTTTCTTTTTTCATTTGATGCGTGAAATTTATTTCTCCAACAAATGACGCCAAACATCAACAGCTCCCTGTCTATCTTGTTGTATGTAGGTGGATTATAGGCATTCAACTGATTGGTTCGTATATTATATTTTTATTATTTCAAGGAAATTCCGATGTTTTTACTATGAATTTGATTTTTATAAATTAGATTTAGATACTTATTTAATCTTAATTTTAGAAAAAAAAAACTACACATAATTCGTATTTTGGATATGTAAAATCTTCATAATTAGAATTGTGCGGGGAATATGGTAAGATTAATCCATGATTAAGTTCTTAAAATGTTAACACAGGAATTTGAATTTTTGTAAGTTTCATATTAAATTTTAAATCAACTCTATTTTTCAAGTTAATCTCTCATCTAATAATATAGCTAAAATAAGTTTTAATAAAATGTTCTTCTAACGAATTTAAATTGGATCAGAAAAGAAGTTATATCATGGATAAAAGAAAACCTTATTACGATAAAAACATTGTTTAAAGGAAAACTATAAATAAACTAGTTGTCTTGTTGAAATTTGTTCCCTAATGTTTACATTGAATAGTTCTATATAAAAAATAACTATATTATGTATTCTCAAACGTCTAAAACTTAGAAAACTTTTTCCTTTATCATTCCAAACGAATGAGTTTCTTCACAATAGAGACGGTTAAAGATGAAACTTTTTTTTTTTTATATTTCTTTTTCAAAATATTGAGAAAGTTTTATTTCCAGGATAGCAAAAAAAATTATGATGATGATGATCATTCTGATATTATGGCTAGTCAAAATTTACTGTTGTAAGAATTGTTTTGTCCGTATATACAATATCACGATATATGCTTATAGAAGTGTCATAATTCATGAAACTTTATAACACGTTTATCTAAGAGCCTTCTGACAACCTAGATAAATATATTTAAATATTTTTATATTTTCGCAAGAACAAGTGTTGGGAAACATAAATATTTTTTTTATAATAACCGCGTATATGGAAAACAGAAAACTTGGATATCATACGGCCATATATTGTATAGATAGGCTATGTTTAGGTTTGAGGTATATTTAACCTTTAAAATTCAAAAATAATACAAAAAATTTTTATACTTTATCATAAAAGGTTAGAATTTAAATTATCGGAGCATGGGGAATGTTTATCGCGAATAGCATAAATTTCATTTGTTATTTTTTTAAATAAGTTTTCAGATAATTTTGTTGTGGGATTTATATAAAAATGATGTACACACAATAGTCGCAAATTCATATATATATGTACAATAAAAATAGTAAACCTAATCGAAGTTTGGTTAACCTACGACAACTACGAACACGAAGAAATTTCCCATCCGGATTTCTTCTAATACGTTGAATACAATTTGTATTAACCTAGAGATGAGTATTATAGGTATGGAAGAAGTAATTAATCTAGTCTGGATCGTGATCATACAACCATTTCACTTCCACCGTTTTCAAAGGTATCTGTGTATCTTCACGAAACCTTGTTTGACATAATTTGAAATTTATTCATCCAAAATGTATAATTTATCGATTTTCAAATTCCAAATTTATCGACTAAAAATAATAAAACGTTTAGATTTAGGTTCAAGTTCCTCTTCCTCCCAAGTCCTTTTGAAGTAAATTTGTTCATTCTTTTTTGTTTTTGTGTTTTTATCGGATCACTTAAAGGATTGCATGTTAAACAAATATTCACGTATAAATAACAAAGTTAATCGAAATATAACCATGTAATTAAGAATAATTATCTTCAATACATTAAAAGCATACAAAAATATTATGATTTATATGTACGACATTTTCTGGCTAACTTTTGGAATGAGAATCAACAAAATTTATGAAATAAATGTTTAATAATAATAAAATGAGTATATAAAGGATAAAATGTAGAAATTTCGTATATATATATAGATCCTGTTGTTTTAATAATTTCTAAGAAAAAAATTTAAATCATTTTTAAAAGGCTAATTTCGTATAAGAAGGTTAAGTTGACGACAACAGTTTGTTTAGCTACCAATAGTAAAATTGCTAATCGTGTTGCTGTGGTTGTGGATCTTAAGTCATCCGAATAAACGTGCTACTATCGTATTAAAAAGTAAAATTGTTAACAATCAATCCTCACAGGCTCTCCTCAGCAATTGAAAGTTTTCTTATAAAATGTGTTCATAGAATCCAAATTTATATACGTATATTTTGATTCTCATGAGAAGAAAATAGCTTTCGTTAATAAAATATATTCAAACAAGATTTCGAAACTGAAAATAAAAAATAAAACATTTTTCCACTGCAAATTAATTTAATGTTGGCTACGGGCTCTATCCAAGGAATAATTGCCTTCAATTTGAAGTGGCTTTAAATATAATCTTTAGATTTACTTAAGACGTTATCACTTCAAATTCTTTATGTGCGTGTATTTTATATTTCTATATATTTTCTAATTTATGGTTTTTACTTTACCTAATTCAGATTTATTTTCTTTCTTATTGCATGTGTTCATCTTGAAAATTGAAATGATTAATAATTTAAGATTCCATAAAGAACCATTCAGGATTTTCATGTATACTTATTATATTATGATTTATTTTTGAGATTCTATAGCAATTTTGCATTTGAATATAATTAATAAACTGATTTCCTTTTTATGCCCTATGGTAGGTAGTACCAGAAAATCGGTTCAAGGATAATGGAGAAAGAAATAATCCTACGAGAAAATAAGCCAGTTCAGATGATGTTCTTTAAAAAATAATATACTGATTTGAATAAAATTTGCAGAATAGATTTATACTATAAAGTTCTAGGTTAGCTGTGAGTTAGAGAAAAATTTAAAAAAAAGAAAAAAACTTGAAATATTGTTAGTTTTGACTGTTTTTCCGTCTCATTTCTGCCATCAAGAAATCGGCTATATATAGTATGCCGACGTTTTTAACATAAATGGATGTTACTTGGATCGGGCATCAGTGGTCTGGAAAGTATTATCCGTTTAATAATAGGGACTTTTTTAAATTGGTTTCCTTTATATACTTTTATTTGTAATGGGTAATGGATTTTACAGATGATCCAGGTATACAGTGTTCAGGCCACCTTAACATTTCTGGGATATATTTAACTAATACCCGTATTTTAAAACTAGTGAAAAGGACAGTCTCAAACTATTATGAAGTCATAGAATTATTAAAGGATTACTTATTCGTTTGCTGTTTTTATATGATAAAAGGACTAAAAGCATAATTTGTTTGTATAAGGCAAGCTCTATTGTGAGTATAATTCACACAAAAACATTTATCCTGATGTTGATACCTATTTAATTCTACTCGTATATAAATGCCAAGTAGGTTAATACAATATTTAAAAATATATGAATATGAATATAAATAAATTTACCATTTTATTTCATTTTATAAACTAATAAAATTAAGCTTTTTATATTTACAAAATGAAAGCAGAAAGGTCAATTCCTAATTATATATAATTTATAAATTTATATTTGAATTTTATCCTGAATAATTCCTTTATCCTTTTTATATTTTCTAATAAAATCCAATCGAACCATTGAAAATAATGCATTAACTTTATATTGTGAAACCTTTTCATGTGTAACTTTAATTATTTTGGATATTATATATAGAAGTTCCTCAATTGGCTAATATTCTGTTGTTCTGATAAATCTATGGATTAAAGAGAAATTACAAAATCTCATGCAGAGATTATGCTCGTTAACAAATTTTACCATGAACACATAATCGTTGACAATTATTTGATTTCATGATAAGGAAATTTTTCTATTTCTTTTTTTTTTTTGGTGATTTCACATTCTGGTCAATCGGAATTTTATTGATATTTAGTGTTATTCACATTTATATTAGAAACGTGACTATAATTTGGCAAAATTAGATTTCTAACACTGGTTGGAAAAAAAAAATTCATTATTTAATAATTTATATTGATTTTGATTTAAATAGAATTATATAAATTTATCATTTTTATAAAAATTGTATTTTTAATGATCAAATCATAAATCGTTTAACATTTATGTTCACACCAAATAATCATGTCAAGCGAAATCAAGAAAATCCTATACCCTGATCCTATGATAAAGATATATATGAGAGAAACGATAGATATGTATGTATTAGGTGGTAGATATATCAATCAAGTCCGATTATCTTAAATAAATTTTTTTGAAATTCGTAATCGATTTTAAATCACAGCTTAACCATTGTAATCTAGATCTTTAAACATAGTTAGCTTTCTATTATAATGACTTTTAAACAATGTTGAAATATTTCTCTTTGGTCGATAGATGTTTGCACATTTATAATAAAATCAAATTGTAGTTGTAGAATAACAAAACTAGTATAGTGGAGTTGGAGAATTCGATTGAAACTAAATCGTATCCAAAAAACATTGCCATTTCTATGCTTTTTCGATACGATTTGGTTGAAATCAAGTAACACGATTCCAATACTGTGTTTACACTTGTTTATACTTGTTATTCAGAAATTGTTTCTAAAATGTTAATCGATTATTATTATGTACATGAAATCAAATTAAAATTAACGTAATCGAATTGAATTGCAAAAGTGAAAATTCAAAATCACTGCAAAATCAAATTCCTCTAAACATAGGTATTTGTGGGTTGAAATAATTTTTTTTTTAAATAGCTCAAAAAATGTTTGCTTCATAAAAGAATCACTTAAATTATTTACTATGATTGGTAAAATGGGAATAAATTCAATTACTCTTGATAAGTATGATCTTCAGAAGCATTAAGTTCACTTCAATAGTTTAACATAAAGCATTTTACCTTTTACACAATCTCTCGTTAGCTAATATCTATGTGCTTTAAGAACCTACTTCACTATTTCTGAAGTGCTTATCTCTTACAAACTACATATATGAATGGATACTCATCTATATATAATATACTATGGTATATGCTTTTTTTTATTCAACGAACATTAAACCTAAACTGGTATCAAGATACAAGTAAAAAAAATGGATTTCATTTTGGATATATATACGCAATGGCTTTTATTAACACTATATAAATACTTTTCTTTTCATCAAGATGAGATTATAATAGGAAAATGAATAAATAGATGATTTTCATAGTGAAAGAAATGAAAATAGAACGTGAATGATATTCTAGAAGTGCTTTCACTCTATACAGATTAATCACTTTCACTGTAGGGCCAATATGAAAAATATCTTTTCTGTATATATGGATATACTTCATTGCCCATTAATTCGGCCTCCTCTTTCTTAAACTTTTATTTTATGTGATACGAAAATTAATTCAATATTAAAGTAATTTGTGTTGTGTTCCTTTTTTTTATGCTCCTTGAATAAAAGAAAAATGAAAATTCTATGGAAAATCTTCTATTTCTTTAGCGAGGGTAAGAAAGAAGAAATCGTAAAGTACCAAAAAAGTATAATTTTTTTTTTAACTAACTTCAAATACAAGTATAACACTTTTAATTTTTAAGGTAAAAGTTCAAAGTTTAACCACAGAGTGAGAAAGATTAAATTTCTTTAGGTTACCATTAATGATGGCAATTAGATGGCCTACAAAAAAAAAAAAAAAAGATTTATGATCACCACGTGAAAATGTATAATGATGGAAATTATATTTTCCAGATAAAAAAAATTAGTAATATATTTTAATTTTCACTGAATTTTAAATATCATGTTTATCAAACATTTTTTCTTCTCCTTTTTGGATAATAAGTATAATACTATTCAATAAAGAGAAAAAAAAACGTTGGATGGAATATCAATCATCAATCATGTATGACATTTAAAATGTATTTTCATAAACATAAAAATAATGTAAAAAAAAAAATCCTAATAATAAGCTTTAAGGAAGATTTTTAATTATTTAATGACTATAATATAAAAAATTGCCTTCCGTTCATCATTCATTTAGAATTAATAAGAGCCTTTTTAATAACTAATGTTCTAAAACAGAGTTGAACAACATAACATCTTTGTGCCCGGGAACAACGAATTTTATCATTTAAAATTTGAATATCAAGACTTGGGAATTGTGTAAATTGTTTCAGACTTAATGTTGAATCGAATATTCGATTATGTAGCTTCAATTTAATATGTACAAGTATATATCATATAATTCAATCAGTTTGGACACCAATCTCTTGAATTCAATTACTTGTTGATTTATCGAAACAGTTGTTCACAGTATTAAAATTCAATTTTCGAATGAATTGAATTAGGCGATTCTAGAAAAGCTTGCTTTTGGGGGTTTGGGAATTAATTGAATTTTATGGTGTGATATAATCACTTAAATGTTATTAAATTTTAATTAGTTAATTTTATGTTCTATACTTATAATTTAAGATAAAATCGATCAAAATATATAATTCCTTTTAGATCTTTTAAAAATTCATTTTACCATGAAACAAATGAAAAGGTGGCATAGTACAAAAATAGTAGTTTACAGCTTATATAACTATTGTATTCATGTCCATGTCCTCCATGTCGTACAGACACTGAAAAGATATTATATTAACGAAAATTTTCTGTGTTGCGTGTAAAAATTTTCTTTGTTTTACATAAAAATGAAAATGATGGATGTTTTCTGATTGTAAATTTCACTCGTCTTTAAGTACATAGAGAAATGTTGTTTCAATTTTCTTAGTCACTGTTCCATAATACGAGTGCTCTTTCTCTTAAACATTTACAATGAGTTCTTATTCTATATTGTATGTATATATTGTATATCAATTCTAATATATATACTATGTTATTGTACTTATATATTTCAAACAATAACAAGTTAATTTCTATATAACAATATCGTTTTTATTATACTTAATTATATCCTCTTTTTAATTTTTTTTTCATTTCCTTCTTAAATAGGGAAAGTATTTTCAATATTTTTAAATATTAATAAACTAATTTCTTAACAATATTAAAGATTTTTAAAAGACTGTATCATTGATATGGAATAAATAATAGAATAAAAATATGTAAAACTACAACTAATACACTTCGATTTACAACGAAGAATGTGTTGTATACCCGTACTATATAATTTAAATGGGCAACATATTATAGGTTTTTCACTATGTCCCCCTCAAACAATGTCCAATAAATTATTTATATATGGTTAAATTCCTGAATGGATGGAATAGTAATATTATACTTTATTTACTAGAATTTTATTTTATAACAAGATTGAACATACTTTAACAAAATGTTAAAATTTTAAATTTTAATTATGATTTTTATCGAATAATTTATTCATAACAGTTTTGCACTATTAATGGAAAAAAGGAAAATGTTAATTTCATTATTTTGCATGAATATGTTAAAAGTATTAAAAAATTCATTATTTTATGTTATTTTTATCAAATTATATATCAGGTGAATATGCCTGATCAATCAACATTGATTGAACTTATACTATGAACTTCCATGCAAAATTCATATAAAAGGTGATTCATCAATTGAGATTTTTTTACGCATCACGCATGAATAGTGTGAAACTGTCATTGCAGTTTGACTCAGTAGTAAATACCATTTCATCATGGAATGACTTACACCGCCACAGCTTCTCTTGAACAGCTTAATGATGACCCGCTCTTTTATTGCAGAATTTTGTTTGGTAATTAGGCCGATTTCTTAATAAATGGATACGTCAATAAGCGAAATTGCCATATTTGGTTTGATGAACAATCCGAAGAGTATCAAGAGCTATCTTTATATCCACAGAAATACATGGTTTGGTGTGGTTTATGGGCTGGCGGAATCATCGGTTCATATTTGTTCAGAAATGAGGATGGCCGTAACGTAATCGTCATTGGCACCAACTATCGCTCCATGATAACAGAATATTTACTACATGGAATTCAAACCTGTAATGTCGGTGATATTTGGTTTCAAGAAGATAAGCTTCTAGCCATACAGCGCGTGAAACACTGGACATGTTGAGAAATCATTTCGGTGAGCAGCTGTTTTCACATTTTGGACCATTAAATTCGCCGTCTAAATTGTGTGATATCACACTTCTGGATTATTTTCTTTGGGTTTATGTGAAGTCTAAAGTCTATGTGGATAAGTCAGATACGATTAATGCCTTGGAAGCAAACATTAGTCGTGCTATTGGACAGATTCCAGTTGTTATACTCGAACAAGTATTCCAAAAAATGGACCTATAGAATGGACAACCTAAAACGTAGCTGCGGCCAACATTTGAATGACATAATCTTCAAAAAATAAATGCTATCGATTGTTCTTTCGATTCTTAATAAAGTTTTCACCATCACATTCAGTTTTATGTGTTTCATTTCAAAATATTTTCCTGAACCTCACGATGAATCACCCTATATATAAAAAAAATACATAATACTTTATTTATGAAATAGTGAACAGACTATTATCGAATTGCTTATTATTGATTTTATTAATATTGACGTAATAAAAACACAAAAAAAGGTGTGATATTTAATCTAAAAAGATGTGAAAATTTGGAAACTGTGTGTATGAGAAAAATCTTGAAGGCTTTTCTGTAGAAAGGACTAAGACGCCTGGATCAGATTCGAACGCTTTTGTTAATACTGGTAGTAGGCTGACCTGTATATTCATATTGAAATAAGCAGCTTATTATAAAAATGGTTATAACTAAAACAATGTTTCCTGAGATGTTTATAAGTAAGAGCAAATGCTTGAACTCTGAAGATTTAGCGATAAAGATTCTGTAAAGTTCAAACTAATAAAGTTTTATAAGAACTTCCTAATAAGTTGTTGTATGAATATTTTTAATTAGTAAAGAAAATTTAATGTATTCGAAAATTATCAAAAAGCTTTGCTAATAAAAAATACATGTGATGAAAATCAAGAGAAAAGTATAAATACCAAATATTTTATCAATTATCTAACTTTTACAAAACTTTACCAAAATTTAGCCAATAAATCATTTCCCGAAAAATGTTAAAGGTTTACGTTATTTCGTCTAAAAGAAAATCTTCATCATCATTATTATTGTTCTTCGAAAAGCTCGTAGATTGATCATCAATTGGGATCTCTTTTTTTTGTACGTAATCAAAAAATACAGATTTTCTCGGTAAATTGTTGTTACATATTTTTTTTTGTGGTTTGTGGTGATTGGTTATCTTTTATAAACGGATTTTGATCAGGGTATATGAGAAAAACTGGATAAGAGTCTGATTCGGTAACGATTTCTTACACCCACAATAATAGAAAATCAATTCAAAAGATACATCTGAATCTTTAGAAAACATTTCAGAGCCGGAAATATCTAAAAACTTTTGCATTTATTTATTTTTGTTGCTATTTGAATTGTTTGTCAAAAAAAAAAGTTTAATGTTTTTACAAACAAATTTCGTAAGAGAATCTTAATTGTATTTTGGGGTTAGTCAAAAAGTTCATTCGTATTTTTGTTTTGTAATGATTAGCAAACTGAAATTAGCATAAAACATTTTCATTTATAAATAAACAAATTTTCTATTTAAAAAAAAAAAGCTCATTAAAAAAGTCAACAAATCAGATTTTTTGAAATTAAATTATGGAAAATTTTAATTAAAAATATGAAAACTAATTTTTGAATTTAATCATATTTTGATGAAATTAGTACACCTCAAATGGTAAAAAAGTTTTCCACCTGTATATAAAAGACTTTTAGTTAGTTTCGACAGTGGTTTTCAAATTACTTATATGTATATACAGGTTCTTTACTAATAAATCTTGTTAATTAAAATTTGAAGAAAATAAACCTGTTCATAAAGTTTTTTTTTGGATGTAGTTCAAAAACTAATCTACGAATTTGAATAAAATGTACAGAATAGGTTTACGCTATTAGGGTTTAGGTTACCTACGAATTAGAGCAAATTTAAAAAAGAAGAAACAAAATTATGCAGAACAAACTTTAAAGCATTATTTGTTTTGACTGTCTTTCTGTCTTATTTCTGCCATAGGACATCAAAAGATCGGCTCTAGGCTATATAGGATTTTCAGTTACTATATATGTTTATGCCCTATGGTAGGGACTACCAGAGGGTATATACGTTTTGTCACTCCATTTGTAACACATAGAAATAATCATCGTAGAAAGATTTTAAGGGTATGTTTGTGTCGGGAATCAAAAGTTATATCGATTTTTGCATGTCGGTCCGTGCGTCCGTCCGTATACAAGATAACTCAACGCGTTATCCGATTTTAATGAAATTTACAATGTGAATTTCTTATTCCTTAACTTGGTTTGGTATTGCATTTGAGTAAAATCGATTCAGGGGTAGTAAAGTTATAAAGGAAAAACCATGGTGACCAAAAAGTTTTGTCGTTTTTTTGTTTATGGTTTTTTGGATTTAATTGGAAAATTTGTGAATCAATTTTGTTTAAATTAATTATATAGGTTAACTACAAAATAGACGATACCATGCTGAATTTCAGTCAAATCGGTCCAAGGATAGTGGAGAAATAAATAATCATAGGAGAAAAAAACCCTCTTTATAAAGTTTTTCTGATCTTCTTTAAAAACTAATACACCAATTTGAATAAAATTTACAGATTAGACTTATTTTATCAGGGTCTAGGTTACCTGCAAATTGAAAAGAAGAAACAAACTTATCAAGAAAAAACCACCTTGAAATAATGTTAGTTTTGATAGTTTATCCTATAAAAGTTTTTATATATTTAAAACTAAAAACAAAAAGACATGATTTACAAGAGGAATATAATTTTAATTGATTTTCTTCTGAAAAAGTGCATCGCAATTTTTCATAATTATTTTTTCATTACTTTTAAGTACACGAGACATTTTATGATTTAGTAATGAAATTGTTCTTGTTCATGTCAATGTTTTATATCACAGAGAAATTTACTTTTGCACACAACAGATATATATATTATGTTATATCCTTTATGTTCCTTTGAACAGCTTTATATTATGCAGTTTTTATATACATACATGCTGAGTTCTTCTTTATTGTTGTTATTTTCATTTTAAATTTAAAATATTAAAACAAACTAAAAAGAAACTTTATTGTTCGCAAAGAATTTTGTTTAAACCGAAAAGAAAAACATGAACCACATAAAAAAGGACATAAGTAAACTTATGCACATAAAACCTTTATTTTTATGAGATTATTATCCTGAAGACTTTTATTTGTATTTTATAATTATAAAATTTAAGCTCTTTTAATAAAAAGAAAATAATTTTTAACATAAAAGTTGTAAGAAATAAATTTTATTATTTTCATAATAATTTGTTTTTTGGAAAAATTATCTCTGAAAAATTTTATTCCAATATACAGTATAGTCACGATAATGAAAACAAAAATTATTCCAAATTTTATATAATTAAAATAAGTGCTGGAATGAATTATGTCATGTTTATGTTGTATTTTAATTAAGGATTTTTTCGATAAGTAATTAATAAAACCACCAATGGAGACAAGACTTACTTTCTTATATAATCAATATTAGGACTTTTATGCTTAGCGTATTTTTTAAGTATAAGAAGCTACGTAATTTGAACTCATTCTTAAAATAATTGAAACTAAACCAGTTAGAACTGTAAATGTTACATTTAAAGATGTCTAGTGGATAACACGAGAAGCTCTTTTTAGTATACAAGCCCTGGTGCAAAATTGCAAAGACGTACACAAAGATGTATTTCTCTGCTTCATAGACTACGAAAAAGCGTTTGATCGAGTACAACACGACAAAATGATCAACATCCTCAGAAATGTAGAGCTCGATGATAAGGACATACAGTGCATCAAGAATCTCTATTGGAACCAAACTGCGGAGATCAAAGTCAACAACATTATAACACGTAACCTCCAAATCAATAGGGGTGTTAGACAAGGGTGCATTTTGTCACCACTACTATTCAACCTGTATTCTGAGAACATTTTCCAAGAGGCTATTAGCTCGATAGACAAAGGAATTAAAGTAAATGGAATCTACATCAATAACATTCGATATGCAGATGACACGACTCTTATAACTGACAACTTGGATGATTTGCAATATCTAGTCGACAAAGTCAACGAATATAGCAATCGCTCCGGTCTTCATATAAACACCAAAAAGACTAAGTTCATGATAGTCAACAGACTTAACAACTTAAACAATAATGGTGTCATCACAATAAACGACGAACCTATCGAACGCGTTGTTAGTTATAAATATTTGGGATGTCATCTCGATGAAAGCTGGACCTCAGATAAAGAAGTGAAATGTAGAATTGAAATGGCAAGAAGCTCCTTCATGAAATATAAAAATGTACTTTGCAATCGAGAAATAAATATCAAACTCCGTTTAAGGTACCTAAAGTGTTATGTTTGGTCTGTACTATTATATGGAGTAGAAGCGTGGATGCTGAAAATGACGGCTTTAAACAAATTAGAAGCGTTTGAAATGTGGTGTTATCGGAGAATACTAAAAATTCCATACACAGACAGAGTTACAAACCTAGAAGTTCTCAGAAGACTAAACATAAATAGAGAATTACTTCTAACTGTCAAGCGCAGAAAAGTGAGTTACTTTGGTCACATAATAAGAGGCCGGAAATATGAGCTACTCCAATTAATTATTGAAGGAAAAATCGAAGGAAAGAGGAAAATAGGAAGAAAACAAATGTCATGGCTTAGAAACATTCGGAACTGGACGGGCATTAGAACCGTAGGAGAATTGGTTCACAGTGCAAGAAGCAGAGAAGAGTACGCCAATATCATTACAAGCTTACAATAACATGTGTATAAAGTGACCGCTTAACATCCAGTAGTGGATCGGCAACAGAAGAAGAAGAAGTGGATAACAAGTGCAGTAATTAAAAGTTGAAATTACTAGAAATCAAAAGTAATTCATATATCTCCAATTTATGGCGATTCTACTATAAAGTATTATAGTAAATATTACAATTTTATAATTTTTGTATGTGTTAAGTCCCTAAAAAAAATAGCACGTACAAAAAGAAAATTCTTGAAGTATCAATTCTGGAAAGTTTATACTTGAAATGTTCTTAAGAGGCCACTTTTTTGTTTTAATCCAAACTTCTATATATACTTACACGCAAAAGTAAAAAGCTTTCTCTTATACTAAATATACATTTACATTACATTACATATATACATACATATATATTTATATATTTATCGACAATTTTATTAAGTAAATTTTTTTTGTTTGTGCTTTTTTCTTATATACATAACATACAGGAGAAGTCATTACCACCACTAAAAAGGCACTTGAATTCGTAATTGGATAGGCAGTTCTAATGGAAGGACTTAGTCCCATATTCTTAACATATAGAATAAAATGACGTATTTATGGTTATACCGAAATACCACTTTTTTTTCTATAAAAATGTATGAATATACTAACTTGTATGTACTTTTATATAATCATATTGCTTGATCGACAGACCCTTTCAAATTGTCTTATTATTGGATTAAGCTTAAAATGAGAGAAATGGAATAGGGAATAGTCATTTTTTTTTCTTCATTTTTATTAAGTTAATAAGTATTTACTTTTGATATTGTATGTGACTTTCATTTTTCGTGACATGATGAAAGTAATATATACAGAGTGACAATTTCTATGTTGTCATAATATAAGCTTTTTTCTTTCAAAGTAGAAAGCAAAATGTACTTCTATTAGAAGAAAATTACTCAATTTTATATATTTTCCTTTTAAATATTAATAATATCGTCTATATAGACGATTCTATATTATTCAATATCAATTCTCAAAATTGAACAACCATAAAAGGTGACTAATTCAATTATATGTACTTCATTGAAAAAGCCTTAACAGAAAATAAAATTGTTTGAAATAAGATAAATATCTAGAATGATATTTTTAAGATTATATATGTATATGTTTTTTTTCTCATAGGATAATCAATGGAACTTTATTTCTTATTAAATTTTAGGTACTTTCAAATATTGTACTAATCACGAACTTGTCACTTGAATATATAAGAAAATAATGCATGGCAATAGAAAAGAATATTGTTATTAATTGATGAGTCTATTGCGTGATATTTAGGTTTATATGATTTATTTATATAGGTCTGTCCCTAGGTTACGTCAATATCTAAAATTGGGGATAACTTTCAATTACGATTAATTATGTTACTTACTTGATTACTTACTTGATTAGGTCAACAATAATTGTGTAAGATTAGCATTTTTTTGGTTAGTTTCGATTTATGGCCCACACGACTGGGAATTCTTTTTTATACAATTATACAACAATACAACACGATTTACAACGCTGAGGGGAATACCTCTAGTGTGAATAAATGAAGCAATAGTAAATCACGAATGAAACTAGAAATGTATTCGGATTTTTCAGACGTACTCAAAATTCAGAGATCTACGGTGAACATTTTAACAAATTAAATGAAACTTGTGATGAAACATGTTCGATCTTAATCCTTATAAAATATACTATACTATAGTAAACTGTCAATAAAATTTTAATGAGCATATATTATTATTATCTATATTTAAGTAACATTCGAAAGTCTCCACGAGCACTAATTTTCGTGATTCCAGAATCGAAATATCGTCTTTTAGCACTCAAACGGTTAAACCTGCATAAATATAAATAGGCTACCCTGGTCTGTCTGACGCCCTTCGTGCGATGCTTGTCATTACTTGTATTTTATGTACCTATCTATACTTATATTTTATTCAGGACGCAAAAATCACTACCAATTTATTTATTGCTATTTATTTTAACTTACATAATAATGGGGTCACAATTATTTTACTTTACCTTTCGCAGACTTTCTTGACGTTGTTCACGCACCCCTAAAATAATTTTAATTTATGACAGACCCTTTTAGCGGATACAAGGATCTCTGTGGGTTCGTAGAAATCAATTTGGGAAGCACTGCTTTATGCGAACTAGCAAACTCTGAAAAAAGCTAATTCTATTGTTTAAAATAAAAATCTATCTTTTGAAACCGGTTCAAACTTAAGAACTTCTTATGTCATATGATACCTCAAAATGCAAGTAATTTTCATTTACATCATAACAATTTATTTAATTAATTCCATGTATGTACGTAAATTTATTAAACTGTACTAAACAGAATGCCTACATTACATCATAGCCTTTTCTTCTACATCTTTTAACATGTTGTTACTATGCTATAGCATATTTTTATAAATTTTTTATTTTTTTATTCTTTATTTAACTAACTAGATTCTAAGATGTGACATCATTTCTACAAGCTACAATTTCCTACAAAATTATTAAATATTAAATTTAAGACAAAACTAAGTCGATATACATACATATAGCATGTAAGATTAGCAAGGATTTAGAAAAATATATGAAGTTAAAACGAACTATATAATCATATATATGAATATACGAGTAGGTAAACATACATAAGTATAAAAAATTTAATAAGATCTTCGACTTTACATATTTATAATAATATAGTAAAAAGAAAAAGAGAAGAAAAAAAACTCGAATCCACTTACAGCTAGTTAGAGTTATAAGACGAAAGCCATTTTTAGGAAACACGTAATCAAATTTTCAGTTCATTTTGTACAATTTTCACCTATCTTAGGATTTCAAATTTCCTTGAATCAGAAAACTTACATATTAATATTTACATTGTTATTTCTAACTTATACATCTTATATTACATGTGTACTAAACGTATGTAAAATATATACTACTATATTTCTTTGACATCCTATATTTGGTGTTTAATGTTAGTGATTTCTTTCTATTATATTTTGTTGAAATTTTCATATCAAATTCTCTTAGCATGTTAGTAAACAAACCGATAAAAAAACACCCCGTAGAATGAAAACTTTCTAGAAAATGGTGTTAAAATATAATGTTACCCACCAATATAATAGTGGGAATGACGACCATTATTAAAGTTGATCACATGAATCCTTATAGAAGAAGATACACAAAGTTCTTTGTATACCACCTACCCACAAATATGTACTTACTTGTTCCAAATACGATTTTATATGTCCGTAGTATATAATGACGATGTAAAGTGAAACAGGATTTTCAACAAAATACTCCTTTGTATAGTTTCATTTTACGTCGGTTACTATTATCAACTTTTCTGACTGTTTTTTTTTTTTGTTTTTTAAATAATAGTACATTTCTTGTCCAAAGAATGAATGTAAAATGAGTTGACATTAAATTTGATATTCTGGTGGTGACATTCTCAACATTTGGATATATATTCTTTGGTTCTAAACATTTATTTTAAAGGATCATTCTGGAACATTGAAATTTAACCGCAAGTAAAAAAAAAGAGGAAAACTCTTGATGATTTTTATCTAAAAATTTTGTTCATGTAAAGGACATTCCATAAAGGGATAAGAAAAGTTAAAAAAACAAATAAACGAAAAAAAAAACACTTTTTATTGAATTTTTATGAACTACGATATTCAATCGAATCAGTTTTCAATTTCCTTTTTAGATTTCAATTGACATAAAATTATTATACAAGTCCTTTTAAGGAAATTCTTTAGCCCAACGAAAGCATGAACAAACAGAAATTTTTTTCAATTTACATTTAAAATAGGTAATAGAATACTTTCTAACTAACCCCACAACTCCATTGGATTTATTTTGAAGACATAATTTCAGTCGGACTGACAAAAAAGTCCAAATTTTCGAGGCTCCATTAGACTTTTTTTCAGTCCGACTGAAAATATGTCCAATTTTTAGAGTCCCCATTAGACTTTTTTTCAGTCCTACTGAAATTATGTCTTGAAATAAGTCCAATGGAGTCGTGTGGTAAGAAGTTAAATTTTCAAATTTAATGATTTAAAAAGAAAGAAATATTTAGTCGTAGGCCCATCATATTTGAAGAAGAAAATAAAACGAAAATGGTCAGATTCATAAATAAAACAAAAATTACCAGACTGAAAAGGAATTCGATTCACCTAAAGGCTTAAAAAAAAGTAGACTTATATACAATTATCCTTTTATGATATTTATTATCACCAAAGAAAGCTCAAACAATTTTCATCTGTAAATCAGAAATGATTGCTGAAAGTGTTCTTGTAATATTTATTATTAAATTAAATTATAATTTATGTTTAATTTAAAGCTTAAATCTGTTTTTTTTTTTTTTTTACTTCATAATAAATTTTGAAAAGGGTTGAAATTCTCTGACAAGAAATACGAACTGTTATCGTAAATTTTCTTTGTTTATTTTGCTTTTCTAAAAAAAGACTTTAAAATAATCATTTAAAAATATATAAAAGCTTTTGGATAAATTGAAAGATATTCAAAGAATAAAAGATGAAAGTATTTTGGTATTCCTTTGATATAATTTTATACCATTGAGTTATGTATCCCTTCTTCTTATGTCTCATATTCAACAGTTTGAAAATCTTGAAAAATTCTTTTCCATAAAAGAAATCAATAAATATAACGACAATATATTCATCTCAGCCATTTATCAAAAAGTTTCACACCAAAAATAAAAAAAAAATATTATACAATATGAAGTAGAGTATTATATTTTTATTTGTTTTGGAAAAGATTTCTGTCTCTGGAAGACAGGATAGTAGTAAATCAGAAAAACCAAAATACATATCAAATCCAGAGATATAATTTTTCTTTGATATAGGAAGAGGATTGTTTCGTGTAACGAATTCTTTAAGATTTTTTGATTGTGATTATTTCCTTTACAGAAATCGTAAAGATATGTTCTTGTTCGTTTCTTTATAAAATTTATTATTTTATGAATATTATTATGGATTTATTTTAATGTTTGGAAATTTCATATACCGGGATTTTCAATATAAATTTAACTTTAACTTTCGAAAAGCACAAATTTTTATTGAAATTTTAATGTTTTCTAAGAAATCTACTATATAAAATATAATTTTACGTGAATTATATTTGATTTGAATGCATTTGAAAAGTGAGAATTTTAAAGTGATTATTTTGTGTAAAATTTGAATTGAACTTTAATTAGTAACCTGAAAAAGTAGACGCAAATTTGTAGGTGACACGTGAAAATCTGCCATATTGATTTATTACAAAAAGACTTTTCTCAAATAAACAGTTTTTTAATAGTCCATTAATTCTTAAAAGAAAACTCTGACGTATCAAAATTTGTCCAAAAATGTCCTTTATTTTCGTAGAAAAAGAAACGGCAGCGAGATAAAAATCAACATCATAAAAATCAACTAACAAGAAGCATATAGGAGCATAAATTTAAGTAATGCTAATAATAAATTAAATATTTATAAGCACCGATATATTGTACAAAGCTAAAATTTGTTTGAATGGGTTTATTCGCTATGACCCAACATATTTAGTGTCACTTATAGTGCCTAAAAAGCAGACAACAGTTTAAAATGTATATTTTTATTTGAATAGAGGACGATTTCAGTTAAGATGGGTGTAAAATTAGGAATGGGATTGTACGAATAAGTTTACTGTGGGATAAATTGGAATGGTAGAAAAATAACTACGTATAATATCTCTATAATATTGTTAATTAAATGGATGGGCTTTAGATATAAATTATTTTTGATGTAAAACTTAATTACTCTAACCAAGAAGAATTATACCCGTATGTTGTAACATATGCGATTATCATAACATATTTATAGATATTTTGTTATCATTTTGCTGTGACAAATTTTTATGAATTATTGAACAAACCTTGTTGAGAAAATAATTTCATATTTTACTCTGTAATTTGATGAGTTATTCATTATAATTTTCATCATTTTGGAAAATTAATATTAATAAATTCAATTGAAACACCCAGTATTGATGATGGTCCTTCCTTTGATTCGATGTTAAACTTGTATTGCTGGAATCTCTTTTGGAATAAACATTTTTCTACTAGAAAAAAATGGCATTTTTCCAACAAATATATTTCATTTTGTGTTAGATTTTGTTTATGAAAATAATTGCTTTAGACATTTGAAAATGCAAAATTTTTGAATAGGATAAAAAGAAAGAAACGAATATGGTCTTATTTTTCATTATTTATGATGTGGTATTTTAAGCGTGAATATAATTTTCAAAAAAAAGAAAATTCTTTCTTATTTATATTTTCTAAAGAAAAACAATCTTTTTCTGAAGAAAATTCAATAAACACACTTTTCAAGAGTGAACTTAAGATATTATCAAAGTCTTGTTTGTTCTTATTAAATTCTTACTTAAATAAAGAAGAATTTTTCAAATAGAATTTTTTATATCAAACGAAAATAACCACACCAGAATAAACTTAACTATTTCTATTGACATTTCTATTTTTCTGTATTTCTGAAAAAGAATTTTCTAATTTCATAGAAAATATTTATGGTTGCGTAATTTTATGGGAAAATCAATTTTTTCTTTCCGTCATAATGCAAATATTTAATATAAAACTCAACTTGACCAAAGAGCATTTTAAGTGAACATCGCTAGACAGATACTTAAATGTTAGTTTTTGTTCCACTATATTAATTTATTGGTTAGAAACTGTTTCGGGGAAGAGACCTTTTACCAAGGCTAAAAAGGTTTACGTGCTAAGACCTGCCACTGTGCAAGCCTCTCCAATATAATACAATACAATACAATAAAATAAAATTTAATGGTTTATTTTTTCCGAGTTTTTAATCGAAAAATGTCGGGACTTAATGACCGAAAGTTAAGTTTTTCATTACAATAAGTAAAAATAGAATAATGAAAAAAAAAATCAGTTTCCCTAATCTTATTTTTAAAATACTTATCTTTTTGAAATATTTAATTATTTGATAATTCAAAACATAAGAAAATTTTAATATCCGCGAATGATAACAACATCTTGTGTGAATGACACTATCATAATACCACTCTGACAAAAATATGTTTTTTTTTTGTGTTTTGTTGGGTAATGTTTTATGGATAAAAATTTTCTGAAAACTCTTAAAAATTCATACAAAAGATGTCCCTAGATGTTATTTTGGTCCTCTTTAAAAATATGTATTCCCCAAAAAAAAAAACCGAAAAATTAATTAATTTTATTCAAATCCCTTGGTTTTAGGTTAAAGAAAAATTTTATGTTGAGAGAAAAGTTTTTAAAGGACTCGTTTTTCTACATATAAAAAAAAAATATATATTAAAAAATGATTTTTTTTTTCCTAATAATCTTTCATTTTAATCAAGCTGTTTTTTTTCTGTTTAAATCCTATTTTTTAATTCTTTTTAATTAAAAGTTTTTTTTATATATATAAATTTCATCTTTATTTTATTTAAATTATTTTTCATTTGAATTCGTTGAAAATACCAATTTTTTTTTTGGTTGGTA
Organism: Xylophagus ater; assembly: GCA_963422695.1. Taxonomy (NCBI): domain Eukaryota; kingdom Metazoa; phylum Arthropoda; class Insecta; order Diptera; family Xylophagidae; genus Xylophagus; species Xylophagus ater. The sequence goes on from OY730483.1 coordinate 7,641,173, forward strand.
CAAGTCCAAAAATTCTGATGAATTTATTTATGCGTGTTCCTGACAACTTAAATTATATTCATTCAACATTGTATGTTTTCAATTACTTTACTAATGATAAATTTAACAAATTGTTGATTAAAACTCTTTGTTTTTGTATATTAAATGATTTTATACGAAACTATTAAATTTAATATTGTAAATTTTTTAAAACTATTGTGTAAAGGAAAACTTTTGTTCATATTGTATATTGTCAAAATTGTGTAATTTCAAAGTTATTCATCATAATCTAAATTTATGGGCTTATTCTCCAATCATAATGACTAGGAGTTTTCGTCATTTCAAATGTTTCATATTTTTACCACGTTTTTATTAACTCGCTTTCTTGTTTGTTTGTTTGTTTGTCCAGCACAAATCTTCCAATCGATTTTTAACTAACTTCCCGACTAACTAGACATTTGAAACTTTTAGAATAGCTCAGAACACGATGACAATGCATTCTTTTAATAATTTTAGCCACCTTTAAGCAAAATTGAGTTCATTTTCAGTAAATTTTGTTTTATATAGAAAGTTAGTTCGGAAAAAACCCGCAAGGTGGCGATTTATATGATCCAACAGAAAATTTAAAACCGTGGTATATAAAAAGTTCTTTTTATCTTGTAATTATTATTATTATCTTGTATTTGCGACATAAGTTAAAAATGTTTTGATCAGAATTGATTCTTAAATCTGTTGCTAATTAAGCTCTATGGTTGGAATTTTAACCATTTAATAAAAAGATCTTTTGGTTTATTCTGGAATAACTCGTTATAATTGATTCCTTGCCATCTAAGTCATGGCAAACTAAGCGAACTAAAAATTAAATAATCGTAAAGGTTCCTCACAGTGCTTCCCCTATAGTGGGAGTATGGAGCAAAATGAGATACTTTCAATATTAACACATTACAACGAATTATTAAAAATATTTGACAATTAAACATTTTACAACAATTGGGTCTGAATTATTAAAAAAATAATGAACAAATGTTTTTAAAAGACTATTCTTGATTCTAATAACGACTGGAACGCTTGACTCATCTTCCGAATCTAGTAATTACTTCTTTGCTTTGGTCAAATGTAACTTTCTTTGATTCACATATGGCCACTGGTACTTCCTCCTGCTTGCAAATCTTGGTGGTATTTGCCGCAAAGATTGTACATACAGAATAGCATTTTCGATTGTGGCAAACATTTATCGGCTATATGCCGATTTTCAGTTACTATATGTTCTTTAAGCTTTTCATTTCGCATAGAAATATACTTTTTAGATAAAATTTACACACCATCTCCGCTTGCAAATTCTTAGAAAACTTATCGTATTAAATTTAGAAAAAAAAATTCAAGATGTAGGATGGATTATAAATAATATGAAATAAATAAATCTTAAATATTAATCTGAGATATTACCACAAGAAGGCGGACAAAAATTTATGTCCTAGAGTGGAACATAAAACAGATTTCTTCTTTAACACATTTTTATATTGAATACAATATAAAATACGAATGCTATAATAATAAATTTTCAGATTTACTATGTCATATAACTTTCGAAATTTATTAGTATAATATTTTTATATCCATTTCAAAAAAATGTATCCTTACCTTTTTCTAATATTATACTTAATGTTTTCACTTATTAGGAAACATTTATCATAAGTTTTTCCAGGGAGAAATGTTGACAATAATAGTATAGTGAGTAGTATTGGTAAAATTATAAAATAAACATTATATACTATTTCCTAACCAAAATGTAGGATGATTTGCTTCTTAGCTATATTGTATAGCATTTTTATGAAAACATTTTAAAACTATAAATCTTTAAAATTAGTAAAATAATTACGAATTAAGGATTGTATGCACTTAGTATGCACTTCAAGCGAAACGAAATTTCCCATACAAATTTGGAGTCTGCGAAACCTGTTTAATATTTGAACTACCTTAATTTTTATAGAGTCAGAGAAAATCTGTAATCAAATTAAAGGAACATTTTCATATCTATGCATTTCATGTTACAAACTTCAATTTTATTATATATATAGTATTGCTGCAAGTATGTATGTTCAATGCAAGATTTTCCTGTCAATTAAATGAACTGGAAAATATTTCTAATGATTTTCCGGCATACCTTCTCTCATAAAAGTTTCCGTTATGAATTTAATTTCACTTCCTTTTCGTTTGATCAGTTTTTTGATTAGTATAAAGACTAAAATTATGTTTGATAAAATATACAAAATCTAACACGTATCTAAATTAACGTTTGTAATCTAAATTATACAATTTATTAAACTCTACGTAATTCCTATTTTCCTATAAGGACCAGTAAAATATGCAAAAAAAAATGTTTTCCTCATATTTATAATATTTATCCTTAAAAACTCATTAAACATAACATTTAAATAGAACGTGATTTATTTTCATTTTGGTAAATATTTTGTAATTAATGAAGAAAATAAATTTAACTTAATTTATGAAAAAAAAGGAAAGAAATAATTTTCACTTAAAACAAACTAAATTTCATCACGTTTTTCATTTGGGACCAAGGAATTTTCCTTATTTTATTAGTCCCTATTTCCTGGATACTTTTTTTTCAATTTTTTTTTAGTTTAAGGATTATGTATACTCGTTTTTAAGAAGATAATATTAATAATACAAATTTCTAAATTTTCATATTAATAGAAGTATTAAGAGATTAGTTCATCATATTAATTTGCTAAAGAAAATAAATGCCTAACCGATTTCAATTTGTTTAAAACTTTTATATAAGAAAATAATATTGAATTGTTCAATATGGTTTTCTTTATGTTCTTATGAGACAAAATATTTGACTAAGAAGAGTTAATGGAAACAAATCGAATGTACATATTTAGACAGTATTAATCTAGGAAACCTCTTTATCCAATAATCCGTCAAAAAACTTTTAAATCTAAATTTTCCATTAATTTCAAAGATTTTGGTTACCTAAGAGTTTTGATTGATTTATTTAAATTTTTCGAAAGAAATTGTTTTGATTTGTACACTTTATAAACTTTTTATTGATGAAAATTAATTTAGTTTTTAGATAATTGAAAAAATGATCTATAATAAAAATATCCTTATTGAAATAATAATGGTTAAAGTTATCCTCGACTTTTCTTTTTAGTATTATATTATATAGTAATAATCATTTTATTATATATAGTTCGTGTGTATGAATAAATCTAAAAAAAAAAAAGGATTTTAAAATGCAACAAAATCCTTCTATCTAATCTCCAGAATAGAATCAATTCATTTTTGTTGATTTAGTTCCGATACGTTTTTGAACAAATCATGTAATACATAAAATGTTCGGCAAATACTTTGGTTAAAGGAAAACTTTAACCAGAAATCGTGCATAAAACTTCTTACTTACCGCACAGAGAGATTCTATGGATCCATTCATTTTCACAAAAAAGTATATAGTGACAAAAAGTTTAAAGAAAAATTTGTATTCTCAAATAGTGTTATAGTATATATCTATAGTATAAATTTCCATTGGAAATCGAAATTCTATTTCACTTGATTGGAGATTTTTCTCTTTTTAAACAATTTTCCAGGTGTATATTGATTTATGTTATTTAAATTTTCATTGTTGTTTTAAAATTTACATTATTTTTTGTACGAAAATATACATATGTACATATATATATTTAGGGTTATATAGTAGAATAGCCATAGGGATCAAATATACGATATATTGTGTTGTTATTCAAAAATATTCAAGAAAAAAAAGTATCGAACAGGATACAAAATATCCAAAATAAAAATAAATAGTGTTTTGCATATTATTTTGTACAAAAATAAAATGCTGATCTAAAGAATACATTCCCGTGGGCACAACCTGTACCACATTTTGGTATATGTATAGGGTGTTTTTTTTTTTAGCGTGATAGAATTTCCAATAAAGATGACTATTAATCCGAACTGTCATTCTCACAGCTCTTTTTGATATTTATGTTCAATATAGTCTAACAAATAATCATGAATAGGCTCACACCTGATAAACGATCAAGAATTAACCAAATTTACTTTGTAAATCGATCGTCGATTCGCGACCACAAAATTGTGTTCAGTGATGAGGCTCATTTTTGTCTAATAAGCAAAATTGTCGATTCTGAAGTTAAACCTATCGAGAAGAGACATCATTAAATTCATAAAAATGAGTTTTACATACTGTTTCATTGGTCGTTATTTCTTTAAAAAAATAGGGCAGGAGCTCGCGTTACGGACAATCAGATCGTTACCGGACCGAGATCAATGAATATTTGTTCGAAAATCTAGATGTAAAATGTGATGTAATCTGACATCTATCGATTATTTTCTATGTGGTTACGTGTAGTCACTGGTTTAGACTGATGAACATTATTTTTTTGAATTTAAAGTTCATCACGCTTAAAAAATTACGATATATGTTCATTTATGTGTTTTTTTGCAAAGTTTCTACTGATCTTAAATTGAGAAATTTTAAATCCTGTGTACTCTTTTTTATAAAATATTAAATTCGGTGGACTTAAGACATTTCATTTTATGCGATGCCCATCGTATATTAAACTCATAACGATGTTAAATTGTGTTGAAAACCGTATACGTATTTTTTTTTTACTACCCCAATAAACCAAGTATCTGAATTCCGATTTACACTGTTCCAAAGGATCAAACCATATTTTTTGAATTAAGGTAATAACCATAAAAGGAAAATTTTAATAGTAAAAATGAGAATTGAAAATATACATATATTTTGTTATAAGAAAAATGTGTAATAAAAACTGAAAAATTTTCGACATATGTTAAAGTAATTTCAACTATATTTCATGTTAATGCCAGAAATTTGTTTGCGATCAACCATATAAAGGACGAAGGACAATATAATGACAACATAAAAATGTATTTTATTATATTTTATTAACAGAACCTTTAAAATGTGTTTAGTATTTTATAATGGTTTTTGTTTGTTAATTTAAACACATTTATTATAATTTAAAAAACAAAACAAAAAATTAAGGAGATAAGAAAAAACAGACATTTTCACCTTTTCCTCTGGTTTTTAACATACAATTTTAATATTTCAAAATCCATTTATATTTTCCACAGAAAAATAAACATAAATTTTTGTTTTTTTATAAAGAAAAGTCGACACATATAATGTCAAATAATAAGTATATGAATTTCATATAAGAAGGTGTTTTAGGCTGGTTATTTTTCCTCTTTTTTTCGTGTAGAAAATATTTGAGTTAATGGTGTACTTCAATTTTAAGTTGACTCTAGAGAAAAATCTTATATACTTTTGAGACGTTTTTTTTTTTTGTTCCAGTATAAAAGAACAAAAATAAATAAACAAATATAAAATTTTCATAAAGTTTTATTTGTCTTTTAGAAAATATAAATTTACGAATTTTGCCAGAGCATATTTTGAAGTAATTCATCCGCGATATTTTCTTATGCATAATAAAATTAAATTTTTTGAAAAAATTTGATTAATGTTGTCATTTAAAATATAGAAAATTTAAAAGGAATTTCAATAATAAAAACCATAATAACTCATTGTTTTTAGGAGACTAGTGGGTATAATTCCAATAACTTAAACACACGCAGAAATATCATAAAGCTTTTGGCTAGTTGTGACAAATAAATCACATACATTCAAGTCTAGAATCCGTATTTATAGTGACAAACTAGATTGGATGAAAAGTTTATTATATTTTCTGCATATGTACGATCAAACTTGGGGCTTGGGGATTTTACAACTAAGGACCTTTTGATAACCAAAAATAAGTAAACAACTAGAAACTCCTGTGCCAGTTGCAACTGGTATGTTTTATTCTGCACACAAAAATGCTCCAAAAGAGAAATTTGTTGGCATGTAAGTTTTGCTCATTTGAAAAACCTAAATGAAGTGGTTCAACCATTAAATTGGACTAGTAAAAGAGAAACTGTAATTTTTTTTTTTAACCAAACCAATTCAAATTTTCCTAAATGATTTAATTGCGGTTAAATGATTTAATCTGTCGCTGCTTTCACAGAATTTTTAAATTGATTTTAATTTTGATTCAGTCAATTCGTGGCATATATACATTTAATTTAATTTAATCTTATTTTTTGTTAAATGGTGTATAATATAATCCAAATATAAACAGAAAATATCTTGGTAATATGCTTATTTTAATATAATTAAAACTGCTTTCCTTAAAATCTTCTTGGACCTGTTTTTCATTTTATTGACTATATAAAAGACACTTTGCTCTAATCCTAATTTTGTTGTTCGATTGACATAAACATCAATCAAATGAGATTGATGAAAACATTTAAGGACATCTTTATCATCATCCCACTACATTGTTCTATACTTGCGGTTCTAATTGAATTTCATAAACTAAAAGCCACTATAATCTAGAAAGTGATTTATTAAATTCCAGATAATTATTATGGTTTATAATTTTCCAAGTAGTTATCCCTTATTCAAAAATTTCTCATTAAATTGCAATATACTATATATTATATTATATATGGTATAATTGTATAATACGGATCTTCAAAAAATCGGATGTAGTTCATTTTGAATGGATATGAAGACTTTTCTATTCTGATTTCATAAAGTTAAGCTCCGTAACAGCTTTTAAGATACAAAATACATCTTATAATAATTGTTTTTTTTCTGTTTTTTGAAGAAGAAAAAAATATTATATAACCAACTATAAGATGAACATGGGAAACTAGAATAGATAAATCTCAGTAGGGTAAAAAAAAAGCTCTTTATGCGAATCATATTCTACTTCATTGGACCATGAATAAATCTTTATCCTGCGAACAGAAGATTTTATTCATTTTGCTTTTTTAATATAAATAATAATAATAATAATAATAATAATAATAGTATATAGAAAGTATATGTGTCTTCTAGGATATTGTCTATCAAATGTTCACATCATTGAGCAATTTCCCTTGTGTCAGATGAGGCAGAAAATCTTGTGACCAAAGAGCAAAGCGACTTCATTATATTTACTAAATTACAGAAATGAATAGTGAACATAGTGAATTTATTATAGTATATTTAAAAACATAAAATTTACTTTAATATTTATTATTTTTGGATGGAAAAATAATTTAAATTTAAAAATATTTAAATTATTAAATAGAATCAAATTTAATCACTTAAAATCTTTCTCCATTTAAAATTAACTGACTTTGATCTACAATAGTTAGAAAATGTATAAATTTCAGTTTGAGGCTGTCCCATTTCTTAAACTAGTCCTGTGCTTTTCAGGAAATGAAGTATAAATTCCATCTTCATATGTTGGCCGTCCGAGAAAGTGAAGAATGGTTTCCTGAAATTCTTTTTGCGCAGAGATCGCCACCACAAGATTACATAAACAGAAAAGTCTGCCATGACCAAAACTTATAAATGTAGGATTTAGAAATCTAGTTTCTAATCACATTTGATCTATCGTCAGGAAAATTCATATTTTACTGAAATCTAGTTTCAGACAAAAAAAAAAAAAGATTTTCTGTGTATAAAGTTAAGATTTGTTTGTTCTATTATTGAGAATTTCAAAAATCTATATTTTAAAATTGTATTTATATACGCATTATCAGTATTATTTTATGAACTATAAAATTTTTTAACAACATGAAACATACTTTTATGTCCGTACGTTGGTGGAAGACTTTTATATGCTTCTAAATATCATAAAATCGTTTTCTTTTTTTTGATAAAAATATCTTAAAATATGTTGCATTTTGAAATATTTTATTATATTATAATATGATATAAGAAAAACGAAATAAACTTGAACTTTTTATGGTAAAAAACACTTAACTTTACTCTACAAATTTTGGATATGTTAAGAATTTGCAAACATTTTCGTTTTTTTCAATGTATTTTATTGATATTATAAAAATGTATAAATATTATTTTTATAAAATCATTATTTATATAAAATATTTGAGTATAGTAAATAGTATTTTCTATCTAATTTTCAATTGCACGGTTCTTGTGATAGTTATTTAGGATTTGCTATCAGTAAAATGTAATCATATAAGAGATTTTCTTATACAACTGTGTATTTTATTTGTTATAAAGCTTTTAGAAAATTACTAGTTATTTCTTCTAGTAGCCCAAAGAATAATAAATAACAACTATATTTTAGTTTGTCCACATTTATAGCATAACCGGCGGCAATTTTTATAAAAGTAGTTCATACTGTAAAACAATTAGAAGCAGATGTATAATGCTGAACAAATTTATTAAAAGTTTTTAGTTAGATTTTATATTTGAGTTATAGGATAATAATTTTCATTAGGAATTTTTCATGAAAACTCTGTTTGAATTTCAACAAAAATGTTTTAGAGAGTCATTAAACATTTTTTTATGTGAACTTATGACAAATATTCCTCAGAAGAAATTTTTCTTCATATATGCAAGGAACCAATTTTTAGAAGTTAAATCATTAGTAATAAAGAATATTGTATCCTGTATTATTAGAGTATTCATATACATTGGTTTGAGAATATCATCGAGTATACCGAATGTCTGTCATCGAATACTAGCTTTAATACCATTTCAAGTATGTAGCATAAATATGGTACATTTTTGAGTTAATTTTTTCAGCCACTTTGATATACATATGGTCGAGTCCTTTTTTATTGGAGCAGGAAATAGCAAATTCAGTTTTGTACCTGAACTGATCAATTTATACTTTTCTTTGAAAACATTACTTTAAGAAAATAGAAAAAGTTTTAAAGAAATGCAGAATTTTATCGGCGGATGAAACTTTCATACTACGTTCAATGTATACCAATGTTTTATATACTATGGTACAGGTTATACTATAGTATCGATACTGAATACCTTATGTGTGTGTCTTTATTATAAGACTAAAGAAAAACATTATTTCTGACTCGTATTTATTTACTTCCTCTGAATTTTTATGAAAATTTTAGGTTGTTATTCCTTAGAAAAGCAAGAAAAATGGAATTTGATGTCCAAATATTGTCCTAACTTCTTCGTTTTTTATAGTACGGTACAGAAATTCATAAAATGCTTTGACCTACTACTAAATTAAGTACAAATATTATTTCAACTCTTGGTTTTTTTTTTGGTCCTTTCCGCATTCATTTTTAATAACATCCAGGCTTGTTGTGTGATCAAAAACTCGTAAAACTCATGAAAAATCAACAAATTTGATTTTCTTTTTGTGTTTTTGTTTTTATTACGCAAAAGAAAACGAAATAATTCACTGAACAAGAATAATATATAAGATTTCTTATGCAAAAATTTTTAATCCAAGAAAAAAATAATAATAATAGGCATCAAGAGAGTGATAGTGGTATAGAACATTTCCAATTCATTTTAATGGGAATTCATTCTTCAGTTTTATCCCTTCGCAAATGAAAAAAAAAAGGAAGAACACAGAAAAAGGACAATCCATCTTTTCTTTTTCTTTTTTTATACATCCTTATTTTTCTCATCATTCCCTTTTATCTCTTTGTTGTTGTTGTTCTTGTCGTCATCATTATCCAAAAGTTCCTCTACTTATATTCTCATCTTGTGCCGAATAAAGAAAAGCAAAAATAGAAGAAAAATCAATTTCTATCCAAAAGTCTGAGAGGAAAAATTTTTTTTGTACAAAAGAAAAGCGAAATTGAAATAATTTGCAACAGAAAGTCAGAAAGTGTTGTGTTCAATTCGAAATCAAGTAAATGGAAGTAATTTCATAATGGGTCCATACTTTGTCGATTTTTATATTCTTCCTTTTTTTTTTCTTTTTCTTTTATTGAATCAATCCGAAGGAAAAAGTTTTATTACGCTACGATATTAAAAATCGTAATCTGGAAAACGGGGATCCTTTTTCTTTCTGTGGTGTTGCCATATACATTTTAAATTAAATTGTTGCGTTTTTTTTTTTTTTCGTTTTTCATGAATGAATGAAAAACACTTTTCATGTTTTTTGGACATAAAATAATTTCGGTGTTAAAATACACGCTCTTAAAAAATTCTTTTCATTTATGATTCATGAAAGTAATGAAAACTAAAGAAAATGATTTATATTATTATATTGTAAGGAAAATTTTATATGTAAAACGAAAAAAAAAAACCTTTAAATTACAACTTCCGTTTGAATAATTATCCTTTTTTTTGTTTTCGATTTAGTATTTAATAGGAATTTCTTTGATAAAATTAAATTTTCTTACCTTTCTCTTTTTAACTCTTTGAAGTTCAACACACAAAAAAATTTTTTTTCTTTAAACACTTTTTCCAAAAATACGGAAAAACAGAAAAAAAAGAAATGTTATGTTTTTCTTTTAACAATTTTCTAAGACAAAACAAAAAAAAAATTCTTATTTAACTTTTTTCACTAAAAACTTTTTTCTTTCAACTAATAAAATTTCATATTTTATTTAATATTATTTTTTCTTTTTCTGGAAAATTGCTCACAATTTGGTCACGTTACACAAAAAATAAGTAAAAAAAAAACTTTTCTTCAAAATTTTAGAAAACTAAATAAACTTTTTATAACGAAAAAAATAAAATATATTTCACTTTTTGTTTAGAAAATGAGAAAAACTCACTCACATAAGGACGAATCGAAAAACGAAAAAATAACAAGAAATTCCTCTCAAACTTTTTTTTTACAAATAAAAAGGACGAAACAATTTCTTTTTATATGAAAAAAAAAAAATTTTTTTTTATCGCACCCGAAAAAAAGAAAATTTCGTTTCGAATTTCCTTCAACCACAAAAAATAAAACTGAAAAATATTTTACGAAAAGAAAATTTTCACAGAATAATATTATTAACAAATAATTAAATATATATATATTTTTTTAGAATTATTTTTGCGATTTTTTTAAAGTAAAAATTTAAGAATATTAACGAGAATGACTACAAGTGAAAATGACTTGGATTACAGCCGGCGCCATTTTCTATTTTAGTCTTCAGTAACAGTACCCAGTGAAATGAATTTTATTAAAGACACAAAAAAAAAGGATCCAAAAATGAACGAACAATATTTTCTAGTGACAGTATTGGTGATATAGTATTCTTATAATGATAATATTGTGTGAATATGCGGGGGTGGTAATAGTGAAATAAATTTTAAAAAGAAAATTTTTAAAAAAAAAAATGAAAAGGAAATATTGGAAAATCTATGAAAAAGGAAAAAACTGCTAGTATAGTTATCTCGTTCTTATCTTATGGTGAAATTAATACATATATATTTTAAAAAGAAAATCATAGTGGAATTGAATGAATCAGTATACAGATGTGGATGAATTTTTGCCCCATTAAAAAAAAGAAAATCCTTTTTGGGGAAATGAACTTAGGCAGGAGAGGTACGAAGAAATAAGCTTTCATTCAAAAGTTTCGTTTGAATAAAAGTATTTTTATTTATTTTTTATTTTTTTTTTGTAAAAAATGGGTGGAAATTTCGGGTATGAGAAGGAAAATATGAACAAGAATGAAAAACTGACAGCTTAAAGAATTTTTGTTTGGAATTTTTGATCATCTTTGTTTTAGGAAAAAAAGGTAAAAATTTGTATAAAAACTAGAAATAGTAATAAGAAAAAAATTCATAGAAAATATGAAATTTTCATGGAAATATCCTTTTTCTACAAAAAAAAAGTTTATTATTTATTTATTTTTTGCTTAAAAAATAAAACCTTTTCCATCTTAAACACGAAAATTATAAAATAATTCACATAAATCCTTTTTTCTTTTCAAAGTCACTTTAATTAGAAAATGTTTGACTATATTTTATTTATTTTAGTTTATGTGAAAAACAAACCAAACATAAATAAACACAAATGTTTTTGATCGTTTTTCCTAAGATTTGGCATTTTACCAAATTATTTAAAAGTAAAAATAATAAAAGGATTAGACTAGAAAGTAAAAATTTCCTTTTTCAGACTTTTTGAATCGTTTTATTTTTATTTTTATTGCTTAGTTTTAAAACAGTATTTGTAAATGAATTACATTTACAACAAAAATATCCTTTCTATTTTCTTTTGGGGTGTAAAAGGAGCGCAACATATTTTGAGAGCATGCGCATTTTGTTTTGTTGAAAAATAAGTTTTATCTTTTATGGTGAATGAAGAAGCTTTTCGTCTACCATCTGATATTTTGAATCTTCATTTCCAATCCCCTCGGCGATATTACCTTTTTTTAGTATATTTTTATATCAGTCATCTTTACCCGCACTTTTGAGTACATATATAAATGAACATCTTTTAGGTCGCCCGAAATGAAAAAAAAAAAAATGAAGATGAAAATTGGAAAATTCAAAACTCTGAGTATTCAAACATAGGTGAACTTTAATGTTTCAAAAAGAATGCTTTTCTTTCTGTGGGTGGATTTTTATTTATTCATTTTTTTTTTTGTGGGTGGTAAAACGAAACAATGGGAGAGAAGGTACATTGTTGAATAGTAGGTCAAATAGTTGTTGAAAAATTTTCTATTTGTTGAAAAATAAATACCTGTTGGCAAAATTTCATAACTCTTTTTTTTGGCATAATTATTTAATGGTTTTTAGGGTAAAAAAAATGTTCGTGAATTTATGAAAATATAAATTTTTCAACGAAATACAAAAGAAAATATTAAATTAAATACATTTGATCATTTTAATGTATGTCAAAATGTTTTTTATCCGAAAATGTATCCATAAATAATAAAGTCCAAACTCTCAACCATTGAAATCAAATTTTTGTCTTGATGTATCTTCTTAAGAAACCGAAAATTCTTATATACCTATATTTTTCCTATAATCATGAAAATCTTTGTATGTTTCTTATCGTATTACGGCTGATGCTGTCGACTTATTTCAACACACTCTCTACTATGTATACTTAATCCATCAATAAAATATAGAAGATTTCTCAATAAAGAATGGTTAATGTCTTGCAGGCTTTTGAAATAGCATATAAAACATATTCATTCATTGCTTTAAGGATGCTGATTTTGTGTTGTATTGTTTTCTAGACGAAAATCTAATATTTCTTGTTGTCATTGTCATCGTCTTTTGTCGTCTTATAAGGAGTTAATAATAAATGTCCTTTCATTTTCGATCGTTCGATTTTTTTTTTGCCAAATAAAATCAATTCCAATTCTTTTTTTTCGGGTGTTCTTCGGTCTTGAATTTCATTTAATTAAACATTTTCTTTGGGATCCTTTTTCTTTTTTCTAGTCGCTATTTTATTTGTTTGTGCTCTATTTTAAGGAAAGTAGCATTTTTTTTTTGCTATTAAATTTATGCAAAATCTTTAATGAAATAACATTGGTGTTAGATATTTCTATAGAGTTTTAAGAACTTAATGAAAATCTGCAACTGTGAATGATAAAATTGTTTAAATAATTGAATTAAGTTTTTCTAAAAACAATCTATATTTAGATATCCTTTTTGTATAAGATAGTAGAAGAAATTTAATTAAGTCACACATTATACAAAAATATTGATCTAGTCATAAAATTCTTTCTGATTTTTATGAAACTAAACTCTAAAAGGTAATTAGGACTTTCATTTCAAATTTTAACTTTAAAGTCTTTCGATTTGATTTGAGAACTACACAAATCGAGGATTTGTTTTTGGTATCATTATTTTAAAAATAACTTTTTAAAAAGAACAAGAATATTGCAAATATTATTTTAATAGGAAATTTAATATCATTTTATGAAATATTTTTGACTTTATCAATACGCCTTTTTTTAGAAATGATATAACTTTTTCTCAACGCATATTATAAATAACTTTTTATAGAACTTATGTCTACCGTTAAAAAGTTGTCTTTTCAAGATATGACATATATTTTAGCAGAACAATATTACGAGCCCGATTTCCATGAAATAAATTATTTCCCTATTAGTAACGACCAGTTTATTGACTCCTACACATTATCCTTCTTACATAATTTGATATATACTTATACAAGATATTTAGATGAAAACTCTGAACCCTTTATATTTCAAATAAAAAAACACAATATAAAAATGGATTATATTCAAAATATTCGTATTTTTCCAAATATCTGCATAAATTTTTGAAGATTTAAAGATGAATAATTTAATGTTGAAAACGTTATTTTTAGGTCTACCTTTCTATTTAAAAAAAAAACAAAGTTTTGTTATACCTCTTTACTTTATATATATATTGCAAAAAAAAATACGTATAATAAAAAGGAAAGCAATCGAATAATTGTTATACCTTGGGAGAGATTTACCAAGAAGGTACACAATCAAAAAAAGAACCAACATGAACATCAGCAATAGTCCTAGTATCATCTTTTGGGAATATTTTCTATACGTATATATATTTTACAAATATATTTTAGTCTAGGGTCAGAAAATGGTCCAATATGAAAATTATTGTACCTGAATATTGTACAAAAATCTTATTTATATACAATCGAAATAGAAAAGATTTTTATTTTTCCTTTTATTTTCTGGAGAAAAAAAAGGGAAAATAAAATTACAATGAAAATATTTGGGTTACTACTATATACGTAAGAAGTTGAAATATATTTTATTCGGAATTATTTATTTATGAAATTTTCTTTTCAAAGGAAAATCTTATCAAGTAAAATAAGTATACAGAGATAATAATCAAGTATACTTGAGTATATTATTTAAGATACGAAATACTTAAATTAAGGATGTCAAACTTGTAAGTGGTAAAAATTGAGATATTTTCACAACAAATATATTTAAAAAAAAAAAAACATACCCCATTTTCGACAAGGGTATATAACAGTTCGGCTGGTAGAGAAGTATTTCTTTTTTTATTAATTAAATAAATAACTTTTTCGGCCTTAAAATCCTTTATGATCTGCCAGTCTTTACCGTAGCTAAGTGGCAATGTTAGCCAGGAAAGAAACTATTAATTAATGTGTCTTTAGGCTTTTCGAAAAAAAATGTTTTATTCGTTTGTTTGTGCGTTATTTTACTATAATGATCTTTCGTTTCCTATGTAGCTTATATTTTTGAATATTTGACTTGTCCAATATAAACCATGTGGATCCGATTTTCAATAAAAATGTTCGGTATTTTATATTTTATGTTTGCTTTAGTAAATAGTAACTGTGTTTTTTTGCGAAAAATAAGCACGCTTACAATACATTTTATACGGGCTTATTTAAGTAATGTTATTATCGGGGTCTAATTTTAACAAGTAGTACTATATTCGAGATATAGATGGCAGAAATCGAAATTTTGATTATTTTTATTACAGTATTTGAAATTAACAGAAAATTTGTTTGAATTTTGAAACAGATTTCGGTACTTTTTTTATTCTTTTTATTGTTTTCAAATTTAAAGCAATTCATCAAGTGACCGTCTCGCAAAATATTATTTGCTTTAATTTCACTACTATATTTGTCTAAAAAAAGAAGAAGAATTTTTCATTTTTTCTCGAAAAACATGACTGAAGTTGGCTGCGTCTGCGTGTGCCATCAAATAATATCAGTAGTACCAACATTCGGAATTAAAAGTTATAAGTACATAAATTGAAAAATCATGAAATAGTGGCCGATATATGTATGTTCCAAAAAAAAAAAACTAGTTAAATCTGTTAGTTTTCGAGTCATACACCACGTTTATGTGCAGACCGAACATGTACGCGTGAACATGTTCGGTTCTTTCAGCTGTTGAGTTTATGCGCGCTTTTATTTTAACCTCACTTTTTATTATAAATTAAGGCACTTTGTTATTAAAAACTTAAAAATCGCAACAGTAAGATTTTCCATTTCTAATAAAACGTTAGGTTATGTTTCAGCTTCTTTTGGTCTAAAGCAGTTTATGTGGCAACACGATACCAGTTCGGTTTCATTTGTTTCGTATCAAACTAATGAACCAAATTGGTCCGGTACGGTCCAAGTTTATGTGCGGATTTTTTCGGTCCAAACGTACCGGTTCGGTCTGCATATAAACCTGCGGATAGTTGTTATAGCTGATATAGTCAAACTTCAAGTATATTTTTCTCAAAACTATGTACTCGGTATACGCAATTTTTGTCGATTGTAACAAACTATGTTGTACGCGTGAAGTTACATAACTAAGTAATAATCGATAATTGTAATTAATTCCCAAAAAATTCAAAATATTTTTCACGTTTTCATTGTATTGTAAATTCCTGAAATAAATAATATTATGTTTAAATTCTGAAGATGATGTTAACGTTCAATCTTTAAAGTAATAATAGTATATTTGAAATATTTTTGATACTTAATCTGTTGATCGAAAATTCAGAAAGGTACCTTTTTTGTTTTCCTTTGGATTTAGTTACATTTTTATAAATGTTAAACAAGAAATTTTTATATTTATATTTTTTTCTTTTTGTTGATATTAAATCGATAAAATTACTAAAATATCTTATATATTAGTATCAAAGCAACAGAAAACATTTTATGAATATGAAATTGATAGCAATGTAGATTATTTATACTTAATAAATATAAAGTCATATCACGCGCTTTTAGTTTTTCACGAACCTGAACCACCCATTATCCTCTTGACAAACAAACAAACAAAAAAAAAAAAAACAAAAAAAAACAAATGGAAAATGGAAAATGGAAAATCACAATCATGTGAATTATTGACACGAAAGTCAACAATATCATCATATAATCGCTTCAAAAACGTTCCTATTCACGTTTTTTATTTGATTTCATTATAATACATGAATACCATAAAATGAACAGTCCTTGGCAAACGATCGTTTGATTATTTTTTTTTTTTTTGGTGAATAATGGGTTTAGATTCAAGTGGGTGTCAAAAGATTGTGAATAAAATTGGTGATGTCGAAATCATAGAATCTCATAGAAGAAAATAGATAAAATTATGTATCCATAGAATATGAAATACAGCAGATTCCTTATTATTCTTTCAAAAGGTACTCACAGTTACGAATAATTGTATTTGGTTTTGAATTTAGAAATAAGTTTTCATTGTTTATGCACTAGGACAACCTGTATCCGACGTACAGAGTGACCTATTTTTATTTTTTCAACTTTAAAGGAATTTATTCTATATTATAAAAAGCTTTCGAATAATAATAAAAAAAAGGAAGTATGTATATACTCTTTCTCGTGAAATGTTTATGACTATCAATGAGATTTCTAGGAAGAAATAACCAGAAATGAAAGTTATATATGACCTCAAAATGTACTAGAACTGGAAAATATTGACTAAAATAACATATGAACTCTTTCAATGAAATTTTCCTAAGCACGTCTTTGTCGTCACATCTGGAAAAGCACATGAATATTATAGATACTAAATACTATACGTCGAAAGGTTAAGATATAAAGTGGGTATGTAAAAATTTACTGTTCATATTATATTGGGTACACTTCACATGACTTTACTGTGTAAATCCTCTAGTATTTTGCATACACCCAAAAATAGATTATCTCTTTTGTTTTATACTCATCATAATCTTTTGAAATCCTCGATATGATCATGTTTTTCTCAAAAACATAAAAAATATTAACATAAATCGATTTTTTTTTTCCTTTCGGATTTATGAAACATGCAGTGAAATTTTAATGATTATCATTTTCATAGAATCAAAATATATAAAATAAATCGATTTTTTTTCTTCGACAATATTCAAAATAAATAAAAGCTAAAAGTTAAGAACGTATAATGTTTAAGCTTAGAAAAATCACATGTTCCAGTAATAAAATAGAAATTTCGATCAAATTAATTCAATTTTATTTTATTTTATTTTATTTTTAGATGTGTCTCACTTTTATTTTATTGTATTAAGGAGAATAATTCCTGTACAATTATATTGTCTAGCGATTTGTCTGGAATATAATAATGAATATCCTTTAAAGAAGGAGAGTTGTCTGTCATGTCTATAGATAGATAAGTATTTTATAATATAATGTTCAATTGTTTAAGAGTTTTATATTATTATATTTAAAATTTAATCGATATATGAAAATTATTTTAGTAACTTTGCTAAAATTATTATTAAAGAAAATCTAAAAGGGTAGATTCATGGAATTCCCAATGAACGTTATTTATATAGACTTAGAGATTTTTAAATTAGGGATCATATAAATTTGATTTAGGTACTTTTAATAAAGGAAAAAATGAAGCTGATTTAATCATTGTTAGTATAATAAGACAAAGTGCTTCTTATATAAGTCGAAAAATAATGGTTGAATGAAAATATATATATACTTAAAATACTTGTAATATGTATATTGAAATTTACAATGTTTATGATAAAAGATACTCTAAAAAAGGCATTAATTAGCGTGCGTTCCTTGTGACTAGACAATTATAGAGTAATTCATTAATAGACTGTTTTATTTGTTGTTAGTTATTTTCGAATCCGAAAAAGTATACCAGAAAATTCAAAAGGTAAACATTTTAAAATATGCTAACTGGTTAATTACCTTCACCATACGCATTATGGAATACAAGAGTCTCTGACACGCATGGCCATATCTTTGATTTTCATATGCGAAAAAGGGAGTTAAAGAAAAGTTTCAAATAACCTTAATACTTTTTGGAATTTTTGTTGCATTAGTTATTTAGCTGCAATTAAGCGATATCTGAAACCTATTACAAATCCTAGGACCAACACAATTTGCTCTCTTATATCTCTATTGTTGGCATTTATTTCTTCAGTTATAACCTGATTTCTTAGGCTCTATCAAGAAAATGATAAAATAAATATTAGTTAACAATAGTTCCGAGCAGAAACGTGTATAAAAATGTAATTAAGAAATATCACATAAATTTATGTAATATTTTTCACTAAATCCTATAATTTAAATCATAATATTTCATATGTTTACAGAGTCAACTAAATATTTCCTTCACATAGTATTTATATTACTTAAAAAATGTATAAAAATTCAAGATGAAGGAAACTTTAAACGTTCTCCATTAAATCGTTTGATAATGAAGAAGAATATTCTTGTAAAATACCTATATTAGCTACAATTATCATTTATACAAAATGTATCTTGTTTAAGAAAGGCCATTTTGTATGCCCTATAGTAGGTACTACCAGAGAGGGTGCATTAGTTTCGTCACTAAATTTGCAAAGCACAGAAAGAAATAGTTGTAGGAGAAAATAAACCTGTTGATAGTTTTTTTTTATGTACTTTAAAAACTAATATATGATACCGATTTGAATAAAATTTTCAGAACACAGTTATGTTATTTGGACCTAGGCTACCAGCGAATTAGAGCAAATTTTAAAAAGGAGACATAAAGCTATGCAAAAATGCCTTTGAAATATTATTAGTTTTAGTTGTTTTTCTATCCCATTTTTTGCCATAGGGTATCATAAAATATCGGCTATAAGCCGATTTTCATTTGCTATACATATATCCTTAAATGATTTTATTCTCCTGTTTTCTGTTTTGATCCAGAAATTTTTTGTTTTCGTTTCGGTTCACAATCTTCTAGAGTCTATGTCTTACGAATATTTCGAAAAGAATCGGATGTCATCCATATTTCATGACTCATGTATTTCTTCCGTTTTATTTATATAGATAGGACGTATTTATTTATTTTTTGATTCTCATGTCTTAAATATATATATTTTGCAATTGCGCGTTCGAGAGAAAACAAATTACAGTCATTAGCTATATTATTCTAAAAAAAAACCACACTAATGGAAATATTATGTTGGTTTCTTGCTCGTTAAACCTAGTAACAAGGACACATGGATTAGTACGGAATCGCATACTAAATTAATGATAATTTCTTTTAACTTTAAGAAATTACCTATCTTATTTATTAACATTAAAATCATTGAAATTTTTATTATCATCCAAATAGTATAATTAGATTTATAAATAATAACAACAACAGGAAATTAATAGTCATGGGAAATTGCATATATAAGATTAAGATAAAATTACGGAACAAAAATATGCTTAGATGAATCGGGAAGATAGAGTATCTTGTTGTATTATCTTCCAAGCAATATTAAATATGGCTTAAATTTCATATGATGCTGTAGAAACATTCTGATGCTATAGGACTATAGGACTTTGGACAAGTAACGAGAAATTCTCACCATCTAAAAATATATCGTCCAGGCATTTAAATCAAATATATAGCCTTGTAAATTTGTAAAGTCATTTTGTATATATTACAGAGGATTAGCAAATGATACATTGAGATTTATTTTTATTTATTTTTGTAAGAAATTAATATTTATATGTTTTACGATTATAAACAAAATAGGATAGAATTAAAATCCTTAAAGAGTTATATTTAGAACGCAGGTATATCTTTTACATAGAAAATCTTAAAATATACGAAAATTTATATTAAATAATCTATAAAGAATCCTCTGACTATTCAATACTAACATATTTTATGCAAATAAGAGATTGGCTACAAAGCCACCCATTGTCCGTTGTGTGTTTTGTAAAGTACTTAATCTACACTATTACACTGCCGGTTTTTTGTTAGTTTTTGTATGGCAGTGATAATATCCTTGCCAGTGTCTTCTGACAAACTTTATCAGTCCACAGGCAAATGAAAATGAAATGAAAATAGAATTTTCTGATTTATAAATTTGGGTTTTTAAATAACTCTAAAACGGCTTGACTGATTCCTTCAAAGGTACCGCATTTTCTAAGATGGATCGGTACCAAATTTGGTAGAAATCGCTTGAACCGTTTCCAAGTTTTATAATGGCACGGAGGTGGAGGAGGAGTATCATTCTTGCATTTTATATATTAAGATCTATTGATTGAAAAGTAGCCACAAAAAAATATAGATTAAATTTTATTTCCGTCGGATATGATCGACCAAAAATCACTTCGCAGTCGACTTCTAGTATATAGAGTATATGAAGATTACCAGAAAAATATCTTATCCAATTTTTATGAAACTTGGAATTGGAATGACATTACTAATTAGTAATTTTCTTAATAAATGAAATTTAAATCAAATGTCTACTAATAATTAATTACAAATTCTGATAAATTTAAATGCAATCTAAGTTGATTCTCAAGTTCTTAACGGACTTATAATGGATTTTAAGGTTTAATACATGTGTTTTCTATTTCAGTGCTATAATACGATAATAAACTGTGATTTGTCTCGTTTTTTGAATCCATTAATTGTATCTTGGGCTTACTCCAACTATGAATGAAACTATATAGTAATATATGTCAAGGATGTTTCATATAAAACTATATATATATTTATATATCTCTTTGATTATACTTTACATCTGGTAGACAACATGTTATTTATAACCATGCTTCCTAGTCTGGATAAAATAGTATTAAAAACAAATCCTAGTTTTGAAAAAAAAACTGTATCCTTGAATTCATGCCAGTTTTTATATAGCAACAGTTTTCATTTTATATATAAACTACAATAGACATAGATTGAAATGTTATTTACAAATGGATTTCTTTTACAACTCGCGTAAAAGGATAGGTACATAAAAACGAACGTGTAAATTACAAACATATATCCATATATACTCTCAGGAGCTGATCTGTAAAATGTATCTTGACTAAAATTTATTGATTTCGATTTTGATACAAGAAAATATTGTTGAATACAGTTTTATGTGAAATGTTAAAGTTTGTTCGTTAAAAATTGGAAATTGGAAATTTTGCATACATATTTTCTAGATGCCTAAAATTTCACGAGAAACTTTCCAATCAACAGAATTTTTAATAATGACTAGAAACGATTCAAAGAAAAATCAATATAAAGTATCCATTCCTAAGTGTATGTAATTATAGCCTAAACTCTTGACATTCATGTAATTGGAAATTTTTGAATAATGGTCGATTGCACTCTTGTTTATAATTATGGTTAAGGTTCAATTTTGTAAAATGAAAATGAAAATTTTTATGCCCTATAGTATAGGTACTACCAGAGGGTATATTAGTTTTGTCACTGAGTGTGTAACGCACAGAAATAATCATCGGAGAACAGTTTCAGGGCTATAGATATGTAGGGAATCAAAAGTTATATTGATTTATGCATATCCGTCCATCCGTCCGATAACTCAAAAACGTTTTGTCCAATTTTAATGAAATTGAAAATGTAAGTTCGTTATTCCTGAACTAGATTTGGTATTGCATTTCTGCAAAATTGGCCGAGCAAAAGTGAGGTTATGAAGCTAAGACCAGGGTGATCAGAAAGTTTTGTTTTTTTATGGTTTTTAGGTTTTAATTGGAAAGTTTGTGGATAACTTTTATTGAAATTATTTCCATATATTGACCACATAAATAGGCAATATTGTGGTAAATTTCAATAAAACCGGTGCAAGGATAAAGGAGGAAGAAATAGTCGTAGGCTACATGCCGATTTTAAGTTATAATATGTTATTTTGTAATATTATATTAGTCTTTTATTTTCTGAAATAAATAAGGATCATGAAAAAATGAAATTACCCTTAAATTTGATACAATTTAAATGTGATAACAAATATATTTCAACAAGTTTGTAAACAAATAACAGACATTATTGAAAACAATAATATCAATATACACTCGAATAATATTGAAAATTATATCCGAAATGTATATTATAAGATATACTGAAATGAAAATGTTATTAATAAAAATGTAGTAACTTAAAATCACTCTGCAGTCGATTTTTTGATTCCCTATGGTAGAAATGGGATTCGTATATGTTAAATAACTAAAACTAATGATATTTCAAAGTTTTTTCTGTATAACTTTATTTTTTCTTCTTCCAATTCCCTCTAATTCACAGGTAGCCTACTACTACAGTGGTTACCATTTTTCTATATGCGCGAAAGCATGAAAACGGCTTACTTAATGTTATTGAAAATTGGTGTAGAGATGGGTTAGGAGGATGATAAGAATTTGGACAGAATTGTTATAAAGTAGTTGTTTTTTTAACTCTTGTGGAGACAATAAAACTAGACAACAGAAAATCAACTACTAACCAAATCTGCTCAAAATTTAGTACAAAGATAGGTTTTAACAAGCGGATGCGAACTGGTTAGATATTCGTTGGAATTACTAAACAGGAAGTGGTTCTTTTTGACTAATAACTTATTTCTAATAATACGTATAAGAAACCTGAGTGATAAGGCATTTCAGATATTATGGTTTTTGAATTTAAAAAAAAAAAACCGAACATTATTCAATTACAATTTGGTTATTTATTTTGAAAAGAATATTTATTATTTTATTATATTTATATTCTTGAAATAAATTTTGACTTAAGGCTTCTCGAATTCACATATATTTTTAATCATATAAAAATTGTCAGAATTAAACTTTATTAAATTTATTTAAAATGGTGTTCTTTGAGTTTAATTCTATAAAATAATATTTGTGAAATGAAAATTATCTAATTTACAGTCCTATGCTAAGCCAATACCTTTTCGATATCTCATCATGCCAACATATAGATGACGATGACGTCTTTTATTTAAATACCTAAAAAAGGGAAGTACAGGAAATTCTCGATATAAGGGATCTCGATATAAATGATTTTTTCAAGGATGACATTGATATAAACGGCATTTGGCCAAAATTTGTAAATTCCAATCCTTTTTATACCTTCAACAAAAATTTAGTCTGCGGAAAAACAATTTTTTTTAGTAGTCTCGTCTAAAATAATTATTAGTGTCGGAAACGTATTATTTTGTAAAATTTCAATGGCGATTTGTTCATAGGCTCCCAATAGGGCATAGCATCTCAATCCAGCATCTGTTAACTGTTTCATTTTCTATATAAAAACCTGTTTAGTAAATAACCAGATTCCAGAAGATGAAAATTTACCGATGAGTTTCATGAAAAAGATTTGACTGAACTACATACAGCTCAAAAAAAGTCTTACATGTATTTTTTAGATTCCTGGTTAAAACCGCCTTAAATACGATTACAAAATATTACATTTATTCAAATCAGTAAAAAGATATTATTACGGTTTAAATTAAATGATATAATTAAAAAAAAAAAAAAATACTTACAACAATTAAAATAATAGCCGCAAAACAAAGTTAAATCGATAATCTCGAAAAGATTAGGGCTCAAATTCAAGTTGATTATAAGTTCAAAGAATTTCTAAAGGATTTTCATTTTCACTTTGATGTTTTATTAACCGAAGAAATTAACTTTAACTAAGAAAAACATCATCAAATAAACCGAAGTCAAGTGAAAGTCATTTTCATGTCTAAGTATTTCGTTTACTTATTTTTTTTTTTTTTTTAATTCAATGTAAATCCTATGGAAATTTTCTTAAATATCATTTTCTTAGAATTTTCCCGACTAGCCACCAGTTTTCTTATGAATTAAATATATTTTTCTCAAAAATCTCAGGATACAATTTTAATTCCCGCATTTTTTTAAAAAAAAAAAAAAAAAAAAAGATAAGCTCTCAGAACAAAAGGAAATATATACTTTTCAAAATTAATCTTGAAAAACAATATCAATAAGAAAATTTTAAGGACAGATTTCATAAAAAGATAATACTATGAAAATGATAACAGTAAATTCGAAATAAACAAAATTTCAAAAATATAAAAACAGATAAAATAAACGCAATTTCAAAAAAAATATTTTCCTTTAATTCTGAGATGCTTTTCGCCATGAGCTTTTATTTTCTTTTTAAGAAAAGATCTTTTGAACGATTTATTTTATTAAATCTGGGTTTCATTTTATTTTTACCTAAAATCTGTTTTTTTTCTTGTTCTTGGCGCTTTTTAAATATGATTTATTTAAAATGAATCAAGAAAAGTATCTTTTAAAAAAAAAAAAAAAAGATTTACTTCAAAGTTATCCAATTTGCATAAATTTTGGAAATACCTAGAGAAGAAAAATTGAACTCCTACAGAAAAAAAAAATGGTGAACAAATTAAAACAAAATATGTATATACATATATAGATATCTATTTTACTTCTTTCCTTTTTAAAGATGATATATTTAAAGTCTATTAGAATTTGTATAAAATGATAATAATTCAAGGCATCTGTTATCTCTTGGCATTCTCTGGACATGTCCTGCCCATCTCAGTCTTTGTAACCGAATAAAAGATGCTACATCTGGCTCTGTATATATTACATAGATTTTAGGAATACACCCATACCTCGTTTTATGGCCTAGATACGATCCGGAAAAGTTGGCCGTAAAGCGAAAAGCCGTATAACGAATCAATTATGTTTAGTACCAGCGCTGAGAAACTGAAACTGAACAGAAGGTCCCCAATAGTATGTACAGAATTTTGTTTGATAGTATAACGAAGCATTTGCGGCCGTAATTCGAAAAAGTGCCATAAATTAAAAAGGCCGTTATAGCGAAATACTGTATTAAGACCAGCCGTATAGCGAGGTATGGGTGTATTCCGAATTCTTCAAGTTTTGTTGTGTCAATTATTCTTCGCAATATTTACCCAGAAAACATAAAGAACCGATAGAAAAGTTATTTTGAAAATCTGTTAAATGCGGATAGTGAGAACGATGTCATAAATCAATGCGAGGGGAAATTCAAATCGAGTCAACAGAAGAAGTAAGAAAATCCATTTCGTGCCTGAAAAACAACAAAACACCAGGGCCAAACAACATACCCGTTTAACTTCTGAAAAGGGGTGGAGAACCAGTGGCTCACGCACTGCAAAACCTCACTGTAAAAGTGTGGAAGACTGGAAAAAATACTCACCGAATGGAAAAATATTGCACTATATTTCAGTTAGAATATTGGGTGATTCATTAAAATCATCAAGTATTCTAAGAAACAAGAAAAAAACAACTAACACAAAAAAAAAAAAAACAGACAAAAGATCTTTTCCAGAAAGCACCGGGCCAATACAATACACTTCTCCGAAATAAATAATAAATCATTGTCACAAACCTAAACAATGATTAGAGCTTTCGAGAAGAATTCTTTGTGTGTTGTATAACAGTTTCGAGAAGTTGCCATCTAGTTTTTAGAAAGCCAAACGACCAGGCTTTTCGAGAAATTTCCCCGAGACACACCAATTTTGTATAAAAGCAGCCGTAGGGTCGAGTCTAGAATCAATCTTAATCAGACAGTTGAAAGCAAAAGCTTCGTCAGAGATTATACAAGGCAGAGATTTGATTGGTTTACAAAGGGATTGTAAAAACAATTTGATTAAAAGTAATAATTGTGATCAATTATTGAAAATAGTGAATCTCTAAAACTGTGATAAATCGATTCTAATAATTAAATTATTGAAAGACAAATATTTTTAAGACTAATTGTAACGCAGAAATAATTATAAATAAACTTTATACACTAAATTCACATAAATAAAAAGTGTTATCATTCTAATAACATCGAACCGAACGGGTAGCACGTCACAATATGTTAGCTTGTAGTTTGCAAGAAAGCTTAGAAAGACAACCCCAAATTAAGAATCTTGATTAAATATTAGGAAATCGATTTAGAAATGTCACATATAATATCTCTTGTTTGGTAGGATCGCATATTTAGTATATTACATAATTTCCTATGTTATATATAGATATTGAAAACTACATAACTAACACCTCTGTATTAACTTTATTTCAAAATTGGATTTTGACTAGGGCTTTTTCTGAGAATTCTTTCCTTTAAAAATATTAACAACTTCCTCTAAGCATTAAAAGGATTCTATTGAATAAATCTATTTATACTATTGCTTTATTACAGTCGAAAAAATTCAAGATCAAAATATCAGTTCAGCAAAAAAAAAATTTTATTGAGTCGCCCACAAAAGAAGAAAGGACATAAATATCAACAATATAGATTTCTATCAGCAAAATCACAAATAACTATATATATATATATAGTTTCTTATTATAGGATTATGTTCGTTTTATTTTTCATTTTTATTGTATCATCAAAGTACCTCCTTTATTTAGTAACTTATCGACATTTCATCCTTGTTTGTATACCTCTTTAAAAAAAAAACATATATTTGATGATCCATTATGTTACTTTTTCCAATGATTTAAGAGACAATTAATTTTTCATTTGATTTCTTCCCAAAGAAAAATCGTTCTTTGTAATCGTTCTTTGACTTGAATTGTTGATAAAACTATTTAGATTAGAATTTTGTACAAAAATATAAGAAAGGGAGGATAATAAAAACTACATATGTGAGGCCAGTAGTATCTAAATTCCCAATTTTACACTGGATTCGGAATAAAATTGCAAGTTTCAATATTAAAAGTCTAATATTAGCAACATTTATTAGCAATTTAAATGCAAAATGGATAAAAAAGGAAATTATATATTTAAGAATTTAAGAATATAATTAAGAATAATATTAGTATTATTGTAGATTACGAAAAGTGCTGGAATCTCCGATTTACTATGTGTATTTAAAATTGAATGAACCTTTCTTTAACGGCCGATGGGACTATCTAGGAATATGAGATAAATATGGGTATTCATGAAAATGCGTAAAACCCTCGTAAATCGTGTAAACTGCATAATTTTCCCACCTCGTAAATGAACTGTCAAAATTCCTATGGAAACTCCAATACACAAACCTCGGAAATTTCCGCGACAATTTTGGTGCGTAAATATCCTGGTAAACTTACACATTTGTTACTTTGGCTATTATTATAGGAGGAAAAAAGAATTTTCTTGGACAACTAAAAAAATACTACTAATTTTTTGTTAAAAATATCGGAGTTAAGTCGAAACTAATCAAATTTAACAATTAAATTGACAAAATTATATTTATGAGACCAGATTTACACAGTTTATACATGAACCCGTTCATGCAACACTCCTCGGAAAAATATACATTTACGCGATCGGTAAAATTCCCAGATTTCATGAATACCCTTAATAATAATTACTATATTGTTAAATACTTGGGAGTGTGATAAAGATAATGTGTTCGTTTATTTATTCTAATTACTTTCTACTTTCGAACTTTAACTTTTAAGATGTTCTAATCAAATCTCTGTCCATCTGTCTGTCTCAATAAGATTTTCTTCCTATCAAGCAATTTTCATAAAAATTCTTACGATTTTTCTTTCCCTCAGATTAAGATTAAGATTAAGTTTTAGGGTTTTCTAGTACTGCGACCTTTAAGATCTATTGTACCCCTCTTCTTTAGTGCAGTAGTTAGGTTAATTCCCTATTCTACAGAACCCCCTCCATGCCTATTTCTCTTAGGAATTTTAGTATCCGGAGTCGGTCAAGAGATTTTATCTAAGTAACTTGAGGAGAAGCAGTATGCTTCTAGATATTTCCTTCTCCTGCGGAGCAGTGGTTCACGATCAGAGAGAATATGCATTGGGGTCTTTTTATCTCTCTTCCTTCCCTAATAGGGAGGGAAGAGGGATCAAATCTATCACAGTATTAGCGGAACTATCTATCGAATTATTATGAAAATTGGTATTTGAGTTAATTTATTTAAGAATCTTTAAGGGTCAAATTTAATTAAAATCTTATTTGACAGGACGTATAGAAGTTCTAATAGTAGTTTTTTAAAAGTTTTATCTCTGATTTAAAATTATCTTTATTTAATATACTTTGTCAGACTTAATAATTTTTCAAACATTAACTTTTCCACTACTTTATAAACAATTTTGTGTTATATTTCCAATTTCAATTAAAATCACAATTTTTTTTGATTTAAAAAAAAATAAAAACTTTTTAAATCTTTCCAAAACAATTTCATATATTATCCAGTTTTCATATTTAATAATGAAAATCATTAATTTTGTTACAAAATAAATAAACAAACAAAACTATAAACTTTTTTAATACATTTTTCAAACACAGGAGAAAAAAAAAATGAAGAAAATTCTAAGAATTTTCAAGCATATCCTTTTTTTATATTTTCTATTTTTATTTTTTCTATTTTCAAATGAAATTAAAAAGTACAATTCTTATGAAATGAAAAAAAAAAAAATAAATAAAAATACCGAAGAAATTCTAGTAAGCTAAAAGTGAAACGTCCAACAAGAAATAATGAGAAAAAAGAACAAAATAAGAAGACGTTGTTGATCTTTCTTCTGGAAAACTTTTGAAAAGTTTGTTTAACTGGAAAATTAAATTACAGAAAATACTATTTGAGAAAAGGGACTAACCCCAATCCTATAGAATAAATATTAAGAATATTATATAGAAATGTGGTGTACCCAGTAAAAATTTTGTAATGATAAAAAGGATACAGGATATCTCAAAGAGATTTCTTTGATAAATAGTTCAAATAAACATAAAAGAAGAAAATAGAAATAGAAAAATACATGAATATGATTGTCAAAAGTTAGATTTATTAAACAAATATTAGAAAGAAAAGAAAATCCTTAAAGTTTAGTCTCATATAAAAGGGTTATTTTAAAAGATCAAAAATCTCATTTCATTCATTTCATCGTATATATGGTATAATCAAAAACTTGCGTATAATGATGATCATATTTGCCCTGATTAAATTAAGAATCCGTGAACCGATTTTAATAAAATTTGGTACAGACAACAGGTATAATTAAAGGAAAATATAATTAGTTTTTAGATGAAAATAATAAGATAGAATATTAAGAATAAGTAGAAGATTTTCTGTAAAACTAATGTAAAAGAAATTTTTTTTTTTCATATTTTCTATTAGTTCTATTGATGAATAATTTAATTCTAGTTACTTTTTCGTATTTCCTTGTTCATGAGAAAAATAAAAGTGTTAAGTGGTCAATGATATAAATGCATTAGCTATTTGAATTAACTTCAAGTATTGTTTCTACATTGTTTATCTTGAAAGCTATTGTATATTAATGTAGGAAAAAAAGGATAAGGGTTAGTAAAAATGCTGTTATTTTGGTTAACAATACTTACTTTATTTCTGTCCTTTTACAATGACGATCAAATCCAGACTCCCTGACTCAAGATCGTTGTCGACTTTCTTCCTACATCAATTATGTTTCCAACTCGGATAGCTATCCTACGATCATGCCTAGTATTTACTTAGGACTTGTTTCAAGTTTTACCATGCCGCTGTGCAAACATCTTTACATTTTCAATACTCCGTAACTTAACAATTATCATGTCGGTATTTTAACGACATGAATCATGTTGCTTACATCCGATAGCTATCCTACATTAATGTACTGTTTATAAGCTTTGAAATTCAATACTATACATCACCAAAGACTACACTAAATAGAGTTCTCAACATGGATTCTGATTTAGTCAGATTTGAAGTCTGCAAACCATGCCACCATATTAATAGTATTTGTAAAAAAAGACTCTGTGTGATATAAAAATGTATGTACTTACAGTCTTTTTTACAAGCACTAATGACGAAATAAAATTCTTTGTAGCGCTACAATGGTGGCAAAAATGTATACACAAAGAATTCTTTATTTCTTATCTCTGTGATATGACATTTAGATGAGGTGTAAAAAGCACAATTTTTTTTTTTATTGAATCATTGTCATGTGAAGGAAACGTTGGAAGCTTTTATGTTAGATGGAATTTTTTTTTCACCTAACTTGACATCGCATTATCACTTGTTTCGATCGATACAGCATGATCTCTCTGAACAAAACTTCAAAATTTATAAAGACATCGATTGTTTCAAAACGAAAAGAATTGTTTTATCAGGGAATCCATTCGTTTGGTCGAAAAATGAGAAAAAGTTGTAGCTAACGATGGGCAATATTTTAAATAAAATATATTTTCTTTATCAAAATAAATACTCGAAATGTATTCCAAGTATCCTATACTATACATTTTTATTTATTTATTTACATTTGAATTGCTTCAAATTCGAATATGGACTAATAAACATATTTAAGAACAAGAATTCGTAGATTTTATGATTTTTTTTTATATGAAATTTAAATTCAGCATATATTTCTTCTTTTTTTTTGCCTAAACAGGACAATTTCCATTTCAAAATCAACATTTTAAATCGAAACTTATTTAATTGTGCATAACCTTTGGTATATAATCGAAACTTTTTAATGATACGATAAAAAGATGAAAGTAAAACTTTTCCTTGAGTTTTCTTTTACCAAACAAAAAAAAAAAAATAAAGAAAAGAAGAAAAACAAGAAAAGAACAAAAAAGTTTATTTAGTCCTTATTTCTATATCTCTGTCTCTAAAAATAACTGAAATTCCAAATAAAAAATTTAAATATAAATGAAATGTGAGCTTTATTATATTCCTACGAAATTCCAAGAATAAAATTATCAAATAAGAAAACCTGATTTTCTTTTCTGATATTAAATATTTCCAACTTCCAAATTTTATGCAATTTTCTAAAAATATTGTCAAATACAATGAATAATTTGAGTTCCGGTTTTTACAGCTCCAAGCTATAAAATGTGAGGACTTTTTCCAATTTCCGATTTATAAATTTAACTATATACATATAGTAACAGAAAATAGGCCTATAGCCGATTTTTTGATACTCTATGGGAGAAATGCGACAAAAAAACAGTCACAACTAAGATTATTTCAAGGGGTTTTCTGCATAACTTTGGCTTTACTCTGTCAAATTTGCTCTAATTCGCAGGTATCTTAATAAAATACATCTATTCTTCAAATCGGTACATTAGTTTTTAAAGTACATCCAAACCACTTAATGAATAGGCTTATTTTCTCCTACAACTATTTCTTTCCTTGTATAGCGATTTTATCGAAATTTACCACAATATCGCCTATTTATGTATGGAAAAAATTTCAATAAATTTGGTGCACAAACTTTCTAATTAAAACCGAAAAACCATTAAAAAAACGATAAAACTTTCTGGTCACCCTGGTTTTTGCTTAATAATTTCGCTTCCTCTCAGCCGATTTTCCTGAAATGCAATATAGTTAAGGAATAACGAAATTATATTTTCAATTTCATCAAAATCGGACAACGAATTTTTGAGTTATCTTGTACAAAGACGGACGAACGGATGGATATGCATTAATCGATATAACTTTTGAGTCTCTATACGTCTATAGATTTGAAACACTTCTCCGATGATTATTTATATGCGTTATACACTTACTGACAAAACTAGTATACCCTCTGATAGTACCTACTATAGGGCATAAAAATAGTTGGAATAATAGAAATATTTAATTTACAGAGAAAAATAAAGTTTGAATTTCCACTTTTAAAAAACAATTACTAATAAAAATAATTGTTCTATCGAAACATGTTAAAAAAAAACTTTTAAGTTCCTATAAAATTGTAGCCAAAACATATTCCATTTAATAAAATTAATGATGTATAACATATCCTATTGAACACCACGCTTGATGTAATCTCAATGTGAATTGAAAAACATATTAAAATCTTTAGTATAGTTTTTTTAAAAGAAAAAAACTTCATCGATTTGTTCTTAATGAAATTCTCGATTTGAATAAATACAGATATATGGCACCAAATGGAAGATACAAAAAAATAAATGCTTTCTATTTCTCATTAATTTTTCAAAAATTGAAAAAGCATATACCATAAAAACGACATGTACATTGGATGAAACTTATGCAAATCGATAGTATGCATCTCCATGTATCCTAGATATCTGAAAAAAAGACTATCAATACAGGATAGTTAAAAAATAACTCAAGAGTATTAACAGGAATATGAATGAAAAATCCTTTTTTTATACAAGCAAAATTCTTCTGTTTAAATTCTTATCAATACAATTTTCTGAACGAGCATTGTACTACGTATGTAACTATCGACCTAGATTAATAATAAAGATTTCCAATGATTGTCCATTCAACTATGATTCTTGTTGTGTACTAATATCCCAAAATATTACAGACTTAACTCTTTTTTTTCACATTAAAATTCTTGATGTATTGTTTTTCAATTTTACCTACAATACAACATTGAACATCACGTAATAGATTTAGTTTAAATCATAATATTCTGCCAAAAAAATTATCTTCATTCTTCACTTCTAGCGTTCAGAGAATCGATTCCGCAATTAGTTAGTTAGTTTAGACCTTATTTTATATTCTCATATTACCATATTAGTATGTCCGGCCTACCCTCTAAGTCGAATGTCCAACATACCATCCAATCATATATCCCACCTACCCTCAAGTAATAGCTTCGGCCTATTCTCAAGTTAGATACTCTGTACATACTTCATTTTATTGGTTTTCTACTTTTCCTGATGTGTAAGGCTAAAATAAGGATCATTTCAATAAGGTGAAATTGAAAAATTCCTACACATAAAATCATCATCCTTAAACAGATGTAGATGTCATTATGAAAATCCTTCAGCACAAATTCATTCTCGTCATGATTGTGTTGAATCGAATCGAACAGAATCACATATCGTAGTACATGGCTTTTTTATTTTTTCTGTACATAACCAAAAGGATTGAAGATTTATATTCATGACATGACTATGATACATCCACATCTCATCCAGATATGCGATATCTTATAGATCTCTGAAAGAAAAAGAAAATCCATTTCCATGCTTTTATTATGAAATCACAACGGTTTTTTTTTTTTGTTGTGCTTAAATATCAAACTAATTAATTTTGCATAAAGAAAAACATCTTGTATTGATAATTTAATTTAGATGGAAAAGAAGAAAAATCTTTATGTTTTTATTATTATGAAATCAAAATCGATTGAATGAAAAAAAATACTTGAAAATAAAATTGATTTGTCATCGACAGACAATCAAGAAGGAAAAATCACCATAAAAGAATAGAATAAACATTCAAAATAAAAAAATCGTAAGATAAGAAAAGAATTGATTTTTCTTTTTGATCATAATTTATATATAAGATATTATTTATAACGAAAAGAACAAGGTCATCCTAATGTTTATCCTATCATACATATTGCCCTATGGTAGGTATTACCAACTAACTTGATTTGGTATTGCATTTCTTCAAAATCCGCCGAAGGAGAGCAAAGTTATAAAACAAAATCCAATGTGACCAGGAAGTTTTGTCGTTTTTTTAAAATTGTTTTTCAGATTTCATTGGAAAGTTTGTACACCAATTTTATTTAAATTATTTCCATATATTGACTACATAAATAGGCGGTATTGTGCCAAATTTCAATAAAATCGGTACAAGGATAATGGGGAGAGAAATAGTCATAGGAGAAAATAAGTCTGTTCATAAAGTTTTTCTTGATATACTTTAAATACCTATTTGAATAAAATTTATGGAATAGATTTATGCTATTATGGCCTAGGCTACCAGCGACTTAGAGCAAATTTGAAAAAGAAGAAACATAGTTATGTAGAAAAAGCTTTGAAATATTTTGGCTGTTTTTTCTAATTGAACTACGAGTCCAAGTTCTACCATAGGGCATCAAAATATCGGCTATAGGCCGATTTTACGTTACTATATGTTATGATTCTAATTTTGACCCAATCCGTCGTTATTCGGTGAACCTTTTTTTTGGCATTGGAGTATTATCCAATATATATAGTAGCCGGTAGTATGTGAATCTCAAAAAAAAAAAATATCTAATTCAATATAAATAATGAATGTATATAAGCAACAAAACAAACTAAACTTTTTATGTGAAATAAAATTTTCTACACAAAAACAAAATCATCACCCACAATAAAATCCACTCAGATATAAGATAAAAATTCTGTTTTTTCATCTCTTTTATCCTGTAGAAAGGACGAAAAAAAACAACAAACCAGTATAAAATTCCATGTTCAACAAGAAAATCTACGCGAATATCAAACCAACCTAGCGGGCAATAAAACATAAGATTTTATGTAATCTGAACGCATTCCGGTAAGTAGAAAACTAACGCTCTTGTTAGGGCCTTATCTTTTGTTGTGGTTTTTGTGGAACAGGTTTAAGAACTTTTTTTTTCTTTGTTCTGGGACTATTTTCTATTCCAAAAATTATCAGACATATATTTCGTTTTATATAGGGAGAATATGGTACATGACTAAAAGTTGAATGTTATGGCCGCAGGATTTTATTAGATATAACGGATATATAATAATAATAATGAAAGCAATTTAAAGAACCAACGAAAAAATAATTTATATGTTGTCGCAGCATAATTAGAAGGAATATCAAGAAGACGCAATCTCTATAATATTGGATAGGACAAAAAGTTGTTTGGTTTTTTCTTTGTAAATGAAAGGTGAATTTGCCGTGGGAAGGAAAAAAATTTTATTTAACTAAATATTGTACATTTTGGTCGAAAATTGCTATTTTCCTGGCAGAATCATTATTCTGTTATTACTGTAGAACTACTGAGTTTTCTAGGCGACAAACTGAGATAAGTAATTTTTATACACTATGGTAGGTACTATCAGAGGCTATATTAGTTTTGTCACTACATTTGTAACACATCGAAAGAATCATGGTATGGTTGTGCATGTCCATGCATATGCAAGATAACTCAAAAACCTGTGAATTAGAGTGAATTTGAAAAAAAACGAAACAAAGTTATGAAGAAATTACCTTGAAATATTAGTAGTTTTGATTTTCTGAGATTTAATTCATTGAACTATAGATTTGTTAACAATCCCATGTCTACCATAGAGCATCAAAAAATCTACACTCCCATTTTTAGTTACTATATGTTTTTAAACTCAAATTTACACCATTAAAAAGCTCTACACAGACCGAAATGTTGTTAGTCTGATACTGTATGGCCAGGATTATACATATGGTGGATATGTATCAAAGCTATCTCAATTTCTGATGAATGACAACGCTTATGTGATTCAACCATTATTATGGATGCTTTTGCTTGATGGTTTTTGAATGTTCGATTTCGATATGTTAAAATTCTGAACAATCTCGGATTAAATGTTAATAACTTTTTGGTCTATCCAATAGTTCAGCAAATAAGAAAGCATCATAAAATATTATATTATGATTATCACAATATAGGTAGAGAACGTGTACAGCCATAGAAACGAATGTTAATTGATGACGTTAGGATTTATAGAATTTCTTCCTGATGATTTTTGATATGGGATTTGCTTCAAGAATGTTGTTCAAGAAGGGAGGACATTATAGCCTCTTTACTAATGGCAAAGAATGAGTGGAATAATGATGGTAAATTATTATAGAATCTGGAATTGGTTGCACGCTTCTTTAATTCCACATATATTATTATTATTATTTTATTTTTTCTTCTTCGTTTTAGGTCAATAAACTTCCTCTTGTTGGGCACGTACTGAAGAACATATTCACTCTCTCACCTTTTTATCATTTATATTTTCTTTTTCTTATTAAATAAGAATATTTTCTTTTCTGTATAATTTTTATGTTGTTTGCGTGCGCAAGAATTTAACACCTAATTTCTTTTTCTAGAAATAGATTCACAAAATCTCGTCTTTTCTTAATTATCATTTCTACTAAATCAGTTTAAATACCTCTAATTAAATAAATAAATAATATGAAATTTAATTTCTTATTAGGAAATTTCTTATAAAAATTACAATTTATGAATTTTTGAAATTATTAATTTAGATTAATTCCAATGAATTACAATTTCAAACTTTAAATATTCTTATATAGTTTGTGTTTCAGTTCTTTTGGACTATTATTTTTGATATTATGTTGTTATATTAATTTTTAATGTCATTTATTACTTTCAAAAGGTTACAGCAAAACTCTCATGGGTGATGACCCACAGAAATACCATTAAGGACTTTAAAGATATATATTTTTCTATACTAAAATAAACGAACTAAAAACCATCAACGATGAAAGAAAATCTAAATTTATGAAAAAATTAATATAAAATATATTATTAATGGAAAAGGTTAACAGTTTTATTTTAAACTAAGGGAAAACCCTGGGAAATGTTAAAGGTTTTTCCATGCTTTTCTGAATACTGATGGAGAGTGGAATTTTGTCTAAATCATCTTATTATTGCAATGTATTTGATTCCACTGTATCATCTCTGATCCAAATGCAGCAAACCTTTTATAAAACGCTACTTTCCCTCATGTAATACTTACTTGACATACACATCGGATCTTCATGGTATGCAGTGATGAAACTATAATGGCGCTAAAGGCTACCGTGCGGGCGGGGGCTCCGAGAGCTGCAGGATCCACCTAAAACCCTTGCCCTTGTCGGTCAAACATGAGCCACTTGTCTTGTAGTTTTAAATTTTATTACATTTTTTAAATAATTTTGTTAATAGCTTTTGAATTTCTGTTTGAGATCTTTTGTATTATATTTGTAAACGAATCGTCAAGTTTAAAATCAAGCTTAAAAAGTTAATCTATGGCATTACTTTTTCTTTTAATAGTGAATTCCCTTTTTCTAATGAGTGCGCATTACATTTATTTTGAGTTTTTTATAACGCGGTTTTCCATAGAACACGATACGAATCAACCGCGTTATAGGAGGGTTAAGTGTAATAATAATACTAATACGAAAAAGAAACATGTATTTCAAGTTGAGGACATGTGTTCTAGCGGGCAAGTTTCAACATCTTCCTGTTGGATATAAAAGCATCCTCAAATAGCTGAAATAAATCTTACGATTTGTGAAGTCTTCTGTTTTGTTACATATTTGCCAAATAGTTTCTCAGCTTAATTTTTAATGTACGGCTGGGCGTCAATCTTTTCTAAACTTTAAACTAACTTAAACTAAGCATACCTCTCTTGTTGGCATTTTTCAGGCGCACGAAATGTAGTAACGCCACTGATGACATGGTTTATGAAATATTATGCGCCAATCTTGTATCCTAGGCAAGAATTACGACCTTTTCAAGAAAATTGTAAAAAAAATTGTTATTTCTACACATTTTGAGCTATTTTGAAACACTGCGCCCCAGACACAGGAGCGGTACTCGTCTATAGCTTGTAACGGTTCTACATTTGCGTTACAGAATTTTATACCTACAAACAGTTTTCATGTACACATATTATATATTTTTTTTAAAACCAATATCCTACAACTACTGTCGAGGATTACTTACTTCGATGGCGCTACAGACCATGGAGGTCCTAGTCATCGGATA
Source organism: Xylophagus ater (assembly GCA_963422695.1). NCBI lineage: Eukaryota > Metazoa > Arthropoda > Insecta > Diptera > Xylophagidae > Xylophagus > Xylophagus ater. The sequence goes on from OY730483.1 coordinate 7,679,074, forward strand.
CTATTTTGCTTAGCACCCGCCTTGTAAAATTAGTCTAAAATTGTAAGTTCGAAACTGGCCCTTCATTTTGGGGGTTGGCGTAGGTCTAACTACCTCACCCGTAAAAAAAACTAGTTCTGAAAGATACGAGGATTACCTGTTTATTATAAATTCTAGAAATAAAAAATTTAAAAATTTAACAAAATTTCTAAATTTTCATTTTTCGGTTTCGGAAAAAGTTTAAACAATAAATTTTGCAAGACACTTTAATATTAGTAAATACACCAACCATATATTTAAAATTATTTTAATATGGTAACATTGCTGAAACATTGATTTGTAGCTGTCAAAACCAAAAGTGATTATTTGTCGGTTGGAATACATTTTATTTTCTTCTTTTCAGACCGGAAAAATAGTGATTTAATTTATTAAAAAACCAATTGGAACTTATTTTTTTTTTATCAATAGTAAATACACGGGTAAGTTATTTTTAAAAATATTTATTAAATATGTTTAAAAATAAGTCCAAAATTTATTAAAAACATGATCGATTTTTGTATGGAAGTGTTTTTTTTTTTGACAACTATAATGGCTACTCGGATGTTGCAATTGAATTTTTTATTTTCTACTTTTTTTAGAAGATAATTTCCATTTATGATAACAGGCCAACGTATTAAAATACAAACATTTATATTTTTGTAGTTCTTTGAATTTAGAATAATTAAATTAATATTCTGAAAATCATTATCAAAATTTTTTTTTTTCTTGGGGGTGGTTCTTTTTTGTTGAATTTTTGATGACATAAAAGAAAAAGTTCCAATTCATCAATTTTGTTTTACGAATATTTTGGAAACTTATTTTTTTGTTGAAATTTTAAATTAATTTTGTTAAATCAATCATTTTTTTTTTTTTAGATTCATCATTGATATAATATCGAGTAAAAAGAAGGATAAAAAAAAGGATTCAAAAATGACTGATTCCAAGTATTTTACCACAACGAAGAAGGGAGAAATTTTCGAATTGAAATCCGAATTGAATAATGATAAAAAAGAGAAGAAAAAGGAAGCTGTAAAGAAGGTTTGTATTTTTCTGTTTCCGAACAGAGGAGGTGTATAGTTGAAGTCCTTGGGAATATATCTGTGGTCCGTCAAATTTTGTTTTTTCTAGGATCACATATGTATATAAGTCGTAGCTGAAAATTTAACATTCTATTTTAAAGTAGTAACTACGAATATAAGGTTATAATTAATTGTTTCTCATTTGAAAGAATAATAAAATAGATGAACTATAAGATCTTGCTAATTGGACCAACCGATTGAATCTGATTAGAATTCGGTTTTAGAGGATTTTTTATAATGTCTTTATTTTCTATAGAAAACATTCTCATTAGGTTAAACGAATTATCAGGAAGCTCTGATATATAGAGAGTGTTTCAATATGAAGGTTTTATTGTATTGATAAACAGCCAGTTAATTATCATGGTCTAAAATTTTTCTATGGTAAAATTTGAGTAACATATCTTATATTATTCTGTGATTAATGGTGACCCCACTACCTATATAGCCGTTTTGGTTACCAAACTTTAATTCTATTTGTGTCTATTAGATGTAAATTGATTCTATTCCATTCTAAATGATTCTGAGAAAATGTAAAAATACGTATCATTATGATGATATGGCTTCTGAAAGGCTTAAATTTATAATAAATTTGTTTAATACATATATAATGGAGTCTTTATGCTCTATGGTAGCTACTACCAGAGGATATATTAGTTTTCTGACTACATTTATAACGCATATAAATAATCATCGGGGAAGAAAAAATAGTTGTAGGAGAAAATAAGTCGAATTTCTTGATGTACTTTAAATACTAATATACCAATTTGAATAGAGTTTGCAGAATAGTTTTTTTTTTACTACTAAGGTCTAGACTATATACGAAGAAAAACAAATTTGAAAAGGAAGAAACAAAGTTGTGCAGAAAATACCTTGAAATATTATTAGTTTTGACTGTTGGTCTGTCCCATTTCTACCGTAGGGCATCATAAACTCGGCTATAGCCTAAATTTTCAGTTACTACATGTTTTTTTTTAAAACTTAGTTGATTGCTAATAAAATGTTATTTTGTTTTTATTTCTAGGTTATAGCTAGCATGACTGTTGGAAAAGATGTTTCAGCATTATTTCCGGATGTTGTTAATTGTATGCAAACTGATAATTTGGAACTAAAAAAATTAGTTTATTTATATTTAATGAATTATGCAAAATCTCAACCGGATATGGCTATAATGGCTGTAAATACATTCGTTAAGGTCAGTTTAAAATTTTGAATACTATCTTTTCTTTTCTTTTTTTTTTTCTTTTTTTCTTCAAAATTATATAATTTAAAATTTTTGTTAATTTTTTTCGTTTTCTTTTTTCAATCAATCAAAAGAAAGTAAATTCTCTTAATTTTGATTTTAATTTTTTATAAATTAAAGAAAAAAAAACCGTACGTGTAATATGTTATGTGTTTTTTGGATTAAGAAATAATAATATTAGTAAAAAAACACAATAAAAACAATTGGAACAAAATATTTTTTAATTAATATACAAATCTATTTAATTTATTTTTTTATTGTTTTTTTTTTTAATGTTTCTTAAAGAAAAAAACAAACAATAAAATATGAATTATAAGAAAATATTATTGCTAGCACCTATGTGTTGTTTATTTTGCTTTAATCCATGCTAAAATATTTAAAGGAATTGCCCTCTTCTCAACTTGTTAAGGTAATTATTGGTAAACCAGAAAAAAAACTAAAACTAAAACTAAAAAAAAAAAACATTATTTATTTTTGTTGTTCATTTTTAAAACAGAAATATTAAAAAAATACCCAAATGCCAAATAATTAAAACAAAAAAAAGTTATAGTTTTAAAGGCCCCTTAACCGGGTTTTCTGTATAAAATTTGCCATCGCAGCTATTGGGGCGGATATTTCTTTTTTTGTATAAATTGCTATCGATAAACCTCGAATGAACTGGATAAAATTATGAGGAGGGGGGAGTAGGTTATATAGGCACTCCTAGAACTTAGTTTATGAATTCGATATATTGTGTACGCCTCGGTTATATAACTCAAATGAATTTTTAACACCTTTAATGTAAATATGCCACCAAAACTGTACTTTCAACTGTACAAAAAAATGCGGTATGAATTTATTTGAATATATAAAATAAAACACGAAATATGCCTTGAGCTGATGACTGTTTTTTTCTGAATGAATTAAGCTGCATAAACCCAATTGATTGCTCTTGTTTTCCCTTTTGAACACAATTCCCTACTCTTGGTTTTCTCCAGATGTGTGTATGAGATCGTGATACAATCTGTTTGGGGCTTCTGCACTGTGTCTGTGTGTGTATGAGATCATGATTAAATACGTTCAGTAGTTCTGAACACATTCTTTTCTCATAATTGTTTTGAGAAAAAACACACTTTAAACAATCACTTTCAAAATGATAATCACTTTGATCGAATCACTTGTGAAGTTCAAATTGAAATCTGTATGTACTACGTTTGAGTGCGCTTTTATATCAGTCATGGAATTGATCTATTCGGAATGTTCGGAAAGTTCCAGATCTTTCTTTTATATAGAAAATCGTAGAACTTTTCCTAAAAATATTGTGTAATACAATTAGGACACAATACAACCATTTCCTTATGTTTGAAATAATTGAAAATTGAGGCTGTGTATTTCATTGGTTCTAATGGTTTTATCCAGTGTTTTAAGTAATTACAATTATTTTATGTCCATTCCCCAATTCAACCCCGGCATTTTCGCGTCTAATATTTTAAGATTTTGTAAGATTCATCGATGGTAAAAAGCTTCAGACCAATAGCTGTGCGTGTGCATATTTTGTATAGTAAACCTTGCTTATGGCCTTTGTTATTATTATTTTGTTAAATGCATATTTCTATAGTTTTATGTTTTTTATGCCAAAAGAAAAACCTTGTTTTTGTTTTTTGTTTTTTTACTTGTTTGTTGGTTAATAATTGAATTTAAAATTACATTTAACAAAAAAATGAACTTGTTTATTTATGTTTTTTTTATGTTGTAGCAAGAATTTTTCGTATTTAATTTGCTCCTTCATTCGAAAAGAAAAAGATGTAAAATAAGAATTCACCCACGCTTTACGGACGACCATTTTGTTTTATGGGATTTTAGTAATTTCCAATATGATGTTACGGATGTGTTTTATTCAATACGTTACGACTGAATTATTTTAAGAGTCTACGCCTTAAACGAAGATTGAACTGACTGATCCGATTGTATCTCTTTAAATGGTCTTTAAATTTGGTACGGACCAAATCAGAGCGAACTGGTTTTTGTGGTTCACGTATAAACGTGCTGACAGGAACTTATTTAGTATGTCATATTTCATGGATTCTTTTTTTTTTTTGGAAACATGGGTTTTGTTTAACGAATTTTCAATAGAAAGAACTCTAGCCATCGTTTGGGAACTAGCTGTCGTCTGTAAAGCGAGGGAATTCCTGTAATTATTAATTATTATTTTTGTTCTAAAGAAAAACAATTAAAGAAACAAATTAGCTAAAATATTTCATCTCATAACATTTTATTTAAATTCTGTATTTCTAATTGTTTAGTATTTCTTTGAGTTAGATTGTTTTTTTTTTTTTTCTTCTTTCGTGTAAATTAATTTTATTTGAATTTGAATTTGGGAATTGAAAATACAATTTTTATTTTTTTAAATTCTTCTTGAACGTTATAAAATATTTTATGTTGACAGTTTTTCCAAGCATCATGGAATCTCATGTAATTCGATCAGTCTGATTTGAATTACAAGATTTCATTATTTTACTTGCTTTCCAATAGTTATCATGTAAAATGAAGAACTTTTAATGCAAATAGCTTTCAAATAAAAGATATGAAATACAGATTGAATTAGAATGGTACAAATAAAATGAAGATTTTAGCGTGTCCATAAGAGAGGAACGGTTGTGAGTTGACAGAGGAAACTGCATAACTGCAAAGCTTTGTTCAAACTTTATAAAGGCATGTCCCCAAAACAAGCAAGCGAGCGAGCAAAAATTCTAAGCTGATGTGGCGTATAGAAATGTAATAATGGAAATATAATAATTTTGTGTTTCACGTGGATCGGCCGACAGAGGAGAATATCCAAACAACAAATTATTATATCTAATTGGCAAGAACTGCAAGTAATTTTCTTCAAAACCTAGAAAACTTGAACTTGTTGGATCGTTTGGAGTAAACAACTGAGAAGATAGTTTTGTATGGAAACGAGAAAACTGAAATCTTTAGTTAATATAAGAAGCTCAATGGCGTGTTGACGTCTCAGTGACCAGCATGTTTTTGGTCGATTTTATTCAGTGATGATCCGTGGTTAGTGTGGTCATCGACGAATGTTTCGAAATATCTACATTCTTGTTCGCTTGGTTTTGAACGACGTGCCTTTAGATAGGAAAGCTGGAAATTGTGTTGAACGACGTTACTACTACATGCTTTTAACCAAACTTACATCTTACTTAAAGTTGCTTTTACACTGATGGTTTATGATGCAAGTAGTTTAAAATAGAATTACATGGTCGACATTTTCAATCATTCTAATGTTGTGTACGTTCGCACCAGAAAGTTTTTTTTTCGAGCTACCTACATTTATATGCGTTATGCATGGTCGAGAGGACACAAAAATCTATGTCCGTAATTAATAAAATGTCAATTTTCGGTCTCTTTAAATCAGGTAGTAGCTTAGTTCGAAAACACTTCTCTGGTGTGTGAATGTGTACACTAAACTGAGATGTGAAATTTGGAAGTTCCTAAAATATAAACTAAAGGAGAATTTAAAAATAATAAAAATTAGAAATATTTAAAAACAAAACAAAAAAAAAAACGGTTGAAAACACAAATTAGAGAAAATTCCTTTCATCATTTTAGCGCCTTTTTAAATCACAAAAATCAACTAATTTTTTTATTTAATATTATTTTTAAGTTGTTCTTAAATTTAATCAAAAAGAAAAACCCATTTTTATTTTATAAAATAATTGGAATTGAAAAGCACATAACATTTTTTTTTTTTTTAATATAATTAATTAATTTATAATTAAAACCCAAAAAAATATTTTAACAAAAAAAAAAAAAAAACAAACATTTATTAGAAATTTATCAAATCATAAATTTGAATACATAAAATTTTCATGAAATCGATCGATAAGGGATCAATTATTTAGTGGATGGGATATTGTATTCTCATTGTTCGTCCTCCTAGAATTGACTAAGAGGCTAGGTCTCTTCTAATTAAGATCAACATCATAATTAGATTCAAATTAGCTAAGCCTTCTTTACTCAGAGTGCGCGAATCCAAAATATAGCAAGTCTCGTTCTAGAAAAATCCGGACATTCATACAAAAAGTTTTCTGTTGATTCATTTTCCTCCAGGCTGGCTTCACATGTTGGACTTTCAGTCTCACCCCTATTTTCCACATTTGTTCGTTCAAGGACATGTAAAGTGACCTGTTACACTGGTCCCAAGGGTTTTGTGCTTGACTCTCTCTCTCAGTAGCATTTTAATCCTTCAGCAATCAATATTATTTAAGCTGGATAAGACAAAAAGGTGATGTGTACACATGAAAGGTGAGAGAAAGAAAAATTTTGTCAAATTAAATATTGTCCATTTTGGTCGATATCCTTTGTGCCAATTTTCCTGGCATACTAGTTAGAATGTAGAACTTCTGCGTTTTTTTTTTGCCGAAAAACGAAGAAATTTATTTCAATGCTCGATTTCGATATGTTTAAAATTCTCTGAGAACTTGTCATGACTTCGATTTCGATGTCATCAATAATTGTAATAATTTTTCAAATATTTCAAACCAAACGATCGAGCCAAATATGTTTTCTACGAATGCTCATATGGGTGTGGAGAAGTTTCAGTGATCGTTCAAGCAAGCAGGCTTTTTTTTTGCTCGATTTCGCTTTCCTCTAATCCAGTGTTTCCTAACGTGGAGCCCACGCCCCACAGGGGGGCAATTCGAAAATGGACATGACACGAGCTTAACCCTTTCGCTCCGGGCCATTTAAATGCAATGCTAGATTTCGGTGCCAAATTTAGTTTCGAAAGTGAACAATTCAATTTTTTAATATTAAAAATTATGTATGTTACGTAGGGGGGGGGGCCTAAGAATTTTAGAAAGGCTAAGGTGGGGCATGGCACAAAAAAGGTGGCTAAGGTGGGGCATGGCACAAAAGAGGTTGGGAAACACTGCTCTAATCTGTACAGATGTGAATATCAACGGAATGCTACTTGCAAATGCCTGCTCTTGTTCGATTATTTGGTTTGTTAGCCGTGCCTTAAAAATAGCGAAAACTTTCATTTTCAAGAATTCAAATGTTCTCAGGTCCTCTCAAGCAGTTCGGGCTAATAAATTGTAATGTTTTTTTTTTTTTTTTTGTAATCAAATGTATGACTTTTACTTTTTAAATAATTTAATTTTTAATTATAATTTTTTTCAAATTTAATTCATTTTTCCGCCATCATGAAAAAAAAAACAGAAAATAAATTAATTTTTTTTTTTATATTATTTTATTTTAAATTAAATTAACAAAAAAAAAAAAAAAATTAAACAAAATTTAAAAAAGCATTTTCTGCTCGCCTGGCGCGCTTGCGTTTGTTTTTTTTATTTTTTTTTTTTAAACAAGAAAAATTAAATTTTTAAAATTTATTCTTTTTTCTTAGAATTTATTGCTTTTAAAAAAAAGCGTTTTGTTAATTAATTGTAAAAATTAGAAAATATTTAAAATTAAATTAATTAAATTATATGAAAAAAATTAATTTTCTTTTGTTGTCATTTTTTTATTTTTACAATCTACTAAAATCTATGAAAAAAAAATCAAACAAAAAATAACCACCCAGGATTGTGAAGATTCAAATCCTTTAATTCGAGCATTGGCTGTACGAACGATGGGATGTATTCGTGTTGATAAAATCACCGAATATTTATGTGAACCATTAAGAAAATGTCTAAAAGATGAAGATCCATATGTCCGGAAAACAGCTGCCGTATGTGTTGCTAAACTTTATGATATATCATCATCAATGGTAATAATAGAATTTTTCGAATTTTTTCCATTTTATCCCATTTTATAATAAAACTAAAATATTATCTTTTCAAAGGTTGAAGATCAAGGATTTCTAGATCAATTAAAAGATCTTCTATCCGATTCAAATCCGATGGTAGTTGCAAATGCTGTTGCAGCATTAAGTGAAATAAATGAAGCAAGTCAATCTGGACATCCATTGGTTGAAATGAATTCGGTTACAATAAATAAATTGTTAACAGCATTAAATGAATGTACCGAATGGGGACAAGTATTTATATTAGATTCATTGGCAAATTATAGTCCAAAAGATGAACGTGAAGCACAATCGATATGTGAACGTATAACACCACGTTTAGCACATGCAAATGCTGCTGTTGTATTGAGTGCTGTTAAAGTTCTAATGAAACTTCTTGAAATGCTATCAAGTGATAGTGATTTTTGTGCAACATTAACAAAAAAATTGGCACCACCACTGGTTACATTATTATCATCTGAACCGGAAGTACAATATGTTGCATTAAGAAATATCAATTTGATTGTACAAAAACGTCCAGATATTTTAAAACATGAAATGAAAGTATTCTTTGTAAAATATAATGATCCAATTTATGTGAAATTAGAAAAATTAGATATTATGATACGTTTAGCGAATCAAAGTAATATTGCACAAGTATTGAGTGAACTAAAAGAATATGCTACAGAAGTTGATGTTGATTTTGTACGTAAAGCAGTACGTGCCATTGGACGTTGTGCTATTAAAGTTGAACCATCAGCTGAACGTTGTGTATCGACATTATTAGATTTGATACAAACAAAAGTTAATTATGTTGTACAAGAAGCAATTGTTGTTATTAAAGATATATTCCGTAAATATCCAAATAAATATGAAAGTATTATATCGACATTATGTGAAAATTTGGATACATTAGATGAACCAGAAGCAAGAGCATCAATGGTCTGGATTATTGGTGAATATGCTGAACGTATTGATAATGCTGATGAGCTATTGGATAGTTTCTTAGAAGGTTTTCAAGATGAAAATGCACAAGTTCAATTACAATTGTTAACGGCTGTTGTGAAATTATTTTTGAAACGTCCATCCGATACACAAGAACTGGTACAACATGTTCTATCATTGGCAACACAAGATTCTGATAATCCAGATTTACGTGATCGTGGTTTCATATATTGGCGATTATTATCAACTGACCCAGCTGCTGCTAAAGAAGTTGTACTTGCTGATAAACCATTAATATCAGAAGAAACTGATTTACTTGAACCAACACTTCTTGATGAATTAATTTGTCATATCAGTTCATTGGCAAGTGTTTATCATAAACCGCCGACAGCATTTGTTGAAGGGCGTGGAGCTGGTATACGTAAATCTTTACCAAATCGTACTGGTAGTACAACAACAACAGAAGCTGTAGAAGCATCCGAAGCGACTGTTATACCAAATCAAGAATCATTAATTGGTGATTTATTATCAATGGATATTGGAGCTCCAGTTCCACCACCAGTAGCAGTGCCTGCAAGTAATGTTGATCTTCTTGGCGGTGGTTTAGATATTTTGGTAAGATTTTAGATATACACATACATATATTTATATATGAAATATTAATTTTTTCTTTTTTCTTTCCTTTTATAATTTATTAGCTTGGTGGTCCTGATGTTCCGGCAGTTGGTGGTAATGTTGGTGGCGGCGGTTCATCTGGTTTATTAGGTGATATATTTGGTTTGGGCGGTTCTGTATCACCAATGATACAATTACCGAAAATTATATGGTTACCAGCTGAAAAGGGTAAAGGTCTAGAGATACAAGGAACATTTTCTCGGCATGGTACTAATATTTCGATGGATATGACATTCACAAATAAAGCAATGCAAGCTATGAGCGCTTTTGCAATTCAATTGAATAAAAATAGTTTCGGTTTGGTACCATCGGCACCCTTACAAGTTGCCCCATTACAACCATCACAAACTATTGAAACAAGTCTAACACTTGGTATATCTGGTCCGGTACAACGAATGGAACCATTAAATAATCTACAAGTTGCTATTAAAAATAATGTTGATATATTCTATTTTGCATGTTTAATTCATGCTAATGTCTTGTTCACCGATGATGGGCAATTGGATAAAAGAGTTTTCCTAACAACATGGAAGGAAATACCAGCTGCTAATGAAGTTCAATATAATTTGAATGGTGTTGTCGGCACCTCAGATACTGTAGCTGCTAAAATGACATCTAATAATATATTTACGATTGCTAAACGTAATGTCGAAGGACAAGATATGCTTTATCAATCATTAAAATTAACTAATAATATTTGGGTTTTGCTCGAATTAAAATTACAACCTGGAAATCCAGATGCAACGTTAAGTCTTAAATCGAGATCTGTTGAAGTTGCACCAATGATCTTTACTGCTTATGAAGCAATCCTTCGATCACCATAAATATATATTATATATATTTTTTTGTAAGAAATTTATGAATAGAAAATTACTCTTCAACATTATTAATAAAATTAAAATTATATCAAATTAAAAAAGAAAAAAAAACAATAAAAATTTTATCAATGTAATCATTATAATTAATAATAATAATAGTTTCAGAAAAAATTTATTTTCATTTTTGTCGAATGAGATATAATTCGTCCGGACCTCCGACATTTTTTGTAGGGCATAAATAATAAAGGCTAACTAAACATCAGTGATTTTTTCCATTTTCGAAAAAATTTTGATTTCGCTGTATTTTATGCCCAAAAAAAATATGTGAATTTAATTTAAGGCCTATATCTCTGGTATTAGGGGTATTAGAGTGTGGCAAATAATTGTCCTTTTGGTTTTTCGTGCTTTTCTCTTCCAAAAACAAATATTTTGGAAAAACAATTACAGATTTGTATTCGTAATTAAATTCCCCGTCGAATGAGGTATAATTCGTCCTGATCTGAGACATATTTTTTTTTAGGGCATACAAAAACAGAGGCTAACCATCAGAGATTTTTTCAATTTTCGAAAATTTTTTGATTTCGCTAATTTTGGTCTCAAACGATGTATTCCTTCTAGCTGATCACAGGACAGTTATTTGCAGTGCTCTAGGGCCCCTAATACTTGAGATATGAGCCTTCAATAGGACTAGCCCTCGGTTGTCCCGAGGTTTACACAAAAATTGGTTTTTCGTGCTTTTCTCTTCCAAAAACAAATATTTTCGAAAAACAATTACAGATTTGTATTCGTAATTAAATTCCCCGTCGAATGACGTATAATTCGTCGTTATCTGATTTTAATAATTTTCTGAAAACTTTTGCCTTATAAAAAAATATTAAAATGAAAAGATAGATTCTTTTTTTTAATTTACTTTTATTGTGCCAATTTCTTAGTATTTTTTTTTTTAATCTATAATATAAGATTAAATTACATGAGAGAGAGATGTACATAAATATGAATGTAGAATTAAAATCCGGCATTTTAAATAGGCTAAATTTATTCCACATTACATTAATGAATATCCTAAAATATAAAGTATTTCTATTTTGTGTTTTTTTTTTTAAACTAATAATATAAAATCAGTCACTGAAAAAAAGTGAGAAAAATCAAATTTTGATAAGACAATATTTCTTAAATGTTGGGCATTTTTTTCTTATCACAAGACAAAAAAAAAGAAGAAAAACAAAAAAAAAATAATAAAACTAAATAAGAACCAACGAGAAAACAAAAATATTGTTAATAAAAAATAAATATAAAGTTTGATTTTAACTTAGCAGAGAATAAAAGCAACCGGGTCTTAATATCCGCAATTTTTGAATGGGATAGAAAAATTATCACAAATTCCATAAATCCGGATAAAAAAGAAAAAAAAAACATTTAATCAATTTCAAATATTTGAGTTGATGTGGTTGCTGCTTGTCCACCCATTGGTTGTAACTATGGGCAAAACAAAAAAAAAGTATTAATATTTCTTTCTGAAAACATCAAAGTTTATATTTAAAATATATTATTTACTTGAGCTTGTTGTTGTCCAGCAGCAAATGCATAAGGATTCATTTGCATATTTGGATTAGCGAAATTCATCGGATTTATATAATAACCTTGTGGAACTTCCAAATTGGCATTTAATTCAAGTAATTCCCGATATAACTAGAAGAAAAAAAAAAAAATAATTATATTTTTTAAGAGTGATGAAGTTTAAATTCCAAAAAATAATACAAAGTTAACTTTTAATCAAAAATCTTTTTTTATTCGAAAGGCCCAATACATGGCAGTAACATTTAAAAATGACTTTGGACATATATGGCGTATTCTGTCAGTCGGCCGTATGTCACGGAATAACACAAACAATGTTAGCCGATTTCTGCTGGTTTATCAGCCTAAAGTAGGACTCACATTGATCAGTTTTCCATCAGCTTTTAAGGAACTGAGAGAAAACTGACCAGCATGAATGTAAAAAAAACTGATGGTTTGTGAGTCAAACTCAATAATTATTCAAAAATTTCGTGAGCGATCAACTTTCTATCAAACACACAGTCATGACTGACCAATGAGACCTACTTAAACCAGTGTGACTACACGTAAACCCATAGAAAATAGTCGAGAGATGTCAGATCACATTTCACTTCACAGGACTATTTTTCGAAATCACATTCTAGCCAAATCGTGATTTTAATAAATCGACAGTTTGTTTCAACATGATGGCACGTATCACCATCCTGTTGAAAACACATCTCGGCAGCATCAATATCATCGATATTTTCAAACAAATATGCATTGGTTATGATCGGGGTAACAATCTGATTGACCATAACCCGAGCTTCTGCCTTATTTTTTAAAAAAAATTAAGGACCAATGACAATCACCAGTGTGTAAACAGCATTCTTCTGGATGTAATGGGATCTCTAGAATCTCTTCTGGATTTATCTCACTCCAGAAATGACAATTTTGCTTATTAAGCCAATAAAATTAGCCTCGTAACTGAACACAATTTTGTGATAATGTGAGAATGTCACAGCTCGAATTGATAAGAGTTATCTCTATCGAAACTACTATCACGCTTAAAATATATTAATTTTAAATACTTACTGTTGGATCATTGGCATTCATTTGGGCGTATAATTTTTGCAAATAAACAGGTACCAATTGTCCAATCTGTGCTTCTGATAGTGCCGGAAAATCTTTATTCACTTTCATATTCAATAAACGAAGTAAAATATCTGTACGAAAACCGAAAATCTTATTTGTTGTAACCGGACCGTTTGTAGCATAATTTGGACGATTATATACAATATATTGTTGTGGTGGCCGTTCTTTTTCCGTTTCATATTCTGTCCAAGCAGCTTTTCTTTCTTCTTCGCTTAAATTTTCACTTTCTTCATTTTCTAATAATGAATCATGTTCATGATATTTAAATATAAGCTTTTAAAAAGAAAATAAGAAAAAAAAGAGCAAAATATTAATATCAAATAAATTAAGAAATAAACAAAAAAAAAAAAAAAATATTCCAAAATACTTTTTCATATTTCGATAAAATATCAGCAAATAAACGATCTTTCGGTAAGATTGGAATTTCTCGTGGATTGGTTGGTTCCAATTCATATTTGTAAAGTTCTAGTAAATCATTTTGATTATAATGTCGACTGATTTGTTGTTCATCGATAACTCTTTTTGCAGTTGCCTGTTTTGCAACTTGACGTTCATAAACTTTTTCTTCCATTGTTCCCTAAATACAAAAAAATTCAAATTCAAATTCAAATTTCAATAATTCTATTCAAATAATAATTAATTACCATTGCTATAAAACGATAAATATAACATGGTTTATGTTGACCAAATCTATAAACACGAAATATACTTTGTGTATCATGTGACGGATTCCATGATACATCAAATATAATAACACGATTTGCTGCTACTAAATTGATACCCAAACCGCCAGCACGTGTTGATATTAAAAAGAATCTTCCGCGAAGATTTCTTACATTATTAAAAGATTTACACATGTATTCACGACTTTCAACACTACTTGAACCATCTAAACGAAAATAATCAACACCTGGTGACCATGAACCAGTAAAATCGGCAACATCTCCTTCAATTTCAGTACCATTTGATTTTTGATGAATTAATGATAGAAAATGTTCGATAACATCCAATGATTGTAGTGATTGTGAAAATAATAGAACTTTATCACCAATTGTTTCACATTCTTCTAGAATTTGCATTAATAGCATAAGTTTTGGTGAATGTTTAAGAACATTACATTCTTTATCTGGACATAATGCCATCCACCACTCAGATGGATCTCCACCACGTTCCGGTTCGATTTCAACTTTTTCTACCAATACTGAAAAAAAAAAACAAATACATTATTTTTATTGATTTCTGCAAAATTCTTCGTCAAAAAGCACTTACATTTATCAGCATTTTGTCTTGTCCGACGTATACATGGACCTGTCTTTTTTGTTTTCTTATCACTACCACTTGAACTATCTGAATCTGAACTAGAACTTGATTCACTTGTACCATCAACAATAAAATCCCGTAAAGAGCCTTCCGATTCTTCGGTATCATCTTTTTCTTGCTAAAAAAAAAAAAAAAAAAAATCTTTAAAAGAACTAATTTTAAAATGTTTTGTTTTGTGAAATTACTCTTTTCTTAATTGCATGATTACTATTCACTTTTAAACTCATCGGATGTGTCCATATACGTCTTAAATTTTGAAAATCTGAAAACAAAACTGCACCTTTACCCTTCGAATTGGCTGCCTCTTCACTGATTATAGCTCTTTGTTTTGTCATATAATATTCATATAATTCTTTTTGTAGATCTGATAAACTTATAAAAACAACATATTCATGTTTCGGTGGTAGATATGGTGCTAATACTGAATAATCACGTCGTTGAATACATCCTTCTAAAAGTTTATGCAATACATGAGATCGATTTTTCATCAATTGAATATCTCTTGCTGTCGAATCGGTATATTGTCCGTTCATAATTGGATTTACAAAACGATTCATGTACTCTTTATAAGTACCAAGAAGCATTGGTTTCACAAATTGTATCATACAATAATATTCTTTAAGATTATTTTGTAAAGGTGTTCCGGTTAAAACAATTCGTCGTTGTGTTTTTAAATTGCTAACAGCTTTACTTAAACTGGTTTTTTCATTTTTCAATAAATGTCCTTCATCACAAATCACTAAATCTGGACCAGGATCAACAAGACAACTTTGGACAGCTTCTCGTAATTTTTTTGATAATGCATTAGTTTTAGGATTTGATAAAATTCGAAACATATCATAACCCATTACACAAACACCTCCTTCTTCGAACCATTCTTTGATTTTAGAAGCTCTTTGAAATTTATCACGATATCTAAAAAAGAAAAGAAAAATTATTTATCAAAAAACTATCCTAAATTTTAATGGTCTCTTATTCTAAATTGAAATCGTTCAATCTTCAAACTTTTATAATTCCATTTTAATTCGGTAAAACTTCAAATCGTTATTCCCAAAACTTTAACATAGATCATTAAATTGTTTTAATTTAACGATAATATTTTCTATCGAATGTTCAAAAGATTTACAAGCCTATTCTGGCGCGTTGTGACAAATTTTTAGTCATAACAAATTTGCAACTACAAATATTATGACTGCTGAAAAAATTCGTATTCCGGCAGACGAATTATAATTATATCCAAAATATGAATTTATAACAGTTAAAACTGTTATAATTCGAGCCAGTTGTCATGGTTATTTGAAAAATACTCTCGAAAATGTTTGTAAAGGTATAAAGTTTATTTTATAGGTGTAAAATTATTTGTGTGTTTAAAAAAAATGGTGGAAATTACTCCATATTTATCATTAAATCACTCAGAGAACACATAAAATTTCGTTGTGATGTAAAATATTTTCGGCCAGAACTTGTGATAGTTATGAGCGCGTCAGAATAAAAATTAGTCTTTAAAAAAAGTTATGACTGTTATAACTGGGACTCAGAATAAACATGTTAGTCAAAAGACCACTCAAAAGTGAAGAGAACCTAGAGGAGAGTAGAGGAAAGTAATTAAGAGTGATAGGAGAGGTAGCGAAGAAGGTAATCTCAAGGGATTAATAAAAAGGATGTAGGAATTCAAGGAATATATTTTTTAAATCAATTATGATTGATTTATTTATATTTCCTAAATATACTCAGTTCTGTTTTTACACGAACTTTTTTTTTTTTACAACGAATTAGAAAAAAAAATCAGTCTTCTTACAAGAATTATAAGATTCGTCTTCTTTTGGCGCTGCAAAAGGGGTAGTGCATGCGGATTGTACGAACGTCGCATAGTATCTCCTACTCAATTTCTTTTCTGACCTCTACAAGGTGTCAGTTGGACACTGAACAACCCTATGGAAAACTGGATAAAAAACCATAATGGAAAACAAGATCAGTAGCTAATAAGAAAGGAATAAGGTCCTCAGCATTAGCTACCATGCACCATAAAAAGCTATCTGTTATGAACTAAGAATACTAAAGCTTACCCCCGAGCTCTACTGTCATAAGAAGAAGTATATGTTTTCGCTGATTTTTTAGGTCTGGAAACAATGTTTTAATTTTCAACCACGTTTGTGAATACCATTTTTAAAAATACAATCGATTACGTTTAAGAATTACAAAATTTTCCGAAGATTTAATGAAGAGTTTTAAATCGGTAATTTCAGAATAAGATCCATTAATAATTTTTATAATTTACTTACTTCGACATATCATATATTTCGACATTTTTATTTTTACAAAATCTCATCCAATCATGAAATTCACGTGCCCAATTTGTTAATGTACTTAAAGGTGTTATAACTAGAACTCGACTTACACCCGTCTTTTCACTATTCACCAATAGCGTATGTGATAATGTTATAACTTGTAGAGTTTTACCAAGTCCCATACAATGTGCCAAAATACAACCGGAACCAGATTTCGTTTTACTAAATTCGACAGTTTCAAAACAAGCATCCCACATAAATTTAACACCATTTGCTTGATGTGGTTTCAATTTCTTTAAAAGTCCAGAATCAACTTTAAGTAATTTCTTATTGGTTTTTTCATCAAAATCAAGAACCAATTCGTTTAGTTCAACACTTTCGGGCTTCTCATAAATTTTATTATACTATATTTTATATAAAAAAAAAAAGAAAAGAAAAACAATTAAAAATATTTACAAATTTATATAACGGGTGATTCATCGTGAGGTATTTTTTTCAATCAGAATTTTTTTTAGACGTCATACATGAATAGTGTGAAGTTGTTATTGCAGTTTGACTCAGTATTGAATACCATTTCATCATGGAAAAACTTACACCGGCGCAGCATCTCCAAATTGGATCTTGAACAGCGTAATAATGATTCGCTGTTTTATCGCAGAATTTTGTTTAGCGATGAAGCCATTTAATCAGAAATGCTAAATGGATACGTCAATAAGTAAAATTGCCGTATTTGGGCTGATGAACAACCCGACAACAATCCAGAGAAATGCACGGTTTAGTGCGCTTTATGGGTTGGCGGAATCATCGGTTCATGTTTGTTTAAAATGACGTTGGGTGTAACGTAACCGTCAATGACGGTGAATTGGCCGCCTAGATCGTGTGATATCACACCTCTGGATTGTTTCGTTTGGGGTTACGTGAAGTCTAAGTCTACACGGATAAGCCAGATACGATTGATGGCTTGGAAGCAAACATTAATCGCTCTATTGGCCAGATTCCAATCGTAATGCTTGAACAAGTGTTTCAAAATTATACCTATAGAATGGACCACATGTGACCAATATTTGAATGACATAATCTTTAACAAAATATATGATATCGATTCTTCTTTTGGTTGTGTTAATAAAGTTTTCACCATCACATTCAGTTTTATGTGTTTTATTTTAAAATATTTTCCTTAACCTCACGTTGAATCAACCATTATTTTTGGACACCAAAAAATTACCTTTTTTTGCCGATCTTCAATACGTTTTCTTCGTTCTTCTTCCTCTTTTGCAGCTTTTTTTGTATCCGTTACTAGATCTTTTGTTTTAATTAATTTTCTAATATTTTTCCTTTTCTTATTTGGCGAATCACTATCACTATCACTATTACTAGAATTACTATCAGCTTTTCGGATTCTTTTCCTTTTGGATGAGTTCTTATTATTTTTATCATTCTGTTCGTCATCAGAACTTTTCTCAGATTTATCAGATGAACGTTTTAGTCTTTTTTTTCGTCGTTTTAGTAATACATCACTATCACTACTACTTTCATTTTCTTTTCCATTTGACTAAAATTATAGAATAAAAAAAATTTAATATATTTAAAAGAAAAAATCATATTTTCACTTACATTATTTTCTTCGTCTTCTTCAGATTTGGATGATAAACTTGAAGGATTTTTTTTAATCACAATTTCCTAAATTCAAATATTTTTATTTAAAAAGGAATCACTTTTTTTTTTTTTAATAAATACAAACCTCATCATCAGATGAACTATCGCTAGATTTATATTTTGCAGTTGGTTCCTAAGAACGACAATAACAATATACAAGGAAAACTTTTTAGTAAAAAAACTTATGGTGTTAAGGTAAAAGAAGAGGATCTTAGTAAAACAAAAAAAAAAAACAAGCAATTTATCAATTCCGAATACCCGTCAATCGCGAAAAATCCTTCAAAAAGGCACCTACAACCACATAAACGTTGATAACTTCTAAAACTGTGATACCCAAATACTGGGGCGCGAATCGAAAGTGGGAAATCCAAAAATTGAATCTCGAAAGTTTTCAAATTATTGAGTAATATAATTTGAAACTGGTAATATTATCAAAACAAATAGTAACCGATTTTTTGATGCCCTATGCCAAAAATGGCACAGAAAAACAGTCAAAACTAACAATATTTCAAGGTTTTTACTTCATAATTTTGTTGTTCCTTTTCAAAATTTCCTGTAATTTGCAGATAACCTAGACCCTAATAAAATAAATCTAATCTGCAAATTTTATTCAAATGAGTGAATTAGTTTTTAAAGTACATCAAAAAAACTTTTATTTTCTCCTAAGATTATTTCTTTCTCCACTATCCTTCCACCGATTCTACTAAAATTTAACATGGTATTGTCTATTTATGTAGTTAATTTAAACAAAATTGGTTCACAATTTTTCCAATTAAATCCGAAAAACTGATTACCCTGGTTTTTTCTTTATAACTCTGCTCACTCTGGGCCGATTTTGCTGAAATGCAATACCAAATCAAACTCACATTGTAAATTTCATCAGATAACGCATTTTTAAGCTATCTTGTATACGGACGGATGGACGGACATGCACAAATCCATAGAACATTTGATTCTCTACACAACCATACCCTCTTGAAACCTTTCTACGATAATTATTTCGATGTGTTATAAATGTAGTGACAAAACTAATATACTCTCTGGTAGTACCTACCACCATAGGGCATAATTATTGAACCAAAATTTCCCTACAATAATTTATCGTAACTTTGACTTATTTGCGTACATCCTAACACCACAAATATATATATATGTATATATATAAACAAAACAAACCTCATCTTGTTTCGAATTACCACCATTTATTGAATGTTTCAAATTGTTTTCTGCTTTTTCAGACTCCGTATCATCAGAACTGCTGCTACTATCACTATCTTCTTGTTGTTGATTAATTGTTTTTGTTGAAGAAGGATCCACCTAAATAATATTAGAATTTTGTTTATATAATTATAATAATCATACTATATTTACACATGAATGAAAGAATATAAAGATTGCGCATGTCGGCCATTTTGAATTTTTATTTTCATACTTTTATGGCATCAAGTGAGATTTCCTTTTAAATAAATAATCATGATTTTCATACTAACAATTACTTCGTTTACATGATCTACTTGAAATCAATTTCAATCCGAAAATCGTCCATATAAACCCGAATCGACTTCAATCTGATTTGAGTCGATCCGATCACAGACATTTTTCTGATCGATTTGAAATTTGCATGTAAACCCAGATCGACTTCAAATCGAAATGAAAATTTAAAATGGAGTAGCGGGGAAACAAAACTTAAAAGACGAAAAATTTGTTTAGCAACGTCTATGAAATTGATGTTGATTTCAAGTCAATCTTTCAATCTGGTAAAGCTAACACAGGGTCTTCTACATTAGCTTTTATTTCTGGTATACCAGCTGGCTTACCAGAAATAAAATACTACCAGTTTTTTTTACGTGGGCCAATACTAATATGCCAATTCAGTATCTGACATGCCGTTGAACCGAGAACAGAAAATAAATATAGCCAAAATATTGGCTTTAAAGTGTCGAATTCAATTCTGTGGCAATATCTTCCCATGCCCTTTTTTTAAAATCAATCCTTCTATATTTTTCTTCTTTTTCTCGAAACATATTTATCAATTTGATAATTTCACTACCCAAAAATTTAGTTTCCGCCATTTTATTAAATGTAAATGTCAAAAGTTGGTATACCAGCGCTGTCTACGAAAATGGTATACCAGAAAAATTGGTATACCAAGGTGGTGTACACTAGCTTTTTAGCAACCAATTTTGCTGATATACCAGAAATAAAAGCTAATGTAGACCCTGTGTAAAAAAACGCACGTTGAGTTTCAAGTCGATCTCAAATCAGTTCTAAAGTCGCCATGTAAACCAAGTAAATGTATTTCATGTTTCGGGTGACGTAGGTGCGCAGAAAAAACCAATTTGAAATATGGAAAAACGTAATCTATATATTTTTTCATTTATGATATTTACTTACATTGATTCGATCTTCACTAGATGAAGAATCATCTGAGCTACTACTATCAGAACCGGAATTCTGAAATTGGTTTTCAAAATAATTTAATTAAAATAATATATATTATTAAATAGAAAATCTTTATTACCTTATTTTGAACGGAACTAGAACTGGAATCGCTATCATCACTTGACTGGGTGGTATTTTCATTATTCGATTTGTTACGAATTTTCTACAAAAATATATAAAAACATAAAAATTAAAATAAAAATTTCGTAAACATACAAAATAAAATAAAAATAGTTTTAACAAAACTAATTTTTCTATTCTTTATCTAAATTACAAATGCAAAGAAAAAAAAATTAAATAAAATTCAAATTATTAATTTCTGTTAATTGCAAAAATAATAAATACAATATAAATGCAAAAAAAGAAAAAACTAATTAACTAAACTTCTTATTATATATATTTAAAATTAAGAAAATTAAAAATAAAGAGGAAATTCAAGGAATGCTTTTACATTTTTCTTTTTGGCATCTTTCTTTTTATTTTCATCGGTTTTCTTCTTTTCCACAATATCTTTAACATTGCCATTCGTTAGAGAGAATTTGACTTTCTTAACTTTTTCCTGTAAAAACAAAATTAAGAGAAAAAGAAAGAAAGAAAAAACAATCAAAAATAATCCAAAATATATTTATATTAAACAAATTTGATAAAAGAGCGTGTGCGAATAGTAACTAAAGTTACTGTTATTTACAGTTTATTTCTAACATATGCCACCATATGCTTCGTAAACATAAAAGAGACTTTTTATATGTCATAATGTATAGGTTAGTATAAAAGTCATAGACTTTGTCATGGCTATAAATATTTGTTATTTTTAATATTAAATACTTTGCCATCAATGATTGCAATTACTCTAAAATACTATATTAAGTGTCGGTTATAGCTTCATCATCACATAAACAATATTCTTCATTATAATGATGAAGCTGGAACCGACGCCTTATGCCCAATTCGTATCGCCGAAGCATGCAAAATATTCTAACGCTTATGCAAACATAAATTAGTATAAAACGCAAAATTTTACCCAAGATATTTTGTGAGCGTGTGCGAAATGTTACAATTATTTTGACAAAGTTAACATAAGTTTTCTGGCTGTGTGCGTGATGTTGTTATAATTTTAAAAATGTTACTATAAATATATATATCATAGAGAACTTTTATAGCATGTACATTCCAAGTTTCATGAAAATGTTACTACCATCGACTGAATTATTAATGTTTTTCTACTTTGGCTCCTCAAACCCATCAAGTGGAGACGCATTCTATCTTTTCAGTTGGCCTATCCAGAATGTACATACCAAATTTTAAGAAAATCCGCCCATTATTGAGTGAATTATTGAAGGTTTTCTATTTTAGCCCCCCACAACCCCCACCGAGGGCAGTCATCTTTCCAGTTGGCCCATCCCAAACGTACATTCCAAGTTTCATTAAAATCCGGCTATTATTGCCAGAATTAGGGAAGTTTCCATATTTCCACCATAACATTTTTTTTAAAAAATTTTGCGCATTAGTGTTACCAGATGTGAATTCCGTCTTACAACTAGTGCAAAAATACACTATATTTGGACAAAACGTATTCTTAGACAATGTTACCATATTCGAATATGGGCCAATTCTAAGTTAGGGTCCAATACATGAACTGCATAAATTTTGTCGAAATCGGCCCAGCAGTTTAGTCTGCACCGTACCCACAAAACTGCCGTTTTTAGACAAAAAAAAAGCGTTACCAAATAGTGTTCCATATATTAATTTCGTCCAGAATCTAACACCATCTCGCATTTGACGCAACACCAAAATGGTGCAAATTTCATGGAAATCGGACCTTTCATTTAGATTTTATTAACGATTTAAAGAAACAGACGGACGGACGGACGAATTTTGCACTTATTTTCATCTTTGTAGCCCTTTTAGAATAAAAGTTAGGTTTTAGCACGATTATAGTACTTTCCTATAAACATTCGTTTATCGGGAAAGTAAAAAATGTTTATATGGATAAGCAACTTTACATGAAATTTTCATATTGATTGATATTCGATTTCCACTACGGGTTGTGAACCACTTTATTTCGTATGTGATTTTATTCGTATTCCTGGTTCGGCCTGCAAAATTTTAAACAAAATTCGTATTTCTACTTTAATTCGTATACTAGACATGAAATTTAATTTTTAGTGGAAATATTTCATCAAAACTTAAAGTCTTTTCTTTAAAGGCTGAATTATAATAGGTCTAAGCATAAATGTATAAATCTTCATTAATCATATGCTGTTGTAAGTATAGCCTAGCTGTCCATTCATTAAATTTGATTTTCTTTTCGTTGGCTCTAGGGAATATATACATTATTTGATACATTCCGTACAAAAAATAGTTTTCTAAACCAAAAACAATCGAAATAAACAGAGTTTTTAGTATGCTTAAATAAAATGATTCCGTTACTGAACAAACAAATGTATGAGTTCAACTGATGAGTCTCTCTCCTTTTCACGAGAAAGTAATTTATATAGAAATCAAGTAACTAATTCGTTATTTATATATATACAACAAAAGTGTGGATAGAATTTTTACTAGTAACAGCATTTCAGGTCCCATTGTGATAAAATATTTGAATAGAATTTTTTAATTTGCGTTATAAGTTATTTGTACAACTAATATGACAGAATTTTTAGACTGAGAACTGTCTATCCTTGATTATGCATAATAATCTTGCATTAGTTTTTAACTTCATATTTGGATGTTATAATTCAGCCTTTAGTCACATTGAAAGCTTTCGTCAATAGCCTTAAGATTATCTGTTTTGTCATTAGTCTTCGGATAAATTTCATGAAAAATTAGATATTAGAAATGTCTATAAACAATTATAATGTCAAAAAATGTACCAAATGAGTTGATTCCCTACATGAATGATATGAATATAAAGATTACGCTTTCCCATATTTCAAATTGGTTTTTTTCTGCGCACTTACGACGTCATAGGTGCAATGAAATAGACTTTTTAGTATGAAAAAATCACGATTATTAACTAAAAAGTAATTTTTACGTTTTTTTCTGATTCTTTTTTTTTTTAATAGAATAAATAAATAAACCAAAATAAATGTAATTTTAATGTTTATTTTAAATTTTTTTTTATTATTATAAAATTATGATACAATTTTTCTAAATTTTCTTTTTTTTAATTTTCAATAATTTCTCAATTTAGTTTTTTTTTAATGCGAAAATACATAATTGCCCGAAAATAAAATTTTGTGACTTTTATGTCGGTATCAATATGTACAAAAGGGTGAATTTCATTTTCAAAAGGGTGAATTTTTTTGCAAAAGTGTTAGCTTAATCTGAAAAACTTGAGCTCGTATTTGGTTTCTCGACTCGATTGATCTCGGATTGACAAAAGCCCTTTAAAGTCTTTTTATCGATATAATAGAAATTTAGTATTTCACAACAGAAATCGAGATCGAGTCGAGAAAGCAAATACTTAAATATTTAAACCTTTTTTTTTTTTAAATTATTTTTTTAACGAAACACACATCTGATTTTATAAAATGTTTGAAAATAAAAATTCAAAATGGTCGAAATGCACAATCTTTATATTCTTTTATTCATGGGTTCCCTATGAGGAGTTCACGCTATTTCGAGTGGACATTTTTAATTAAATTTATACGAATCCAAAATATGAGAAAACAGATAGATAATCTGTGAAGACACACCAACCACAACAAAGACTTTTCAAATTACTGCCATCTACATTATTAAAAATGAATAAATATATGATATGATAAATGTCAATTTCGAAAAAGTCACTTTAATTACTAGTCACACACACATCCTAAATATACATATAATATTTATATATATATATAGTTTTTTAAATTTCAAAATATTACCGTTTTGTTCGTATCCTTTTTTAAGTCTTTATCACCAGATTTATGATTTTTATTATAAACATTATTAAATTTCTTACAATTATATGATATTCGATTATGTTTTATAAGTTTTTCAATAATTTTGTTACGTTGAACACGAACAATACATTTTCTTGGTTTTTTCTTAATTGGTTCTTCTACAACTTCATTTATACTCTTCTCAACAACATCAACAATATCAACACCAACATCAGGAACAATTTCCTGTGTTGATTTAATCGTTATTTGTTTATCATTTTCGTTAAGTTCAATATTATTAGTAGTTGTTGTTGATTCGTTAAGTTCAATATTATTATTAGTTGTTGTTGATTTCTCTGTTGATTTCTCTATGGTTTTCTCTATCGTTTTCTCTTTATTGATATTTTTAATTGTTTTCACTTTTATCAATGGTACATTATCATCGTCATCTTCACTAGTACTATCCAATATTATGACACTACGTTCTGCGGGAATTTCTAAACGTAATGATTTTCTTGGTTTGTTTTTTGGATCAAGTAATTTTTCGATTGCAACTAAACGAATTTTTGTTTTCGGTTTATCATTTTCATCATTTTCACCATTTTCACCGCCGCCGCCATTATTAATTTCATTCTCTTTTAAATTATCATCAACATTTGATAGTTGTTTTTTATCATTTGCCATTATTATATCATTATTATTTCGATTTGTATCAATTATATTATCATTTGTACTATTTCCTTCATTATTTTCATTTTCTTTTAATAATATATTTTTACTTACATTTTGTATATCATTATTTGTAACATTTTTCAAGATATCTAGAACACTATCATCGCCGGATACAATTTCACAGAAATTATTATCCTTATCGTTTGATGAATTTGTTGAATCATCCATAATTTTGTCAGCACCAACGTTGTTGTTGACACCGCCACCACCGCCACAAATGGACGACATTTCAATATTTCGATTTTTACATGTTTTTCCATTATTGAGAATATAATTTAAATCTTGTATTTTTTTTGATGATTTTATACAAACTAATTGAAATTTTTCAACAATATTATGAATTTCTATTTGATAATTATTTGAAATAGTTTCACGTTTTTTTGTTGTAATTTTTTTATAATCATTTTTTAAATTATTTTGTTCATTTGATAAAAAATTTATGAATTGTTCTAAAGAATTAAATCCATGTTTTAAAATTTCTTCATCGACTGATTCTGGTGTTGTTTGAGACATCTGAAAGAAAATTTTAAAACAAGAGAAAAGAAAAAAAAAAGCAAAAATTTTTAAAAATTTAAATAAATTTTAAAGACAAATTTGGTTAAAAAATTTTAAAAAAAAAAAAAAAAAAAAAAAAAAAAAAAAAAAACATCAGGTCTGTGAATAAGTTTTTACTATTTCACATTAGATAACGTAATTGTGTTACTAGAGATGAAAAGTGGATCTATTTCGAAAATTCTAAACTTAGAAAAGCAAAAATAAAGCCTGGTCAATCAGTCCCATCAACGCCAAAACGAAACATTCGTTCAGATAAGGATATGCTCTACATTTGGTATGACTAGAAGGCTGTAGTCTACCATGAACTTTTGAAAACAGCCTCTGTTGATCGTTACAGACACCAACTGATCAAATTTAATCGCGCTTTGAAGGAAAAGCGATCAGAATTGGCTCGTAGCCACTGTAAAAGTGATTTTTTTTTTTTCTTTCTCCACTATCCTCCGACACATTTTAATGAAATTTAACATCTAACGTGTATTTATATAATTAACTTATGTAAATAATTGAAACAAAATTGATTGATAAATTTTCCAATTAAATCTGAAAAATCATATAAACTTCAACTTCAACTTTTGGTCACCCTTGTTTTTACTTAATAACTACGCCCCCCCCCCTCTTCGGTAGATTACGTTAAAATCTAATATCAAATCAATGAATAACCAACTCACAATAACAATGTAAATTTCAGCAGAATCGGATGCGTTTTTAAGTTATTTTGTACATGGACGGACGGACGGACATGCGTAAATCAATATAACTTTTCATTCTCTACACCAGTGATTCTCAACCAATGCTCCGCGGCACTTTTGTATGCCGCCAAATTCTTAATGTGTGCCGCCAAATTGATCCTTTTACACTTATTTTATTGTTAGTGTGCCGCCAAATTTTTTGAAATTGTTAAAAGTGTACCGCAACAAAAAAAAGGTTGAGAATCACTGCTCTACACATCTATAGCCTTGAAAATTATCTCCGATGTTTATTTCTATGTGTTACAAATGTAGTAACAAAACTAATGCATATTCCCTCTGATAGTACCTCCATAGGTCATAAATATATGGTGAAGGTACCAGTATCATATCTGTCACATCACACTCTTTCTAAAAACTGATCAATTTCTAATGTAACATCCTGCTGGCTTTTTAGGATTAAAGAACGCATTAAATAAACTAACTCAAAAAGAGGCTAAATGTGACAAAACAAGGCATATACCTTTAAGATAAAGGACTAAATATATTGAAGAGTTAAGAATTGTAGTTAATTTCTTTACAAATCATTTCCAAATTTCTCAAATCTATTAAAATGGCGCTTAGGTTTTTCTTTCTTAGGACGACAGTATCCTAAGGGAATTTTCACTAAATTTATATAGCAATTGAGAAAAATACTGACATATTTTCAATGTTGGAATTATATGTATCAGAGTGAAGATATTAATTTTCTGTTTCATATACGGTGTCAAAGGAAAATACACTGCCAATGCATACACTAGAAGAATACTTTCTTCCACATAAAATAGTCTACATGAATATCATTTCTGTAGCGACTGCTTTAACTAAAACCTAAGTTTTCTTGACCATGTGTACAGCGGTTTTATGATTATACTACACTGAATAGTTTAGCAAAAGATTCATTTTATAGTTATGATAGTTAAAATTTTAAAAATGAATTGTTCTACAGAGAAATAAAGGAATACATTTTTTAAAGGACCCTACACACGTTCAATGTTACTTGAAACATGAGTCATTCAAGAACACATTGAACGTGTGTAGGCTCCTTAAGATTTTAATTAAAATGCTTACCTTTCATTTGCTTCAGAACAGATATGCAATTGGTAATATTCTTCACTGTAGAATCTCAGATTTTATAAATGGTTGTTGCTGTTGTAAAGTTGTTCTGAAAAAATAAAATAAAATGAAAATAAAATAAAATGCAAGATTTACATGAATTATTAATTCAAAAATGTCGGTTATTGAAGATGAAGAATGTTTTCCCCCCCCAAGACGGAATAAACGTTTAAAAGACATAATAGTCCATATTTAAACTATCTAATAATTAAGATCTAAGATTTTATTCTTAATTTTTATAAAACCAAACAAGTTTCTTATTGTTCATAATTCGTAACATTAGACTCTTTTAAAAACAAAAGGAAGACATTGTTATTTACATTTAAAAAAAACAACTGCAAAAATGCGCAAGATTCTCGCAAAACTTTACTACTTCTTCGGCACAATATAAATTTAATAACAAAAATATATTTCCATTAAATTAACAAACTTATTTTAAGTTAAAAATATTGTTTTTTAATAAAAGGAATTATCGAAAAAAAAAAAATCAACGAAAACAAAACTTTTCCGAATTAGACTTGAAAATTTTTCAACCAAAATTTTATTAAATTTTCATTATTTCGAGTGCATCTTTTTTTTAAGATTCCAACCTACCTTTTTGCAAAATAAATTTTCATGTTTGGAAAAAAAAAAAAAAAACACCGCGACATGTAATGGCGGAACCAGTTTTTTTTTTGTTTTCTATTCTATCAGTTTTATATACATTTTTTGTTGATAATTAACTAATTTTTTCAATAGATTTCTGTATAATTAATCTTTAAAAACTTCCTAAATAGAATTGTGTATCGGAATGCCTTTCATTTTGATTTCTTTTTTTATAAAGAAAAAAAAATCAAAACTACAGTATAGAAAGAAAATGCATCCATTTAATTTTGAACTTACCAATAATTTAAAAAAAAAATTAGCAGATATTTCGGATTACTTTTTTATGTTTAGACTTGTCAAAAAAAAAAACACTTTTAATTGGAAATTTCACGATGTTTATTGAAAAAACGAACTTTAATACATTCTGCACTGAACATTATACCCGCCATGCCAAGATAAAACACCATCTGCTTCTTTATGAAAAATTCAACCGCGAATTATTAAAAGTAGAAAACTCATAGCTTTATAAGAGATTAGAGATTTTTTTCAGTTAAGAAAATTATTATTTTTTTTTATCGCATTTAAATAAAAATACATATCTTTATAAAATAAAAATGAATATAATATATAATAACAATATAATATAATGTAATAATAAATAAGATCATAATAATTTAATAATTTTCAATAAATTAAAAGAATATATGAAAACCATAAAATTATGGTAAGTTTCTAATCTGACAACACTAAACCATTATAAAACAAAACACAGATGATTTTCTTTTTGACAAATTTGATGCTTGAAGAGAACGCAGAAGCATCGTCAAGCAAATATATTTTTTTCAAATTTATTTTTTTTTGTTAATTATGAGCCGTATTTTTGATATAATTCAAGTGGGAAAATTAGTTCCAATATTTTATATTATTTTAAATATTATTTCATCGATTACATGCAATGATTGTGTAATAGCAGCAGTTTGTAATTGTATAGCGGTTAATGAAAGTGCAACAGGCTATGGAGTTTTGAGTCCATCTTTCGGAACGCAAGTCACTTTCGATATATGTGAACAGCCAGCTCCTCCAACTCCGCCGAAGCCTAATCCACCAAAGCCAAATCATACTTTGTCTACTACCGAATACAAAGCGAAATATGTTTTAAATTGCTCATTCGTGGACGTCACAAATACGAAATCGCCTCCTGATGGTCCATATCAGAAAGATGTAATTTTTTAAAAATAAAAATCTTAATTTATATACCATAAACATTTTATTATTTTAGAGCTTATTTTTGCATTTGCATCATCCGTGCCCTTCTCCAGCTAAAGATCATAGTTACAGCACAGGTTCGATTCTAGTCATCATTTTTTCTACTTTTCTATTTTCATATTTGGGTATTGGAATGGCGGTCAAGTTCTGTTTACTGGGAGCTCGAGGTGTAGAAATTATTCCAAATTTAGGTTTTTGGAAAGATTTCCCATCATTAGTTAAGGTGAAGATTATTGGTTTTTTTTTCTGCATATTGTTTTCTAACATATTTTTTTTTTCAGGATGGTGTAAAATTTTTACAAAACGGTTGTAAAGCAAGTCCTAGCGAGTTTAGTTCAACTACCGCCGATAGTTATGATGCTATTTAAATTATAACATTTTTTTAAAAATATTATTTCTACCAAATATATATTTCTTAATGTTTGTTTACTTTTTTTCTCAAATAATGAATTTATTATACTTATTAACAAATAAATATAATTGTTTATATAAATCATAAGTTTTTGTATTTGTAGAAAAAAGGATCTCATGGATGGCAATTAAAAAACAAATATGCAAGGCTCAGGCATTAAAATTGTTTTATATAAATGTTTCTTAGGTACATAAAAGAAAGTCCAATTGAAATATATTTGTTTCTCTTGATACACTTGGGCAATCCTCAAAGCCGATACGAGAAGTAGACGAACACTGCTCCTTTCTAGTACAATGATGGCGAACCTATGGCCCGCGGGTCAGACACTGATCCAAGCAGGCTTTTTAAATGACCCACGCGTTGATTTTTATAGTTTTTGTTATATCGTAAATAATATTTCATATATATGTGATTTTCTTTATTTCTTGTTCATTCAAATACTCAGTGCAGTCACCTGGTGCAGTAATTCATGATATCACCCCATTTATTATAAATTTTTCGACGTCGACCTTTATTTTGGCTTTTCACTTGCAAAAGTAAAAGTTGTAAAAGTGAGAACCAAAAAAAGTAGTTTTTAACCATCCTTCGCTCTCCCTTTCCAAGTGACGCCATTAATTAATGACTAGTACTAAAAAAAATAATGAACAAAATTTAACCCACTTCTCAAAAAGGTTCGCCATCGCTGTCATAGTAGAATGCGCAGTATCTCAAAACTGCATAGAAATGAAATTTTTTTCTTTTTTTAGATGAATAGTAAATTTTGTTTCTTTCCTAAAGCTGCGTTTCTACCCAAACACGGAAAATGTTTTTGCTTTCGTGGGGTAAAGGAGAAATAACTATTAAACCAGTGTATTAAAACGAAAGAAACATGTATTTCATGCAAATTACATGAAAACGAGCCAATAATCTCAATCTTAAATTTTCACTAGTTCGAACTTATTACCCTTGATATGTTGGGTACATTCTACATTACGCTAAAAACCTTTCTTGCATATTTTCCAATAATAATTAAAAAAAGCTAGCAGTTATCATTATAAAACTATTAGAACTTAACAACACTTTTATTCCAGTTTAGCCGTATTCGTATTCTGACCCAGCCATAACATAACTCGTCCGCCAGAATACGAATTTTCTCAACAGTCATATTTGTAGGTGCAATTTTGTTGTGACTTAAAAATTGTCACAACGCCAGAATAAGCCTTGTAGTCTCAAATATAAAAAAAAAATTGCTGGTATTGCTTTTTTCTTTGCGACTGCGAATTATTACTTCTTAGAAAGAGGGAACATCTGGGGGCATACTGTTTCTCCCCAAAAGAGGTACAAAAATTCCTTAGGAAAATAGGTTAGAATGGAAATTTAATCAATACAATACAATAGATCTCAACGGTCGCTGTAGAAGAACACCCTTTAACTTAATGTTAATCTTACTGCCTTTTAGCGAAATATGAATAATAGGAAGTATATACCTCCATATAGTCATATATGGGTAACTCACACGAACACCAGAAAATATAAGTGTGATTCCAGATTTAACCCGTTCGTCCTTGAAAATGTATTTTTCCCCTAAATTAAGGAGCGGGCCAAGAACAGTTGCTTTCGTCATACATATGTATGTGTACCATTTCTACGTGCTTAACTCAATGCAATTGCTGTTGTTTTGCTTTAATTGGTGGAATTTTTAATTTTGCTTAGCTTTGGACATTTTATAATTACTAGTACCGCCCATTGGTCGAAATTCGACCTAATGAAATGAAAATTAGAATATCGATTGCAATAATTAAAAGTTAAACTTGCTAATTTCAATATGATATTCTTATTCTCACACTTATTTATTTACAAATCCAAACATCAATGGTTTTTTCAATTGTTTTCTTATGAATTTGGTACAATTCTGAATCAAAAGTCTTCTAAAACATTTCAGTTCTTTCCATTCCCCTCATTACACAAATTCGTATAGCACACAACAGCTCTGTGTGCTATATATTTTGTTGTTGTTCCCATATAAATATATGGGAAACTTTCACCTGTTCAACCTGGCTCAACAACCATATATCAACATACTTTTTGTGTTTAAACAATTCTCCTCAACAGTACTTTTCCATCGATATATATATTAAGCCACATCTTTTGTTAGAATATGAATAAAAGGGAGGTAAATTTTTGTGGTGACCTATTCATATATAGAAGAAGATTTATACTTCTTCTCTCGACATTTTCTTTTTACAGTTTGAACGACAGTATTGAATTCTACAACTTATTTGGTTGTAAAGTTTCATTTCAAATTAATTAAAAATAAATTAAGAATTAGGAATACATTTTTTTATGTTTTTTTTTTGGAATTAAAAAAGAATTTTAATTTGTTTTTTTTTTCTGTTTTGTTTTGTTTTTTTTCTTTTTTTTTATAATTACAACGAAATTTAACATTGTTTTATAATAGGCTCAATTTATTATTTTATTTTATATATTTTATTGTTTTTTGTTTTATATATATTTCGTTTCTTTTTTTTTTCATTTTATTTTTTTTTTTATATATAAAATTAAATAAAGCTTCTTCATATAAATGTGTCAATATACAAATTAATAGTTTTATTTATTAAAAAATCTATTAAATATTACGCAAAATTATTAAATTTAGAAATATTTATATATATATAAAAAAAAAAAAAAATAAGGATTGTAATTGAAAACAGAAAACAGTTTGTGTATTTTAAAAATTCATAATAATTTGCTTTTAAAACAATATTAAAAAAAAAAAAAAGAAGAAGAAGATGAGAAAAAAAATGGAGGAAATATTATTCTAACTTAGAAATAGTTATGCGTTTTTAATAAATCCGCTCTCAATAATTTACAAATGAAAATAAAATTAAATAAATAACAGAAAGAAAATTAGAATTCGATGGAAAATTAGTACAATTATAATTCATATATATATATATAAATAATATGATTTAATTAATTATTAATAATTATTTTTGTTTTGTGTTTTTATTAACGACTTTGTTAAGAAGGCGATCAAAGATTAGAGTGTAAATATTTTGTTGAGAATTTAAAAAAATAAAAAAATAATAATAATAAGAATAATAAATGATGAAAATTTCGAAATACAATAAACTACATTACATCAAAACATCTCATCAGAACTTACGCAAAATTCTCGGGACTCTGTTCTATATTCTTTTTAACAATTTCTGCTAATTAAAAATCCAACCGAAATCGATCAATCTTGTACTACAGGACATTATAATTACTCTTCCCGTTTAGTTCTACATTCAGTCAAAATAGTACCAGGAATTGATCAAAAAAATATTGCCCCATTTGATGCGATACACATATGCCAACGATTAATCCAGTCATCGAAACCCTTCTTATAGGTGCTTTCCGGTACAGGCTTCAGCAACTTTTGCGAATTTTGTTTTATGACTTCAATTGACTCAAAACGTTTTCTGCCGGGAGAACAGGAAAACGTCACACAGAAGCATATCTAGCCAATACGGTGTTTGGTTTATGAGCTTTGTTGAGTTTTATACCAAAAATTCGCGTACAACGATCGATATGTGGGACGGCGCATTATCATGATGCAAAATCCAAGAATTATCAATTGAACAATTACCGGTACTTATTAGACGGAATGTAGTATATAAATTTATTGTGAATGGAACGGGGAATTCCCATTTTGTTACAGTTTTTTTTTATACCTAATATACTCTTTTTACGTACCAAATTCAACATTTTGCAAATCAAATTACTTTGCCACATCTTTTCTTGAAGTTTAAAAATCCAAGAAAAATTGCAGAGCACATAAAATTTGGGTTTGCAAAAGTTGAATTTGATTTGCAAAAATTTGTTGGGTGACTTTGGTTATGTAAAATGTGTTGTTGTAGTATTAAGCCCGATTTATATCACCGAAATATGCTAAATTTACTAACATTTTGAGGCGTGCAAAGACTTCAAAAATCATTAAAATATCCCAATTTAATGAAACCAAGAAAAATACAGCAAAAATCAAAATTATCCATTTTCTATTATTATTTAAAACTAATTTGAACTAAAATTGGAAAAATATATACTATTTTTTTTTGGATCATTTGAAATTTTCATTTTATATGCTAGAAATTGATTTAAATTTGAAATAATCGAGATTTTACTGTATTTATGATCAAAATTACAAACAAATAAAATGGAATGAAGAAACGTTTAATTAAGATGTCTTATATAGTTATGTAGTGCAATATGGATGGCCACTGAAGGCCTGAAGGTTTTGAAAAAATCATAACTTGTTTATTTTTTCTATTTTTTTATTTTTTTATAGATTATAGAGCATCCATGTAACTATGATAAAGTCCGGAAACTTCCTTACCGTACCATCGTCTTTCAAAATTTGCTTGTTCTTTTTCAAACAATTTTCTATCCACTGCTGGCATAGATAGCTACATATTTTACGTATGGGTGTGAAAGAGAAATATAATCTAAGCAAGGAAGCACCTGTTGAAATTTATATGGCAATGCAGAAATACTAGAAGAAACATAAGGTTTTTAAGAGTTTTTCATGTGCTTTTTTAAGAACATTTCATTCTCTCTCTTCCTAATGGATTTTGCCTATGAAAACTGTATGTACTCTTGCGTATTCTTTCGCACTTATTGCCACGTCCTTTTTCTGATTACTTCGCTAGCTTTTCATACTTTATCATTACCTACACTTTGGTATTACCTTACACATATGAGCCCCACTAATTTTTATGATTAACCGAAGTTGATATTGTTTTCAACTTTCGAATATATATTCGATATATTTTGCTTCGGGAGATGTAAATTCAGCTTAAGATTACAAATTTGATACTACTTGATTTTTGATTCTATATTCTTTTTTGGTACAACATAAATTCTGAGTGTTTTGAAATTGTAATGTTTTTATTGATTTCTTTGAAAAGCTCAATAAAATAACGAAAATTTTAGTTCTATTTAATGTAAATAAATTTTTCTATTTAATGTTTTTTTTTTTGTTATCTTTTAAATTATGACACAATCCAATAAAAACAAAAAACATGAAAACTAAATAGTTTTACACTCTTAAAATCTTTTTGTTTTTTAAATCGCATATTATTTAAATTATTATTTTCTTAAAAAATATTATTATAATTTTTTTTTTTGCTATAAAATATTCATAATTCAGGCAAATAGTTATTTTCTTCAATAATAATTATAAATTTCTTTTCTTTTTGGAGGGTAGGGAATAAAAATCATTAAAAACATAACATGTTCTTGTTTTTTTAATTTTGTTTCTCCATATTAGTTTTAATTTAAATTTTAATTTAATTTTACGAGGAAATATACCAATATATTGGTATCTTTCCTGCCTAGTGTGTTCACTGGCCATATTTATATATATATATAAAAAAAAAAAAAATATTTAATGAACTCGTTAACACTTAAAAGACGGCTCATGAGATTTCTTGTGTTTCAATGCTGAAACGTAAAAGACCGGCAACGAAATTTCTCGTGCTTCAAAAAAGGATTCACCTCTTCGGATTATCAGGAGTGGAATCGTGAATTTTGAATTTCAGAATAAAATTGCTAGTATAAAACTACGTACTTAACTACAAATCTCCAAAATTCAAGATATCTCTGTATTGAAAGCTGGACCAGCGATATTTGGAGACTTCACTAAAGGACATTTGCCAAACATAATAGAGTTTTATTAACATAAAATTTGTCTATTCAAACAAAAAAAGAAACGTAAAATAGAAAATTCAAAATGTTTATATACTTGTAGATAAAAACTAATTGATTGAAATTCGATTTATGGAAATTGAAAAAAAAAATATTCAAAACATTTAAAAACGATAATAAAATAAATAAATAATTCAAAGTGAAAAAAGTTTAAATAAATATTTAAGAACAAATTGTTAAATGAAGTAAATGAGTTCTATGTCGCTCTGTCCTTTTAACTTGCTATAAAACTAATTACTTTAAAGCTGCGATAAACTAGAATATTTTATCTAGATTATGATGTGATCGTATTTTAGAAACTAGACTTCTAAATCCAGTTAAATTCGTTGTAAATCCTGGATTTATAAATCTTCAACAGACTAGAATTTAAATCCAGTTTGATGTCAAGAGAATTAACATTGGAATTCTAATTGATTGCCATTTTCGTACATTTCGTAATGCAACTTGTCACTAAAAACAAGTGATAAATTTGAGGTGACAGTTGTTGGACAGCCACTTTCAAATAATGGGGTCTATTCTGCATTCATATTTTATGTTATGATATGTTAAATTTCACATAAAATACTATTTTTCGTTAAATTGATATTTTACAATGCAATTTCCTGTTATGTTATGTTTATTTTCTTACGTTAAACAGAGTAAACTTAAGAGGACCTAAATATAGGTTAAAATAACATAAAATAGATCCCATTATATAAGAAAATTTTTAAGCACACCCAAACCTCCTATTAACACGGTAGACAGGCTCCTACGGAAAAAGAAAACGAGAACAAGGCGGTTCCAGTAATTTTTCTTGTTTCTTGTTCTGTGTTAAAGCGAAACCGTGTGTTGTAGGAAACCGGATTATAAAAGGGTTGAGTGTGTAATTAAGTAGCTTGTGGAAATTACTAAAATAATAAAATATTCTCGTCAGTTGCGACTCTTTTAACTGGGATTGACAAATAGGATTCTGGTTCTAACAAAAAAAAAAAAAAAAAAAAACTTTATTCTTGTCCTGTACTAAACTACTAACTCGCGATAATACTTTTTTTTATAAATAAAACATTTTCAAGATAAATAATAAAAAAAATTAAAAACAAAAAAAAAATAATATTAAAGAACATGATATATTCTTCGATTTTTATCCATGTGAAAATTCTCTTCTTATGCATTTGTAAGGTTTTTTAAATAAATTTTCATTTTTCCATTTTTTTTTTTTTTTTTAATTAAACATTTAATAAACAAAACTTCTCATATTCATATAAATATTATTAATATATATATTTTTTGTTTGTTTCTTTGTTTGTGTTACATATTTTATTTTATTTTAATTAATTAATAATTAACATTATTTTGTCTTTAAAAAAATTCATACAGTATTTAAAAAAAAAAAAAAAAAATGGTATGAAAGCGAGTTATATAGTTTTTTAGTTCTAAATGTGTATGCGTGGGCGGATGTTTTTGTTTGAATGTATGTGTTTGTTGTGATCTTTTGCATAGGAAATATGTTTTCTTTTTTTTTTTTTATTTTGCATATTACTAAATAATTATAACTTTTTCTTTATTTTTATTTTTATTTTTAATTATCATTAATTATTAATAAATACTAACTTTAAGCAGTACAATAAGTGTAAAGAATTATTCTTTTCTAATATTTATATATATTATATATATATATATCAATACATATACATAAAAATTGTGAATGAAAATTAATAAATTTTTTTTATTATTATTATTATTATTTTTCTTTTCTTTTTACTTTTTTTTTTTTAAATATATTATTTAATTATAATATAAAATTTCATCTATCGTTTGAGCGTCGCTGCCATTGGAATTGTACAATAATGATGTGGACCGAACGGTCTACGTTCAAGATGATCACATCTAACAACATGAACAAGACCATCAACAGAATCTATACCGTTCTCTGATATTCGATCCAATTTATGTCGTTGATGCCAACGAACATATAATATAAGGCATAATATTAGTACAAATATTAGAGCTAATGTTGCACCGCTTGCTATACTTGCTGTTTCTAACATGACTCGTGGACGTGTAGCTGTTAATAAAAAAAAAAAATTAAAATTAAAAAAAAAATTATTCTAGAAAACAAAAAGATAATATATATACTCTTACGTAAATAAGATCCATCCAAATCTTTGTATTCACATCTAGGACCCATGTAACCATCAGCACATCTAAACAAAAATAATTAGAAATTAAACAATTTTAAAATATAATCTTACATATTTATATAGAAAACTTAAAGAAAACACAACTTTTTTGTTTAAACTTAATAACTAGCTAGATTAGTTTAGTTTCAGATAATTCGTCTTGAAAGAAACCGAGTTTAAACTTTGTTTTATCAAAGATTTGTGATTGTAATTAATTGCATTTTCGCTAGAAAGTTTGAAGGGAATCTTGAGGAAGTCACGAAGGAAACGTGGGCAGAGTGATCGATCGTAAGGGAATCGACCAAAATATAAAACGCGAGAAATGCCGCGTATACCCACTATTGATACATATAACTTTAGTCTATCGGACTTTTGTAAAAAAAAAAAAAAAAAGAAAAGAAATAAAAATATTTTTTAAGGAATGAAAAGATAGGTAATAAAATCACTTGAAAGATTTTATGACAAGCTTCAAAACGTCATATATATGACATTTGGTTTAAGCGTAGACAACACTGCTTTTTATTCGATTGAAAATGGAAGAATATGTGCCAAATAAACAGCATTTACGGGAAGCCTTACATTACTGCTTCAAAGACAACAAAGAAAGAGTTTTTTGCATCGAATTGTGTTACTGGAGATGAAAAGTGGATCTATTTCGAAAATCCTAACCTCAGAAAAGCAAAAGTAAAGCAAAAGTAAAGCCTGGTCAACCAGTCCCGTCAACGCCAATACGAAACATTTATTCAGCTAAGGTTATGCGCTATGCATTTGGTGGGATCAGAAAGATTTAATCTGTTATGAGTTGCTGAAGCCGCACTTGAAACTATTACTGGCGTTGTCTACTGACACCAACTAATACCAAAAAGCATACAATAATTAGAGTTTCCAATTTGGGCACGACTGCAAGCGTCACCTTATTCATAGTATTTGTTAAAATGACTCTGTGTGCGCTTTGCAGCGCTGCAAACATCTCATCAATTTATATAGAAATGATTACATGTGCTAATACATTTGAAGCGAGCTATAGAGGAGGGAAACCAGTAGAATGAATGAATGGACAAAAAAAATTAATGTTCCAACATGACAATCCCAGACCAAGTGTTGGTGAACCGGTTAAAAATTACTTAGAAAGACAGGACTGAGAAGTGTTACAACACCCCCTGTATTCACGAGACATAGCTCCTTCAGATCTATCAGCCCTTTCTGAGTAGCACTTCCATTCTTATGGAAATATTAAAAAATGGGTCCATGATTGGATTGCTTCAAAGACTCGGATTTCTTGAGACCAGCAATCCGTAAAATAACTGAAATATGGGCGAAGATTGCAGCTTCAAATAGAGCATACTTTGATTGAAATCAAAATATTGTATAATTGCTAAATAAACGTGTATTTTTACCATTCGTAGACCTAATATATATATACCTAGAATGCCATTTTAAATGTTGCCAGTTGTACTTGCACACAAGAGTTTTTAGTAAATTAAATTATTTAGCATTACTAAATCAATATAGCAGTACACAGCCCATATTTTATACAAACCTTGGTCTACTAAACAAAACAAAATACATTAAAATGTAAGAATCATATTTTATACATTAAGGAAATGTTCATTAAATAAAAATTAGTATTGATTTTCAATATTCTAACTCATTTTATAAAATATTTATTAATTTTAACTTTTTCCTTCTAACTGGAAACAAAGCGATTAATACTTTATAAAAGTTAAAATTATTATAATAGATAGAATTTATTAGGTTTTTAAAATTAAAAGCACCAATAAATTCCAACTATTATAGTTTTGAAGACAAAACGATGTCTTTTTCAAACAATTTTAAAACAGAAATCATATTAGAGATATGAAAAAGAAATTAGTTTAAATTATAAACCAAGGAAAGTCGCCTTACTGGGTAATCACCGGGATTTTAAATATTCTCTTGTTTATTCTATATAAATTTATCTATTTGAATTTCATCATAAACGTTTTACCATATTTGACGAAAAGACGACATATCAACAGCAGTCGGGACAGATCCTATTGTTTCAAATGAATGAATCATGTTTATAGAATTTAATTGTTTGATTTTTAACCAAAAAAAAGCAAAAATTCCATAAAACATTTGTAATTTAAATTGGCGGAAAAAAAAAATCAAATTTGGTATTAAGTTTATGAAAAATAAAAACGACGACGACATAAAAACAGACAGTATTCTTCTATAACGAATTCTTAAAATCCGCAACACTTTATTATATAACTTAGTTTTTTATTTTATACACTTCTATACCTTTTGCTTTTTTTTTTTTCTTTATAAAATCATTATTACATAATTAATTAAAAACAATTAAAAAAAAATGTATGTACTTACTCGCAATTATAAAGAATTTCATCTCCAATTTTAACAGTAAAACATGTTGCTTCATTTAAACAGTACCAAGCAGCATATGTTGGCGGACATTTATATGTATGGAATGTTATATTTGGTCGTGGCGATGGAGTTGGCGGTGGTCTTGGTTTTGGTGTTGTTCGACTGGAACATGCCTCTGTAAAAAAAAAATATATATATATTATATATTATTATTACGTTTATTTTATTGAAAATAAATATTTTTTAATCTAAGTAATATTATAATGAGAAATTAATTTATTTAAATTAACTTTTTCTTATTAAAAATACAGTTTTTATTTTTAATACAACAAAAAAAAAAAAAATAGAGAAAACTTTCTCTAATTAAAGAAATTATTAATAATTTTTAGGAGATAATAAATAATTAACCATATTTTCATTAAATTTTTAATTTAAATGGTTTTTCTTATTTTTTTATTGTTATAAAGTGATTTTAATAAGCTTTATTGTTTCTGGTCATTTCTTCTCTATCGATCCGTATTATTTAATTTCAGTTGGAATTCGGTAAAATAGTTTCGGGCTTTTAAAGAAAATGGTAAAAAACTATTCAACACAAATCTTCGTCGAGATTTAACCTACTATATTTTGAGTTTAACATAAAATCTTACCCCACGACTCCATTGAACTTATTTCAAGACATAATTTCAGTCGGACTGACAAAAAAGTCCAAATTTTCGAGTCTCCATTAGACTTTGTTTCAGTCCGACTGAAATTATGTCTTGAAATAAGTCCAATGGAGTCGTGTGGTTATGAAATGTGAATACTTTTGATACGAATAGATCGTTTCTGAAGACCCAACATGAACGTTAAATTTAAAAATTACTATCACTTAATATTGTACATAAGTTGTGTACATGTCAAAAGTATAGAAGGTTTTCAACAGCCTTGTTATTAGATGTCTAACTATATACCCTCTTCAAACTAATTTTGTTGTAAAGAAAGTCAAAAACAGACGCGCTTTAACAATAACCTCCCAATAACATTCTAGAAATCGAGTAAAATTTTGCGTAATCAGTTATAAGGAACTAAATTTTTGAAGACTTCTACCGACCGCAGCAAGCGAGTGAGACCAGTAAAATTAATTTTTGTCAAAAAGTGCGGACCATTGATGGCAACGGTAAGAATTTTATGTACGCCGCTTTTCCAAAGAGTGTGATAAACAAATTAGCTTGAGCGTAGCATGATAAGGCGGTAGCAGGAAACAATCACCCCCAAGAAAAATTCCTAAAGGCAAATCTTAAAAAACTACGTTGAATTGATTCAAGTTCATTATTATAATTAGAGTTTTGTGACCAGACCAGGGAAGAATATTCAAATAATGACCTAACGAATGTAATGTACAAAATTTATATACATATGAAGGTCCCAGAACTCTTTTGACCAACATTTAATAAATGTTAACGCCGCGCTACCTCTATGAGAAACACTGAATCGATGACGTCTTGTTAATACCTAAGTTTTTAATGAAACAAGAAAGAATTTTTAAAAATTACCAAAATATACCGAAAACCATAACAGTTGAAGAGAAGTCTTAAATAAGTAAGTAAAAGAGGAACGTCGAAGATGTTCTCTAACATCTGGGAAGGATATGCATCTTATAAAAAATAAACAAAATTGATTATAAACACTTGATTTTGAATGATTCATTAAGTTAAGAATTAATGAAATACGACATAAATTCAACAGTTTACATTATTACTTATGTTCATGAAAAAAAAAAAACTTTAGTTAAGATTCCGTATGGGCAGTAGTGACAAGGTAGACTAGAAATATTTTTATATTTTAAGATAAAATCGGATTATTAGTGTAGGTTTATGAATAAAATTTTAAAATTAGAAGCCCCTGTGCCAGTGTAATTGTCAATTAAAAAAAACAAAAACAAAATGTTTGCTCGCAAAATTTTGAATCAAAATTCTCTCCCATAATTTTATTATCTAATGCAGCGCTGTGACTATAGTCAAGGAAAATTTTTATCTTATTTTAAACATCTATAAACGATTACGTTTGACGTTTGTCTAATTTAATATAGATAATGTACAATATATTGAATCTATCAATCGGACTGATGTCAGTTTTTGATATGTTTTTTTTAAATTTTTGACCAATATGGCATTAACCATTTTAATGTACACAATCAAAGATTGCATGGGTTTAAAATCTACGAGATATTTGCAAAAATTATATACGAAAGGTTGGTACGATGACGTAAAATATATTTATTGGAATAATTCAATTAAATAAAAGAATTTAAAACAATCAAAACAAATTAGTAGATCATATTTAAAACTTAGCATTGTAACGGGTGATCCAGCGTGAGATTTAGGAAAATATTTTGAAATTATGTCATTCAAATGTTGGCCGCAACTACGCTTTAGGATGATTTATAGGACCAATTTTGAACCACTTTTCGAGCATTACGACTGGAATCTGGCCAATAGCGCGAGTAATGTTTGTTCCAAGGAATCAATCGCAGCTGGTTTATCCGAATAGACTTTAGACTTCACGTAACGTCAAACGAAATAATCCAGAAGTATAATATCACACGATCTAGACGGCCAATTCACCGGTCGAAAACGTGAAATCAACTGATCACCGAAATGATTTCTTCCATTGTTTCACGCGCTGTATGGCTAGTTGAAACCAGATATATCGCCGACATTACGGGCTTGAATATCAGGTAGCAAATACTCCGTTACCATAGCGCGATAGTAGGTGCCATTGACGGTTACAGCTATTCTCATTTTTGAACAAATATGAACCGATGATTCCGCCAGCCCATAAACCACACCAAACCGTGCATTTCCCTGGATTTAACTGTAGATCTTGATATTTTTCGGGCAATTTTGCTTATTGACGTAGCCAGAAATGGGCCTTATCGCTAAACAAAATTCTGCGACAAGACAGGGGATCATCATTAAGCCCATTTGGAGACGCTGTGCCGGTGTAAGTTTTTCCATGATGAAATGGTATTCAATACTGCAATGACAGCTTCACACCATTCACGTGTGATGTGGAAAAAAATTCCGATTGAAAAAAGGACTTCACGATGAATCACCCGTTATAATATGTTTATGTTG
This sequence comes from Xylophagus ater, assembly GCA_963422695.1. Taxonomy (NCBI): domain Eukaryota; kingdom Metazoa; phylum Arthropoda; class Insecta; order Diptera; family Xylophagidae; genus Xylophagus; species Xylophagus ater. The sequence goes on from OY730483.1 coordinate 7,722,633, forward strand.
TATAAAAACATAGAAAAAAGAACTTTAAACAATTTTGATTCAATCAAAGTGTAATTTACTGAAACGATTTATATTTTTATGTTTAAGCTGTTGATGATGATCTCTCGTCATGATAATGAATATATGATAACAATCTTATATATTGGTGGTTTACCTTTCTTCACATTTGATTCACTGAAATCATCTTCTTTACACGAAAGTTTTCATGTTGTTGTTTTTTTCCACCAATATCGCGTACCACTGTACTTTCGTTTTGTCTTTTTCAATGAACAACATAACACTTTATAATTTGATCCAATGCCATTTGAATTGTAATATGTTTTTATGCACCAAAATAAAAAAAAAAAAAAACCATCTTTCACCAAGTTTTTAATTTATATAGTAAAGTATAGTAATAGTACTTTTTTGTTTTCCTTCATTTCTCTGTTTTGTTATCATCATTAACCGAAAAGAAGAAAAAAAAATTGAAGAAGAAAGGTAAGTAGTAAAGGTATTGTACCGCCATAGACGATTTTTCCTTGCTGTTGTTGTTATTTTTAATTCCCCATCTTTTTTTTTTTTCATATAAATTTTTTATCCAGTTTCGTTCCAAGACAATGAATCTGACATTAACTGATCATCAAGCCGAACGATTTAATTTGTTGCTCCCAAAATAATAAAAAAAAATGCCTTTTTTTCTCATCTAAAACGTTTCTGTTACTTTTTTTTCTTCCTCCGATTTGATTTTCTTTTTAAATAATTTTTAAATGATTTTCTTTATCTTTTTTTTTTCTTATACAAGCGGAATTGCAATTTAAACAATTGTAACATCTTTAAAAAAACAAAAAAGCTTAACTAAAAATATTTTTAAAATTAAAAAATTTAAATAAAATGTACTTTTTACTATTTTTATTTCAATGTAAAACTTAATGATTTAGTTTTAGATAATTTTTAGTTTTTAAATTGTATCTTATAAGAAAATCAATGAAACTGTTTATCATAAATTACATAAAATTTCGATCTGATATGAAAACAATATATTTAAATGACACGAAAAACAATAGATGAATTCATAGATCAAAATCTTATTCAATTCCGAGATGATGTTTGTAACAAGAAACTAAACCGCAAAAAAAAAAGATGAGAATGGTTCAGAATCTAAAGTTAAACATCCATTGTACAAGTGTAACAATAATTATATATCTGCTAGACCAAGTATTAGCACAGAGTACAAAATTTGGATTCTGGTTTGGTCACATTGGTATAGTCAGTCTGCAAACTATGTCACCTTATTAATAGTATTTCTAAAAAAAAACTCTGTGTTTAGTGAAAAAATCAAATTCAATTTCAAAATTTTAAACTTTGTCACCTTTTTTAATATACACCTAATTCTGGGGTACTAGCACGTAGGTTGTTTCACAAAACTTGTTTCGACCAAATCCAAAGTCGTTTCAACTTTAATTTGGTAGCATAATTTAATTGGGCACAAAATTCGACTAGGCACAATTTAACTTGGCACAATTCGACTAGGCAGAATTTAAGTCGGCATGAGTTAAATATATTGAATTAAATTGTTCCCTACTCGAATTGTGCCCAGTTAAATCCATAGAATTATTCATTAGTAATTATTGATCTTATTTGATACCCGGGATAAATGTTTGGAAAGGTCTTTGTATTTCTCGCTTGACTTCGCCTGATTCGCCTTGAAACTCCATTTCACCTTGTTTTTTTTTGTTTCCGAGTCGAATTGTGCTAAGTTATATTGTGCCTAGTCGAATTGCAATAGTCGAATCGGGCGGTCACCAAATATTCTGCTTCAAATTTCAAAAACATTTGAAACACATATTCTACATGCTACGAATTTAATCGAAACAAACTTCAATGTTGTCGAAACAACTTACATGCTTTCATTTTTATGAAAAGTCAAAATACATGGTGTGAAACAACTTACGTGCTAGCATTCCTGTTTTTACACTTTACACACACACAGAAAAATTGTGAAATTTAACAACCGAATTTTAGTTGTCAAAACTAGCCAATAACTTCAACAGGTTTATTCCAAGCCAGTTCTGTGTAATTTAGTCCGTACCAAAAAACAGCCCAAGATAAGATACATTTTGATTTGGGAAAAACAAATATATTACTAATCATATTAAATGTATATATATATTTTTTTCAAAATTATATTTTACGAATTTAAGAAGTAGTCTCGAAGAAAACTTCAAGAATTAACACACAGCTTGTAGGTTGTTTATTCGCCTCTGCTTTTCAAAACAATTAAAATATTCAAATGATTCTATTTATAAAAATATCATCATTTATTAAATATTAAATATATATTTAGATGTATATATTATAAAATAATTTCTAATTGTATTTGTAGAAAAGCACAGATGTAGGAAGCAGATCTCAAACATGTTTTCTTTCTTCTTTCAAAATTAAGAAGAAATCATTGAGAAGAAAAAGGGTCCTTAAAATCAACCAATGAGCCCTAATTATATTCCCTTTTGGACCTCATCGAGAAGCAGTTATATGAAAAGGGTGATTCATCGTGAGGTTTAGGAAAATATTTTGGAATAAAACACATTTTAAATCACTTGTTCGAGCATTAGGACTGAAATCTGGACAATATTGCGAGTAATGTTTGCTTTCAAGGCATCAATTGGAGCTGGTTTATCCGCATAGACTTAAGACTTCAATTAACCTCAAAACAAAAAAATAATCCAGAACTGTGGTATCACACGATTTAGGTGGCCAATTCACCAGTCCAGAACATGAAACAAACTGCTCAACGAAATGATTTCTCAACATGACCATTGTTTCACGCGCTGTATGGCTAGTAACGACGTCTTGTTGAAACCAGATATCATTGACATTATGGGCTTGAATTTTAGGCAGCAAATACTCCGTTACCATAGTGCGATAGCGGGTGCCATTGACGGTTACGTTATGGCCATCCTTATTTTTGAGCAAATATGGACCGATGATTCCGCCAGCCAATAATTCACAATAAACTGTGCATTTCCCGATTAAAAAAGTAACTCATGATGAATCACCCGTTATAAAGATATAGGTAGGTCTGTGATGTTATAAAGAAAGCGCATATATATCAAAGGGAAATACTAAGACAAGAAATATTAAAGATCAGTATATGTTTTGTGGTCCTATATCCTATTTATTAAAATATTGAGGCAAAAAAAAAATGGTATTTCTTTTATTTTCGGAAGTTCCTGTGGATTTTTTTCCTGTAATGTTGTTTTTCCATATTAAATGAATAAATGGAGCAGATGTCTTTTTCATCCTAAACTAAACACAGGCGAAAGATTTCGAAATAAGAATTCAAAATCTAGGTAGTTTGTAAAGAAAAATATTTATTTTGGATTTATTTAGTCCTAGGTTAATAACTTTCTTTGGAAATATTTAAATTTCTGTAATAATTTTATTTAAGCAAATATTTACTGCCCTATGGCAGAAATGGAACAGAAAAGCAGTCAATACTAACAATATTACAAGGTTTTTCCTGCATAACATTGTTTCTCCTTTTTCAAATTGACTCTAATTCGTAGATAATCTAGATCCTAAAAGCATAAATCTATTCTGCAAATTTTATTCAAATTGGAATATTAGTTCTTAAAGTACACCAAAAAAACTTTATGAACGGGCTTATTTTTTCCTAAGATTATTTCTTTCTTAACTACCCTTGGACCGATTTTAATGAAATTTAACATAATATCGCATATTTATGTAGTTAACCCATATAAATAGTTTAAAAAAAATTTCTTCATAAATTTTCCAATTAAATTTGAAAAACCATAAAATAAACAAAATAAAACTTTCTGGTCACTCTGGTTTTTGCTTAATAATTAATTAGTCCATTAGCTTAGGACCATTCGACTTCAAAGAATTCGAGATTGAATTTTGAAAATGACAAAGTTTTTTTTTATAAAATGCAGTTTTTAAATATTGGGAATAGCATCATTGGCATTGGGGCTTTTTAGTTCATTCTCATTCACATTCCATTTATAAAATCAAATTCAATTTCATTTGAAAGGTATCACAGTCGCGTAGGAAAGCTTTGGAGACTTAAAAAAAAAATAAAAAAAAAATCTTCTTAAAATAACAACTTTCACCTAAATTAATTACTAAAAGTAGATGTTATTAAACGTGATTATAGAACAAGACATGACATAGTAGAACACATGACAATTTACTAAGAGAAAAAAATAAAAAGAAAAACTGGCCTAATTACCCAATATAATACGCCTTCGTGGTAGGTGATTATGATTAACACCAAAAGTAGCTTAGAAATGCCTTTTTTTTTTTTTAAAGAAGAAGAATAATTGATGTTATTGCAACAAACTTTATATTTTTAACAAATGTTCTTGGTTTTATTGTTTAAAAAAATTTGCAGTAATTAGTGCAACAAGTCACACTTAGTTTGAATAATTTAAGTTGGAAGCATTCTTTTTTATTACATAATTAAAAATCGCGCATTTGCAATTAATTTTCTTTTTTTTGTTTATTTTAAATAAAAAATTAAAAAAAATATATAACTAATTTATCGTGAAAATAAGAACAAACAGAAAAAGAAGAAAAAAACATTTCTTTCATTCATATTTTCAAGATTTCAATTAAGACAAATGTTTTAAGTGCTTTTTGTCGTCTTTTTTTTGCTTAACTTTTAATTAGAATTCACACACATAATAAATGTTGTCCATCACAGCCTATACTCTTAAGAATATATATAAACCATATTATTATCATCAGATTCACTTTTAATTAGCAAAAACCGCGACGGAATATTTAATTAGCGATCAATGATTAAAAAAGGAAGTAGTCACGTTTGGGGGCTGATTTAATAAATTTAGTGTGCTACTTACTAGGTGTAATAAAAAGTTCTCGACAAAAAATAAATAAATTTACCTATATTTATAATTGATTAATACTTTATTTGTCAGTATTATCTCCTGGAAGCGTGATACACTTAGTCAAACACATTTTCAACTTTTCTAACCCTTCCGAAAAATAGGATTTGTCTAATCCCTCAAAATAAAGGCATTTATATATCTCCGATGACTTCTGAATTCCATGCAGCAATTTCTTTAAGTTGGGAAACAATAACACAGAGATATTAATCTGGAGAATACAGAGAAGAATAGTTATCCATCTCTATATTATCCAGATTAGTTAATTAGTTAATTCGTAGCGTCAATGATTTGAAGATGTCGTATAATTGCATTTTTAATTGATTACGAAAAAACACGCTACACATCTTGCGAATAGCTTTTCAACAGTTAAATGTTCATGTATAATAATCAACATACATTCATATGAAGTAGCCATAATGTCAGCTCTCTAATGCACTTTAACTTTCCGATTTTCTAACACGATATTATGGACTTTCACGACAAAGTATGTATCTTGAGTGATCACCTCAATTGGCTTACTTGTACGTTTTTCGTTATAAACGCTTGTCCGACTAGGTTTAAAGTTATTCAATCAATATCTTATGTTTGTCATCGAATATGCAGGATTTCCCATAGATAAGAATATAGCTTTTCTTTGATTTCCTGACACATTTCCTTATTCAAAAATAGAAAAAGTTATTCACTTTGACTGGTTGTCTAAACTAAACTAATTGACAGAGATCGACGTCAAATTTTACACGTATTCATATGATAGCAGTATCATATTAAAAATATAATGGCGACATTTATTATACAGCTGATAACTTTTTTGATACACCTAGTATAGTATATCAAATGTGTGTAAAAGATTAAGAGAAGACACAAAAAAAAGCCTTACAAAACTTTTTTTATTACATATTTTATTTTATAGTTTTGGAACTTGGAATTATATAAATTTTATAACAATAAATTATTATACTGCTGAAAAAACAAAGCAAAAAAAAAAAGAGGAAGAAATTCGTCTTTGAATATCTTTGATGATGATAATGAGACGATGGGCATTGTCTTATGAAAAAGTCCCGCGACATCCGATTAAGTTTTTGGTTAAATAAAGTGTTGAAATTATTGTATAACTTCTTTTTTTTTTTTTAATATAATGTATGTTAATTTGAATAATTAAAACATGAGCTTTTGTACGAAGTGAATATTTATATTTTTATTTATCAAAAAATTATATGAATTTTTGGAAAATTTTTCGGAATTTCCGTTTTTTCTTTTTTGTTGATGAGAAATTCTCATAGAGAATAAATTTTGGAATATTGAAAAAAAAAAAAAAAAACGAAGAATGTTTTAACTTATAAAAATTTTCGGTTAATCATAATATTTTTGTTTGTCTTATAAACTAATTATAATTTATAAATTAATGCATCAGGAAGAAAGAAGTAACAAAAAACTTGTAGTAATTACAAAAGAAAAAATTAAGAAAATAATGTGAAAATGGATAACATTGCAGACTAAAAAAAAAAAAAACCTATATAATTTTTCATATAACAATTATTATGAGTTTATTGATCGCACATTGACCCAAAACACATTGGATCAGAGTTGTACAACCTGAAAATTTTAATTTTCTCTTTATGGACATAACATATGGTGGTTTGGTGGTGATATGGTGATGGTGGTGTTGTTCTACCGAAAAAAGGAAAAAAAATTTAGATAGACTAACAAAAAATATAAAAAAAAAATAACAAGGCGCTCCTCAGACAAGGTGGTCTCCAATTTCAATATTGACCGCATGTCATTTTATTTACGATTCATATTTTCATTCGCGAAAATTTGCAAAAAATTTTATTCTTTATTTTTTTTTAATTATATAAATTGTTTTTTGCAATTTACGATGATTCGATTTACGATAATCGAAAAAAAAATATTACGTAATCCTTGAATGAGACAATATTGTGTATTTATAGTAATTTTATTGATTTGGTATAAGACATTTTCAAGAAATCACATAAAAGACTTTGATCCTTTTATTCCAGAAGTTCGCTATTATATTTAAAACAATTTATAGATTGATTTGTTTTGTACAAGATAATGACGATTAGTGATTCCGATCCTCGCTATTGCGGTTATGCGTTCACTTATCTTTCCTCGAAAGATTGATTCTAATCACTAATAATGGTAAAATATCCAACCAAGTTGTTCATACTAGTATATTATTATTATATTATTAATTAATCGCAAGTTGTATGAATCAACCTAAACTGCATTGAAGGCGACAGTGATTGGAGATTTTTACAAGCGATGGCTTTTTGAAAGTGACAGGATCAATAATCTGTAGCCTAATATTAATCACTTTCAAGCATGAGATGTATTAGTTGGGGTGTTAATTTTCTGTCTCACGTGGGCCGACACAAAAGGGAATATTAAACTTGGGTTTAAATGTATGAAAAATTAAAAAAATGGAAATTTTTTATGCTAACTGAAAAAAAGTCAAGTTAAATAATTATATTTCATTGGATGAGCTATCTCCGAAACCTGCAAAATTTGGTGTTAAATCGTTTGGTGTAAATGAGCGAGATGATAAAATATAGCGACCATATCTCCTGCATAATTTTGTATGAAAACGAGGGAAAAGAAATCTCCAGTTAGTGTATCTCTCTGTATCACTTGTTGTTTGGACAAATTGTCTTAGGTAATGTATGGAAAATAACAAACAATTTTCGTTTGTTGCCTTACAGAATTCTTCTGCTGAATGGATATACATTTATTATATACCTTTTTTAGGGACACCTAGGATCCACTATCGTATGATTCTTTGTTTTTTCTTATAATTTTTAAATTTGATCAATTTTTATAGAATTTTAACTCATATATTGAGCTAATTCTGTGTTCAAATGTTAAAATTTTACCCATATGCTATAACCGGGTAGTAGTAACATTTGAAATAACTTCACTTACCGCTTAACAAAATGTAATTTTCATTCGTCAACCCTCTTCACTCACGAATTACATCATAAACTAAGAGTCCTAATAATACTAATATATACTTATTTTCGAAAATGATCAGAAATATATCGATCACCACCCTTACCCTTATTTGTATCGATTAGATAAGATTTCCACCTATTACAAAAAAAACAAAACAAGTAGCAAGTACACTTTGTCTACATCATAAATTTCCAGATAAGATAATAGAATTTTCGTTTCTTATATTAAACATGATCATCATGTATTTGAACAGTGTAATGAACGTGCTCTTTTTTAGATTTAATCAACGTCAGTTTCGCTTGTTATCTTCATTACCACACAAAAGTGATCGATCAATTACGCTCGGTGCGGAAACGTGTTCTCTTTTTTTTTTTTTTGGTTCAATTAAAACCAGTAAAAGGGGACAATATGACACGACCCTAATTATTCTTTCAATCAACCCCACTCTAGAAAATTCTTCTACATAATATATTTAATATAATGGATTCGTCATCTCAGCAATATTAAAGTGTATTAAACATGCGCAGTAACACAATCAACCCCCGCAAATTTACATAAAAAAAGAAAAACTTGAATTTTGTACATTTTAAGAAATATTATATTATCCAAAATGATTTTGGACATTAAAAATATTTTTTTGTTTTATTTTCAATCAATTTTTTATCGATTTTTCATTCAAAATAATCACACAGTTCGGCGTTAGGAAAATTCAAAAGAATTGAAATTTTTTTTTTTTTTGTTAAGATCCCTGGGGATATTATTCTTTAGTATTTTTAGGATTATGTTTTAACATAAAAATTTAATTTCTTCAAATAATATATAAAATATGGAGATGTCAAAGTAGTTAATAGGATCTTGAAGAAATCAAAGGAAATATTACTTGAAATACATTGACAACACAACAGAAACCATATGTACAGGGTACGGCAGTATAGATTTCAATAACGTTCAATAGACTTTTATACTATGTGGTAGGTAAACCCGGACGACAAACCCATGTTCATATAACATAAAAATTAAATAAAATTAATCAATAAAAATTTAAAATTTCTACTTATGCAAACGAAAGATTCTAGTAAAAATCTGGAAAAGTATACATAATCAATAGTTTCTAGTTACAGCGACCGTATTTTAAGCTGAGTTGTTGAGCCTAGTTTCATCAAGTCATTGTCATTGTCAGGACTAGAAATCTATTGAATGAAAAAACTAGAAATCTAATATGACAATAAAAGTTTCATTGGCACTCGTTTCTAGTGGGATTAACAGGAAACGAGAGTACTAACTAGATTCTAGCTAATAGCTTGCTTTGGTAATTCTACTACAAGCTTCATTTCTCATTTAGTTTTTATGTAATACCTGTGATACACTGGCTCTCGTAATCATTTGCTCGTAAATGATCATTGACTCAGATCATCGGATACTTTCTTCGCTCAATGATCATTCATAACTTAATTTCACACTTAATTGACATTCAATGACAATTTGCGTAATAATCGATGCTAGTGTATAAGCAGGTATAAGCTTCGACTTGTCAAAATTGTATTTATAAACTAATAATTTGTACAATAATAAAGGAATTCTCTAAAATGCAACAAAATGCTATTTATTACAGCTTCTTTTTAATGTGACATGCGCTGAAGAAGCTCTCATCATTGATAATTATTTTACGTGAAAATTGAGGACGATTTTCAAATACAAGAAAATCATAATAATATTGCTAAAAACTTGATACTACCATCGATAGATTATCTAGTTAATGAAAATGACTAGAAAATAGTTGTATGAGAATCAAGCTGCCCTGACTATAATTCTAGTGTCTATATAAAAAAAACAGTAGTTATTTTCATTAGAAACTAGCTCTAACTCCCTTAGAATAGCATCAGAACATCTATTTTGACATGGAACTGGAAGGTCTAGTCAAAAATTTTCGACTTCAATTTTCTAATGGCTACCATATAATTGCTCAATCTAACTGGGAATCAATGGTAATGTATTCAAATTTGGTTTAGAGAATTAGCCAAAAGTCTAAGAAGAATTTAGGTCATCCAGAACTATCTTAACCAATATATCACAAACATTTTAGTTTCATACTGAAAAAACAATCACCCGGTAGTAACCACAATCAAGATGCCTATTTGGTAATCTCATATATACGCACGCCCAAGCATAAGAATGAAAATTTTTAATCCCGCTATCGAAAGGAAGTGGAAGTTTCTTTCTATTTTTTTTTTCTATATACATATTTTAAAGAAACATATTCCATTTTGTTTGATTCATCTTTAAATGGAAAATACTTTTATATTAGTGTGCACGTAAGCATATTAGAGTAGGTATATATTGTATAAGTTGTATAAACCTGAAAATATGCCGCCAAAAAATTGATTTGTATTCCAAAAAAGAAAAAAGAAAAAAATAATGCACAGATGTTGGGATGGTAGTGATCTTAAAGGTAGATGATACCATCTTCATCATCATCATCATCATCATTCTTTATATATTTAAACAAAAGTCAAAGAAATAAAAGTTTGATTGAATAAAAATAAGGATATTGTAATTGTATAAGTATAAGGAATAACAAAGATGTTGAGATCTTATATGAAGTGTGCCCAAGTGTCATATTATATATGAGCGTTACAATGTTGATTTAGTTTGTATTTTTCAACAAACAAAAAGAAAAAGACAGCTACAAACAATATTCGTCTATACGGAATTGAAACCGAAAAAAAACCGCAGGTGTTATCTCAAAACAACAGTCAGTTTATGCCCAATTTGGTGGATCAACACAACACCATGTATAAAAAAAATATTATATGTACATGAAATTTTCTTTTCTTTCTTTTCTTGGGGGACCATATGGATATGTGCAAAGACATGCATTCATACTATTGCTTTTATTATTACTATACTCTTTTTATTTGATATTCATGAAAGATCTTAAATGGAAGTTGACGTGATCAGGGCACAAGCCGATATATTGTAGAGGTAAAGCAAATTTTTGGTCATATAAAAATTTTATTGGATTTGCTTCATTTAATTCTTTAACGAAAAACTTTCGGATTTTGGTTACTAATAAAAATTAAATATTGGGGGGCTTTGTGTTTCTTGATAACTAATTTTTAAATGAATTGTTTTTACAACTATAATATTATCGCGACATTATTATGACCACAAGAAAAAAAAACCAAAAGAAATTATAGTTGTTCGTCGAAGAATTAAATTTCAAACCAAAATATCGTAAAGAAGTTGGACATTTTTTTTTGTTGCCATCACAAATTAACAAACTTATTTAAAAAAAAAAAGTTAATTTATTTATGGTTGTGATAAAAAAAGATATTCACGAGGACATATGGAAATGTCTTCTTCAAATATGAAATACGAAAATATTCAGAACTAGCTGGTACCCGTGCTCATGTTATTCCTAAAGGCCAATCTCCACACAGCCGACAACCTATTCGGATGAAAGTATGGGATACACTTATGCAAAGTTTGGTTAAACAGAAAAGGAGAAACAATCATCCTACTAATTTTGTCGGCTTCTGCATTTCTGATTTCCCCATCTGATTTTCGATCTGCAGATGATTCCCTTCAAAATCAGATAAGCATGTTTATCTGATTTATATGGGACTTCATCTGCGGGTGCATCATACTCTCACAATAATCACACACGATATCGTCGCACACTACCAATTTTTCTAAATTTTGTTGGGAGACTCAGATGTTTTTATTCGATCAATCCTTGCGAAAATTGCAAAAATTCATCTCTTTCTAGTTTTCTGATTTTTCCCGTCAGAATAGGATGTCGGCTGTGTGGAGATTGGCCTTAAAATATAAAAGTAAATTTAATTTCTGCAGTTTTGAAATTTCCCCTGTCCTCCTATGAAAAATTAATTCACACACCTAATATCATATTAAGAATTAATTCAAGTGCCCAATATCAATAAGAATTTAAATTGTAGATGACAAAGAATGTCTATAAAAAGTTCCTTTGAGATTTGTAATTATATTTCCTTTAGTAATTTCTTATTTTTAAACGCAAAATATATTTTTTTTTATATATATAAAACTTCAAGAAGAATTTTTAACTTATTGAAAATTTTTGGTTCTCAACGTCGAAGATAAATGTTATAAAACTGTGCTAAGGAGTTGGCATGCCGAGTTCTCCCAACTGTGTTCATAATGGGATTTAAAAATTTTATACTTGAAATGTTTTCTTTTTTTTTGTTTTGTTAAAATTACATTTTTAGAAAGAAATGTTTATAAATATTATAATTTTCCCAAAAAAAAGCGCATTTTTTATTTAAATTGAAAAAAAAAAAAAAAAAATTTATTTAATTATGTATAATACCAGAAAAAAAAGAAGAAATCTGCGCAAAGATCATTAAAAATGAGATCTCTTTTCCAGCAAGGTTTTTTTTTCATGATTTTTGGTTTTTTTTTTTTTTTATTATTGGGGAATGTCTTGTCTGGAAGACGTCTAGCATATTTTAACATTTTACATATTAGAAAAATAAGTGACTGTGGCATATAAAAAAAAAAAAAAAATACCATGCATGATATTTTTCTCTTGTTGGAGGACTGGTTCTTTGAATATCAAGCGACAAAAAGAACACAACGAAGAAAGCACCAGCAGCAGCATAAAAAAAGAAACCACGATTTTTGTGGTTTTTATTTCTCTTATATGTAAATATTTAAAAAAAAAAAAAAAAAGATATAACAAATCGCACATATCAATGAAAACGAATGTGGTAAAAAACTTGTATCAGATTTATTCGGATATAAAAGCGTTAAAAAAAAAAACGATGAGAAATGAGGATATATACACATGTTCACCTCACCTCCTCCTCTTGTGAATATTATTATTTAAGAAAAATTATTGTAAATTTTATGAGACATCCATTCATTATTCGCCTTGTGGAATCGATGAGACAAGTGGAATTCACTTGATTGAATTAAATCCCTATAGTATGTCTCCAACATATAAGAGTATGTAGTGTGTAGTAGGGGATAAGTCCTAGAGTGTCGTTTTTACCAGTTGTTTCTTTTTTTTTTTTTGATATTCATTTGGTAAAAAAAGTGCAATAAATTATATACGATTTGTTTATTTCTTTTTTTTCGGATTTCCTTCGGAATTAAAAATTATTTGCAAGAACAAAAAAAAACAACAATAAGAAAACTTCCGGCGGACAATTATGACGTAAAATTCATCAATAAAATTGATTCATTTATTGAAATTGATTATTTATAGTTTTTTTTTTATGAAATTTAATTTCTTAAAAATACAAAAAAAAAAATTTAGATAAAAAGAAAATCTCTTTCCCCTTGCAATAATTTTAATAAATAGAGTAAGTGTCCCTATTTTCGATCTAATCGATGAATAATTTCATAGAAATTATTACGGGTATTCACTCTTCATCATTATATTGTGGTCTTATATCGTTGTAATACTAAAGCCATATAAGATGCGTTTTGCTTCACATTGCTCTGGTACGGATCAAACCAAGATGTGAAAAAAACTATAAGGAACAAGAGAAACAAAAAACTTAGATATTGATTTAATATATTCAAACCACATGATAATTAAACGTTGTGTAGAAAATAGTTGAAAACAATTTAAGAAAATGCGAATTTATAAAAAGTACTAGCAGCCCGTGCCGGCTTCGCACGGGTGGACATTTATTTTTTAAACATTTTGGGATAAACGTAGAGTAAATGTATCTTTTTGCAGGACTTTATTTACATTTTTGTACATTTTTATTTTATGGCTTAAGTAATTTAATTTTGTAGAATTTTGTGGAAATTTACGGAGATAGAGAGAGGGGTAGTCTGGGGTCCCACCGGCGAGTCCGCTGAGGATCCGAGCGCCTGGCGCCAGTCTGGAGACTATAGAGGCCCTACAATGGATCAATGGTACCCCAGCCGTCGCTAATGACACTGAATATCGGGTGATTGAAAGCAATAGTCGTAAAATCTCAATTAGGGTCTTTGTGCATGAAGTTAGACTACAGAGAATATTAGACGCGACAGACATAAATGTGAGGATTATTGGATACAGATGTATGCGGAATTACATTATTTAAGTTTTAGTATGGATTCCTAATTTTTTCTAGTAATAAATATAGCCCATGTTACTCAAGGATAATGTAGCATTCTAATGGTGAAAGAATTTTTTAAATCGGTCCAGTAGTTTTTGAGTTTATTCGTTACAAACATACATACAAAAATACAAATCTTTCCTCTTTATAATATTAGATTAGAGGTTAGATGAATCGATTTAAAAGGATTTTCAATTTATACTTTTCATATGTTTAAATAAAAACTTTCATAATCATCAGGACAGGAGGACAACATTCAAGTAATAAAAACACAAAACAGTCATCTATTGACAAAAAAAAAATGGAGTAGGAATTTTTTGTCCAAGTAAAAAAGGGTGTATGTTGTTGTTGTATTCAATGCAAAATTTTGCTCAGGTCTGAAGCAAAAGAAACGCAAACTCTGGTTTCCCTTAAATATGGACAATGAAAACAATGTTTTCGCTGCAAATCCTCGGAAAAACCATAATTTGACTCCAACCAGTCGTCAAGCTCTCTATCATTCATTGTTAGAACTCAACAGCAACGGCAAGTTAGGGCTTGGCTCAATCGAAATTGTTGCCAATAAATTCACAGCATCGAAGAAAGTTGTGACAAAAGTTCAAAATATGGTAGATTAATTTAATTTCTAGCGCGAGGACAGCAAGAAAGAATATTTGTTTCTTGAAAAAGTTTTTTTTTTTTCATTGAACCGCTTTTTCCCGTGTGTGAATCTTAGTTTCCTTATAGGTAGTTTTTATCTGTCGATTATTGAGATACTATACTACTTGTATTTACCTTAAACGAGAAATTCTTTTAAAATTTGATATAATTAAGAAAAATTTCGATACGGTGAAAGACCACCCATCATCAGTTAGCGGAATTCGATATTTACAATGCAATATAAAAAAGTACATAATTGTAAGTCTTGTGCGGGTATTACACTTCACACAGTAGATTACTATGATTATACGCTGTTTATATGACGGGGGAAAAACGCTAATAAATATAACGAATTTTATGAATAGTGTGTACACTTTCTGTGTAATATGATTACTGATATTTATTAAAGTTCTGAACACTTAATAAATTAATAAGATATTAAAACTGTGGTTCAGCTGACTTTAGGTCCAGTTTTTATTCAATATTTTTTAACTAAGAAAATAGAATTTTCTTCTTTTTTACTAGTTCAACGGCTTCAATTTCATGACCAGACTACGGAAGCCAGTTTTTGAAACCAACCGTATTTATATGAATACATATTTCAGTTTCCTTTGAAAGATAATCGTATTAAAGTTTACCAAACAATGTTTTGAAGAAAATTTGTAAAACTGTTTCTATGTGAAAGATGATTTAAAATCGATATTATTTTTCGCATTTCATGTAATTTTTTCTCATATTTTCAACGATATATAAGTCGTTAAAATAAGTGTATTGAAACTTTTGTTTAAACATATAAGAAGCTGAACAAATATGGAAGCCAATTTATCTTAATGGTGGCAAATTCTTGTTTATGAAAAAAATAATGTTTTAACTCAAATATATTCATCATAATTCTCTTGTATTTATGTGGTAATAAAACTAAATTAAATCACACTGTTTTACTACGATTCTGATTGGGATTACTCATACGTCCAATAATGCTCGTAAATATTTATGATGTCTGCATAACTTGATGGCATACAGTATATATAGACTTCCGTACTGTTACGTATTGTACAAATTCAGACTTCGAAAAAAAACCATACTTTTTTTTGTTACTAAATTAAATTAAATAATAAATTTACTAAAAGTAATAATTCTTTAATAAAAAGATTAACCATGAAATCGATCTAAATTTTATTGATTTATTCATTTTTCTTCTTTTTTTTTTGTTTCGGGGAAGAAATCAATTCAATATTTGTAAATCAACCCTATTTAAGAAATTTAAGAAGTTTTGCGGTTAATTCCAAACTATTGTGGGTTAGAGACCCGTGTTATTCGTGAGGAATCATAAATTTAGACAAATTTATTTAGTTTCCCTCATTTTTATAGAAAATTTATTTGATTGAGCTGGGAATAACAAAAAAAGAAACAGGGAAAATTCCCTTCAAATTGATTTAGCGTACAATTTTTATTACTCGTAGAAGTGTGGATAAGGGTCACGTACCATATCGTCGTCTACTGGAATCGGATAGTTTATTTTCCTTCCTTCACCTCAGCTCAACAACAGAAACGCAACAACATAATAAATTATATTCAATTTCAAATTCGTCCAAAATTCTTGGTTTTTATGGAACATTTTTCGGGCTAGTCCGGCTAGAAAAAAAAGCTACCGAATAAATTACAAGAAAAAAATAATCTCTTATGAAGTCATTGTATTTACACAAAAGTAAAAAAATGTTTTCAATTAGTATTTTTTCAAAATTAGGAATTAAGTTTTGGTATTTTGGAAGTTGTGATTTTTAACACTTCAATAAAAACATAAAATCAATTAACTTGCAAATATCTTCAAACAACAACAACAATTTTTCGGTCAAACAAAATATTGTTCATTTAAATACGTTTTAAAGACTTCATTGTATGACAATATTTTTATACCCTATGTTAGGTTGACTTGGTTAATCCTTAACTCGAGTTGGTATTGCATTTCAGCAAAATCGACCAGCGAGGAGCGAAGTTATAAAGCAAAAACAAACACGGTGACCAGAAAGTTTTGTTGTTTTTCAATGAGTTTTCAGATTTAAGAGGAACGTTTGTTTGAGCAATTTTGTCTAAATTATTTACATATATTGAGTACATAAATAGGCGATAATGTGTCAAATTTAGTTTAAATTGGTCAAAGGGTACCAGAGAAAAAAATAGTTATAGGAAAAAAAGCCTGTTCATAAAGTTTTTTTTATGTATAGTATTTTTAAAACTAATACACCGATTTGAATAAAATTTAGCGTACCTGTGAAGTAGAGCAAATTTGAAAAAGAAATAATAAAGTTATGCATAAAACGCCTTGAAATATTATTAGTTTTGGTTGTTTTTCTGTCCCACTTCTGCCCATAGGGCATCAAAAATTGGCTATAGGTCGATTTTCAGTTACTATATGTTTTGAAGTAACATTAAACTGAAAACTGTTTGACTTACGATGATTCTTTTAGTAAGTTTTTGCTATAGAGATAATATATGTCAAACCATGTTGCTATTTATTAAACTAAACTTGCCTAAAGATGCGTTCAAATTACTTCTTTTAAAATCTGTACACAAGAAACGTTAATATGTTGAGATATGTTCCAACATCATAATTTTTTGGAAATCAACCTACAAACCAATGTATTATAACGAAGTTATCGAAAGATTATTCGATTTCTGTACAGCAGATTTTCATTCACCTAGGATGCTAAAAAGTATAATTTGTACCGAACTAAAATTTGAGTCATCTTTCATTATGGTGTGAAAACATGATCCATACTTTATGTCGAACATTCCAGAATAAAGAATTTCATAAAAATGTACCTAATAATGAGTTTAGTGTAGACGACGACTTTTAATCTTTGTCCGCCATGAAAAAAAAAAACGACAAAACTTTATGATTATGTTGGCTTTTATAATTTCGTTCCTCTTTATTGATTTTGCTCAAATAAAAATTGAGTTAAAGAATGCGTTTTTGACCATAAACAGGGCAGCAAATTAAGGCACATGCAAAAATCGAAATAACTTTCCTTGTTCTGTACAAAAATTTAGTGCTTTTATGGAGTTATTAATATATAATGACCAAAGCAATATATTGGCAGACTACAATAGGATATAAAAAATATTATTCGTTTCACTGTAAGACGGTGTTTTTTTCGTACTAGATTTAAGAATATTTATTTTCTCATGATTTTATTTCTAAAGTATTTAAATAATTACAATAACACAACAACAACAAAAAAAAACACTTACCTGTAACATTGAATAATGAAATTAGAAATAAAATAGAAATAAGCGTTGGAGCGATTTTTTGAAATGTATGCAGTAAAATTCGTCGCCTTCCTGGAAGAAAAATGTAAAAAAAGAAAATTAAGAAAATTGAAAATAACATAAAAACAACAACATTAAAATAAATAAGTTTAAATTATGGAGACGACATTTTTTTTTTTTTTTTTCTTAAATTGAAAGAAATTAAATGTTAGACCATATTTATAGTTAGTTAACTATTTCAAAGTTTTAAGTGCACGACATTTATTAACGGTAAAACTTACAATAAAAACAAAATAATAGAAAACTGACGAATGAAAAAGTTGACATCATTCGAAAAAATCATCTTGTTGGCTACTTTTTTAGAGACGGAAATAATCAATTGGCTACAGTACTAGAGTGGCCCCAACAACATCACGAGAAATATTTATAAGAAAATTTACAAATAAGTGTTGAGCGACTTTTTTTTTTTTTATAAATATCATTGTTCCAAGAATAAAAAAAAAAAAAAAACATCCAAGTGTTTTTAAAAAATGTTTATCATGAAATTTTTCTCCAGAGTTTTGGTCAAAATTGTGTGGATGAAAAACTATACAAAAAACAAAAAAACACAGACGAAATAACTCGCGATGTTTAAATAATAATAATAGAAAACCAACCTGATTAGTCTGATATCACACTTACCCATCATACGGGACCGGTGACTACTCTTGTCACCATTTCACATTTCAAGAAAAAATATATATCCAGAAGAAAATAGTGTTGGGAAAAAATTAATATATTGGGTCGAGTCAGTATATTATTGCCATGACAAACGCTTATTGATTACATCCAGAACTCTTTAGTGCTTTTGACTGAAAATTCTTATTGTCAGTAGTAAAAAATCTTTTAAGCAAAACAAATATGGACATAACTATGTCCATGCACTTCTTTTTTTTTACACAAAAACGCATTTTTTAACACCCATCAGAAATGCTCTGTTAAATGTTAGCCAACAAAATTTATGCTGAAAGTTCAGTAAACATCTTATCCTCATAATTGTATCTAAACGATTTGCTAACTCTAATCGCTATAAAGCACTTTCAATACCAAGAAGTGCTGAATTTGTGCCATGAATTTTCATCATTAATATTGTTCAACCAGAAATTGTACAGTGTCCTTATGAAAGGTTGAAGTTCCTTATCTTGTAATATGAAACTTCTTTTAATACTGCCAAAATACGCTTAATAAACTTTTAACTCTGGAGCCGCAAAGCACGTTAGAAAAACGGTAATTATTTATGAGTCGTTTTAATTTGAATGAAAATTTTCATCAAATTGGTTAAGTTATTCGAAATCAAGAATAGTTAATATCTCTTCTATATTTTTTTTCCCATTTTTCGTCTTAGTGTTTTCATTTGATTTTTCACGGAAAGTTCCTAAATTGCAAAATAACACGAAACTAACAGAAACAAAAAAAAAAAATAAGTTGAGAATATATTTTAAAAAGAGGCCAACCGAAAATTAAATGTTCCAGCTAGAGAAAACAGTAGAAACTAATTATGTACTGTCACCGTACTACTTCTTCTCCAGCAGTATGTATGGACGACATTAGCCCCAAAAATATGATATGGATCAATTCAGTTAACGCGTTCTTATCTTAAAATCATTATTTTCATGATTTAGAATAAAATTCTCTTTATATTTAATTTCAATTTATGTTAATTCGATATATATATACGTTAATCTTTTCTTTAGGTAGATGAAACCCCTTCATATACCACTTTTGTGCCCTGTGTGAGCGAGTTTCTTCTTTCTTCTTCAAATAACCAAAAAAAAACAAAAGGAAAAACAGCCATGAATCTTATATATATTAGCAGCCTGACAACAACTGTCCAGCAACAAAACTTTTTGATATATACATTTTCGAATTTTTTGGATGATGGTGACGACGATGACCACGATGGGCAACCACAATGGTTTTAGTTTAAAACCAAAAAAAAAAAAGTATTTCTTTCATTTTTTTTTTGGTTTTTGAATAAGAATATTAAAAAGTATTGTTTCATGGCATTTTAACACGACAGGTGAGCCCAGTCAGGCATTAAATGATTTCAAGAGGTCATTTCTATGTTTTATAAGTTTTGGATTATGTTTATATTAACTGAAAAAGAGAGTAAATTGAAATTATATTATATATTTATGATTTATATGGAGATATGTTTCTTTTTTCTGTTTGTTATTGTTTTTATAATGAAAAACACGCAGATTTTTAGTATTTAAATCTTTTCTTTTTGTACTGTATTGTATATGATGATGAATCGATTATAATTTTCATATAATACTTAGCAACACACTAAATGAAGTTAATATATATTTTATATAAGAAGAAAATTTCATGTTTTATGAAATTTATTTTAATTTACACAAAAAAGAAAATCCATTATTATTGTACAAATTAGGTATCAATATGAAAATGAATGAAGAAATTAATGTTTGCGTTCCTGAATAATTTACTAATATAAATTATAATTAAAAAACATTAATTTAAGCAAGAATAAGAAAATAAAAAAAAAATTTATAGAGTCAACAGTTTTAATCTAAATCTTGATTTAAGAAAAATATACATGAAAACATTGAAATTTTTATATTTTTTATTGATTAACAACTCTTTCTTTTGTTGCTGATAAGAAAAGAAAAAAAAACACAAGACGAATAATTTGCATATCAATTTACAAAGGTTAAATAGATTAATTATAATGTCATTTTTTTATTAGAAAAATTAAATCCATAAACTATATAGATAGTTAATTAAATTTATTAATCAATTATTTATAAAAAGAAAGAAAAAAATCGTACAAGAGAACATTGAATTTCAGATTAAATTTGTTCTATAATTTTCTCATATGACTTTGTATTTAACTAGTTACATTATATTAGGTACAAACGCTGATTTAGTGAATGCAGTCCACGATTTTCTTATAGTGGATTCATCATTCACGGCAAATATAGTCAAAGCAATTGATTGGAGATTATCGAACATTAGTGAAATTGTTGATGACCTGCGTACTCGCGATGACGACATTGACAAGCTCTCTTCAACTTGTCAAATAATACACCACGACCTTTCCAAATTAATAAAGAAAACACGATACAGTTTGAATCCAAATTAAACACCCTTCAGAATGATGTCTCTGAATTTATGTGTACTTCAAATTCATCATCGCCTGTTGCCAGTGACGAGTGTCACGTGAAATTTATTATCGCTGAAAAGTTTGATACCTTGCTAAATCACTTTTAATCTTATACATCTGTAATATCATTCAACACTGCTGCCTTTACAGAATTGAAAAATGCAACTTCCAAACTTGCTCTATCTAATGACAAGAATAATAATAGGCAGGTTACAGTCACTGACGTTTCCACTTGCATAGATCTAGCCCCTGAAGCCACCTTATGTGGACCTCCATTTACTTCTCCTAATAACAAGGTTAATTTGATTAATGATAATATTGGGGATAGCAAAAACAAAAAGGAAAAAAAACATTATTGGTAAGGTTATTTAAAATAAAACTACCTATAAAAGTTTGAATATTATTAAAAATCGCATAGCTTCTAATATTAAAAGGAAGGAATGTCGCCGAGTTAATTATTATAATAAATAAAAACTTAGTAACTATTTCCTTTTAGCCACATTAATATCCTATCCTGCTAAACCCGCAGTTTTGCTCGTGTTATCCTTAGAATAAGATTCAAAAAAAAAAAATATTCATTGGAGGAGACATATTCTATCTTCTATATTGTACTATCCAGAATATACATTCCCTATTTCATGACATTTTTCTGTTTTGGTACACTGCAACCCCCACTGAGTGAAGATATATCGTGTATCTTTTCAGTTCGCCTATTGCAAATGTACAATCCAAGTTTCATGAAAATCCTACCGAATTTTTTACTTTTTTCTATTTTAACATTACGGACAAGCATGGTGATAGGCCTCGTTTACATTTGACATTTATTCCATAAATTTCCCCATGTAATGCTTTTTATATGAAATTAGACGTTTTCTTAAATGTCAGAGAGTTTTATTCTGTAGATAAATGTCAGAACTAAACAAGGCTTTTTATATAAGAAATATCATATTTAATCGAGTGTATTGTATCGAAACCGTTTAATAAAAAAAAAGCTTGTTGTGTACGAAAGTTATAGTATTTATAAATAATTATTGATGAAAAAGATTCAGACAAAATATTTCCTAATAGTTCAAAAACCGCAAATACATTGTAGAAATTTCTGTGTTTTTAAAAATTTTTGTAATAATACAATTTGGTAATTAATTTATGAGATTTGTAGATTTTTTCAAGTGTAACGAAATTCCAAATTCCTCAGTCTTTCGTTCAAAATATTTTCAATTGCGAACATAATTGAAAATTTCTAAAAATATATTGTCGAAATTTAATTTAAAATGATATTTTAATTAATTAAAAATATAATAAAATTATTTGAACATCTTAAATCATCTTAAAACATCGAAATGTTCAAAAAACTTGTTAGGGTAATAAACCTTTACAAGTTCTTTCTGTCTATGTATGTAAAAGAAGGCGGAAGGACTTAAAAAGATTAATAGACATTTAGTCCTTTAGATTAATTAAAGGATAAGAAGAATAATTTCTTTCAAATAAGTATGAAGAATTATTATATTTCATAAAGTCTATATTGTCACGTTTTATGGTTATTAACTTAGTAAAATTTCCTCTTCAAGAGAACTGATGCAAAAAGAAAATTCTTTCTTTCTATATAGTTGTGCAAAAGTACAAGTATAATTGAGTAGATCGAAATTGAAAGACAGATATTGTCAGCATTTATAAAATATTGAGGAAATCCTTTCAAGAAGCATTCATGATGTTAAGTAAATAAAAAAAAAGAAAGCATGTAATTGCATTCCAAGGAAAAATGTGTTTTTTTTTGCAATGAAATATGGAAAAAAATTCTTTTGCTACAACAAAAGAATGGCGGATTCTATTAATATCGAAAATGTACTTTATTTTTAGGAAGTTATTTTTTCTTTTTTTTTTGGAATAAAATAGCATTGATACTTGATTCCAAGAACAAAATTTCTTTTCAAGTTATTTCAAAGATTTACAGAAATTGGAGCTGTTCAAAAGTGAATGAAAAAAAAAACCAAAACTAATAATGTTTCAATGTTTTTTCGGCAAAACATTGTTACCTCTTCTTAAATTCTGATCTTCTCTAATTCACATATAGAGTCTGGGTCCTAATAATATAAATTTATTCTGCAAATTTTATCCAAATTGGTGTATAATTTTTTTTAAATAAATTGAAAAAACTTAATGGACAAGCTTATTTTTATTTTTTTTCTACAACTATTTCTTTGTTCACTATCCTTCGATCGATTTTACTCAAATTTAACATAATATAGTCTAGTTATGAGAACAACGTATTTAATTAATTTGAATGAAATTGTTGAAGAAATTTTCCGATTATATCCAAAAAACAGAAAAAAAAAACAAGAAAACTTTGTGGTCTTCCTGGTTTTTACTTCATAACTACACTCGCCCTGGACCGATTTTGCAATATGAAATGCAATATCAAATCGATAAGTTAAGGAGTAACTATCGCACATTGTAAATCGTGTAAACGGACGGACCGACTTCAATGGGTTAGCACAATCACAAGAATCTAGTAGAAAATATGTGATCAATTATGAAATACCAATCAAATTGATAAAATACTTAAAAACTACAATAATATGCATATTGAAAAGAGTCTTGGATGTGGCCTACGCTGCAAAATTAGAGTTTAGTTGTAACAAATATGGCAGCTTAACTTGCTTTCATATTAAATCTATTTCGAAATAGATTTGAAGTTGTACTTTAAAATGAAAATCAAGCTTTTTTAAAAATGCTAAATTTTACTGCATCATAAACTTTCACATTCCAGAAATAACGTGAGTGAGTCCAAGGACCCAAAAACCTTGTATTCAATAATGATATTCTAATTGCAATACATAATATTATGATTCATAATTACATGCCATTTTAAGGATACCAAAAAAAAAAAAAAAATCCTCCAACAATCTGGCATTTGGATTTTCTGGAAAGATCTCTTGTTGCTTTTTTTGTGTCTATTTATTGAAGCATATGTTCTCTAATATTTTCCTCCTTTTTAGAAGATGCACGCGCCTATATCTTTTGGTATTTCTCTCAAAAACCTTGCAGCCGTAGCATGCGCTTTTTTGACAGAGTAACCAAAAAAGAAGAAAAAAAAAGGGAAAGCAGGTGGTAAAAACGGATGCGGCAGTTTTTAAGTTGTATATATTTTTTTCTTCTTTCATTTCAAGAAAGAAAAAAAAATATTGTTTTTATTGTACACACACGTTCTTTTCCACGGTAAACATATATTCGAATGCAACGTGGCATATACATATATTCGGATCCAAAAAAATGAGCGCCCATGAGGATAGACAGATGAATATCGGTTGCCCAGGTAATGCAAATATGGGAGAGTACGTGTTGTTTTTCTTTTCAAAATATGTGTACACAAAAAAAATGGGTCCAAAGATGAAAAATTAAATTATATTTGGCTATAAGGAAAAGTTGAATAAGAAAACAGAAGAACACGAGAGAAGTATGTTGTACCTATATAACGGGTGATTCATCATGAGGTCCATGAATATATTTCGAAATAAAATACGTAAAACTGAATGTCATGGTGAAAACTTCATTAAGAACTGAAAGAACAATCGATACCATTTATTTTTAACGGTAGCACTTGATACTCTTCGGGTTATTCATCATGGCAATTTAGCTTATTGACGTATCCATTTAGCCAGAAATAGGGCTCATCGCGAATTAGTCTTTCCATGATAATACCGATTGAAGTACCTCACGATGAATCACCCGTTAGTTTTATTTCATAAATATATGGATTAAATCGTTTCTTAATAAAAATTGTATCAAGAAATATTATAACAACAGGTTTTCATTAATGTTATCAGATTGAAAATTGTTAAATAAAAAAAAAAACTTATTAGGGTCTTCTGATATTTCTAGCACTTCTTTAAGTACATCTTTAGCGTATACAGATGATGTGTCCTTTGGAATTTTGACATCTGTCGTGTGGACTTGAAATTGAATACGGATGAAAATTTTGTAGAAAACTTTAAATTTTATTTTTATTTTTTTGGGTTTTATAACATATTTCTTTCTTCCAATTATTTGTATGATATTAAATAGAGTGGGGGTGCATATTTTTATGAAATAAATTTGAATAAGCAAAATGCCTTTTTTACTTGAAGACGAGCCAAGAATTCGAATAAGATTTCAACGCCTTTATTTTGCTTATAAACAATAATTATTCATCTAAACTCAAATGCAATTATTTGTTAATTTTTAAACAATTTCAATTAAGTAAATCATCCGTCTTAAAAAATTTTAAAATCAACATATTTTGAAAACAGGAATGGAATCGTATATTTCGATTTGGACCCAATCGTAACAAAAAAAAAAGGCAATGGCATTACTTTTTCGATTCGATTTAGTCGCACAATCGAATTACACGATTAAACTTCATTGTACTTTGACTTGCTTCAATTTTGATACATTATTACGCATATAACGTCTGTTAACAGATAGAAAAAGTTGAAAATCATTTGACGGTGAAGTTGAAGTTGGTAGTAGCCTAGTTGCTACTTTTGATTCTCAACTTTGTTAGATCATGTTTACTGTACTGTTATTATTGCTCAAAGACAGATGTTTCTAACAAAATATCCTTCAAACAATTCAAATTCATCATTTTAAAACCTTCTTCTTCATATATCTATGACAATAATAACCAATTTGTGAAAACATTCATCTATCCGAAGTTAGTTATTCCAAAAAGGAGCACTACCCAATATAAAACTTATCTGGATGAACATTTTCTCAAACAGATAATTTATATGATGTAGCATTGTTGAGTACCATTCACATCTAACGACATTGGATTTTTATTTACGGTGATATCTCAAAGACAATTTGTATGTCACCACAACTAGTAGCAACTATTGGAATGAATGAAGATATAAATTTAGGTGCATCCTACTTGGAGAATTTGCAGAAACAAGAACTAGATTATAGGACAGTAAAAATCTTTGTCTGGACACATTTGACGGGTACAAGAATATTGAATCCCAGAACATTATAGTATTTAAATTGTGCTTATTGGAACACTCTGTAGTTTCTTGAATATTTTAATTTCGAATGTAAAACCCCAAATATTTATGGTATTATAAGAAATAAGAGTGTCTGGAAAATGCAAAATAAAAATGTTAAAAAAATTGGAATTGTAAATGCAAAAATAACAGAAGTACAAAAAAAAAGAAAGATTGTTAAGATAGAAATAATAGAACATGAATTCGTCTTTAAGAATGAAGAATTGTACCGTAACTGCGCTCAAAAAAAACCGAAAAAAAGTTCACATTGAAGAAGAAAATTGTATTATTCTCAGTTTTTTTTTGTATTGTATTTTAAAAGAACTAATTTTTCTTTTTTTTAGGTAAAAATTAGTTTTTTTCCATCAAAAACAACGTTTAGATATCAAAATGTGAGATTAAAAGCATAAATGTCCAAATATTATTTAATCCAATTCAACTGTTTATCCATTTTGACAATAATCCAAATTTAATTCGATTTTATGTAAATTTTCCTTGATTTTTTTTTTTTGATGCCTTTAAGAATTTATCGAATCTTGAATTTTGATCTAATGAAAATTATCAATATTTTAGAAATGAAATTGCTTTTAATCACAATTGTTTTTTTTTTTAACTTCTATACAAAGTATATAAGTTACTGAAATCATAATCGAAATAAAAATCGTTTGCAATCATTTTTATCCAATGTCTGACTGTTCGTCTGTGATAGGCGATTTAAACGAAAAATTGGTAGGAGCGGTTTTTTTTCCACATGAGAACCATTCTATCAGAAGTTGGGGTAGCTGCCGAACGAAAGTTATTTACCGATTTCAATGAAATTTGGTACAGGTAATTTTTTCAATGAAAGAAAAATTGTGTCGGAAAATCAACTGAATCGGACCACAACTTCGGGTAGCTCCCAAACAAAATTCGGATCTTTTGTATGAAATGAAGCGATTTCCTAAGTTTCCTTCCATATTATCTTCATAAATTTTAGTTCGGATAACTGACAAACGGGTTACTCGATTTTAGTGAAATTTGGTGAATTCGTTGGCTGCACGTAGGGTAAGATATCCGTTGTTTTTCGGCATGATCTAAGGAAGGATACGGGTCCTACAGAACGAAATCCTTTTGGCAGAAGTAAATTTTCAAGGAATATTTATAAAATCTTGTTGCATTCGGATTCAAATGATGAAGACACATTACCCAATAGTATAATAAGTTAGAAACTTAGTTTCAAAATAATTTTCAAAAAAATTCTACTAAGATTAACTTGAAAAGGACCGAATGAAGGGAATTATAAGAAAGGACGATAAGGATAAAATAATATATCAAATTAAAAATTTTGTTTCGAAGCAATTATCAGAAAATTCAGGATAATTAATAAAAAATTAAACAGCAACTTTATATAAAAGGACGAAAAGGACTAAATTTCCACATTTTATAGTTGTTTTAAACATTTCATTGGGAAGTATAAATTACTTAGATATATGTATGTATAGAAGTTTCAATAGTGGTTTTGTACTATAGCTTGTTTTTTTCTGAAATACTTCCAATGTTTAAATTTTGCCGCTTTTTTTTCTGTTTAAAAACAATTATTGATCTTATTTCTCGATTTTGAAAATTCCTTATATACATGTGTGTGTGTGTGGGAAAAAAACTGTATGGGAATTTTCGAAGAAAACACAATTTTTTATAAATGAATCATTTAAGAAAAATAATAAAAAAATAAAAACGAATACTAATTTTACATATTTTTTAAAGGTATGTAATAAATATAGAAAAAACGTCATACAAATATTTACTTTCTATATCAGAGATCCGGTGCTGGTGACTTGTATAGTTAAAAAAATACCTTGAAATATGAAGAAACACCTCTTTATCGTTATCAAAAACATAAAAAATGTTGTGAATATCATTTTTCTTCAGAAAATTGACATATTTTCTAATTGATTCATTGATAAAATTCAGGTGAAGTTTTATCTATACGAAAAACTGTTCCAAATATGGAATTTTCTGATATTGCAATGTTATCTAATAAACCTGTTAGTAAATAACTAGAATTGAGAATACTCTTTTAATCATGTTTTGAAATTTTATTTCCATGATGGAATTGAAATTAAAATGAAAGTGATTTTAAACTGATCGCTAAAAAGTATTGGGTGTATGTGTTGAAAGTTTCGTATTTGTAACTATAACTGCATAGCTATTACATGCACAATTTTGACAGTGACAGCTATTGTATGTTGAAGAGCGTTAAAGAATCTATCGTATTTGATCTGTCATACTGAACATTAGTAAGATGAAGGCGTCGAATTACGTGCCAACAAAACAGCATTTGCAGAAATCTTTGATTTTGTACTTTAATCATTTCTCTTAGAAACTTATCCTGTGCATGCTGCAGCGATTAGAGTCTGTCAACAAAGGTTTGCGCGGTTTAGAAGTGGTGATTTTGATGGTGAAAACAAAGAGTATCCTGTCCAGAAGAAAAAATTTGAAAATGAAGAATTGGAGGCACTAGTCGATCAAGATTCAATTCAAACACAAGAAAAACTATTTGGAAAATGTTGGATGGGAAATCTTACCGCACCCACCACATTTCCAAGACCTTGCTTCTTCTAATTACAACTACGAATAACAATCCTTTTTCAATTCCATTTAATCTCAATCGAATTACTTAATTCAATACAATTTAAAAGCATACATTACTTTTTTATACAGGAAAAACTTGGGTTAATTTCGTAAAACTAAGAAAATTAGCTTGAAAATTATTATGTATTAATTATTAATTTCGAATTGTTCAAAATTTTATTTTTCTTCGATACCTGTTAAGGAATAGGACAAATCATAGATTGTTGCTTTTTTGATGATTATATGATTACACAAGAAATTTTAAAGCTGCTTCTGAACGTTCATTGATTTTTTTCACATAAATAATTGTTGTTAATTGAATTTGAACTGCATTTTTGTGTAAATAATAATGCGAAAGAGGACAAGGCTGTTCTACGAGACTGTAGTGCCATTAGAAGAAGAAGAAAAAATAATCTAAAGATCCTTAAAGTTCAATCAGAAAGATACATTTTTTAATTTGGCATGGAAACATATTTTCTTATTTAATATTATATTTTTAACTTTAAGAAAATCTACAAAGTATAAAATACTTGAATTGAATACCTTTTACAATAATTTTTTCTTTTCTTTTTTAATGAATTGCAGTTCAATGTACACACAAGACTGCCAGAAGTATTTAACCAATTAAATTAATAAATATACATTTTTATTTTTTTATTTTTTTGCTTAATTTACTAAAACAAAAATTACGAAAAAAAAGAGAATTTCATTTTATAAAAATAGATAACTTAATTAGGCAATTAATTAATGACTTCATTATTATACGAAAAGTATTTAACCTCATAAAAATGTTACAAATAATATTTTACATAGTTGCTGGTTAAGATTCCTTCGGAGAAAAACTACATAAAAGTGATTATTAGAATATATTTTGTCCAAGAAAAGGATCTACACTAATCATTTTATAGGAATTCGATAAAATAAAAATAAATTTTGATATTTTTCCGATAAAAAAAGAAAAAATTCCAAAAAATTATCTTTTAGATTTCTTATCAAATTTTATTGCAAATTCAAGTATTTTTACTTGCGTAATATGTTTTGATAATAAGTAAAAATAGGCTCCATGATTATATACAAATAAATCAATAAAAATGTACATTATTTGTTTATAGAATACTTCTCAACTACGAGTAGGGTAAAGTAGGAAGGATTTGAGAGGTAGGATATTTTCATTATTAGCAGTTCGTTCTTTTAATTTCAAGGAAAACCTTTTTGTAAGCAAGGACTTTTAAAAATTCTTAAATGTTAGGAAAAATTGCCTTCCAATCCTGTCATTTAAAGTGTGAAAAAGTGGTTTTTTGTCATTTTAATAAATCTCCAGAACCCAAAAAAAAAAACCATAAATGTTTTATGACATTTTCAAATTTTTAAAAGTTTATTTTAAAACTGAAACTTTATTTGGTTCTATT
This sequence comes from Xylophagus ater, assembly GCA_963422695.1. Lineage (NCBI taxonomy): Eukaryota > Metazoa > Arthropoda > Insecta > Diptera > Xylophagidae > Xylophagus > Xylophagus ater. Next base: position 7,752,714 of record OY730483.1, read on the forward strand.
TTTTCGTAAAATTTATATATCTTGAAATATATTCTTAAATAAATCAGAATTCAAGTTGGAAACTCTCTTTATTGTATGCTCTTTGGTCTTATATAGGAGCTTCCGATGTTAAATGCAAATCATTAGCTTTGTATACTTTAAAATACATATAATAAAGGATTATATGGCTTAGTTAAAATCAATAGTACCAGATAATTGAGGGTATCTTCGTTGCTTTGCCTTGTATTCAAAGGTCTGAAGTTCAAATCCTGACTTCGATGATTGCATACTTCTTCACTTAGTGAAAAAAAAAAATATTATTATATTAAAGGTGCGAAAAGTGCAGTTTTTAATTCTGCCACCGACCAGATTCTTGGAAAGAGTCAAGGTAAGGACGCTCGAAGGAGTTTTTGCATAACACTAAGTTGAATGATACATATTTAATAGATACCTTCTTATACTACATAACTATTGGCATATTATTATTACAATTTGAAAAAAATGTCTATTAGCATGTCGAATCCTACCTAAATTACCCTATCAAATTTTGTTTCTAGTACAACTACAAATAAGTAATTTATGAACAATTACGAATTAGTTACGTACGCCACATATATATAAAGGACATGTAATTAAATATTATATTATTGTTATAGAAATTATCTCCTTGCTCCTTCTTTTTAGTACTATATTTTATAAACTAAAAAGCCTTGGACTAAATTTCAAAAAAAGAAAAAGAAAAAAAAAGGAAAATTTACATGCATGATAATCCGTAAAAACAAGAATATAGAATTTGTTTCGGGGACAGAAGTCTTCCAATACTACTTTGGAAATACAGCCCATTAAATGGACTAAATTTCTTTAAGTTTTCTTATAAGAAACAATTTGAAAAATGCTTTTAAAAGTTCGATTAAGTTCATAATTAACTTGAAAATCATGACAAACTATGAGGGATAGAGTTTCGTGTATTTATTTCTTTAAAATTTTGAATTAATCCTTTAAAAACAAATAGATTTGATTTTTAATCTTCATTTGGAAGTTTTTAATTAGAAGTTAATATGCCCTATGGCAGATATTACTAGTGTACGTCGTGTGCAAGATAACTAGAAAATGTGTTGGCCGATTTTATTGAAATTTACAATGTGGATTGCTTATTTCTTAATTCAATTTGATATTACTTTTCAGTAAAATCAGTTGAGTCGAAGGAAAGTTATAAAATGAACTTTAAAAAGCTGATATACTGATTTGATTAAAATTTGTAGAATAGATTTACACTATTATGGCTCAAACTACCTGTAAATTAAATTCGCAAAAAGAGGAAACAAAGTTCTTCCAAAACAACTCTGACTAGATTTGGTTGTTTTTTTTGAAAATTTTGCTATTTTTTTTGGGAATTTTATAGCAGATGCTACAATTTAGTTGAATATAAGAAAGCAATCAATTTTAGTATGTAGTATTTACTGTAAAATATCAAAGCTGGATTTTAATCAAACTTCAGAACACAAAGTTTCAATAAATATAGCCCAGTTATTAAGATTAGCAAAGTATAAAATATTATGGACCAAAGAAAAACTTACAAATCGTTGTTTCGCTTCACAGAAATCAACGTTAAGAAATTGGCGGAATATTTTTTGAGGGAAAACGAAGAGCACTGACGTCCAAGCCGAAGATGAAAATATTCTTGAGGTATTTAAATAATCCTGGTTTCCAGATAAGAGTCACAGAAAACATGGGCGTGTACACCGTTTCAACTGTTTGTAAAGTGATCAAATTTGTAATGGAAAAAAATAATAGTGCAACAAAATGAGTGGATCAAGTTTCCGGACACAGTGGCGCAGATTACTAGCATTCCCTTCAAAGTATCCAGTTCTATACTTCACAGTAAAAGCAGAATATTACTCACTTGAAATATAGCAAATCCTTTTAGTATCAGCTTTTACTGTGAACCAAATGCTTTTGCTTTTATAACAAACTTTAGCGCATTTCCTTCGTTTTATTCACATCATCTATTTTGAATTAGTCCTCCATTTCTATCATAGGGAATGTATGGAATCAAAAAATCGACTTTTAATCAAAATTAAGTTTCTTTAAACTTACGAATTGGACAAATCCTAAAATTTCGCTCGATAAAGAAATTATATTTCTTTGAAAATCCTTCCACAATTTTTCACCAAGAAATTTTTGCGCAAAATTGGAAAATCAAAATCATTGATTTTTTTTTTCTTGCCTCATAATTAAATCATTTATTTTAGGGTGTGTGTCAATTCGGTATGAGTTTTTTTTTTTAGTTAAACAATTTTATATGTTTGAAGAAGGTGGAAAAGTTTCGACATTGACGAATCTAAAAAAAATTCAAGGGTAATTAAAATATAGAAGAATAGCAAAAAAAAGACACCCACAACAAAAATAATGTTAAAAATTCGCGAAATAGGATTTTATCCTAATCAATTAAAAAAAAAAAAGGTAAATAAAAAATTGTGAAAATTCCATACCTGAGAATCGAGCAAGGAATTTAAAAAATCCTGATTCTGTTGTCGATTTTGTATTTGTTGTTAATTTACAACATTGACACCCACAAAAACAATAATCTTGATACAATCTTGTGAAATTCCGATGTCGTTTTCTTTGATGTAGGTTTGACATAATTGTTTCGTTTTTATGATTATCCATTTTTTTTTTTCTTATTTTTTATTTATTTGTTTATAATTTTTTTAATTTTTTAATTTTAAGTAAAATTATAAAAAAAAAAAAGTGGCTAGTTTCGTTTTTTCTCTTCTTTTTTTATGAATAAAAATTAATATATTAATTATTTTCTCCTTTGGGAGGACGTTTTTTTTCTTCTAAGATTTATTTCTTACAAAATTAGAAAACTAAACAAATCACAACAACTACAATTTACCGAATAAATTCCGTTGCAAATGCATTTATTTCGATGTTGACATTTGAAAATATCTTTTAATGATTCCGAACGATTTTGATGATTAGTTTTTTCACATTTCGATTTCACGTACATTTTGTAAGAATTTTTGGTATTTGAAGAAGAAAAAAAAAATATTTTTCTTTTTATTTTTTTATTTATCTTATCTGGATTTCTTTATTGTCCAAATATAATTTAAACACATAAAAAAAAAGATCATATATTTTTTTAAAGGCACTATCTTTTTTTTTCATTTCTTTTTATGTTAAGGCAATGATTCGTTTTTTTTATTATTATTTTAATTAAGAATCACAAAAAAAAATACTTTTTTTGGAAAATTTTTACAAATTCACACGTGGTTTACAAGATATTAAATGAAATTCTTTTTTTTTCTTTTTAAATTTTAAATAAAAATATAATGAATACATTTAATTCTAATATGATTTCGATTCTTTCGAACTTTTCTCATTTATATGTTAAAAAAAAAAAAAAAAAGAAAAGAAAAACATTTTTCTGTTCGAGACGATAGAAAGAAATATTTGTTGAAAACTAAGAAAAACTTATGTTTTTTCTTTGATTTTAAATTAAATTATGAACAAAATATTTTCTTTAGAATTTCTTATTTCTTTTTATATTTATTTATATTTAAAAGCAATCAACACACAAACACCTTTCGCGTTCCGTTTCTTTCGCAAAAATGAAACCGACACAAATTTTTAGTAAAAAAAAAAAAAAAAGAAATAATAAAAAATGGTTTACACAATGGCGTCTATAACCGACCCCTCCGTACGTCTTCTCTTCATTATGTATAAAATACATCTATAAGAAAAAAAACAAAACTGGAACTGGAATTTTACAATTCGCATTAAACTACACAAGTTTGTACGTTTGTGACTTTCGAGATATTTCAATACTCGAACACTTGGTTCATGTTTTTTTTTTTCTTATTTTTGCTTCAAATACGAATATCGAAATTCGAATTCGAATAAGAGAAGAAATTTTATGAATGAAAAAAAAAATTTCGAGTCTTGAATATCACCATTAGTTGTAAATTATTTTAAAAGGAATTTTTTTAATTTTATGATTATTAAAGTTGTATAATCGACAATAAAATGTTATTTAAAAAAAAAAATTTCTTAAGAAATGATTGCTTTTATTGAAATCGGTTTAAAATTTGATTCAGTTTAAATTAAACTTAAAAAAAATTTGATTTTGTTACAAAAACTTACAACCACACAAAAATTTGATTTTTTAAGGACGAATTTTTGAAAATGTTCAATTTTCCTGTGATTCCTTTGATCTTTACACTTCCACGATAAGAAAAAAGGAAGAAAAAAAACCGAAAATATTATCTACAAAAATTCATTTTGTTACGTTTAAATCTTAATACCAGTAAAATTCTCACGTTTCTGTGAAGATGAATTTTTTTTTGGTTTTGTTTTAGGCACGTACATTTAGAAAATTCTTGATAATAGAGAAAAGACCTACCTGAATGGGATAACAAGGTAAAAATAATTATGATGACCGAACAAATTCTATTTTGAGAACTTCTTGCGAAACTTAACACATAAAAAAAATGGGAATTGGACATAATAAAGCAGTTTTGAAAGATTTATAGAAAAAAAAGGAGGTAAAAATTGGGATAACAAAAAAAAAATATCGAACTTACTTTGTAGAGGAGAGTTCTCATAATGTGCCCACCCGTAAAGTAAACTAGACCTAGAGAATATCTATGATCGAAAATAGTTGTTGTAATGTTTTCATGCAACAGGTTCATATTTCAGGTACTATTGTTAATGAAATGTGTACGGAAAAAAAAACTGTAAAACCGGAATATTTGATGTGCCAAATTTGTATTGTTCCTTTTTTTACTTGAAAATTCCGGAATTGTGTCCTGATGAAGCGTGGGAATTTCGGAAGTTAATACATACACAAAAGTATGAAGAAATATGTTCTATTGATCATTTTGTATTTAATGAAATATTAATTAATTAGGCTTAACATAAATTACTAGTTTCTTTGCTTATTTTTAGTCAATAAAATCAATAATTTTAATATTTTTAATTTTGCTTGGGTAGTGTTTATTAAGTTTCGTTCTTGTTTATTTCAATATTAATATATTATCATCGTTGAAAAAAATTTGAATTTAAATTTCAGAATTCTTTACACACACACAAAATTCTAATAAGATACTAGCATAAAATTCCGTTACATTATATCCGTGTTCCAAACCATAATTTTATAAACAAATGTAAATACACAGCCCTGCAAATAATCTAAATTTATGACAGCGAAATATTTTATTGATTATTTACATTTCTCATTCAGTCAGAAAAATTACTTCGAAATTATAAAAGAAAAAAATTTAAATAAAAAAAAAAGAGTTTAAATATAAAATTAAAAATGACGGAAACTGCATTACATTCTAATAGTACAAATGACAAAATATCGATATTAATGAAGGAGGCAGAATCGCTTAAAGCGAAACTTGATGAAGAACGACAAAAATTAAATGATGTTAGTCGTAAGTTTGTATATTTCTATAAAAAAAAGTTTGTAGAATTAAATTATATTACATAATTTTTTCCAGTATCAACTGTAGCTGAACGTTTAGAAATGATCACTTATATCAACATAAAACCACGACGGGTTCTTAAAGGACATCAAGCAAAAGTTCTATGTTCAGATTGGAGTCCAGATAAAAGGCATATTGTTTCATCATCTCAAGATGGTAAATTAATTATTTGGGATGCATTTACAACAAATAAAGAGCATGCTGTTACAATGCCCACAACTTGGGTAATGGCATGTGCATATGCTCCATCCGGGAATCTTGTTGCATGCGGGTAAAAAGTTTTCAAATATATATTTTTTTAATTCATTTCTAACTTATATTCAAAATAGTGGACTTGACAATAAGGTCACTGTTTATCCTATAACATTGGATGAAGATATGTCTTCTAAGAAAAGAACTGTTGGAACACATACCAGTTACATGTCATGTTGTATTTTTCCAAATTCTGATCAACAAATTTTAACTGGTAGCGGTGATTCGACATGTGCTTTATGGGATGTTGAATCTGGACAATTATTACAAAGTTTCCATGGTCATACTGGTGATGTTATGTCAATAGATTTAGCACCAAATGAAACTGGAAATATTTTTGTTTCTGGAGTAATTGTTTATGAAATATTAAGTATATAAATGAAATTCAGTTCAAATATTTATATTGTTTAGAGTTGCGATAAAATGGCATTTATTTGGGATATGCGTTCAGGACATGTTGTTCAATCATTTGAAGGTCATCAATCGGATGTGAATAGTGTTAAATTTCATCCAAGTGGTGATGCAATTGCTACCGGATCTGATGATAGTTCAGTAAGTAACAAAAAAAAAAGAATATTTTTTTAAAATAATTTAGTTTTTCAACTATATTTATGTTCTGTGTTATGTAGTGTCGTCTATTTGATATGAGAGCTGATAAAGAAGTTGCTGTGTATTCTAAAGAAAGCATAATTTTTGGAGTTAATTCAGTTGATTTTTCTGTAAGTGGTCGACTTTTGTTCGCTGGATATAATGATTATACTGTTAACATTTGGGATACTTTAAAATCTCAACGGGTTTGTTTATTATATGGACATGAAAATAAAGTTTCATGTGTTCAAGTTTCACCGGATGGCACTGCATTGTCAACAGGCAGTTGGGATTATACTATTCGAGTAATATTTTTCATAAAGTTTTGTTATTTCTTATCAAGTGTTTTTTTTTCTTACTTCCAGGTTTGGTCATAAATTTAGATAAAGCTCTCTTATTTAGCAAAAAAAAAAGCATGACATGAAATCAACATTTAAATTAGCTATGAAATTATTTTTGCTATTAGTTATTTATGTTTATTTATTAGTTAATATCGATGTAATTCGTTGTTCATATGTAATTCAAAAGTATTAGTGCAAATGTTATCAATTTTTATTGATTTTCTAGTCATTTTTTATATAATTTTTTAATAGATTAATAATTTATAACTAAAAGTCTATATAAATGTTAATAATCCTAAAAAAAAAAAGAAATTGTTTAATAATTAATAATAAAGTCATAATACAAGAACTTTTGCATTTTGAATTTCACACAACTTTTACCAAAATAAAATTAAAGGAACTGAATGGACAATTTGGTGACTCGAGCAATTCGACTAGTCATAATTTAACTGGGCACAATTCTACTCGGACAATCAACTGGGAGACAATTCGACTAGACACAATTTAACCCGGCACAACTCGACTCGAGAAAGAGAATTTCAAAGGATCAGTCGCGGAATCAACAAGAAATATGTATCCAACAATAAAGAAATACAAAAATCTTTCCGAACATTTATATCGGGTAGCGATCAATGAATAATTCCGATGTATTTAACTCGACACAATTCGACTAGGGATGAATTTAATTCAATGTATTTAACTTGTGCAGAATCGACAATTTAATTAAGAAAAGTATAATAGATCTTCAACAATTGTAGGATGAAGCTGATACGACATGAACATGAATTTTTATTAAAAACTTAGGGAATCTACCTTTTTTTTAAAACAACTGTTCCAATCTAATTTCAACAAAACTAATATAAATAGAAATGTGAATGGATTTATACTTTTATATATTGACATTGAAATAATTACTTTCTCTTTATAAAAATGAAATTTTACCAGTTTAACAACCTTCGTTCAACTTATTACAAACTGAAGTGAGTGAAAACATTGCTGGAATATTATCATTTATAATGGATCGTTGGAAGAATAAAGTAGCTGTTGTAACTGGTGCAAGTGCGGGAATCGGTGGAGCGGTTGTTAAAGATCTTGTGAAATCAGGATTAATTGTAGTTGGTTTAGCTAGACGTGAAGAACGTGTTATTGAACTAAAAAAAGATTTACCAACGGATTTACAATCGCATTTACATACAAAAAAATGTGATGTTACGAATGAAGAAAATGTTAAGAACGTATTCGAATGGATTGAGAAAACTTTCGGTGGTGTCGATATTTTAATAAATAATGCTGGTGTTTTAAGATTTACCGAGCTTGTAAATTTAAATAATACAAAACCAATTAAAGAAATGGTAGATACTAATATAATGGGTGTTGTTTTTTGTACTCGTGAAGCTTTTAATTCAATGAAAATAAGAAATGTTGAAGGGCATATTGTAATTATTAACAGTATTGCTGGACATCGAGTTCCTAATTTTGGTAACGATTATCCTTCATATAGTATTTACCCGGCTACAAAATATGCGATTACTGCTATGACGGAAACATATAGACAGGAATTTCTTAGATATGGAAAAAAAGTTAAGATTACGGTGAGTAAGTTATCAGTGGAGTGTAATTACTTTTTTTAGTTAGGTGCGGTTAAGTGCAGAAATTTACTTTACCCTAACCCAGTCTTTCCCAACGTGGGGCCCACGCCCCACAGAGGGCAATTTGATTGTCAAGGGGGGCAATTCGAAAATGGACATGACACGAACTTAACCCTTTCGCTCCGGGCCATTTAAATGCAATGCTAGATTGCGGTGCCAAATTTAGTTTCTTAAGTAAACAATTCAATTTTTTAATATTAAAAATTATATATGTTACATAGGGGGGGGGGGGGGGGGCATGAGAATTTTAGAAAGGCTAAGGTTGTGCATGGCACAAAAAAGGTTGGCAAACACTGCCCTAACCGCATTCAAATTTGGGAGCTTTATAAACTTTAAGGTGAAATAATTTATAAATATAAAAGACTTTTTGTAAGTGAAAATTACAAATTGCAATAATTGTTTTGAAATTATTTGAGTGTGCTCTGCGCCTTCTGCACTTAAGACCTAACGCTTCTTCTAGTTATAATATTTTTAATCTTTTAATCGATAACCATTATAACACAGGCAATAAACTTGGCCCTTGGCCTACATTCTTTTATTTATTAGAGTATTAGTCCCGGTGCTGTTGATACAGAAATTGTTCCTGCAGATTTTGATGAACCGGTAATGCCAATGCTGGAACCGAAAGATATATCGGACTCTGTTTTATACGTTCTTGGAACACCTTCTCATGTTCAGGTAATAGAAACTATTTTCTTTTTTGATATCAAAAGAAAATTTATTTTGATTTCAGATACATGAACTTACAATTAAGCCAATGGGAGAAGGATGCTAAATATTTAAGAGTTATAACATTAAACTTTGTATTTTGTAATGCTTTGAAATAGTAAAAATAAATCTTTCAAAATGTTTCTAAAAAACTAGCTCGAAATTTTCACTTCAATAAATCTGAAATGTGCTGCCGTCTCTGTGCTATATTTAAACAAGTTTTTTCGGGGTTTTATTTTTTAACGAATTACGTAATTTATAGAAATTAACATTGAAGAAAATATACAAGCTTTCACTGTCTGACAATTTTAATTTAAATAAATTCGAATTATTTGTTTAAATCAGTCAGTATGGATCGGTGGAAGAATAAAGTAGCTGTTGTAACTGGTGCAAGTGCGGGAATCGGTGCAGCGGTTGTTAAAGATCTTGTGAAAGCCGGATTAATTGTAGTTGGTTTAGCTAGACGTAAAGAACGTGTTATTGAACTAAAAAAAGATTTACCAACGGATTTACAATCGCATTTACATGGAAAGAAATGTGACGTGACAAATGAAGAAAATGTTAAGAATGTATTCGAATGGATTGAGAAAACTTTCGGCGGAACTGATATTTTAATAAATAATGCTGGTGTATTAAAAGTTACAGAACTTGTTGGCTTGAATAATACAAAACCTATTAAGGAAATGGTAGACACCAATATAATGGGTGTTGTATACTGTACTCGTGAAGCTTTTAGTTCTATGAAAAATAGAAATGTTGAAGGACATATTGTACTTTTAAATAGTATTGCTGGCCATCGGGTACCTAATTTTGGAAATGATCTTCCATCGTATAGCATGTATCCCCCTACGAAATATGCGATTACTGCTATGACGGAAACTTACAGACAAGAGTTTCTGAAATATGGAACAAAAGTGAAGATTACTGTAAGCAAGTTTTGTAATAAATATAAAGAGGTTCTTTTTTTTAGCAATTTTTTATTAAATTGATAGAGTATTAGTCCTGGTGCTGTTGATACGGAAATTTTTCCTAATGAAATTGAAGAACGCATAAGAAATATGATGGTAATGTTGAAGCCTGAAGATGTCTCCAACGCTATTCTATTTGCTATTGGAACTCCACCTCATGTTCAAGTAAATTTTGATTAAAGTAAGAAATTTTTTTATTCCTTTAAATACAAATATATTATATTTTCAGATACACGAGCTTACAATTAAGCCAATGGGAGAGGGATGCTAAAAAATACTTTTTGTTATGTATGCACTTTAACCAAACATATGAATGAGTAAACTTATCTAAAATTCTAACAAGCTTTTATTCAACATTAGTAAATTATATTAGATCTTATCGCTATTAGCTTTCAGGAGCTTAAAAATCTCTTGGCATATGATCTAATGTAATTTATTTAACTTAAATAAGTGCTTTTTTTAAATATTCCACATTTTGTATTTGTTTATATTTTTGCTTCAACTAATTTTTTTTTATGAATAAAGTTTTGTATTTAAATTTTAACTATTTTTCTACAAGTTGGCCCGGTTCATACACGCCTAACATAAGTTCTTGGTTTTGTCTTTTTTATTTCAGATAGAATAAGATTCTCTTTTTCTTTTTCCCTCCGTCTTTTTCAAGATGCTAAATTTTCTATTCTTTGTTTTGAATATGTGAGTTATATTTAAATTCATTTGTAACAGTATTTCTTTGAATATGTTCGCCTAAAAGTATGCATACTTTAAATATTTATAAATATGCTGAAAAAAAACTATTTTATATTATAGAGAGCTTCCCCTAAAAGTATGTATACAATTATTTATAAATGATTTGCGGAAAAAACTTTTTTATATAATAGATAGATAAATAAAACTTTACTGCAATACATATTATGCCAAAATAAACTGGTAGAAAAAATCGGCCCACGATTTCAAGGAATGAATCGGCTTCACGTATTTCATTTCGTGGCACATTAGATTGCGGCTATTGCAATATATGTCTTCAGATTAAAAGTGTTTTCTAGGGTTACAAATCACCTAAAATCTTAATAGTCCACACTCCACCTAGAATAAGAATGTAGCCTATAGCGAAAACTCATAAAGTATACAAGCTTAAAGCAAAACCATATTCTATTTAACACAGTCTTTTGGGATGGGTGTTCATCAGCTGAAGATTGACCCACGATTGGCATCGGAGGCCACCGAACATGTGCCAGCTATGCCCAGATGTTCAGTGCGGACATGTTACTGTAGGAAACCGACAATATTCTATTATAATTAATTATGATTTAGCTTAATGTTCTAGACAGATCTCTGATTTTAATTACAATAATTATTTTTTAATGATATTTCTGGATGACCCATGACACATCTTCTTTTTTTCGCAATAATCATTATTCTTGTCATTCCAAAACGTTCAAAAAATTACTATTTTGAATGTATATATATAATTATAATTTTCAAAATTCAAAAATATTCATTTTGATTCAATAAAATTAATTTTTTTAAATTGTATTTTAGTAAATTTTAAGGAATTTTTAGAATAATAAACATTTTTCCTCCTTTTAAGTTTCGGTGAAAGAAGAAAACATGTCAAAACCAGATGAAGTTTTTAAAATATTCAAATGTAAATGGCCCTATAAATAATGTGAAAAAAATTTAGGACTTCTTCACAAAATCATTAGAAAATTAAAAAATAATAATGCTTGAAATAGATACTTAAAATTGATTATTATTACGTAAATAAAGGTCATCATCGAGTTTTAATGATTGATTGGGCAATAATGATCATTAAAATCGGAGATCTGTCTAGGATATTAGATTTACTTAGTTTAGCGTTAGTATATTTTACTCAGTATTAAATTTTAGATCTAAGCATCTAAGATTGTATTTTACTGGTTTAAAACAATTCAAATAAAGATATAATTTGCAATAGAAATTGCAATCTTCATGTTATTTGGATTTTCCAAAGGAAAATATAATTTATAATAAAAAATGAATCTTAATTACAATTAAATTTAAACACAAATTTAATTAAAATATAAGATAACTAACAAGATTAAAATAAACATAAGTTGCATGGTAATATAGATTACCATATATTCAAATAAAAATAAAAATAAATTAATAATTTATGTGAGAATTTAAATTCGAAAACCTCCACAGTTATTCAATTCAGAGAGAATATATATAAAGATTTCGTGTCATATTTTATATAGTTATATAGTATAGTTATAGTTGGAAGGATAACGTCGCGGTTTTAATTGAATGAAGCTAGTGCCAAAAATTATTTGCTAATTTCAATTCAAAAACTTGACCGATCAATAAATAGAACTTATAGAACTTATACATACGTTATCAGACAATTTTAATTTAAAAAATTGCAATTATTTGATTAAATCAGTCAGTATGAATCGGTGGAAGAATAAAGTAGCTGTTGTAACTGGTGCAGGTTCCGGAATCGGTGCAGCGATTGTTAAAGATCTTGTGAAAGCAGGATTAATTGTAGTTGGTTTAGATATACGTGAAGAACGTATTATTGAACTAAAAAAAGAGATACCAACGGATTTACGATCGCATTTACATGCAAAGAAATGTGATGTTACGAATGAAGAAAATGTTAGGAACGTATTCGAATGGATTGAGAAAACTTACGGCGGAGCTGATATTTTAATAAATAATGCTGGTGTATTAAAAGTTACCGAACTTGTTGGCTTGAATAATACAAAATCTATTAAGGAGATGGTAGACACCAATATAATGGGTGTTGTATACTGTACTCGTGAAGCTTTTAATTCTATGAAAAATAGAAATGTTGAAGGGCATATTGTACTTTTAAATAGTATTGCTGGCCACCGGGTACCTAATTTTGGAAATGATCTTCCATCGTTTAGTATGTATTCCCCTACGAAATATGCGATTACTGCTATGACGGAAACTTACAGACAAGAGTTTCTTAAATATGGAACCAAAGTGAAGATTACTGTAAGTAAGTTTTGTAATAAATATGAAGAGTTTTTTCTTTAGCAATATTTTATTAAATTGATAGAGTGTTAGTCCTGGTGCTGTTGACACGGAAATTTTTCCTAATGAAATTGAAGAACGCATAAGAAATATGATGGTAATGTTGAAGCCTGAAGATATCTCCAACGCTATTTTATTTGCTATTGGAACTCCACCTCATGTTCAAGTAAATTTTGATTAAAGTAAGAAATTTTTTGATTCCTTTAAATGCAAATATATTGTATTTTCAGATACACGAGCTTACAATTAAGCCAATGGGAGAAGGATGCTAAAAAAAATGCCTTTTGTTATAAATGAGTAAACTTATGTAAAATTCTAACAAGCTTTTATTCAACATGAGTAAATTATATTAGATCTTATTTTTGACATATTGAAATTAAAAATGGGGCCATGAATTGAATGCATACGAATGTATGTAATTCCCGATATTTCAGATATTTTTAATTTATAGACATCTTTGTTAGAAAAATTTAATTTGGCGCCTTCATACGACAGCAATAAAATGTAAACAATTTAGTGCATTTCATTTAAAAATAAATTTGGTTTAAAATTCGATTAATTTTATGACAAAAACTACGGGGTTACCCGTCCTAAGACGGGCTCCAAAAATTTCAGTTTACAAATCAATGCAAATTAACAAAATTAATTCCAGTGTAGCATATTAATTCGTAACAATATGGATCTTTTACCCCGTTCCCGTAAAACCACTGAAGATAGATTTTATTTTCTTAAGTGGACCTATTCAGAATGCACATTATTTACCCCGCAACACCCCGAGCGAAGACATTAAATTGATCCCACTTCCCCGATTGGTAAAACGGCTCCCGTTAAACATATATTACGTAAAGACAACAACCTCAATAGAGTAGGGGCCAAAACAGCGTAGAAACAACCCCCGCTGCAAAGCGCTGAGAGGCGGAACTTTAAGGTCTTCGAAAGATATAATCCCCATGATAACCTCCACAAGTTCGCTGAACATTGTAATCGTGTGTGACTTCTACATAAAAAGTTCGTGAATTTATATTTACTCCAGTCCTAAAGCTATGAGATGCGGTACTAAAAGGTCTTAGACAGAAATAATGCTCATGGAAACTTCCACAACTTCGCTGAACATTGTAATCGCGTGTGACGTCTATATACGAAGTTCAAAAATTTTAATTGACTCCAGCGCCAAAGTGGTGAGTGATAGAACTATTTGGTCTTCGATAGAAATAATCCCCATAGAAACCTCCACAACTGTGCTGGACATTGTAGTCGTGTGTGACCTCTATATACGAAGTTCAAAATTTTTTATTGACTCCAGCGCCAAAGTGGTTGGAGATAGAACTATATGGTCTTAGAGAGAAATAATCCCCATGAAAACCTCCACAACTTTGCTGAACATTGTAATCGTGTGTGACGTCTATATACAAAGTTCAAAATTTTTTATTGACTCCAGCGCCAAAGTGGTTGGAGATAGAACTATATGGTCTTAGAGAGAAATAATCCCCATGAAAACCTCCACAACTTTGCTGAACATTGTAATCGCGTGTGACGTCTATATACGAAGTTCAAAAATTTTAATTGACTCCAGCGCCAAAGTGGTGAGTGATAGAACTATTTGGTCTTCGACAGAAATAATCCCCATAGAAACCTCCACAACTGTGCTGGACATTGTAATCGTGTGTGACCTCTATATACGAAGTTCAAAATTTTTTATTGACTCCAGCGCCAAAGTGGTTGGAGATAGAACTATATGGTCTTAGAGAGAAATAATCCCCATGAAAACCTCCACAACTGTGCTGGACATTGTAATCGTGTGTGACCTCTATATACGAAGTTCAAAATATTTTATTGACTCCAGCGCCAAAGTGGTTGGAGATAGAACTATATGGTCTTAGAGAGAAATAATCCCCATGAAAACCTCCACAACTTTGCTGAACATTGTAATCGTGTGTGACGTCTATATACAAAGTTCAAAAATTTGTATTGACTCCAGCGCCAAAGCGATGGGAGATGGTACTTTGTCGTGTATCTCAAGTCTAGTTTATACTAATTACAATTCCGGGAAGAATTGATATTTCAAAAATTTTTAACATTTATTTCAAAATAATTTTTTTTATGAGAAAATTTTAGAAATATTAATGATTTTAGTAGGATCTTTTTTTTATAAAAAAATATTCATTCCATCCTGTCAACGTATTCCTAGTTGAAACAACATATATAAAATATTTTTATAATAAATTTATGTAGCAAAAATTTCTTTGTTTCTTCATCAACGGCATTTTTACAAATAAAATGGCAGGACATTAACTGCCCACCTAAAAATTTAATGGCTTCAAAATGGTGTCCGTAGACTGAAAATAAGTCTTGAAACATGTCTCGTGGAGTCGTCGGGTTACAAATCACCTAAAATCTTAATAGTCTCAGTCCACACTCCGCCTAGTCAGAATAAGAACGTAGCCTATAACAAAAACTCATAGTCTACTCTACAAGCTTAAAGCAAAACCATATTCTATTTAACACAGTTTTTTGGGATGGGTGTTCATCAGCTGAAGATTGGCCCACGATTCGCATCGGGGACCACCGAGCATATACGCGCTATGCCCATATGTCCAGTACGGACCTGTTACATATCAATTTAAAAGATTAATACTAACTCATCCGGTTTTATTCAATTCAGAGAGAGTATTTTCTTGAATTTAACCGAAATCAATTATAAAAATTTCGTGTCATATTTTAATACGAAATGTATCGTTGGAAGGATAATGCCTTATACTAAAGCCATACAGGGGTGGGCATAATTATTTTTACACTTGAAATTTTTTGGAAAGCGGTTCTTTACATGCCGATTTTATTGGGTTGTAATTAGAATTTACAACATTTTTTTCTTGGAGCTATAGTAATGATATGTTCAAAATGCAATAACAAAAAAGGGAGCGAAAAGGGGTGCAGGTTTTTTTATACACGACAGTATAAACTTTTATTGGCGCAGGGCATAAGTACTTTTACACACAGTACAAGTGTCGGAAATCTTGCGTTTTGGTCAGTATGGTCCATTCATTTGCAGGTAATGATAAAATTATTGAAGGAAATTATTTCTTAATATTTAATCTTTAGTATCTAAAAAAAAAATTTTGTTGGAAAAACTTTCAAAATGGCAAGAACAAGGGAAATCAAAGTGGAAGATCGTGCGACCATTGTAACGAAGTTTGAGTGTGAAATTTCTGCTACTAAAACTGCGGAAACTTATCAAATTTCACGGTAGGCTGTTTATCTACTATTAAAGAGAAAGAAAGAATTAGAAACACTTGAAAAGATCAAAAGAATTTGCAGAAATAGAGTCACAACTGACAAAGAAGACGGGCGTCTTGTCGGTTTTATTAAAAAAACTCGTCTATAAAGTAGCAGTTAATTCAAAATAGGTAGCTGGAAGAAACATAAGTAAATGGGCCACACCTAGAAGATGCACTAAAGCCGTATTAGAGACCTATGTTATCCGGAATATGCCATACTTTTCTGCCACAAACATAGTAAATCGCGTCAACTTTCTCGGAGGTTATATTGACTGTGGTGTTTTTGAGGAAGCAGACGATTTACCAGAGTATCCATGGAATATAAAAGCACTCTCATCAGTCCATAATACGTACCTCCTATAAAATCTTTTTGTGGTTAGGAAATTTTGGAAGTAAAAAAAAAATTATTTATGAATATGCGAACATCTAAAATCTAAAAGAAAAAATTTAAAAATATTATATATAAAAACAAAATCATTTCCTTCACAAAATACAAATAATTTGGAGGCGCCAAATTCAAATCTGTTATTTTGCTACCGTTCTTCTTCTTACTTTTTGTTTTTTGACGGGGTCTATCTATAAATATGAGCGGTATTACCAGATTTAAAAGCTAAAGCTTTAAAGCTCTTCGCAATCAGAGAGCGAAAAGTTCTCAATTATTCAATAATTGAACTGAAAATGCTCGGTTATCTATCCTCAACAATTGAGAAAATCTGGTCCATTATCGAATTTTAACCGAGAATCGTGAGATAATTGAAATTATCCCTGCTAATATGTCTTTAGTAGTCGCGGTTTAACTGAATGAAGCTAGTGTCAAAAACTACTTGCTAATTTCAATT
Source organism: Xylophagus ater (assembly GCA_963422695.1). Taxonomy (NCBI): domain Eukaryota; kingdom Metazoa; phylum Arthropoda; class Insecta; order Diptera; family Xylophagidae; genus Xylophagus; species Xylophagus ater. Next base: position 7,769,847 of record OY730483.1, read on the forward strand.
CAAAAACTTGACTGTGCTGCCGTCTCGTCTCTGTTCTATATTTAAATAAGTTTTTTTTTTGCTTTTATTTACGAATTACGTAATTTATAGAACTTATACATACATTTATTGTCTGTCATTCATAATCAGACAATTTTAGTTTAAAAAATTCCAATTATTTGATTAAGTCAGTCAGTATGGATCGGTGGAAGAATAAAGTAGCTGTTGTAACTGGTGCAGGTGCCGGAATCGGTGCAGCGATTGTTAAAGATCTTGTGAAAGCAGGATTAATTGTAGTTGGTTTAGATATACGTGAAGAACGTGTTATTGAACTAAAAAAAGATTTAGAAACGGATTTACAATCGCGTTTTCATGGAAAGAATTGTGATGTTTCAAATGAAGAAAATGTTAAGAACGTATTCGAATGGATTGAGAAAACTTTCGGCGGAACTGATATTTTAATAAATAATGCTGGTGTATTAAGATTTACCGAACTTGTTAATTTAAATAATACAAAACCAATTAAAGAAATGGTGGATACTAATATAATGGGTGTTGTTTTTTGTACTCGTGAAGCTTTTAATTCTATGAAAAATAGAAATGTTGAAGGACATATTGTACTTTTAAATAGTATTGCTGGCCATCGGGTACCTAATTTTGGAACTGATTTTCCATCGTATAATATGTATTCCCCTACGAAGTATGCGATTACTGCTATGACGGAAACTTACAGACAAGAATTTCTTAAATATGGTACAAAAGTGAAGATTACTGTAAGCAAGTTTTGTAATAAATATGAAAACTATGTTTTTGCAATTGTTTATTAAATTGATAGAGTATTAGTCCTGGTGCTGTTGACACGGAAATACTTCCTAAAGAAATTGAAGAACGCATAAAAAATATGATGGTAATGTTGAAGCCTGAAGATGTTTCTAACGCTATTCTATTTGCTATTGGAACTCCACCTCATGTTCAAGTAAATTTTGATTAAAGTAAGAATTTTCTTCTTCTTTAAATAAACATGTTTTTCCAGATACACGAGCTTACAATTAAGCCAATGGGAGAAGGAGCCTAAAACATATTTTATTGTAGATACACTTTAACCAAAGATAAAGGAGATATGTAAAATTACTTATCTTAAATAAAAGCTTTTTTGAACTTTCCACATTCTATTTATATTTATCTTATCTTTGTTAAAATTAAGTTTATAAATGAAGTTATATTTAAATTTTATCTATTTTTTTTTTTTTTGTTTATTTTCAGTCCACGCCAATAACTTTTTTTTTGTAAATAGGCCCGATATTCCAATGTGCGTCTATGTTGAATTAAAAACATAGTAACGTAAAATCGGCCTATAACCAATTTTTTGATGCTCTATGGTAGAAATGGGACTCGTAATTAACAAATTTATAGTTCAATGAATTAGCTCTAAGAAAAAAGCACCAAAACTACTAATATTTCAATGTTTTTTCTTCATAATTTTGTTACGTCTTTTTCAAATTCGCTCTAATTAACTGGCAGGCGGGGCCCTAATAGCACAAAAATCTTTCGCAAATTTTATTTATCACTTTTTAAAATACATCGGAAGAACTTTATGAACAGGCTAATTTTCCCCTACGACTATTTCTTTCTCCATTATCCTTGGACCGATTTCATTGAAATTTAACATAGTATCGTCTATTTATGTAGTCAATCGATGTAAATAATTTAAATAAAATTGCTCGACAAATTTTCAAATTAAATCTGAAAAACCAAAAACCAAAAAAGAGCAAAGCTTTCTGGTCACTTTCTTTATAACCTTGCACCCCTTGGCCGATTTTGCTGAAATGCGATACCGAACCAAGTTAAGGAAGAACCAACTCACATTTTAAAATTCATAAAAATCGGATAACGTGTTTATGAGTTATCTTGTATACGGATGGACGGTCGGACATGCAGAAATCGATATAACTTTTGATTGTCTACACAACCATACCCTTGAAACCTTTCTACGATGATTATTTTGATGTGTTACAAATGTAGTGACAAATCTAATATACTCTCTGGTAGGATCTATAACGGAAACTCATAAAGTCTACAAGCTTGAAGTAAAACCACTGTTTATCAGACTGTTTCAGGATGAGTGTTCATCAGCTGAAGATTTGCCTACGATTCGTATAGGGGACCACAGAGAATATACCAGCTATGCCCATATATCCAGTACGGGCCTGTTACATATCAATTTAAAAGTTTAATACTAACTCAACCGGTTTTTTCTTAAATTCAGAGAGAGTATTTTCTTGAATTTAACCGAAATTATTTATAAAGATTTCATGTCATATTTTAATACGAAATGTATCGTTGGAAGGATAGAGTCGCCGTCGTAACTGGAGCTAGTGCCGGAATTGGTGTAGCAATTGTTAAAGATTTATTAAAATCTGGTTTAAAAGTTGTTGGTTTAGCAAGACGTGAAGAAAAAATTCATGATATCGGAAATAGTTTATCAGAATTACGTTCACGTTTATATCCAATAAAATGTGATATAACAAAAGAAGATGATATAAAAAATTCATTTCAATGGATTGAAAAAAATCTTGGTGGTGTTGATATTCTAATTAATAATGCTGGAATTATGCATACAACAGATTTAGTTAGTTTAGATAATACAAAACAAATGAAAGAAACCGTTGATACAAATTTAATGGGTGTTGTTTATTGTACACGGGAAGCGTTCAATTCTATGAAATCACGTAATTTTGATGGGCATATAGTAATTGTAAACAGTTATGCGGGTCATAAAGTACCAGTAACTGGTAATCAATTTCCATCATTAAATATTTATCCGGCAACAAAATTCAGTTTAACAGCATTAACAGAAAATTATCGTCAGGAATTTTTGAATCATAATACAAAAATTAAAATAACTGTAAATTTATTTTTAATTTAAAAATTATAAATAATTAAAAATATATATTCTAATAGAGTATAAGTCCAGGTTTGGTGAAAACTGATATATTTCCTGATAATATAAAAGATATAATCGAAATGGTGCCAGGTTTGAGCCCCGAAGATATTTCTAGTGCGATTTTATATGCTATCGGAACACCGCCTCATGTTCAAGTGAATATTTTTTTTTAGAAAAATTTAAGATAAGACTAAAAAGAGTATAATATATTTTCAAAATTTTATTCTAGGTACATGAACTTATTATCAAACCGATTGGTGAACTACAATAATTACATTTTTTTTTCATTAATTTGTAATCATTTTGTTAGTATAAAATAAATTTTCTTTACAAAAAATAATTTCTTTTTATATATATTTAATAATACATCAAACTCTTTTCTTACACGCTTTTTTTTACATGAATTTGAAGTTACACGATTCAGAAAAGCATTTTTTGAAAAATTTATTTCATCTAACAGTTTTATAACTATATACGTGAACATAAGCGGTCTAGTATAAACCGCAATCTTTGGTACCAATGTGCACCACAAAAAACATGTTTTTATCACATATCAAAAATTAGGCAGCACTGCGCACTAGTAGTAGCTACTGGGAACCCGCTTATTCGATAGTTCTTATCTACCGATTTCGCATGACATTCACATAACATATTGCATCAATAAATTATTTATTAGCTCACAATATGTAATCAATTGTTCGTGTTATCAGCCATCAATTATATTTGAATATTTCTGACCTTAAGAAGTGAAAAAAGGTATTTTTATCTTAAAATTTACAAGTTTTCAAACTTTTTTTTACACGGTTTTTAAACTAAATATAGTTCTTTATTTCATCTTACACGGTTTTTGGATAACGTATCCCCAATTTTACTATAGGAAACTTAATTTTTTTACACGTTTTTTTTTTACATGAATTTCTGAGGAACATATCTACCGTGTAAAAAAAAGAGTTGGGTGTATTGTAGTTTTTATTTTGCAATTCCAGGCCATTAAACATACTCTTGAATGTTTAAAAAGTTTGATGATTAAATATCTTGTAGGACCTGTTTTCTGCAACATAATAAACCTGTTGTAAATTTTTGTTCTCATAATTTATAGAATAAGAATTGGATTCGAAATAAATTAAAATATAATTTATAGCAAAAGAGAGTTCTTGAGTAACACTTAAAACAGGAGTGGAATCGCGTAACTTGATTCAAACCAAATCGTATCGAAGTGGCATAAGAATGGCAATGTTTTTTCGATACGATTTTCTCTCGATCGAATTACACGATTCCACTCGTCTTTAAATGGCAGTTGCGTATCATCATTGGAAGCAAAGAATGCAATGAATCTATTTAATAATTTTCACATAGGACCATTTAATCCTGTCAATGAGTTAGTAAAATATATTATCTCACAATTAATTAAAGAGGAAAACTACGACTAGTATAAAAGTATAGCAAAAATTGAGCTTGAAATAAAATATAAAATATAGATTTCTTTATTTCTTTATTTAACTTAACAAGAATGCTTTTATTTAGTGTATGACATAAGTACAATAAATATTAAAATATCATTTTAAAATACAAAAAATATAATGAAAAAATAAAAAGCACTAACTTTATAATACTTTTTAGAGCACTAAACAAAAAAGAGATTTATCCAAAATCAACGCCTGTATCTAAAAATTCTCGTAACATGAAAGTAGCTTTGCGTGGTAACAATCGTAGAATATGTCCAATATAAAGAACATGTTTTGGAATACTAATTTCAATTTCATTACGAAGAACTCCATCCAAAATTCGTTGAGCAGCAAGACGTGCATCGATTGTACCAAAACAATTTGGAATTCTCATAGCCATATCATTGGCTAGATCTTCACTAACAATAAACGGATAAACATGAACTAAACTAACAAAAATATCTTGATGAAACTTTTCTAATCGTATATTTTCAATTAGAGACTCAAATATTCCTTGTACAGCGAATTGTGAAACTCCAAGCGGTATCTGATGTTTGAAACCAGTAACACCAGCCACAGAAGTTAATAGTACAATATGTCCACATCGTCGTTTCTTCATTTCTGGAACAATTGCATCTAAAAGCTACAAGAAAACAATCAAATTTATTACACGTAAAAAGGCACATTTATTAAAAAAAAAAAAACAAACCCAAAAATGTGAAACAACACTGACATCTAGAGTTGATTTAATCGGTGGTGGTTGTGATACGTAACTACGAGGGCTAGGTACTCCGCAACAATGGAATAACATTGATATTCCTCCGACGTCTTCTTCAATAGTATTTACAATTTTCAATACTTGATCTTTCGATGTAACATCACATGTGTACGCGTGTGCTTTTGTACCGGCTAATCGTAATTCTTTAACTGTCGCCTCATTACCTGAAAATAAATTTAATTCTAAATGATTAATACTCTTGTAAAAATCAAAAAAAAAACAAAAATTCATTACCCGATGAATTAATATCAATACAAATCACTTCTGCTCCTAAAGATCCAAGTTCAAAGGCTAATTCTCTGCCGACACCTCGACTGGCACCTACAACGACTGCAATTTCTCCGCGTACAGTTTTCTTTGATGGCGGTTTAAATAAATGAACGAAAGCCAATAAAATTTCATAACTTGCATAAAACATAAAATGAACTAGATCCATTAATACAATACAAATTGAATAAAATCGTAAAATTAGCGCGACTACAAAACCACTTGGAGACATTTTTTCGTGTTTTTTTTTTCTTTACTATTGGAACTGAACTAAACTTGGCACTTCTCTGATCGTTGTTCTACAGTTATTAAACGGTACAAAAAAAAAGTATTTAACAAACACTTTCCATTAAATTAGACTTCAGACTCATTTATACATGAGTAAATGTTTACGTGCACGTCTCAAAATAATTGTGATAAATTCCAGACAAAACGTAATAATTTAATGTACTGATAAGAGATAGAATTAATTAATTCTGTGCCTATAAATATGCAATTTTTTGGGGGAAACGAACTATAATTATACGAATTAATGCTGTTTTTCAATGTTTCAGTTCGAAATTTGAATTTAAAATATTTTATTTTTTATTACATGAAAATAAATTTAAAAGAATATTTAAGAAAGTAAATGTTAAAATAATAATATAGAAACGATTGTTTAAAATATGTTAATAAATAAATAAATTCAAATTTAAATTTATTTTTTTTGATTCTTCCGAAATCTCGATTCATTAAAAAAAGAACATTATAAATTATTAATGAAAATGTAAATAAAAGTAGTTTATAACGGGTGATTCAACGTGAGGTACTTTCTTCAATCAGGATTTTTTTAGTTGTCATTGCATTTTGACTCGGTAGTGTATACCATTTCATTAATTAGCGTCGTGTTTTCATTGAATTAGGGCCTCTTGAACAGTTTAATGTTGATCCGCTGTTTTATCGCAGAATTTTATTTAGAGATAACCATTTCTGGCTAAATATGTACAACAATAAGTAAAACTGCCGTAGGAATGCACGGTTTGGTGTGGTTATAGGCTGGCAGAATCATCGGTCCATATTTGTTCAAAAATACCATAACGTAACCGTCAATAGAATAGCCCGCTATCATGTAGAGTATTTGCTACTTGAAATTCAACCCTGTAATGTCGGTGATATCTGGTGTCAATAAGACGACGTTACTAGCCGTACAGCGCGTGAAACAATGGACATGTTGAGAAATCATTTCGGTGAGCAGCTGATTTCACATTTTGGACCGTTGAATTGGCTAGCTAGATTGTGTGATATCACACCTCTAGAATATTTTCTTTGGGGTTACGTGAAGTCTGAAGTCTACGCGGATAAGCCAGATACTTTAGAAGCAAATATTAATCGCGCTATTAGCCAGATTTCAATCGTAATTCTCGAACAAGTTATTCAAAATTGGACCTATAGAATGGACCACCTAAAGCGTAGCTGCGACCAACATTTGAATGGCATAATCTTGAAACAAATTAACGTTATCGATCGTACTTTCGATTCTTAATAAAGTTTTTACCATCACATTCAGTTTTACGTGCTTTATTTCAAAATATGTTCCTGAATCTGACGATGAATCACCCTATAATAAAAATTACTTCGTCGAAAAATAAATTTTATATTTCGATTCGAATCTCGAGAATCAAAAAAAATCGCGAGAAAATAGAAACTCTAATTTCGACAATGAAAACTAAAAATTCAAGATCATATAACTTTTAAACATATTAAATTTAAGAATACGATAAATAAGTAACTTTTATGGAGATTATTTCGATTAAAATAGATGACTAAATAAATATTTAAATATTTTAATTGGAATAAATAAAAGAATAGTGTAAATAAAATCTTTTTAAATTCATTTTTTTGCAATCATTTCCACCAACTGATTTGGGATGTAGAGCAAACATTGTTTTTGCATATTTTTGCTTAATTTTTTGCATAATTAAATTTTTTTATTCAGTTATTTTTAAGTTAATTTACATTTAGATAAATTTTAATTTCTTTTAGTTTTATTAGATCGACTCAAAATTTGAATGTTGTCTTGATTTCTAATATAATATTATTAAATTTCATTAATTTTAAAACTTTCAATAAGTCAAAGGGGATATTCACAAAATCAAAAGTTATATCGATTTCTGCACGGTAGTCCGTCCGTCCGTATACGAGATAATTCCAAAATGCATTATCCGATTTCGTTGAAATTTACAATTCTTAACTTGGTTGGCTATTGCATTTAAGCAAAATCGGCCCAGGCGTAGCAAAGTAATAAAGAAAAAACCGAGGTGATCAGAAGGTTTTGACGTTTTTTTCATGGTTTTCCGTATTTAATTTGAAAATTTGTGGAGCAAGTTTAGTTTAAATTATTTCCATGGGTTGACTACATAAATAGACGATACTATATTAAATTTCAGTAAAATCGTTCCGAGGATAGTGGAGAAAGAAATAGTCGTATTGGAAAATAAGCAAGTTCATAAAGCTTTTCTGATGTACTTTAAAAACTAATATACCGATTTCAATAATATTTGTGAAAGATATTTATGCTATTAGGCCCCAGCCTACCTGTGAATTACAGCAAATTTGAAAAAGGCAAAACAAAGTTATGAAGAAAAAACCTTAAAATATTAGTACTTTTGGTTCTTCTTTCTCAGAGTTGTTTCATTGAACTATAGATTTGTTAACTACGAGTCCCATTTGTACCATAGGACATCAAAATCGGTTATAGGCTGATTTTCAGTTAGTATATGTTTATACCATATAAAAGGATTGACCATAATTAGCATTTGACAAAGTGTATAGTCTTAACTGTTAAGATACTTTTTTATATTTACAGAAAGCATTCCTTTACATCTCAATTCAGCATCTAATCTCTTCTGAGTCCCAGTTTTCATTAAGCCAACAACCAAGATAATTTCTATGCATTATAAATTAAGTGACAGAACAAATAAGCCCTCTGGTATATTACTTTAGATAGAGTATAAAAATAGAATTAATGAAAGTGAATTTTTTTGGTTGTAAATCCCTTTTCTATAATTTTAATACTTCGGACCAGTAATAAATCGATTTCTCAGACAACCAAACCAAATTAAATCCGGCAATCTAATTAAACCAGATAAGATTTACAATTAAGGTAGTGTCTATGCAAAAATAGATATAAAATATAAAAAAAAATGTGAAAGGTGAAATTTTGCAAATACTAAATTTTATTATTGTTACAACAAACGATTTGTAATAATTTTTGTATACAAAAATTTCAAGAAAGAAAAATTAATATCAATTTCAAATTAAAAGATTTTTCTTTTTCTTATTTAATTTCTCGCCTTTTATGATCTCTAAAAGAAGCTTTCAAACGATAGCAATAATCAAGTAAATTTGCATTGTAATTTCGATGTTGTTCCACATCTTTTTTTTTATCCCATTACAAACCAAAAAAAAAAAAACATAAAAAATATTTAACATAAAAATCTAATGTTTATATGAATGAAAAACATTGTTCGGAAAGGCTTACAAAATTATATGTTACCAAATCGTTACAGGCTCTTATCACGTTTCTTTTTAAATTTGCAAAATTTAATGGTTTTTTTTGCTTCTTATTTTACTAAGTTTACTTAAAAATAACAAAAATTTAGAAAGTTCATTTTACAAACAAACTCATAACACAAGATTTTATGTTTTCTATAAAATCGACGCAAAACCATAACCTGAGGCATTTTAAAGCCTTGACATTGAAATCTCAGAATCAACATTGATATATAATCAATCGATAAATTTCTTTTAAAGGAAATTTAATACCAGAAAATTGGGTGACCGGCCCATTTGACTCGGGCAAATTCGACTAGGCACAATTTAACTAGGCACAATTCGAAAAAAAACAAGATGAAGTAGAATATCAAAGGGATCTGGCTCGGAATCAAAGAGAAATATGTGTACCATAAAAAAAGAAATACAAAGATCTTTCCGATCTCTCGTGCTCGAGTTAAATACATTGAATTAAATTGTTCCCTAGTCGAATTGTGGGGAGTTAAATTGCCCTAGAATCGAAAAATGAGAATTTCAATTCGGAACTTTAATACACAAATGGGATCTAGTTTGATAGTTTCTTTTTGTGATATTCATAAAGATTTTACTATATTTTTGTTTATTTGAATATTATTTTATTCAATAATAAAAGCAAATACTCAAATAAGATATAACCTACTTGCAATATTTCTTTTGTAAAAGATTCTATTAATCGAAGACATGTTAAAAATCAATTTAGAAAAAGTATTATTAATTATGAATAAAGCTTTATAATACGATTAAAAAAAAGATACAATATTTATTTAGTACCATTAAGTACAGTGAAATTTAATTTTGGGAAAAAAGCAAAAAATTGCTAAAAAGAAAAATTACTTAGTTTTCAATTTCAAAAATATAAAATGTTTAAACATTAATGATTTTCTCCGAAAAATTAAAAAAAAATTTTATTTAATAATGAATTAATTTGAAACTCTTAGGTAGCTGCTACACCAAACGACTTATGTGGTGAGTTTGGTGATCTTCTGATTTTAAAAATCACCTGCAAAATAATCAACTAATTATCACATCAACTGTTTATGTCACACTTAACAAACACATCACTTGAGTTTAACATAAAATGTATTCACAACCAAATATTACTTTAGAAAAGAAACATCAACTGACTTCTCGAAATCATAGTAACTACATCAACACATCACCATCATTTAGGTGTGGCACAACGCATTAGATTATACATGTCGATAGTATCGCCACATCGCTACATCACTCGTAGATGTGGCATCTGCCTTTTTTTTATTTGAATCAAAAACTGGAAAATCCATATAGTCGTAAGTACTTGTAGGATAACCATGCTAGTGGTCTTCAAAAATTGACTATAGCCTGATTATAAGTCTTTTTCGTTTAATAATATAATTAACTATATGTATATGAACGTTTACAAAACTTTCGAACTTCAAGAACAAGCTTTTCTCGACCCACCTGATACTAAACTAAGGAATATCTTATTATATTATACTCCATCTGTCCGAAATAAGTGTCCTATTTGAGACTTTATGAAATATTCAGAAAAGCATGCCATGATTACTAACAAGTAAATGCTAGACTTAAACGAGAGATTATTAATTTAAAAACATTTTCAATTTTACCACGCTATTTGCAAAATAAAGAAGTTACATTAAAAACAATGATTTTTTAACGCAAATTTCCAAACTCCGATTTCCAACACAAATATGGAGACAATGTTTTGGCTGCAAATGCTCGGAAAAAAACAAATTTGTCTTCAAACATTCGCCAAGCTTTCTACCATTTATTGTTAGAACTTAGCAGCAACAGGAAGTTAAGGCATGGCTCAATCAAAATTGTTGCCAACAAATTCAAATTATCGGAGAAATTAAATTAATTACATTTTTATATTAAATTAGCTTAATTAATATTTTTTTAATGAAATTTGTTCTTTAATCTAAGTGAAATAAATAATTTTTAAGAAAATAGGCATTTATTTATGGGCCAGGAAAAATACCAAATCGGACACCTATTTCTGAACGGAGGGAGTATAATTTTACGATATTATCCCGTACATTTGTTTTGATCTTTGAATTATTTTGTCCATTAGAATTCATTTTGTTTGTCAAATCTCTGGCAAACATCTTTTTTTTTCAATAATGCGTCTTGGTGTCTGTTACTTGTTGGTTGGCCTATTTATCAAGGAACTTATTTATATTTTATTTCTTGACATTGTCCAACGAGTCGTTTTAGATTTCTTAGCGATTAAATTATATGGCTATAATGGTAAATTTTAGTTCCACATTAGTACTTAGTCGTAGGAAGCAATCAAAAAAAAAAAACGAGAGCAGAATATAATGTGAGACAGACACTCCTAAGCTTAATCAATAAGATTATATTCCTATTATTATGTACTTGGATACAAGTTGTTTGGACACAAACACTATTATTTTTACTGAAATATCTCTAAAAATGTAGATGTTTTTTACTATTTTAATGAAGTTATTTTAAAACTTTTAAATGAAAACACAAATCAGAATTTTCTCTTCAGAACTATTGAAGAACAAAACGTCAGTTTTGTCGTATAAAAAATCGTATAAAATTTTCATGAAAATTATCCTAAAATTAATACGAATTAAGTTTTCTTGTTAGTAATATGACTTTCTAGACTTAAACAAAAAAATACCTGTTAATAATCCCAATTCTCAAAACCTATAAAGCGTCAAGTTCAAGTTCCCCTCTTTGAAAACTATCAAGAGTACTTTAAACAATATTTATAAATAGTTCTGTTGTTTTTAAAATCAAGTTTACTAACAAAAATAATCAGATGGGCTCACGACCTGCAGTTTTATATGTGAAACTAGAAATAACAAATTTTAACCATCCCGAAGAACTTGATGGAACAATCATCACGAATAAGATTTTCAGTTGTAAAATTTCTTTGAACGAATCAACAGCAAAACAGTTTTTCTTTCTGGTTATAGCATAAAAAAAGAAAAAACCAAGTAAAATTATTCTATATTGTTTCTTAAGTAGAGTGACTTTAGTACTGCAAAAGAGTGAATTTTAAAAGAAATAAAAGTGCATCAAAATAAAAGGATTTTAAAAAAAAGAATCCCAGTGATTCCTTTTAGTGTGGACTGTTAATTATAAAAATTTAAGATCTTTTACCACGAAAAAGGAGTACAAATATTATTTATTCTAATAAGAGGTGTTTTTTCTTTGTTGGTAAGGATTTTTAGGATCTTCCAAAAATTTTGTAATAGATTTTATTATATTCTTTAAAATATAGTACTATAAAAATTTTTGATATTGGGAATTTTTCTTTTGGATTAAATTGAATTTTATCGTGTATTCGTAAATAATTAACGGTTTTTTCTTTTTATTAACATGTTATATGAGTGTAGTGCCAATATCTTTGAATACACAACAAGTTCTGTTTCTTTTCTTATTTTTTTTTAAGAAAACGACGACGACGAATTTCTTTCAAATTATTTCGATTTTACTGTTATTTAACTCTTTGGTGACTTTCTTAGTTATTTTAATTCTTCCATATATACGAAAGTATGCTATATATTCTAAAAGAAGAAGAAAAAAAAATAAAGGTGGTTTAGGTTAGGTCTTTTCTTTCTACATAGATATAAAATCTTGTACGTGGTTACGGTTTGTAATACACATTCATATATGTTTTCGTTCAATGACCTATGCAATCCCATTATTCTTGTTGTATATTATGTGAATTCAGTACAATTTTTATTTTTTATTTAAATGGTACCCAATTATTCAAAAAAAAAAAAAATATGATTTAAAACTATGTAATCAAAAGAACAAGTAGAATAATATACAACGGTTATAAATATATAAAGTTCCGTACACAACCTAAAGAAACCTGTGATCTTTAGACGTTCTTTGATATTAAAGAAACATAATATTCTTCTGGTGAAACTGTTAGAACTAGGGATCGAAACTTTGATGGAACTTTTTTGATAAATAAGTTTCTGTTTGAATTTAACTATTATTTCTGATCTTTATTACGTTTTTTTTTTTTTTAAGAACTAGAACCTAATTATCATACAGAACTTTCTTTTTTTCAAATACTTATACTATCAGAGTTATTTAAGGACTTATAGAACAAATGTTATACTAAAAATGTAACTAGTAGTACGGCCTCCTCAGATCCAAACTGATCCTAACTAATCCCTCTACTCAACTATCCTTTATTTTAAGTATATAGTACATAAATAAGTTAAAGAAAAACCAATTTATAAGTTTCCGCAGAACTGTAAATGTGAGAACTTTTTTCAAATAAGATATTCTGAAACTGTTATAAAATCGGTCTTATTCAAAAAGAAGTTACATAAAAGTTCCGAGCCCAGGTTAGAACATAAGTAATACAATATTAGATTCGTTATTCAATCTAGACTTAATTTTTTTTTTTTGTACTTATATCTTATTACGTTGTATCTTGCAGTTAGATCTTTACGAAACACAAAAATTACCATCTCAAGTAATTCTTCTATATGAGAATCAATCTTATATGAATTTTTACCGGAAAAAATAAGAATTCTTTTCATACAAATATGGAAACGGTTTTGTGAAAACAATGAAGGAAGTTATTTGAGAGTACCTTTTATAGGATACGTGAGTTATTGTTATTCAAAAACGTGGCCTCATTTGTATATAAAGAAAATAAAAAATTATTATCGCTTATTTTTTTAGTTATCAATATTCTAGATACAGTATTTCGATGCGATAAATTCAATAGTATATGAATATTGTTAGCAAGGCTATTGACAGTATATATACTAATTTCTAATGATGACCTAAAATGTGAATCCCATAAAAATATGTTAATGCCCCAATTTAAATAAAAAATACTTTGATTTTTAATAATTGATGTCTATTTCGCTGTCAGCGCGAATCTGACTCCAATTTATTATTTTTTTCTTTGATATATGACGTTCACCTACAACTTACATCAATTCTATCCAAAATGTTATTGGTTTATGACAATGATTGTCAATCTAATATAAAACATAACATATTCCAACCAAGTTGGTTTTTAAATACCCTGTGTATCATCACTATTGGTCGATAAATACAAAAACCTATTATGATAATATTTGAGAAATTAGAACTGACTATACTAATCTTGTCCTTATGCATCCTTGTTGAATAACCCTCAGTGTATGATCTCAGATTGGAATTAACAGCAACATATGTCAGAAATTATTTCAATTAAGGACCAATACCTTTATCAAATATGATCATAGAAAAATTAAAAGCGGTATATGTTGAATTTTGAGAAAATCAGAAAAAAAAGTTGTTTCTTCAACTTTTTAGGCTCCTTACCTTGACTTAATAGATAATTTTTTTCAGAAACTGGAAATGTATCGCTTTTGATTCTACTATACTCATCACATCAAAGCTGCCTCAAAAACCTATTTAATTCTGTTTCAGTTCGGTCAATTTTGTGAAAATGTAGCTTTTCTTCTGCACAATGAAAATCTAATTTCCGGGCGTGTAATGGATAATCACAAATATAACTGGTTCTTGATGAACTTTGGGCTCAATAATTTCACACTGTGCCTCTAACAAAAAAAACCTTTCTTATTCAATACAGTTTTTGCATATTAATAAATTCTTTTCGTATATAAAGAAAACATTAATTTAACAGAATTCGACCTATTTTCAAATCTTGATTTTTTTTATGGTATAAAATTTAAAGGTGTAAGAAATTCCAGTAATTTTCTTTTTATTTTAAACTTGTTTTTACGGGTTTTTCCAAACCAAAGAATATATTTTTTGTAAAACGTCCAAAATCAATGAGTAAAAATCATATTTTTAAAGTTCAGAATTAGGTCAATACAAGAATTTTAATTTTGTACCGCTGATCTTAGAGTTCCTGATTATAATCGTGTGAATTTCTTATAATTTGATAAATTTACAAAAAAAAAGAAAGAAAGAAAATGATTAATTACAATTAAACGATTTTAAATTGGAATAGACTTTTATCAATCAAACTGCAAAACAATCAATCATACGAACGTAATTTTAAGTTTTTAGTTAAGTTCAATGTCAGTGCTTGGCTTGGCAGTGTTTCTTTCTGATGTTATGTAAACCTTTTTTTCTTATGTTTATTGTTTTTTTCTTTTGATTTCCTCTCACCTGATGGATTTTTTTTTTTTTTCAAAACATAATTATTATGCATCCGAAAATTTACGGTAAATTATCGAATAAAAAAGAAATACCCAAAAAAATTGAGGAACTTTCAAAGTCAATGTCCGAACAGATTAAATAAAATGTCTTTTGTGTAATTTTGCAGAAATCTTTTTTATATAAATTATGGTATAGGAGTATATACCAAGTGTATACCGTTTGTACACAACTTGATATAAACTGGGTTTTAGTCTTCATCGGATATAAAAACTGTTCCGACTATTTGGAAAGGTTGAAATCTTTAAGTACCCACCCACGATCAAGCAAAACATACATCTTTGCTAAACCTGACCGTAGATTAATGATTTATGATGTATGATTTTGAAACTTCATATATCGCGAATCATTATTGTAGAGGCTGATTTGATAATTTCTACTAAATTAAACTACCTTTAATAAAAAAAATTGTTGTTTTAAAAAAATATGTTAAAATATTAGCGTTCCAGGGGTATGTCTTAACAAAAAGCATGCAATAAAGAGAGTTCTCAGCTTGGATCCTGATTTGGGAACACCGGCGCACGCCATCTCATTAATAGTAATTGTTAAAAAAACTCTGTGTAATATAAAAATGCATGTACACAGAGAAAAATCACAAAGCTTTTACCTAGTTCTGGCAACTGAATTTTTTGTTGTGATAACTGACTTTTTTATTGTAATAACTGAATTTTGAGAACTGAAAATTCAACATTTCAGTTGTAGAAACATCACAACAGAAAATCACAACTTGTCAACTAAAATTCAGTTATTACAACAAAAAAATCAGTTATCACAATTGAGTGAGTTTTCATATCTCAGAACTAAAATTCAATTGTCAGAAGTAGCCAAAACCTTTACAATTTTCTGTGTGTACTTACAGTCTTTTTCACAAATACTATTAAAAAGGAGGCGTGCTTTGCAACGCTGCAATGGTGCCAAAAATGTATACACAAAAATATACGTATGGTCTTAGTTACAAGTACACTCTTCTTTTGAAGTGTCCAATTGTAACCATTCTATTTAGATAAATTTAAGTAAACCTGAAACTTAATTGAAACGAATAAGTTATTTGCAGCGCGTGGTACAACGAATTAGTTTCTAACATATTTCGCTATTTCACTGAAAAGTTTTTCCGCAACTATATGTCAACCGTTACAATTTACATTGCACGCAAATGCAACGAATTAGTTTCGATACCCAATTTTCCTAATTGGGGCCACTGATTCTTCTATTCTTTTAAAAAACTAGTTCTATAAACTGTAAATACATATGTCTGCCTATTAATACTATAATATACAATATATAGTTTTAAGAGTTAAAACTAGTCGTGAAGAAAAGTTTAACCAGAGTATTAAAAAAATAGACTATAAACTGATTTTAGTTTTTGGTATGTTATTCTTTTTTTTAAAGTATTTTCACGTCTTGAGCACATATTTGACTAAATTGAATATAAATGATATTTCTTTCATGAGAAACTTTCATTTTGATAAATTATTATAAAATTTCGCGAAAAACATTCTTTATTTATTATTATTATTAGTTTCAATATGTAAATAGATAGTCTTGTATATTGTCCAGAAGTATTTCTGTTATTTGTTTTGGTTCAAACGTTAAATTTTTCCTAAATATATTCAGAAAAATGCTCTTAGTTTCTTCTAAGATTATTTTTAAAAGTTCGCAATAATAAATGATCCAACTTAATTGAACTTACAGAAATTTCGTATTTTTAAAATGCGGGAATGATTAATTTAATGTTAAAAAGATAAAATTTTTTTTGAAGAACATGACTCTCAGGAGAAAGCCTTTCATTTGATAAATAAGAACTTAACCTATCCAATTTCCATATTACTAACAATCTTCAATCACAATTAATATTAACAATGAAATCAAGGTTGACTTAGAGTTGATATGGGAAATCACAAAGAATAGCCCGTAGTCCAATGAATAAAATGTTTTTAATTTGGGTTTTTATTTGTATTCTATTTTTATTATATTAATTATAATAATTTCTTTGAAATACCTTTAAAAGTATAATTTAAGAATAGGAAAATATATCTTGTTGAACAAGAAAAGAAATCTCAAATAAAGAAAGTTTTGAAAAAGGTAGTTCGAGAGCCTTCTCCAATTATATGCAAAAGAATTCAAGTACACTGTTAAGAGTTGTTTATATACTATTTTTATTTTTCTTTAAGTTTAGTTAGCCGCCAACAATTCAAACAACTTGCGGGCGGATTTGGACTTTATTATTTGAATCACTTTTCAAATATTATTATTATTTTCAATTGTTTGAATAACATCGCTTTCTATTTATTATTTTCATAAAGTGATATTTTTCAACCTAAAATCAATTATTAATGTTTTAGGTATGAATCAAAAATTTTAAAATACCAAATGTAAAATGGATGTTATTTTACTTAAGAGGTAATGGAAATTTTAATAAGAATTAAGTATTCGTAGTTAGATATTTAGGTAGTGTAATTTATGGTATATCGTCTTTGAAATCTTTTGGAATGGGAAAAATATTGGGTTTTCCGGAAACTTTGTATCAATTTTTAAGAGGAATTCAAAGGCATTTATTTATGTAATTATGTATTTACCATTTTGTTCCACAATCTTTTATTATCTTTCACGCAACTTGAAGATTCCATTCTCCCAGAATTTCTTAGCAAAAACTGCTCAAGATAGTTTTTCATGTCCTCCAAATAGTTAAAATTCTTGACTTTTAAAGAATTTTATAAAGACCTAAATAAGTGATAATATCAAGGTGCAATATCAGGTGAAACAACACATATCTTTTTTGTTGTTTATGCCTTTCGGGTAATAGAAAAGTATCAAGTGTCGAAAACATTTGTCACGAAACATTTTTTTTTTCTTAAAGATGCGCTAAAATCAGCTTCTTTCAAAATGTGTATACAAATTGTTTTCAACAATATTAATATGTTGGAATATGTTTCTTCTAGAAATCGGAACGAAGTTTCCAGATAGCTCAATATGAACCTAGAGTCACTCAGATCAGGTCATCTTGTAATAGGTTTCAAATTCTTTTTCAATTATTAACTCTTTTTGGCATATTTTACTGCAATTATTCCAATTTATTTGCATTTCTTTTCTAAATATTTCAACCTTAATCAAACTAGTATTGTTTTTATGTTAAATTTCATTGACTTACATTGTTTTTAGTATAAAGTTAACATAAAAACTACAAGAAAAAAATCACCTTTTGACATCTATATAATTATTTTTTTTTAAACATTCTTATGAATCTTAATTATCCAAAGTTAAATAATAATGTCACTTAAACTTGAAACAGGTTCCATACAAATTTATGTTTATATGAATTTTTAACCGTTTTCAAGTATTTAAAAATCTCTTCATTTATTTTCTTTATTCCCCAATTAATTGGGCCCCACTTACTCTTTTACACTCATTTTATAACAGCAGTAATTTAAATTAGTAGGGCAACCGTAAAAAAATTAATTTTAACACACATTGTTTTTTTTTAATGAAATATTATTCATTCTTAAATCAAAAAACAATTAAAAATAGTTTAATGTAAACGATTAATTCCACGGTATTTTGAACACTTTAATAACCGACTTTATGCTACTTGTTTGATGACATAGTTGACAATACATAATACATAAGGTGCTATAATGAGTCTCTTTAGGAATAAGAAATTGAATAGATGAAGAATCGAAAAATTAAGTAATCGAGATTGAATCGAAATTTAGAACCGCGTATAGGGTTGAAATATCGAGTCAAAATTGAGTCTAAATTTATAGTCGAGAACATAAAAATTTAAAAATGAAAACCTTAAAAAGAATGCAGAAAATTGTACATTATCGGTTTCCCAAAACAACTAATTTCTGGTAATATGAACGCACTAGGACTTCTTAAATTCATTAAATTTCGGACCAACCTACACAATTCTAGGTATGCAAATATTTTGGTCATACCTTTTCATCCAACTAATTATGGACCCACTCTTATCTTATTAATTTGCTTTCCTCCTTTCCTTAGCCCAGGATGATGATGCGTAATTGTTTTATTGTTTGGCTAGGGCTTTGCTGCTGATAGAGATTTTTATATCACTAGATGATGCTAAGCTAAGCTACCCTATATATTTTTTTTATATACTATATTTGATACTTGCAATTAAGCGATATCTGAAGCCTTATAAAATTTTCTAGAAACGAAAACGATAATTTTGAGAAGTCAATCTTTTTGTTATAGAAACGAACGGGAAAAATTCTAATTTCCCTTGAAAACTAGTGTAACTTGGTAAGGGAACTTTTTATTTTGCTTCGTTCTTTTATTTTAATGTAAACATAACGTTTGTGTACTTTTTGTAGTGAAATGCCTTGGTATAAAGTGCAGAATTTTTTCCGAGAAACGAAAACATCATAATGATTATATTCGATTCAAAATTTTTAATTCAATAGTTAATTTTAAAAACATAATTCATTCGAAATTCAAAGATGAATATAAGTCAGCCTAATGAAATTTTACCAAATATAAAAATTTTTAAGTTTATTGATGTAATCTTATGAGAAAATCAGAAAATAAGTATTATGTTTTCGTAGGCGTTTTGTTATTTGATTTCATCAGATTTAAATAATAATTAAATTTTTCATATACTTCATTTTAACACATAATAATCAATTTCGGTGTTTTTTCCCTTTAAAATTTGTGTAATAAAATCTTTGAATTAGTAATAATTTAGTATTTATACTTTTCTCATAGAATATAATCAAATTTATAACAAAAAAAATTTTCTTTTGTATTTATGTTAAGAAATATGTGAGAAAGAAATGCCACCCAAAAAAAATGTAAATAAATTTTCACTTTTTTTTATATGGAAATTATGTGAGTTTCATACATTAGGAAATTTTTTTTTCGGTATATTTACATCTTTGGAGGCTTGTAACTCGCGGAAAATAAATATTGTGAGAAAAAAGTTTATTACAGAAAATTCATGAAATTGAGACTTAATTATATAAAAAAAAATAAAGACACTTCATTTCTGGAGCGCACAAACATAATTAAAAACTTAATGTTGAGAAGGAAGTTCAACACTGAAAATATTCGCGAAAATTTTAATATAAAAATAATATTTCGCATTTTGTGGCAATTTAAAAGACTTTATTGGAATAATGTGTAAATATTATATTATTTAATCAGAGTTACAAAAGAAAATATTTTGTAACAAGAAACTTAAATATAGAGACTATTTTACGCTTTCATTTCGTTAATTCAATATTATTATAAATTAGTATAAGCACATATTTTTTATAAGGTATACAATACAAAAGACCTTACGATTTAATATAACACTTGAAAATAGCTGGAATTACAAGAAATACATTCTGCCCAATAGGAATTAAACTTGTAATATCCAGTTTAAATCAAACTTCTAATAAAACTGTTTTCCTGTGCTCTATCAATTTTACATAACAAATTAGTTTATAGCTTTCATTTTAAAACAAAAACATAGGCTGTAACTGATTTTCAATAACCATAATTTCCTTTTTCTCTAAAAGTCTAAACGAATAGTTTTATGTACGCCTAAAAATAGGCAATTTATAATGTCATAATGAAAATTTGTATATTTTTCAACCAGCATACTTTTTAAGTTATTTTTTCCCTGTCATTATTGACGGGCTTGCATTTAGTAAATTATAATCATTTCTAATAAATATTTTCCTAATTTCTTTTTTTTAGATTACAAAATGAATTGGAGTATAGAATTTCTAATAGTGTTTGTTTTAATAAATTCAGTTTATAGTCGACCAGGTATACGATCACCACCGGAAAGATTATTACGAAATTTTGAAAATGAATCTATATTAGATGAAACAACAAGCACTACAACAGAAACACCAAATCCATTAATTGCAAATGGCAGGTATTTAAAGCATAGTGATAATAATAATGTTGTTAATACCGTTGAAATAGAAAACTATCCTGTAGATATATTTACTGAATATAAATCTTCAAGTAATCATATTGTAAATGAATTCTTTAAAAAGAATCTTGTACATTTAATTAATAATA
This sequence comes from Xylophagus ater, assembly GCA_963422695.1. NCBI lineage: Eukaryota > Metazoa > Arthropoda > Insecta > Diptera > Xylophagidae > Xylophagus > Xylophagus ater. The sequence goes on from OY730483.1 coordinate 7,791,043, forward strand.
ATAATAATATAATTAATAAAACAGATAATAAAAATTTCTATGATATAAATATTAGACGTAGTACATCAATTAATTCAGGAGAATTAAAAAATTATAATAATAATTATGATAATAAAAATTCCATTAAATATCCAACAATACATAAAATCATAACAAAATGGTCAGATCAATTTAATTATGATAATATGGATTATTATCAACCAGAAATAACAGATGAAATAATTGATAAAACTCAAATATATAGTACAACATCAAATTATGATAATGAAATTGATCAGATAAATCCTAATGATTATAGACCAACAGTTATAATAACTTCTCGTCCAGTTAATAAACATCATAATAATTATATGAATCAATTTGATGAAAATTCACAACATTATGGTGAAATAAAACCAAATTTTCCAATGTCCGAAGAATTGGAAATGGTTAAATATCCGAATAATGAAAGAAATGAAACAAATCATCAAACAGATGTATTTCATAATCTTGTATATTTTAGTTCAACAACAATTCAACCGAATTCAATAGCTACAAATTCGAATTATACAAATTCAAAAAAGAAACGAAAAAAACCTGCAACCAAAGATCCAATTGATCCTTCAGATCCTGATCCATTTTATGATAATGATGATACGATTGATAAAAATATAGAATCATCAACAGGATCATATATCATATCTGAGGGAATAAAATCAGAAAATATCTCTGAAAGTATTAATGAATGTCCAGGAGTTCAATTAACTCTTAATGATCATTTAAGTGTTAATCTACATTCCAATACAAATCCATGTAGTAATGTTAAATTCAATTTAGAAGCGACTACAGAAAAATCTGTTATAGAAGAGATTACCAATGATGAATCTGTACAGGCACAACAACAAACCAAAAAAAGACGACCCAATCGTAAAAAGAAAAAACGTAAGCGCAAACGTAAACGTAAACGTAAAAAAAAGAAACAACCTGTATCTAATGATTTTTCTCATATACAACCGCAAGGAACACCAGTCTTTTTTTCCGAAGTATCACCACACATAGTACCCCAAACACTTTCATTTGATCCACATATACCAGATCCACATCAAGTAGTTAATAGTGGTATTGTAAGTCATCAGGTCTTAAGTAATGATGCTATTGGTGGGCATATTGCTAGTCCTATTTCTCCTATTTCTAGTGGTACTCATTATATTAGTCCTTTAATTGGTACCATTGGAGGAGGTGGACTAGGAGGAACTACTGTCGGCGGCGGTGGTGGTGGTGGTAGTTATTATAATAAGAAAAGACCAGCAAAAACTAGTATGGCTGTAACTGGTTTTAAATATTTAGCTATTTTATTCGCAAAATTCTTTGCTTTATTCAGTATCGCAAGTCCATTTACATTTAGTTTTTGGATAATGATGTTTTCACCGTTAGCAATTTTATTAGCTGGTGGAATAGGTCTGGCAATGGTTATATATCCGTTTGCATCAGCTGTACTTGTACCAGGTAGGCGAGGACCAAAAAGTGGAAGTACAATTGTTATACACCGACATCATCATGATAGACCACCGTATCGTTATAGAAAATGGCGAAAACATCCTCATTGGCATTCATGGAGAAGAGATTCAACAATTGATCATAATGAAAATCATAATAAACCGAATTTTTCATTACACCGAAATAAAAGAACGATCAAATTTATAGAATCAGATGAAATAGATAAAGTTCATGATTTTTTAATTCAATCAATCGATAGATTTCAGAAAAAAAAGAATATATGAAAATAAAGTACCTTCTTTTTCATTTTGGGGTGCCATTTTTTACCACAAAGTCTTCATTGAAAATTCCATATTTAAAATAATGCCAAATAAATGTCCTCCATGGATGTATTTTATCATTTTTCATTGTTTTTAATCATTTGTAAGATCATTTTTCCCAAAAAATATTTATATAGTAAATAATAAGTCTGAAATTATAAAATAGAAGAAAAAAAATTAATTATAAAATTATTTATGTTTAAGAATTGTAATTTTAAAAACTAAAAAATATAATAAATGTATTTATTTATTTATTGCATGTAAAAGTAAGTAGTTGTAAAATTTATAACCAAAGCTATTAAATCATAATAAATCTAACTAAATCATAATTTTCTATGCTCTCTAAAAGTCTTTAATAACAAAAACAAAAAAAAAAACATAGATAAATATATTTCAAAGCTTTGTAGCATATCTTTTATGTATAAAAATTCTTTTTTTATCTTTCTAAGTATTTAATTTCTTAAAAGTAATGTAATATTTTCTTAAAACTATTATTTTTGTATTAAAAATTTTTATAGAAAATAAATAATAAACCAAACAAAAAAACTGATTCTTGAAGTAGTTTTACTTTCTTTTTACTTTTTAAATCATTAAAATATTTCAGCTTTCTTCGTTTTTACTAATAAATAAATAAATATCTATTAATTTCATATTTAATAAATCAAAATCTTACAAAATAAGAAAATTTCTAAATTTTTCTTTTTATAGGATTTTTCCAAATACACGAGGAAATAAGTTTGGTGAGAAAATAAATCAAACCATCATAAAAGATAATAATAATGATATTCATATGGAATTGGTTGGACAGACAAGTCATATGGGAGTTGCTGTACCAGTTATGCCGGAAGATATTGAAAAGGAAATTAATGAACCACCAACTAAATTACCAAATTCATCGACATCAAAAGAAGGAATTTCAACATGGATTTTATTAAGTGGTGCGAATCCAACAAAAGAACCTCAACAACATACAACAACAACAACAACAACACCAACAACAACCAAACAAACACCAACAATTAAATCAACATTTCGATATGAGGCGAAAATTGAAAAATTAGATAGAATCGAAAAATTCGATGAAAACGATCCGAAAAATCTCAATAAACGAACAACAATTAAACCGAAACAAAAATTAACAACTACAAAAATTCCTTTAAATAATGATACATCGAATACTAATAATAATAATAATAATCCAATTCGTCGTAAGAAACCAATAAATGAGTCGCCAAGGCCTGTTTTAATAACGAAAAAACCTAAAAAACCTACAACAACAGTAATGCCAACGATAAAAATGATGGTAACAAAAACTACAACTCAAGCTCCGACCACATCTCAAGAAATGCTAATCGAATCATCATCAGCAAGTCCTATCGAAACTACGACATTCTTAATTATGGAACCAAAAGATGCTGATTTCGATTTACCACAAGACAGATCACCAGGTTCAACTACAAAAAAGCCAAAACGAAATAATAAAAATAATAAGACGAAAAAAAATAATAAAAATAAAGATATTGCAGAAAAGAAACCGGCTAGCAAGAATCCACCACAAAAGGATAATAAACCACTTACAACGAAAATATATAATTATTTGGCACGTGAAGTAATGCCAACAGTCGGTGTCGGTTTAGTCGGTTTAGCGGTAACAGCTGGACTTGCAACATATTTCCTTGGTCCATTCGGTGCACTACGAAGATCATATGATGTTGCCGATCGTAAAGATGATATGTATTTCTATAATAATGAAGAATATGCTGGTGCCGATGGACAATCTGAAGAAGAAGTTTTCGGTAAAGTAATCGCTGGTATGCCATCTAATTCACCATATCGAAATAATATTAAATATACAATATATCGTCCGAATCAAGTTCAACAGACACGCCCGATAAGATATGATCCAAAATATTCAGTACCACCACCACAACCTCCACAATATAGATATCGTAATAATGGACCAGTATATCAAGGACAACAACCACCTGGTCCTCCTCATCCAATGTTTAATCAACAAAAACAAGAATCATATCAACAACAACAGCAACAACAACAACAACATCAGCAGCAGCAACAACAACAATATTTCAGATATAATAACGATTTAAGTATGTATCGTACAAATGCACAAAATGTTCCAATTTCAACTGAAAAACGTATTGAAAACGATGAACAACCAAAACAAACAGATATTGTTGATAATTCTTCACAATTTATGGATAAATCAGATGTCTCTGATGATGAACTGATACATCAATCTGAACAAGAACAATCAATTGATGATAATAATGTATTAAGAAGACGTTCACAATTTGTTGTTGGTTCTGTACAATCTTCTGATACACAAGATGATCCAAATGATAATGAATCAACAATTGATTCTGTACCAGAACATGGTCCACGAAAAAGACGTGATACAAATTTAGATTCTGAAAATGATATTAACAATGAAATTAATGATATGGATAATGAAATTGATGGTATTGTACATGTTAAAATTGAAAGTATAAAAACTACCACAGAAAAATCATTGACAATGAAAAGTGATATTGCCGAAATGACAACAATGGTAACAACACCGAAACCAAAAGAAGAAGAAATAACAAATATTGATGGTGAAGATATAATACCAACATCACCAATGTCACCGACAGAGACACTATACGGTTTAATTCGTAGTTTATTCGAAATTAAAGTTCGAATGGGCTTAAATTTTCTACAAAATACAACAACAGCATTTCAACGTTACTTAAAAGGTGTTGAACAACGTGTCAATGATTCGAAATTATTTTCGAAAATGAATTAAAAATTAATTTCAAATAAAATCTCATAATGTAAATGGTTCTAATTCCGACTTGCGAAAAATAATCGCGAGTTACGAGTCTAAAAGGGTTTTAACGCTAGTTAGAATCTATATGTTTGACCTAGTGTTGAACTTTTTAGGCCCGTTACCAAACTGTTATTCATAAAAATAAGGAAGATCCGAATTAAGATGATGTCGGAATTAGGACACTACGTTATTTTGAGATTCAATTTTCATTTTGATTTTTAAAAAATAAATTATAGTGATTAATTTAAAAAAAAAAATATAAATATATATATTTATGTTATCGGAATTTCGTCCGCTTTCTCGTGAACAAATCTAAAATACAAATCGCCTTTTAACAAATTATTTGAATTTAAAAAATTTGGAAAATGGCCTAAAAAAAAACGAGAGAGAAGGATGCATTTTTGATATCAATTTATGCCTATTTTATTAAATAAATTTTTATTATTATTTCCTTTTTTTATCATAGGCATTCCAAGCTGCCATCTTTAATTTGTACAAAATCATTTCAAAATGGTTGTGCAACTTAAAATGGTGGGCTTGAGAATTATTTTCTTCTTCTTCTTTTTTTTTGTACTTTGTATATAACCATAAAAGAATAAAATATTTTTTATAATTTATAATGTTTTCATTCGTTTTTCATTTAACTTAAAAAGAAAATAATTATAATAAATCAACAAATAAATAAATAAACAAGTATTTTATAACAAATTAATGAGAATTTTAGACGATATTGTCTCCAATATTGTTAATATTTTTATATGTACATCCTTTGGATTGTCACAGAATCATTCCAATCATTAATGATATTTCGTTTCTTTCGTCCAAGTACTACCGGCATTAACATAGCCATTGTAGCCGGAACCATTCCAGCACCAACAGCCGCTAAAACAGCTGAACTATCTGGTTTATTATTAATATTATTTCTAATAGCAAGTATTTTATTTTTTGTATTCATTTGTATTTTATTAGTATTGTCATTATCATTATCATTATTATTATTATTATTATTATTAGCTGATGCAGCAGCACTATCTTCGACAGTTTGTAAAGATGATTCAACTTCTAATAATCCGCCATGAGATGTTGTCATTGGATTTTTATTTGTTGGAGTACTTTTAGCGGGTAATACTGTTAATTTAACAGATTTATGTGTTTTATATGTTAGATTTGATGGTTTTGATGTTGATGAAGAAAATGACATACCACGTTGGCCACGATGTGGACGCTGATAACCTTTTGTTGTTGAAATTAGAACCCATTCACCATTTCCATTTAATGGATGTGTTGATGGATGATTTAATGGATATGAAGATGATGAACTTGTATCAGTTGGTCTTGAATATGGTGTTTCTATTAAATGTTTTATTCTTTTTGGAACTTGTAAAATATTTGAATGATAATCACCGACTAATAATGCATCGTTAACATGTTTTTTTGTTTCATCGAAATTTGATTGATAACCATAATCATACCAATGATCATGATCATTTGGTAATTCCAATTGATCGTAATTATGTGGACGATTATTTTTATTATCACTTGGTCGTGGTGAATATCGTTTATCATAATTATTTTCATTCAAATAATCCTGATTATAGAATGTTGGACGTTTTTTCGTTGATTCGTAATTATCATTTTCATTGCTATTATAATTGTTACTATTACGATCCCAATTTGTTGATGAGTAACCATTTTTCTTATTATTATAATTGTTATTAATCTGATTATTATAATTATTATTATTATCGTTATTATAATTATTTTTATTATCGTTATTATAATTATTATTATTGTCATTGTAATTATTATTGTTATCGTTATAATTGTCATTATAATTATTATTATTATTATTATTATTATTATTATTCGTTGATCCACCATTTGGTTTACCATAAACATTAAAGCTTGAAACAGTTTTAATCGGTTTAACTACACCATTTGGTTTCCATTTCGATACATGACTTTTTGTCCATGGTACAGCTTCAAGTGTTACCCAGCCATGTTTATCATTATATGGATTCGAATCTTCTACTGGTCGATTGTTATGATCATCACGATCATCATTTCCATAATTTCGATTAATATCTTTTCGATCTTCTAAGTGTGGTTTTTTTAAATTAAAATTATTCTGATGAATTTTTATATTGTATTCACGTAGAAATTTATCAAGTAATGTTGGTGCATAAACCATTTTTTTGGGACCTACAAAAAAAACAAGATTATTAAAAATTTCAAATTTAAAAAATTTTTCTTTAAAATTACTATCAATTCGTCCTGGTGATAAAATTTGTTCATTATTCCAATCTTGGTGATCAGGAATTTTCTCTTCTTCATTTGGAAATTCATTATTTTGATGATTTGCTTCAATTACTGTTATTGATTCAGAACCAGGAACATTTAATTTATATGTTGTAAAATTTTTCGAATTTAATAAATGCGTTGGAGAATTTGTAAAATGTATTGTTTCACACATAAAACTCGATAAAAATGTTAATAAAATTAAATGTTTTAATTCCATAATGAAAAATTTCTTTCACAAAACAATTATATTTCACAAAACAATTATATTTCACTGATTTTTATATAAAAAAACATACAAAAATTATTGTGTTCATAATTCAAAAGAAACACCGAACCTTCAGAAATCCAACTATAAACTGAAATCGTTTGCTAAAGATAACCTACTAATATAGTTTTTTTTTTTCAGTTTAATATCTTATTTTTTTTCGTTGTTAGATTTTCCAATGTTTAGACAGCGGGGCAACCCAGTACATTATTATACAGAAGCTACCATATATATATATACTTTTGATCGCCCGAAAGTGATTCTGTTCACTTACGTTACTTATATGAGAGTATCATGTGGATACAAAATCCCATAAAAATTATTGGTAGATGCGCACTTCTTTTGGCACAACAGCAAACATAAAGAATGGTATAATTTTTATTGTGATCTTAAAAATAAAACAAGATCGAAATTGAAGAAAAATAATAGATTAAAAAGAAAATATGATCACGTTTTTCATGAAATTAGGTTCGGAAAATTAAATTTTTCAATGTTTTCAATACAATAAAATATAATTTTCATATATAACGGGTGTTTTTTTTAGAGGCTTGTGTTTGTCAACATTGTTTCCAGCGGTAGCCAATTTGACAGCTGATAGATAATTTATGCTCAGTTTGTCGGTTTGTCATTTGACCGTAAATAAACTCACGGTTGAGGAACTATCAAATTTGCTTTGAAAATCGGTCCCGTTTTTCATCGTAAAATTGTGTTCAGTATCAAGGCTAATTTTTGGCTCAATAGGTTTATTAATAAGCAAAATAACTCTAGAGATTTAGTTACATCCAGAAAAATGAGGTTTACATGCTGATCATTGGTTCTTATTTCTTTAAAGATCAGGCGTGAGCTGGTGTTATGGTCAATCAGAGCGTTACCAGGCCATGATCAATGAATATTTGTTTGCAAATATGAATGACATTGATCTTGATGAGATGTGGTTTGAACAGGAAGGAACTACGTGCCATACAGCGATAGAGACCATCGATTTATTGAAATCGCAATTTAGCAATAATGTAATTTTGAGAAATATCCCTGCAAATTGGCCTCCAAGGTGGTGTGATCTGAGATTTCTTCAACATTTTCTATGGGTTTACGTATAGTCAGTGATTTGGACTGATAAACCAGCCAATACTGTTCGTGTTATTCGTAACCCAAAATTGGACTGACAGTATCCGCTTCGTCAAGAGCAGTCACGATGGTCATATGCCCAAAATCCTTTTTAAATATTAATGGCATGAATAGGTCTTTGGAAAAAAAAAGATTTTTGATTAAAAATTAACTTTTTGTGTTATGTTTTTGAATTTACGCTAAAAAAACACCCTATATAACAGAATCACTTCGTATTCACCTTTCTTTTTTTCGAGATCTTTTCTTCTTTTCTAATTTTATATTTTTGCTTTTATTAAAAAAATTTTATCCACTTAAATTTAATGAGAAGGAAAATTGCTTTAGAAGTACTACCTCCAAAAAAGAAAAAAAAAAAAACATAGAAATAAGTAAAAAACATAAGAAACCAAAATTTCTCTTGAAATCTTTCTAATCTTGAAACTTGGATCATTGTCATAATATATATTATAGACTTTCGCTTTTTCAATGCATAAAGTTTTCCCAAACGGAATTAGAAGTATAGAAACACATATCATGCAAAAAGATGAACATCCAAAGTGAGAGATAGCTTCCCGTTGAACAAAAAAAAAATGTATTTTGAAGAATTTTAAGAAATGTGAAAGTGTTTACTAGAGCATTTTATTGTTTTAAAGTTCCAATGACAAAATATTGTATGTTTTATATTTTCGTGTACTTTTTATTTTGCACATTTAGAAAATAAATGCCATTTAAATATAATTATGCACTTTTTATCAATTTATAATTGATGCTCTTAACACAGTGACTAGAAAAATAAATTTGAAGAAATTAAATGAAAGTAGAAGTTAATATCGAAAATTGTCCGACTCAATGGGACATTATCATTTTATAGATATCACTTAATTGCAAGTAGCAAGATATAGGGCAGCTTTTCTTAACATCACCTACGGCTATTTAAATACCACTATCAGAAGCAACAAAACAATTTTGCATTCTCACCGAACCTGGGGTGAGGAAAAGGAAAGCTGCCTAAAGTGGATTTAGGTTGATGCAAAAGGGAAAATTAGTGTATGAGTGTATTAATGTAATAATATTTCATAAAATTAGTACATATTAAAATAAGTGGTTAGTAAAATATTGAAATTGGTACGTAATCAAGCATCCTATATATAGTATTACTAAACAACTAATACAACAAAAAATTTAAAAAAAAAAAAGTATCAAGCTTATTTCAAACTTTTCTTAAATTTCATTTTTCCTACATGAAAATCACAAACAGGGTCATGCCAATTAAGCTCTCTACCCATGCGCGTCAGAGGCTCTTACATTCCATAATTCGTGTAGTGATAAGATATGGCTATAGGACATTAATAGACCTAGAATTTTGGAGTTTTGTCTGAAATGAAATGGACTGAAGAAAACATGGAGCGTCGATATTTCTCGATATTAGCTGTTGTAGAAAAACTACGTCTAAAAAATGATATCAAATTCTAAAGGAAAAACGATGTTAGTATCCAAGTCGAATGATACTAGATAATACCAAATGCTGTATTTCTTTTCCAGCTCTCTTTGAGTCCATATACAAATATTTCTTATATGACCGAATACGCAAAAAAGAGGAAAGAATGTACCTACTTAACTTCGTTAACTAAAATAATGCTTTCAGACAAAACATAATAAACAAAATTTGTTCTTATCAGATCCTTAACTTCAGTTCCCATTGTAAAATTAAATAAAATTACAAAAAAGGATCTATATATTGAACAAATAATTTCCGATATCCTTTAATATCCTTTTTGAATAAAACATTGAAGTATGTAATACATAATTATATAATATAAACTCAAAGAAATAATTTCAGTTGTATTGAAAATTTTTTGTTATTTTTATAGCGGTGCCCTTTTCACGATTCTCACCAAGTTATATCTTAATTGAATAAAATTACCAAAGGAATGATTATTTTAAATTGTACTAGCAGAATACCCGACGTTGTTCGGGACTTTGTTGAGCATGCGTTGAGGATAAGTAATTCAACATTTTCTGATTACTTTGCAAACGTTGCTCCGTCATTAAATTTGCATAAGCCTCCCCGACAATTCGTACATTTCGAGTATCTCTACCGATGTTTCCTCCTCTCAAGCGTATGGACATTTTTCTATTAACAAAAATGGGGAAAATTGAAATTTCTTGACCGCAGCGACACCTACCGGAATAAAACTTAAAACAAACCTAGATTCGCCCGGAACTAACATATGGTCCAAATATGGTGTCAATAGGGCAAGCTGTTCTTGAGTTTGACCGCAGCGCCACCTACCGGGATAAAACTTAATATAAACCTAGCTCGGCCCGGAACCAACATATAGTCCAACCCCCTCAACCCCACACCCAGTGGAGACATACCATATTTTGTCAATTGGTCTATTCTGAATGTGCATTCAAAGTTTCAAGAAAATTCAACTACTATTAGAGAAGTTTTTATATTTTTCCCCTCTTGCAACCTCCCCATCAAAAATCAAAGTAGCCTATAACCAGCGCGCTGGAACAAAGAATCGGTGGAGATATGTTTCATCAAAATCGGTCCAGCCGTTTAGGAGCCAACTCGGTACATACAGACAAAATTCCACAAATATTATATAGATTACCAGTGGTTAAGAGGTTTCCAAGATAAAAATAAGTCTCAAATTTTATAAATCGTCCTATATTACCTGACCGTCCTGTCCGATCGATACCAAAAACAATAGGGTTCTATTCTTTATATTAACAGATCAGTTTCACAAATTTCAATCGACTTGAAAAAGGGGTTCGACAGATATCACAGACAAACTAACAGATGATCGGAGATTTTCAAAAAAAAAATACGATTTTTAAACTCAGAGGACCACAAAACGTAGTTTCACCAAAAGCTGGAGGTAAAAATTTGTTACAATCACATTATCTCCATTCTATGACCATGAAATAAAAAAGTTAAGTAAATTATCTTTTACTTTTTTAGCAAACGCCTAAAAATATGCTTTCATAGTTTCGTTATAAGAGTGTTTATTTTCATGAATGAAAAATAAAAGTTAAAAATTAAAAGATAAAAGTTACAATGCATGAAATAATTTTCTTAAAAAAAATTGACATTGATCTAAATTTAAGTTTTACGTAGTTAAATATTAAAATCTGTATAATATAAATTAAAAAATAGGAAAGTAATTTTTATGTGATTTCTTTTCAAAATATACCAAAATTTCTTTTTTTTCATAAAGTACGAAGAAATTGAAGAAATTTGTAATTATTCAAGAAATGACTTTAAAAAAATATATTAAAAAATTGTTTAAAGTCTTTTTAATATTTATAAATGCATTTCTTAAAAATCTTAAAAAGAAAACGTCAATTAAATCACATTTGTTTATAACAAAAAAAATATTTACCTGTTCCAAAATTTGATTAAATTAAAAGTTTGATTCACCAAATTTATATTTTAATGTTGAATACATGCAATCAACGATTGTTAATTTGTTTTTCTTCAATTATATTCAATTACTTTCACTAGAAAAAAGTAAAAAAACAACCAAAAATAGAGTGGGTGATTAATAGCATAATAAATAAAAAAAAAAAAAACTTACCAGAGTATTGAACTTCTATGAATTATTTGACTAATATTGGAATTTGGTTTCCAAAAAAGAAACACATTTTTAACAAAGACATTTTTATAGTTTTTATTTGTTCACACTAACGAATATTACAGAGTACACAACATTAGAAAAACATATAAGTTTACAACAAGTGATGTGAAATTCGACTCAAAACCACATTAGAGTATTCTTTTTAAATTTAAATTAAAATATTTTTGTAGGTAAAAATAAAAAGTGTTAACTGAATAAACAAAAAGACGTATTTAAAAACATTAATAATATGTTAAATATTGTGCAAAATATACAATGTTTATGCCCTATGGTAGGTACTACCAAAGGGTATATTAGTTCTGTTACTACATTTGTAACACATAGAAATAATCATCGTAGAATGCTTTTAAGACTATAAACGTGTAGCGAATAAAACGTTATTTCGAATTATGCATGTCCGTCCGTCCGTGTACAAAATAACTCTAAAACATGTTATCCGATTTTGATGAAATTTACAATGTGATTTCCTTAACTGGATTTGGTAATGAATTTCAGCAAAATCGATTAAAGGGAAGCGAAGTTATTAAGCAAAAGTTAGGGTGACCAGAAAGTCTTGTCTTTTTTTCTTATTGTTTTTCAGATTTAATTTGTGAAGGAATTTCGTTTAAATTATTTACATGAGTTAACTATCATATATAAATGAACGATACTATGTTAAATATCAGTGAAATCGGTCGAAAGATAGTGGAGAAAGAAATAGTCGTAGGGGAAAATAAGCCTGTTCATAAAGTTATAGTTAAGTATTTTAAAAACTTATATACCGATTTCAATAAAATTTGCAAAAGGTTTTTATGCTATGTGAATTTGAACGAATTTGAAAAAGACGAAACAAAGTTCTGGAGAAAAACCGTGAAATATTAGTAGTTTTGGTGCTTCTTTCTCAAAATTAATTCATTTAACTATAGATTTGTTAACTACGAGTTCCATTTCTACCAAATGGCATAAAAAAATCGGCTATTGGCCGATTTTACGTTACTATATGTTTTTTTAATATTTTATTTCATTTTCTATTTTGTTTTTACTCAATTTAATAGAAAATTGCAAAATTTCTTTATGTAAAAAAATAATTTTCTAATTTGAAAAACTTTATTTTCTAGAAATTAGTTAGAAATTATTTTTTCCATTAAATTTAACGAAATAATTTTAAATCAATGTGAAATTTCAGTAAAGAATAATTTTTGGTTTTTATTGTAAAAAATTGGTTAAACTTTTAGTTTTATTTTGCAAAAATCTTTAAATTTTAAAAAGGTTTAGTAGTTTTGGGTGAATTAATCTATTCATCAATTATCGCAACATTTTATCTAACGAAGCCCAAAGATGAAAAAATAGGCATAACTTCAAAAACTCTTAAAAAAAAAAAGTTATATATTCCTTAACCTGAATTTTTGAATTTTGTTATATAACATCTTATTAAACTAAATACTAAAATTACACAATCAATTTCCATATGAAATATATCGTACGATATAAAAGTAACTAAATACTGAAGATAGAAATGAATTCAATATACAAATTGCATTAGGTCTGTGAATGAGTTTTTACGATTTTTTAACAACTACGAGTATACAATACTTTAATTTGATTCAAAGTATGCTCCATCTGAAGCTACAACCTTCGCTCACCTTTCAGATAATTTACGGAAACCATGTCTGAAGAAATCCGGGTTTGTGGAGGCAATTCAATAATCCAGGCAAATTTTCATAAATGAAGCACTTTCCAATAAGGGCTGAAATTAATTTGTTGTGCCTATTCACCCATTCCAGACATTTTTCTTCTACTTGTACAGCTCGCTTCAAACGCATTAGTTGTTGCCAGTAATAGTTTCAAGCGGTTACAGTCAGTAATTTATAATAGATCACGCCTTTGTGATCCCACCAAATACAGAGCAAAACCTTATGTGAATGAATGTTTCATTTTGGCTTTGACTGGACTGATTGAGCAACAGCATTTACTTTAGCTTTTCTGCGTTTATGATTTTGGGCGCAGATCTATTTTTCATCTCTAGTAACAATTTGATGCAAAAAATCCTTTCTTTGTTGTCTTTGAAGCAGCATTTCATAAATGATTTTCGACGTTCGATGCCTCTTTCTTATGAGACCCAATTACATTGCTTTTGAATCACTCTCATGGGTTGAAGACGTTTTGCAACAGCTGATCGAACAACATTTAATGATACTGCTAATTCTGATTGAGTTTGACAATCATAGTACGTTATGAAGGTTGTCATAAGACCTTCCAAATACGGGTTCACACGCATTATACATTATATGGCTTATGGCATCCAATGCAAAATCATAAAAACTGATTCACAGACCTAATAATACACGAAAATATTATTATGAAAACTTTTTAGTCACCAAAAATTAACACCTAAACAAAATGTTCATCTTCAATTGTAAATTACGCAATATAATAAAATAACAATTGTTATATGTAATATTTCATTATTTTTTTTCTTTTGGGAAAGAAAGTCCCATACAATATATATTTGTACCAAGAAGTAAATGACACAATTCAGAAAAAGTTAAGCTTCTTAAATATTATAAACAATATAAAATTTCTTTATATTGAAATCACTGAACAGAATCATTTCAAACGAATTATATATTCTTTAAATTTACAATAAACAATTGTTATTTAAAACAACATTAAATATACTGGCTGTATCAAAAAGCAAGCTTTTTATCCCTTCCGGACAATATAATTTGTCCAATCCCTCAAAAAAGGCATTTATATCGTCATAAACTTCCGAATTCGATGCAAATCTCCTACCCCTGAGCTATTTCTTCAAATTTGAAAACAGGTAATAGCCACATGTAAATAAATCTTGAGAATACACAAGATGGTTAACCAATTCATAGCGTCATAATTCATTCAATTTTGATATTGCTTTGAGAATATCATACGATTGCATTTCTAATCGACTACGAAAAAAACGCGGTACACATGTTGCGAGTAGGTTTTTCATCTAGAAAAGTTCATGTAAGATGTTCAAAATGCATTCATATGAGATAGCCACAATGTCAGCTACCACTTTTCGATCTCCTAACACAACATCATGGACTTTTTTTGACAATATCTTCAGTGGTCAACTCAATTAACCGACTCGAAGATTCCTCATATTAGACATTTGTATGTCCATATTTAAATCTATTAAAACAATATCTGACGGTTGTTATCGAAGGTTAAGAGTTTCCACTGACAGCATAAAACATTTCTTTGATATCTTCATACGTTTCCCCGTCCCAAAACAGGAATCTATTCAAATTCATTGATCGATACTGTATTTTATAACTTTGAATTTCTGTCAAAACTTAATTGATTCAGCGATCGACACAGAACTTTACTCGTGCTCATATGATAGTAGTACCATATAAAAAAAAATAAAATACAACACTCGCAGTGACTTTTCAATACACCTAGTATATGTTTCGAATATTCATAAAATAAAAGCGAATCCCTATCTTCTTCAATTAAATAATTTTATCTAATTTTTTTTTATGTTTAAACTTTTTACAAATGTTTATAAAAACGTAATTCAGTTTCAAATTGAATTTATTTGTTATTTGTCTTTTTACATGTGATTTTGTTCATATATTTTGTTAAAAAGTTATTTTGTGCCTAATTCAAGGGAAAAATGTTTAAAAATATAAGAATTTTCATATTAATTCTATTAATTAAAATATTTAATATAAATTCAATTCAAATATATGAAAATAGAACTGAAGAAAACCATAAAAAATCAGATACTTTAGATAGTGGAACAACTTTACCAAGTTTAACGGATTTAAATTCGACAGGACCAATTTTATATCCGGGTGTTATGAAAAAATCAAATGAAATTCAATTTAAAAATGAAAAATTGTACTATTAAAAAATTAATAAAATAATTTTAAAAAAAAAAAATAATATATTATAATATTTGTGTATTTTTTTTTTTTATTTAACAGAAAAGATCGAGACTCATCAATGTTAAAAGAAAATGTTACAAAATTTTTTTCGGATACAGCATTTTATCCATCGGAATTTTTAAATTATGAAGATTCCCATGAAAACGATGAAACAAAGGATCAATTGAATTTCACTGAACATAAAAATATGTTAGAAAATGTTAAAAATAGGTAAACATTTTTTATGTAATCTATTGATTTATTTTCGATTATCTTTTTTTTGTTTAGTTTTATTAAATTTTCAGATGATTTTCAACAATCAAAAACATATAATACTCAAAAAGAGTTTCAACCATCACCAGAAATTCAAATAAATTCAAAACCATCTTACGTAAATCAAGTACAATTGATAAAAAATTTCCATCCAATGCAAATTGAAACTCCAAATCCGTTAAATAATAATAATAATAATCAAAATTCGAATAAAAATAATATACGAAAAAAAATAACAGATATTTTTAAAAAAGAAAATTATGAATCGAAAAATCATAATAAATCTGATGAATATAAAAAAGAAAATTTAAAAACACCAATTCCTTGGGAAAATAATAATGAAAATTGGAAAATAATAAATGATGAAGATGAAAAACCAGAAATGAAAATTATAAATATAAAATTTATTGAAGAAAATAAACCCATAAAAGCGATTGATTATCCTTATCAATTTGTTCGTGTTAACAACGAAGAGACACCAGAATATTATGAACCACCAATACCGCGACCACCATCAAAATATGATTATAAATATTCAGAATTAAAGGATAATGATAATAAATATGTTGATGATTTTACAACTTACAAATATATTGAACATCCAGAGACATCTTTTATGCAACAGTCATCAACAAGTTCACCAACATTCGAATGGGAACATCATCAATCTCATTCTTATCCAGAAGTAGCAAGAAAACCACCGTAAGTTTTTATTTTGAAATTGAATTTTTCCAATTTATAAAAGAAAAATATAAAAATTTCTCTCATTATTAGTTATTGGAAAAAAATAATTCATATTTTAAGTGCAATCATTCCATTCGGTCTTGTATTGTCTGCTCTCAATCCGAATGTTGTCGTGATAAATCCAAATGCAACGAACACGTAAGTTTTATTTGTATTTTTTATTAGATATCGCGAGATTAGATTGACATGTATTATAGTAAATAATGTATGTTAGTAGCGTATCATAAATTGTAAAAATTAGAAGTTTAATACTTCATCATTATCTAGGATAAATTGTTATAACAGTGGAAATGTTCCATAAACAAACATGTTATTAATCAGGACACTATTTTAAAATTGGGCACGAAGAAAATTTGAATGATGCTAGATATTCTCACTACAATGCACATTTCGGAATTCTAAAATATTTGAAATCCAAGTAGAAAACCAATAAGAAGAGCCTTAGTAACTTCAGAATACTTTCAATCTCTTGTTTCACTGAACATATCGTCATTGTAACTAAAGAAAGTATTTCTGAAACGATAGTTGTCAAGGAATATTGTATTGTATCGAGTTTTTCAATAACAACTTTTTTTTTTTAATTAAACATACAATTTGGATGAGAGGTCTGAATTTCTTGATTGAAATATGTATGTTGTATAGACTCCACAATTTATGAATGAAAAACAATATCTGGTAAATGTCCATCACGACTACTTTTTCAGAGATTGATTCTTTTGTAAAAATTTTCCATCACATTTTAGCATAATTGTGGCTCTATCTTACGAATTACGGTCCAGTGATATCGCTAGCATATAAAGCACACTATATGTAATACGTGTGAATTGGCATTAGATGTATCTGAAAAATTTTATGACAAGCTTAAAAATATACCATATGACATTTGGTTAAAGTGTAAACAACATTATTTTTTATTCGATTGAAAATGGAAGGTTCCGTGCGAAATAAATAGGATTTGCGGGAAGTTTTACTTTACTACTTCAAAGACAACAAAGAAATGGTTTTTTGCATAAAATTATTACTGGAGATGAAAAGTGAATCTATTTTGAAAATTCTAAATTCAGAAAAGTAAAGCAAAAGCCTGGTCAATCAGTCCCATCAACGCCAAAATGAAATATTCATTCAAATAAGATTATACTCTGCATTTGGTGGGATCAGAAGGCTGTGATCTACCATAAGAAGTGTGAAAATAGCTCTATAACTGGATTGCCTCTAAGGACGAACAATTCTTGCAGCGCGGACTCCGTAAATTAATTACCTGACCGGCGAAAGTTGTAGCTTCAGAAGGAGCACACTTTGAATGAAATCAAAGTACATATTGTATAGTTATTAAATAAACGTCTATTTTTACCAAAAAAAAAATATGAAAAAGTAATTCACAGCACACATGACAAGACAGATAATCTGAAGACACCTTTAGGAGTATTAATGCTAAATAACTGCTAAATTAAAAACTACTAACTACGCCACTGATAATGTATAAAGAAATTTTTATAGGTATTTTAATAGTTTTTATATGGAAAGACAATTTCCAACTATATAAACATTGCACTTTAACATGATCTGGAAAGACCTTTATAGAGTGAGTAAAAGTAAAAACTTTTCTTTATCATATCATCGTAATTTTCATTTTTCAAATAACCGCACTACTATCTTTCATTCATTCGAAAAAGTCAACATATAATATTAAAACTTGATTCATTTATATATAATATTATATATTTATGCCGGAGATGTGTTTATGGACAAATGGAAGAAAAAAAAAACGGGCCACAATACTGAACTAACTAACTGCACGGAGAAAGTAAAAGTCGTTGAATCATGTATGAAGAAATGTGAAAGAAATGAAAAAAAAAATAATTGAGAAAATACAAAAACGACATTACTTTAAAATACTTGTCTAATATTCAATATGGTCAAATTTTTATGTCCAATAAATGAGTTATCTTGAAAATTTCATAGACAAGGACGTTGTAAAATTTTTTTTCCCCCGTGTAAGAACAACTAACAAGTGGGTTTGCAATTAAACGAAGATGATGTGTGTAAACAATTTTTAGCTATAAATAATTACAGTTTATTTTTATAAATTATATTGCAAGAAAGTAAAAACAATCCATTAAATTTTGAATTTCTTTTAATGCTATTTGGAATTAGAGACCTTTCTATATTGGTAATGCTGCTTTTATAGATTCAAAAATTTTCTTATGAACGCAATAAAATTTTTATGATATTTAATGATAACGCTAAAGAGCTGTTGAAAAATTGGTAGCTTATTAAGAAGTTACATCTACCTAGGTCAGCGAAAAATAGATAAAAATTCAAAATCTTCTAAAAAAAAAAAGTATTGGTGGAAGTAAAGCTAAAAGCCCACACTCTCGATCAAATCTAGCATCCGTCTTTGGAATGACAAGCCATCGTTAATGTATGATTTGATCGTGAGTATAGAAAACTTAACGGAGGACTTTACAAATGATGGAATCACGAAAAAAACCTATTGGGTACAAGTAATGTGTAAGTCAATTCAATAAGGATCATGAGTGTGCAAAAATGCCATCAAATCTGTCTTTTACCAACAAATTCATTGAAATTTTAATAAAAATTACTCATTGGGATTTCTTGAGTATTTTTTATGTTGTTTCTTTGAATAATAATTTTTGTGATGTATTTTTTCTATATACACAAAGAATACTGATTAAGAGACGGGTGAAAAGTTTAATCGCGAATATACAGAAAATATAACAAACTTTTCATTCAATCAAATTTGTCATTTCAAAAACGGATCCTGGATCCTGATCGTGAGTATGGGCTTTTAACACGTTCGCGGACGTGAATGCTATAGCATTCATTTTTTCACTGTGATGCCAAATGAGATGAGCTTTTTACTGTCCGCGAACGTGTTAAAGATACATTTATTAAGAACTTAAAAAAAAACACTTACAAAATTATGGAACAGAAAAAAACATATAAGCCGTAGAACAGTGGACACTTTCAATCAAAAACATTTCATCTAAAGTCAAACACCAAAACAAGTTCCTCCGCTTAGAATTCTACAACTTCGTGATATGAAGTTTTGAGAACGTATTCTTGAAACTTGGTGGAGCTTTTAGAATGTTTAAAAATGTAAAAATTATTTGAATTTCCATTCAGATGTAGGTTCTTAAAACTTGAAATAGTGTCCTCGAAGGTTCGAACTTGCTTCGCTTAGCATTCTAGAACTTCGTCAAATCTATAGATACCGATGTCCAATTTTCAGTATATCTTTTTAAAACTCTAAGAAGCTTTTAGAAAGTGCTAAAATATAAAAATCGATTTCAGTTTTTTCTAGGTAGATGTGGCGGTTTAAAATCAAAACCAATTAGACAATAATATTATATAGGAGTTGAGAAAAAGGTTTTTTTTATTTATTTCTTAATTTAGACAGATTAACCACTTTTAACAAATATATGAAACCCCCCTTTCAGCCCTAATATGCTGAGAAATAGTAATATATATGAAAGGCTTAAAATCATTGGTTTTTTGTAAATTGAGAAACTACTGTCAAATCAGATCCGTTTTTAGTTTAAAATCAAATTTTATCCTTCCTAAAGTAAACTCCTTGTTTCTACAAAATTATTGCATTCCCAGCTAGCATTTTTGGTGGCTGACACGTTTCTGCCACTAGTGGCGATATGTGAATAAGTAGCGGTTACTAAATATGTTACTCATAAATATCGATCATTTTTGTCATTTATCCTTGATCGATTATTCCATGCTTCAAAAAATATGTATTTCATTGACAAATCCAATGCAAGAAATCGTGATCTAGGCATTTTCATGATGACACGAAACTATTTATTTTTGTAAAATTTTTGCGTGCTACTAAAAATTATTGAAAAATTTTAAATTTCTTTTTTTTTTGCTTTCTAAAGTTTTAGTACAACTTCATCAAATCTTAATTCATATTTAAGTCGACAAAGATCTGTTGAAAATCTTCAAAATATAACATTTATTGAAAAAATTGAAAAAATCATGAAATCAATTGATTCGGAAATAAATGAAGCACCACCAACCGCAACAACATTGGATTGCATTAAGAAAGCTTTTTGTGAATTAACTTTGATTAATTCAAATTCAACATATGATTTGTTGTTAGAAACATTTTTAAAAAACATCAACAGGCAAGTAAAATTAATAATAATATAACATTACTAGTAATATTAATAATGTCGTTTTAATTTTAGAACTTATAAAACTGAGAAAATCGGCACTGAATTAACAGAATTATTTCGTAATGTAAAAGATAGAAATTGTGCAGGGTATTCTTGTGAGGAGATTTCAATGAATTGAAAATAAAAACCAAAAATATATTTACTGAGATAATTGTTTTTCAAAATTAGATTAATAAAAATAAGTGCAAATTAAAATTAAAGAGTTTTACAGCCTTTTTCTTCAATCTTAGTGAACTGCAACTTTTCATCGTTATATAGATTTATCGCTCTTACAACATTGAACCAAAAGAAATGGTACTCTCGTATACAAATTTCCTTATTTAATTCTTATTTTAATTCTTTAACTTGCGAAATTTTGTGATCATCACGTATTCTTTGATCTCCTTAATAGAAATTTGCCATTAAATTGTGTCTATATTAAATATAAAACGAGTCTATTCCTTCAAGGAAACTGCTATTTTACATCATGATATTGTAGACTACAATCTCGAAATCAATACTTTATAAGTTACATAAACAGTGATTAACTATGTTTGATATAATTTAATTTGAAATAAACTCCTTTTGAAAATAATAAAATAGAAATAGACAAACCTTGACAAAGAGTATTCGTCAACGTTTATCTTCTCTACTTCGGCGAAACCTATCTGTATGAATGCTCGAAAGCTCTACAACTGGAAAAAATTAGTTCATTTGGATTTTATATACCCTAAAAGCTTCTTTTGATAACCCGTCCAAACATAAGGACATTCATTATGGTATTTCCTTGAATCGTGATCATAAGTATCTTTGGTGGAATAAAATGTATGCAGTTCTCATATTTCCCTAGAAATGTTTTGAATTAAATTTTTATGCCCTATGGTAGATACTACCAGAGGGTATATTAGTTTTGTCACAAAGTTTGTAACGCATAGAAATAATCATCGGAGAGTTATATCGCTTAATGCATGTCCGTCCGTCCGCGTACAAGATAACTCAAAAACGTGTTATCAGATTTTGATGAAATTTACAATGTGAGTTAGTTATTCCTTAGCTCAATTTGATATTGCATTTCAGATAAATCGGCCAAGGAAGAACGAAGTTATAAAGCAAAAACCGGGGTGACCAGAAAGTTTTGTCGTTTTTTTTAAATGCTTTTTCGGATTCAACATAAATATGCGATATTGTACTAAATTTAAATAAAATTTATCAAAGAATAATGGAGAAAGAAATAGTCGTAGGAGAAAATAAGCCTGTGCATAAAGTTTTTTGGATGTATTTTAAAAATAAGAAACAAAGTTATGTAGAAAAGGCCTTAAAATATTATTAGTTTTGAGTGTTTTTCTGTCGCATTTCTGCCATATCGGCTATAGGCCGATTTCCAGTTACTATATGTTCATATTTAAGATTAATTTAGATGGTTTATAGTTGTTTTCATGCTTCGATAATTTTTGAGGCATACATGTAACAGAAAAGTGGGATTTTAAATAAATTGCAAACTAATTTATTTAACGAATAGACTCGTATTGCATCTAACAGATACAAATAAAAAAGATATTATAGAATAGTATTTTTTGATTGTTATCGTTGCATAGCAGTGACTAAACTTGCATCAATATTGATAAAAATCGATACGACAGAAAAACGGGTGTGGAATCATGTAACTCGATTTAAACCAAATCTTAACGACAAAGGACAGAAATAACAATGCTTTTTCGATACGATTTAGTCTGAATCGAATTACACGATTCCACTCGAGAGCACTTAATATTATTTCTATAAAATTTGTATTTCTTTAAAATAGAAAAGAAAAAAGTTTACAGTAAAAATAAAACTTTCGATTTAGATTTCGCGAAATTAAAAAACCGCGATTTTTTTATATTACAACAAATAAAATTACCAAAGAAATTAAAATAAAAATTTTTACAAAATTTATTTTAGAATTGATTGAATTTTAATGAATATAAAACTAAATTTTAAAGAAAACGTTGATTTTGTCTTTCATAAGAAAAAAAAACCCGCACATTTCTTAATAAAACATTAAAATTTTTCTTTCGATTTCAAATAATTAAGAATTTTATATCTTCTTCTATAGGTCTGTTTTATTTGCCATACCCTACACCAAAGTAGGGTAAGTGGCAAATAAACCGAGCAAGAGTAAAAGAAAGCTTTAATTCAAGTGTTTGTAGCGTTATGTAGCAACCATATTGTAATGAAATGAGAAGCTTTTAGCTAATACACTTTTTATGGTAGAAAACTGAACTAATTTCGGTGTGAGAGCTGCCCCTAATCTGAAAGTAGTGTAGGATTTGCACTTTTGTTGTTTTTGTTTTCAATGTAAAAATTTGCTCTACCCCAGAGCAAGTGGCAAATAAAACAGACCTTACATATAAATAGGCCAACACAAAAATTTACCTCTCTTTTATTCGTATTCTTACAGAAGATTTACCTTAATATATTTATCGATGGAAAGATATTGTTGAGGAGAAGTGTTTAAACACAAAAAGTATGTTCAAGTTGAACAGGTGAAAGCTTCCCATATATTTATATAAGAACAACAACAAAATATATAGCACACAGAGCTGTTGTGTGCTGTTTATTTTTCTGGACCAAATTCAAGAAAACAATTGAAAAAAGCATTGATGTTTGGATTCATAAATAAATAAGGGTTAGAATAAGATAATATCATATTAAAATTCACAAATTTAACTTTTAATTATTTCAATCGATATTTTAATTTTCATTTTATTACGTTGAATTTTGACCAACGGGCGGTACTAGTAAATTTTATTTTATGAAAGAAAAGAAAAACATTATAGTAATTACATTTGATTATAACAATTTAATGAATTTCTTTTTAATCAAAACAAAAACAAAGAGATATATTTTAACATTCCAAACATTTTTGATTGAAAAAAAAAAACATACCAACTTAAAATAATGTTTTGATAAATAAATAATGTTCGATAACAAAATGTTTCAAAAGAAAAAGAAATCTGTACATGAGGCCCCATGTCTGCATAAAAATTGTATTTAAAAAAGATCCACAACCCATTGGATCCCCTAATTTTAAATAAAATATACATAATATTATATATGTATATAAATTGTCATCATAAAACATTAAAAGTCGTAACAAAAATTTCCATCCAACTTCAGCTCACCGTACAGGTACTTTTTACACTATACATATACGTAAGTCTTTCTTCACCTGATTCACCTGAGCACCGCGGCAGGCAACTTAAACTTTTAGGAGGGAAAGCGAAATCAAGCATCGTCATAAATAAATTTGCAGTGGGTTTTTTTATTTGATTTTTCTTCTCTTGTCGTGGCTGTGTTGTTGGATGGAAGCTAGTAAAAAGTATTTATTTATTATATTTTTTTTTTGGGTAACCATAACAGCATAACATTAGCTTCACACAGAAAGTTAACAGAAAATATTCAGTTGAGTTAAAACGGTCGGAATTGAATATAGTGTCTTTTGCGGGCACAAAAGTTTATGCTTGCATTAAAAATACTATTAAATTCGTTAAGTTTCGGAATTAATTATTATTATTTTTAATTTTTTTTTTTTCTGTTGGACAAAATAATTTCGTTAAAAGGATAATTTTGGAATTCGGACAAGTAAAGTATTTATATATATTTTTTTGAAAATTTTTTAATATAAATTAGGTTCTAAAAACTAAAAAAAAAATGACCTTTAACTAATATATTAATTAATTTTATAAAAAAAAAAATATAGAATTTATAAAACAAGTTTTTTCCACGCGTCTTAAAAGATTAAATAACTCACTAACTAACTAACTAAATATGTGTACGGGACGACAAGTATTACGACATTATTTTTAAATAAAATAAATTAAACATAAATAGAAAAATTCTTATGTATTCTCATATTAAACTTTTAAAACTATTTTATTGGAATTGGGACGAGCTGATCGCTTATAAAATCTCATTTACATTTTAATTTATATAAGATCTTTTGTAATTCGTGTGGTATGTTTTTCTTATGTTTATGCCCTATGGTAGATACTACCAGAGGTTAATATTACTTTTGTCACTATATTTGTAGCGCATAAAAATAATAATCGGAGAAAAGTTTTCAAGA
The DNA here is from genome assembly GCA_963422695.1 of Xylophagus ater. Lineage (NCBI taxonomy): Eukaryota > Metazoa > Arthropoda > Insecta > Diptera > Xylophagidae > Xylophagus > Xylophagus ater. Next base: position 7,816,188 of record OY730483.1, read on the forward strand.
CTAAATACGTGTACAGAATTAAAAGTTAAATCAATTTATGCATGTCCATCCGTCCGTCCGTGTACAAGATAACTCAAAAATGTGTAATTCGATTTTGATGAAATTTATAATGTGAGTTGGTTATTCCTTAACTGGACTTGGTAGTGATTTTCACTAAAATTGACCAACGGGGAGCGAAGTTATTAAGAAAAAACCATGGTGACCAGATAGTTTTGTCGTTTTTTTTATATACGGTTCTTTGGATTTAATTAGAAAATTTGTGAAGAAATTTTGTTTAAATTATTTACATGGGTTAATTACATAAATAGACGATACTGTGTTAAATTTCAGTAAAATTGGTTCAAGGATAGTGGAGAAAAAAATAATCCTAGAAGAAAATAAGCGTGTTCATAAAGTTGTTTTGATATATTTTAGAAACTAATATACCAATTTAAATAAAATTTGCAGAATAGATTTATGCTATTAGGGTCCAGGTTAAATGCGAATTAGAGGAAACAAAGTTATGAAGAAAAAACCATGAAATATGGTTAGTTTTGACTGTTTTTCTGCCCCATTTCTGCCATAGATTATCAAAAAATCGGCTATAGACCGATTTTCAATCATACTATGTTTTTTTTCAAACAAATTTTATTTTGATTATGAATCTTTATTCGAATTATAAGTAAAAGTTTTTTTTTTTGGTTTCTTGTTAAGAGAAGAAAAAAGAAATTTTAGGAAAATTTTAATTAATAAATAATTTTCAAACTGGAATTTAATAATAATAATAAAAGCTCAAATCGAGCCTAAATGTGATAAGAAATTAATCCTTATAAACTCAAAGATATTCCAGTAATAAATTTTGAAAAAACTTTTTCTTCCCTTAATATAATTTAAGGTCCTGGTATCTGAGAAATTGTAATAAATCGATCCTTAAATTGATCCTTTACCACTAAGATGCGGATATATATTGTATAACTATAACGTAGCGAACTAATTTTTGTAGAAATTTGACTTCGTCCACTTTCATAATTAACAGCACAATGAATGACGTGATATGCTAATTGCTAGTCAGAATTCCCACAAGTAATTAATTAATTTGAAACACTAAAAGGATCTCATAAGTAAGACCACACATTTAAAAACTATTGATCAGTTTATATTTTGTGTCAATAAATCTATAGAAATGGTTTAAGAACGTTTCATATTGTTTTTGTGGTAAAAATTAAGCTACTTCTTGTTGTTCTATTTTCTTTACTTGAACTCAAAAGCTAAGCTCTATTTCAGTTTAAAGAAATTAGAGAAATTGAAAATAGATTGACTTTTGAAAAACATTAATTTGAAAAGGTTCTAATTATCCTTAGAACCGTGTAACCTGGGTTATAACAAAAATCATACTTGGATTCGAGACATACCAGTGTAATTTTAATACATTTTAGAAGCGAATGAAATAGAAATAGCTAGTTTGTTAATTAAAATATATGTCATATGTGGTTGCTTTCGACCTCCCACATGGTTCTAAAAAGTGGTTTTATACGTATTATTATTAATAGACATATTGTCGTTATTAGCAATACTGCTTTCGTTCTACGGTATCTTGAAATTCCTTTCATATAAAAAAAAGTTATACATACATATTAGGGTTAAACCAAAGATCCTATAATAATAAGATACGTCAAGCAGTACTGAGTTCTATATTTATGCCCTGTGGTAGGTACTACCAAAGTGTATATTAGTTTTGTCACTACAATTGTAACACATCGAAATAATCAACGTAGAAAGGTTTCAAAGGTATGGTTGTGTAGAGAATCAAAAGTTATATTATATATATTTATGCATGTCCGTCCGACCGTCCGAGCGAAGCTATTAAGCAAAAACCAGGGTGATCAGAAAGTTTTGCCGTTTTTTTTTATATGGTTTTTCGGATTTAATTTGCAAATATATGAAGCAATTTTGTTTAAATTATTTACATGGATTGACTACATAAATAGACGATACCATGGAGTGAAATCGGGCCAAAGATAGTGTAGAAAGAAATAATCGTATGGGGAAAAGAGGCTCATAAAGTTTTTCCGATGTATTTTAAAAACTTATATATCGATTTCAATAAAATTTGCAAAAGATATTTAATGATATTAGGCCCTAGGCTACCTGTGAATTAGATGAAACAAAGTTATGGAGCAAAAACCATGAAATATTAGTAGTTTTGGTTCTTCTTTCTCAGAGTTTATTCATTGAACAATAGATTTTTTTAACTACGAGCCCAATTTTAAGTTTATCGTAGCTATTCATGAACAATTCTAGAAATTTACCTCTACTACTCATTGGAGGGGAACAATTTTGTATGCGTAACATGTGTAGACGTTTTTCTATTATGTTGTTTTTGGTTAAAACTGTATAATTATCAATATTTTACCCTCGAAATTTTACCTTATCTTTCAAAAATTATAATCAATAATTAAATATTAATAAATGAGGGTAGTTAATATGAAAAAGATCCTTGAAAATTATAGTAAATTGCTTGTTTTTTCCTTTAAAACAAAACAAAAAAAACTCAACTTCTGGTTGTTTATTTAATGAAAATTTCCGTATTCATTCAGTTTTTTTTTCGATATTTTCAATATTTTTAAAATTAAACTTAAACGTAAACTTTTGCTAAACTCTCAAAAAGCTTACTTAGCATATGACATTGTACTCTAATCGAAAAAGAAACCTTGATTATTAGAATTTAACAAATAACAAAAAAAAACCTAACTTGTTCTTGGGATGAGACAATCATTATCACTTCATAAATTCTAGTTTAATTAATATGCGGGAATCTCGTTTTATAGTAGTTGAATAGCTTCTAATAAACGTTTATGTTTTTATGCTTTTTGTTAAATTATAGAATACTAAATTCTTGAATATTTATAAAAACATTTTTTAATGATAAAAACAACTTGTTTTTCTTTTATGAAAGCCAAAAAAGAAACAAAAACGATAAAATATTTTCACTTACAAGATAAAATTTAAATTTTTTGGACTATGACAAAATCGCTTTTTTCAATGAAAGCAAAAACTCGCTGAAACTGAAAGTAAATATAAAAAACTCGTTTTATTCGAATTCTTATAAGCGAAAGTAAAAGTTCTTATTAAAAAAAAAAAAAAAAAAACGCGGTAAAAGAAAGCTTTCTTTTTTTGTTATTATTTTGTGACTTGATTAAAAAAAAAAGTTGTTATTAAGTGATTTGCGTTTTTTTTTTTTAATTAGATTTTATATAATATTCTCTCAAATAAATTAATAAGATCTAATAGCCCTTTTCTATTGTATTGTATTGTATTGTATTGGAAAGGCTTTAGCACGTAGGCCTTACTGTACCTCCTCCTAAAAGGTTAATTGAGAGGCTAGGTCTCTTCCATGAACCGGTTTGTTTTTCTAATGAAGGTCAGCACCATAGTTAGGTCCAAGTTAACTAACCCCTCTTTACTCAGAGTGCACGCACCCAGTGTAGCAAGTCTCGTTCTGGAAAAACCCTAATATAGTAGTACTGCTGTCATTTATTTTGATATATACTGATTCTGATTCCCACTTTTCTGTTCCATAACTGGCAAAATTCTGAAAGCATGAAAGCAACTCTAAACCGTCTAAATTAAATATGAATATTCAAAACAATTTTATTCCTTGAAAATATGAGAACTGAATAAAGTCTAGTTGTATTTTCAAAACAATTGTATTCCAATCAAAAGTACTTAAGATCACGATCCAAGCAAAAGCCCTGATGGCAAAAAAGAATTCGATAATAATTGGAATGTTTGTATTCGAGTAGCTATGAAAAAAGGCTTCAGGGAGTATAAAATCAAAATAATTGATTTTTACAGCTGTAAGCAATTCGTATCATCCTCCAGATAGTTTTCGAGGAAATAAAGAAAGTAAAATCGAGTAATAATATTAATACAGTTAATATTCATTTTATGAAACTTATAAAATATTGATTTCGGAATTGTAGTCCACAATATCATGATACATAATGGCAGATTACTTGGAAGGATTTTTTGCATTATCCCTGATTCGTCTGGAACGTAATAGACTCATTTTGTATTATTGATATTATTTCATTTATTCCATACCAATGAAATATGCAATTATATGGTATTTGTCACAGACTTTCAATGTTTATGCCCTATGGTAGGTACTATCAGAGGGGATACCAAGTTAAATTTCAGTAACATCGGTCCAAGGATAGTGGAGAAAGCAAAAATCATAAGAGAAAATAACCCTGTTCTGCCATAAGGCATCAAAAAATCGGCTATATACCGATTTTCAATTATTATATGATTTTAATTAAATATTCATGTAACATCAAAATTGTTTCTAGCGACGGAACCTGTTAAAAGTCATCACACGAAATCGTCATAATCGTCGTAATTCTATCTAATAGAGAAAAGGGAAAAGTTCAAATTTTCTATTCGATTGTGATTTGTGGACTTCCATCGTAAGACGGGCTTTTCAGTCTATTAGTCTAATATATATTTATATATACTTGTATAGACGTAATTCTTCAACAAAATAACTACTACCATCACTGGCTTTAAATTCTGACTATATTTAGTTCAAAAGATCAGAAACTAAGAAAACAATAACTAGTTACCTTTTTTAGGAATTGGTTATCGATGATTCCTGAGTTGTTATATGTTTTGAAAACATTAATAAAATTTGCATAAATTTTCTGAAAATTGATAAATTATGACTTATGCCCTTTTCGAAAGAACCTGATTCAAATATAAACTAAACTTATATTCATGTTTATTCATATATTATGGTAAATTACTAATCATCATTCAAATCCAATATGAGAGTCCTCAATTACCAAAGTGTGGATGATTGTTGTTTATAAATTCGTTATAAATTTGCTCTCTCAAATGAATTATTTTCTTTAATAAATGATCATTTAATGAAAAAAAAAAAAAAGAAAAAAACATGAAAGCTTTCATTTTACAAAACACATTTTTCTTCTCACTATCAAGTAATTATAATAATCATCAATCCGCAACAATTTAATGACCATAAAAAGAGATTTTTTTTTTCTTTCTTTTTTACTTTTTAATTAAGAAATTTCTAGTAAAACATAATTTTTTCGTGGTTTTTTTAATATTTGTACCGTGAATTTTAGCAATCTCCTTTTTTCTTTATAATTTGGTTACCTAGTCACACATAAATCAGCCAAAAACTTTTTCGGGATCGATGACGCGATAGTAAAGCCAAAAAAAATATGTATACAAGAAAGACTACACAATATTTTTTAAATCTTAAAAAAACGCGAAACCACAGAAGAAAGTAGTGAAAGTATTTCTTTTTTTTTTTTAAGAAAATAAAACGGATTTCCATGTGTATATATTTTGTTTTTGTTGTTTCTTCTTATATGTTTTAATGTTCGTATGTAATATTTTATTATTTCACTTTCTTTCAGGTATTTTCAATAATGAAATTTAACGTAACAACAAATATGATGAAAATATTTGGAATTTTTATTGTTCAATTAATAATTTTGTCATCGATTACATTTGGTGAAGAATTTAATGGTAGATATTCAAAACAGATGCAACCATCTTTAATAAGAACACAATTAAAAGTCTCGAGAAGTCTAAAACCGGAGGAAACTGAATCGATTAATGTTAAATCAAATACGGGTGGTTTTACAACGATTATTGTTAAAAAACGTGATCGAAATTATCAACCAAATAATTATGAATTAAATGGTCATGGATCAAGTTTTCTAGAAACAACAAAATTACAAAAAATTCCAATAAATAATAATAAAAATAATGAAAGTGGTAATGATGATATATTACCAGTTCGTCCAGAATATGGTAAATGGAATCCATTGAATTCTGTACGTTTTGCTGAACCAACAAATCGTGAATCATTAGATGTGATTAATTCATTTATACAACATATTGGTAATATTGAAAATTCACAATTCAAAATAGCAGCAGATGAAAGTTCAATGAAAAATGATCGTCGACCAGTTAATATTGAAGTATCAAGTGTAAAAATTAATGATAATAATTCAATAAATATTAATAATGTTCCGGAACCGACAGTTATACGATCAAATGAAATGTTTGTAAAAGATAATAAAAATTATAAAACGAAACGATCACGATCACTTGTTGAGGTCGATACTGATGGTATACCAGTTATTGAAGGTGTACGTGTGCCAGACGATGAAGATGATAAAAGAAAAACATGGAGAAATGCAAGAGTTATTAAAGGTGAATTAGTGCCATATGAAAATGGATATATGCCACCGAAAGTTGAACAAACAACGATGGCATACGGTGAAGTTGTTTTTATGAAAAACTCAGAACCAAAAGGACGTAGTGTTGGTCCATTTACAAAATTCGATAATTTTCATAATGAAAATGTAAAAAGCTATGGACCATTTACAGTCGATGATAATCGTGAGAAAAGAGAGGATCAACAACAACAAAATGGACCGTTTTTTGTCAAAGATAATTCTAGAATGTCAAATTCACGATTAATTGAATATATTAAGAAAATCAATGATCAACATCAACATCCAGATTATTTTGTTGGAAGATCATCTTCGAAATTCTTTAATGAATCACCAATTGAGAATTCTGGTTCTACAGTACGTTTTCAAAGACGAATGTTACAAAATTCGAATGATTATACATTAGGATCTGGAAATTCAAATGATATATCGATATCGGAAAAATTAAGAGCACCCGTCTTTGAATATGCTCATCCTGAATTGGGTATTCAACCAGCTAAACCTGTACCGAAAGAAATCAAAACAAATCAACCAAAAAAAATTCAATATTATCTTGAAGATTCAAAATCACAATATCCATTGAGTACACCATTAAATAGTCAAGAATATTATCAAAATAATCCTTATTATAATACATATGAATTAAAGAAGCCATCAACATATCCATATAATTATGGTTATTTACGGAAAGTTAAAGAACAACCATTTTGGATGAAAATTTCAGAACAAGTACGTGATAGTTTTCAAAATGGTATGACATCTGTTGAAGCGATAACACGTCCAGTATTTGATCCAATAATGGAAGCTGGTCATAAAATTTCAACAAATTTAGGTTTTTCAAAAAATACAAATAATTATGCACAAAATAAAATTGGTTATATAGTTCCGACAGCAGCAGCTGGTTCAGCAATTTTACCCGCTTTAGGATTAGTCGCTGGCGGAGCTGCACTTGGTATCGGTGCTATTGCTATGGGAAAATATTTTGATGGTAATGTTTTAAAACGTTCCGAAAATGAAAACTATCTTAATCCAGAACATAAACGAGCACTTGAAGAATTATATAAAGGGAATAATATGTATTTTGTAATGAATCAAGATGATTTAGTGCAAAATAATTATGATCGAACAAAAAGATCAATCATGAATAATGATATTATAAGAGTTTTAGATGTAACTGAAACTTTCGTACCGGATACATTAAAAACACAAGAATCACATCATTTATCAAAAAGATCACTTGATAATACTGATGGTGATTTAATGGAAATTCTTCAAGATGTTGAACAAAATTTACCGAAAACAAATAATTTACAATTCGAAGATCAAATTCGACAAACAGATTGGACAAATACTCCATGCGCAAAAAAGATGTTCTGTGAAGTTATGTTGAATCAAAGTTCCGATGAAATGGCTCTTATGGAGAAGAAAATGGAATCTTTACTTTCTATGTAAGTAGTTTTTTTTCCTTTTAATTGTACACGATTTTTGACCATGAATGAAAGAATATATAGATTACGCTTTCCCATATTTTAAAATGATTTTTTCTGCGCACCTACATTACTCGAGGCATGAAATACATTGTTTGTGTGAAAAATTACAATTATTTATTTGAAATGAAATCATAAAATGTTTGAAAATAAAAATTTAAAATGGCCGACATGCGCAGCGCGCAATCTTTATATTCTTTCATTCATGATTTTTGACCTCATCTATTATATTGTTTGAATTAATTCTGTTTAATTCTATACATTTAATTTTTTACCTTTATTTTAGGATGCATCCCACAGTCGGTTCCAGCATAGCTGATCATTTAACAGAAGTAACTGATGCCATCCATAGACGAGACTGTTCAATATTTGTCTGTCTTGTTCACTAAGTTTCTATTGTATTTCGTGTAGAATTATTTATTTTTTAATTAATTGTAATCCGTATAGTCCTAAATAATTTATTTTCGCCAACAATAGATTTTATAATATAAGAAAAAGTTATTTTGTATAAAACAAAAAAAAAAATGTCATGTCACAAATAAACAATTTGATCATTATTCATTTTTATTGTTTCTATTTAGAATTTCGAAACGAGAAACCAGAAAAAATAATTCCTTTTAAATTGATATATGAACTCTGTATTATTGCAATTTACAATCAAGATAATAAAAATGCCACTTAAAATTCTAGACATTAATATTTCGAACTCTTAAAATCAGGTTCATCATCTGTATTTTTAGTTTTCCGCTTTTGAATAATGTTCTGAAAGAAATCGGAAATTATTATTTATTTGATTATTATTTCGATATTTTGAATATAAAAAATTTACTTGGATCTTTTGCCATTCACGATCAAGTTCTGCTTTTTCACTTTTCTCAGTTTTATGTTTTCTTGTTTTTCGGCCATCTTGCATTTTGACGCCATATTGAAAAGCTGCTTTTGGCAATGCTTCTTTTGTACTCATATAATCAGAGTATTCTTCTTGTGTATCGAAATCCCAACGACCAATTGGACCCTTTTTATTACCCAAATCCATTTTTGTATAATCAACTTCATCGTCTGAATCATCAATAGCATCATTCATTTCTTCTAAACCGGGATAGCATTCAGCATATCCTTCTGGTTCTGTAGCGAATTTTGAAATGAGAGCAGATGAAATTCTGGGTGGTGGTGGTACTGTTTTAAATGAAATAAGATATATTAATATGTTTACAATTTTTTAAATAAATAAGAATTACCATTTCGAATTTCTTCAGTTTCATCTTCTTCAGTTGGATTATCAAAATAAGTTCGTGGTTTACGATATTTATCTCGATCTTTATTAGATTCCCTATCCTTATCTCGATCTTTATAGTCCCGATATTTATCTCGGTTTCTGTCTCGATCTTCCTCTCTATCTTTCGAATATTTTGAGCTTCCTTCACCCTTTCTACGATCTGGTTTATATTCTCCAACATCATCATATATACAATCATTTACTAATGTTGCTCTAGATTCTTCAATATCAATAAAAAGTGGCTTGTCTTTATCACGTTTTTTATTTTTTTTGCCACGACCACCAGCTCTTAAATATGACAAAATCTGAGCTAGTTTATTGATAACAATATCATTAGTCGTAAGTGTTTGGATATCATCATTCGAAAGTGGAACTTCAGCTTTAGACCGAACCAATGTAGTGGGTATATCGGTATCATTATCTTCATCAAGATCAATAACATAAGCCATTCTTCCCGGTGCGAATAATTCATTTCTGACAATTTGCCGAGATTTTAATGTTGTTACTATATTATGAATATTTCTGCCCATAATCGATTTAAATTCTGGCTCATCAACAATTGGCTCTTCAATTTTTTCCTTCACCTCTGCTTCTTCAACGAGTTTTTCAAGTTCTTGTTCTTGCTCCTGTTCTTTCACTACAATTTCACTTCGTACCTTTTGTAGTAATGCATAATCAAGACCTTTCACCAAATGGGTATGTTCCATATCGCCACCCAAAAACTTAGATTCTTGAATCATTCGTCGTCTTCTTTCCGCAGCATCAATACCAGACTTAAGATCTGGTGCAACAGCTCGATATGCACTATTTGCATGACCTGGTGTTTCAGCAGCTTGATAATCTGGATTGGCACCATCTCGACGTTCTCGTGCTCTGTCTCGATATTTTTCCGACAATTCTGCTAACTTATTGTCTTCTTGTTTTTTAAGAGCAGCATAGAAATTCTTTTTCTTTCGTCGTGCTTCATGACGTTCTGATGGTGGCCCCATACTAGTTTTTTTCGCTGCACTCATTGCTTCCCGGATAGATCCTGGCGGATGAGGTGTAGACGATGATGGAGTCGCCCTTGGGGTCATCAATAATTTACGAAAATCTTCATTCGTAAGCCTTTGAGACATTGGCTCAGGCATACTTATTGGTGTATCCTGAGGCATTTTGGAATAATTTTAATTCAATTATTTATTTGAAATTTGAAAGATTTTAAACTAATCGAAAAATATGTTAAAGAAATGAAAACTCAACAAAAGTATTTTGACATTTGTATGGATGACATTTATTACCGGTAAAGTGGATTACCGCTAAAAATGCATTTAACAAATTTTCGGTATTTTTATCCGAATTTTTGGAGGTAAATTTAAATTTAAAAAATGGTGTTCTTTTCGAATTTCTATTTAATGCAAAAGTTAATGAATTTATTATTTTAACAATATAATTCTATAAAATAAATTATAAATTTTATGAAAATTTAATTTTCACTCTTTAATATGTAATTTATAGATATTTTCAATTTCTCGACCGATTTTATCGTCAAAAACCGCATGCTGAAAAAAATGTTATTAAAAATTATTAAAAACAATGAACTAATTATTAAATTTACCTTTCTAGCATTTTTTGCACAAATTTCATATTGTTGAATCATATTTTTTCTATAATATATTATTGAAAGATATACCCACGAAATCCATGTGTGCGGATTTATCTCATGTGCAATTTTAAAGCATTGCTCGGCAGAACGAGAATTTTCACACTAGAAAAATGAAAACGAATAAAACTTTTTAAAATATAAATTCTACATTGGAAATTCTAGAATTATTAACTGTTAAACAAATCTTTCCCAAAGAAATATAAGAAGCATAAGTTCCATAATGCATACAAGATTTTTTTAAATAATATTTTGCAGTTTTATATTTTTCTTCTGAGATTAATTGATTTGCAATTTTTATAAACATTAAATTATCATGAATACAAAATTTTGGACCATTTTCTGTATACTGTGATAAAGATTGTAATTGATTTAATCCTTCTGAACTATTTAAACGAAATAAACAATGTGCACGTAATTTAATAATATTACATTGACGATTTGTATTTTTAATTTGTCCCAATTTTTGTAAGGACTCATTATAATTTCCACGAAAATAATCTATTAAAGCTGAATGAAAAAGATATTCAAAACTATCACAGCCTAACATTGAAATAGAATAGGCTAAACCAATTTCAGCATAATCTAAACATCCCCATTTTATAAATTGTATTATTGTTATTAAATGGGGATCATCTGTTTCTAATGGATCCCATACGATATCCTGCCGTAAATTTAAATGTGTTTCATACGGATATTGTATTGCTAAATTGATTCCTTGTATTATATATTTTAATTCTGAATTTTGTTTAGATCCAAAATTTATATATAAAAGTCCTGTCCATGCTTCAAGTAAATACGGACATATTTTTGTTAAATATGATAAAATATCTTCACACATTTTGTAATCTTTATTTACGAAACGAATATATGATTCTAATAATGAACTAATATATAAACTTGGATTATGTTTAGAAGCCTCTAAACAACATTCTAATGCCATTGGTAAGTTTTTTATTTTTAAATTATAAACAGCATAATCTACAAAAGATCTTGATGAATACTTCGAGTCTTTAAGATTCTAGAAATTATATAAAAATATGTTAATAAATAAATAAATAAAAATATATTATTTCTGCGAATGAGTTTTTACGATTTTTTTTTTGGTAAAAATACACGTTTATTTAAAAACTTTCATTCAAAGAATGCTCCATCTGAAGCTACAACCTTTGTCCATCTTTCCTGTCTGAAGAAATCCGGGTCTTTGGAGCCAATCTAATCATCAAGCTATTTTTGCACCTCTTCAAGATTGAGCATGTGTGTATCAGCAGGGCAATATTGCATCGACCGAAACAGATGGTAATTAGAAGAAACAATATCTAGTGAATACAGCGGGTGAAGTAGGATTTCCCAGCCAAACGCTTCCAACGTTTCCTGGACCGGTTTAGCAACATGTGGTTAAGGTTATCACGCTGCAAAATCATTTTAGGGTGTTTACGAGGCTATTTTGGTCGTTTTTTCTTCAAAGCGCAATTCAATTTGATCAGTTATTCTCTGTAACAGCCAGCAGTGGCTGTTTCACCTGTTTTCGAAAATTCATGGTAGACCATACCCTTCTGGTCCCACCAAATATCGTCTTTTCATTGATATACGGCGCTACATTTTTAAATCATCTAAACCCAATATTCATAAATTGAAATTGATGGAGAAACTTCACCATAAGTATTTTCCATCCATTGATGAGCTCCAGTTGCAATTTCCTTCAAGTTAAACCAAATGAAGTAAAACTTCCCTCAAATGCTGTAAAAACTCATTCGCAGACCTAATATTAAAAATTACCATTAAATAAAATTCTTTAGCTGTATCAAATAAATTAAGTTCTAAACATTCTGTAGCACATTGAATACGAAATTCTATAAGTTTAGAATCTTCAATTGGTACTAATTGTTGATTATTATCAATTATTCCATGAATTTTATTAGTTATAAAAATATAAATATCTTCAAGTATAGACTAAAAATGAAGAAGTTTTAAAATTTTGATTAGTATATTTAGAATTCTATTTGTATGCTCTATGGTAGCATGCCCGCTTGTCCACATGATAACTCAAAAATACTTTACTCAATTTTAATGAAATTTGGAATATCAGTTTACTATTCCTTAACTCGATTTTGTAATAAATTTCAGCAAAATCAGTCCAGATGGAAAGAAGTTATATAACAAATAAAAAGGTGAACACGTAGTTTTATGTTCCTTTCTCATTTTTCGCATTTAGGTTAAAAAATTTGGGCAGTAACTTCGTTTAAGCTAATTACATAGGTTGACTACATATAAATAAACGATACTATGCTGAAATTCGATAAAATCAATCCAAGGATGCAGAAGGAAATAGTTATAGGGAAAATTTTGCTTGGTCACATCAGCTTTATCATTTTTTAGTTTAGTTTTTCAGAATCAATTCGAATACAATTCTTCAGATTATATTCATCCTATAAAAACCGAGGTTATCTTACAAATAAGAGCAAAATTAAGAAACAGGAGACGAAGTTACGAAGAAAAACTTTGAAATATTATTAGTTTTGGTTGTTAATTCATTGAACTATAGATTTGCTAGATCCATTTCTACCATAGAGCATAAAAATATCGGTTATAGGCCGACTTTTAGTATTTATATGTTTATACTTCAATTTTGTTCTCGTTCATTTGATCTTCAATGTAAAAATTTGAGCTCACTAACTCCGTTAAATATTCGAATATTTCATCATCAAAAACATTATAAATTTCATTATGATCAGATTTTGTTAATTTATCACATTTTGAAGAATCTAATTTTTCAATAATATTAAATATAAATTTCATAATACTTTGTAAATTTAAAGCGTTTTCATCTACTGTTACTGATTTTTGAGTTCGATTTGAAATGTCGTTTAATTTTAAGATTTCAATAATACCATTATTCTCTTTTAAAGGAATTAAAGATTTTTCTAGTTCGATTTCAATTATAATAGAAGTTTGACAACCATCTTCATCAGTTAGATATTCAGAAACTGATAAATCTCCAACTGATAGTATCGAGGATGATTTCACTTTTCGAGAAGTTCTTTCAGTTTTTATTCCTTTTTCATTACTTGAGAAAATCTGTTCAATATCTTTAAAATCTTCTAATATTCGTCTATCAAATTGCATTAATGGTACTATCGTTCTTAATCGTTTAGTATTCACACGAGAAAATTCACTTAAATCCATTATTCCAATTAAATGTTCTTCGCCACCATTTATGAGAATTTCGATTGGTAATTTTTCTAATACAAAAATATTATTCAAAATATTGTTTGGAATTTTTATTCGATAAAATTCTTCAAAAGTAATTATTTCATAATTTTCATGCAATCGCCATAATATAAAATCTTTAGGATTTGTTTGAAAATTATTTAATGTTTTATTACAAGGAAACGTTGTAAATTTTGCATCTCCTAAAACATCACCGAGTCCATAACGAATTTTTAAAGATGGAATTTCATTTAAATTTGAAACACAATCATTTCTTCCTTGTATTATTTTTATATTTTCTGGAATTGCTAAAAATATTCCCCATTCATAGATATTTTTCTGGGTTAACCAATTTTTTGGAAGATTTATTATAAACTCAGGCGTTATAGAAAGTGTATTGAAATCACCCAAGTTTTGGAAATTTTTTAGAATTGGAGTTGTTACAAACAATTTATATTTAAAATATGGCATATTCGGCCATGTTTTAATATCTTCTCCTGAAAGTGTTTTAATATCTTTAATTACTTCATGTTTTTCCAAGCCAATCATTTCACTAGATATTAATTCAATCAAATCGATAGCATTATGTCCTATAACAATTTCATTATTGTTTTTATTCAAATTTGTTTTCGATTGTGTTGTTGATATAGGTCTCTTGAAGAATATTAAAAATAACGGATATTCTGATAAGTTCATAATTCTTTGTAAATTGAGATTTTCCAATTTTAAAATCCATTTTAATTCCATCTGATTATCGACAGAAGAACAAATGCATGTTTGAAACCATTTCTCATGGACGTTGGGGATTTGTTCGCTCATGAAAATCACTTCTATACGATATTCTGTATTAATTTCTCGAAGATTTCCAATTTCAAATATTTCAAAAATAATTTCACAAATTGATTCGTCGTCCATTTTAAAAATTATGTATTCACAGAAATTGTTTAGAAATATGAATTATTTTTTTTTATCATGGCATGTTTAGAATTTATTTTATTAATATTAAAACCTAAATAGTAAATAACTAAAAAAAATTATTAATTATAAATAAATAATTATTTAAATAAATGCAAATATTTAAAATAAATATGCAAATTCAAACGGTTTTATCCTAAAAATATTGTTACCAATTCCGAATGCATTTATTTGTTAAAAAATATACAACCCTGTAACTGCAACTTTCTGCAGTCAACTGTCAAACAAAAATATATACCGCTTGTATTTTGTAATTTAGGTTATGTTTGAAATTGTGAAAACGTTTACCGCCATTGTTTTTACTTCGCAGATAATTTAATAATACTTTTAAAATGTCTATTGGAGTCCCAATAAAAGTTCTACATGAAGCTGAAGGTCATATAGTAACATGTGAAACAATCACTGGAGAAGTTTATAGAGGGAAATTAATTGAAGCCGAAGATAACATGAATTGCCAATTAACACAGATTACAGTAACTTATCGTGATGGTCGAACGGCAAACTTAGAAAATGTATATATTCGAGGCTCAAAAATCAGATTCTTAATACTGCCGGACATGTTAAAGAACGCTCCAATGTTTAAAAAACAGAGTGGAAAAGGCGGAACGGCTGGCCGAGGGAAGTCTGCGATTTTGCGAGCGCAAGGTAATTTTGGAAAAAATAAATTTGATATTGTTATTTATATTTATTGTTAAATTTTAGCAAGAGGTCGTGGAAGAGGCGGTGCTCCGGGTAGAGGTGCACCTACTCCGGGTCGTGGAGCCTGGCAAGGAGGTCCGACGGGTGGTCGGGGAAGAGGTGGACTTTAAAAACGCATTTAATTTAATTTAAATTAAGATTTTAAAAACAATATTTTGTACGGATGTATAAATTAATGAATAAAAGCTTGGAAGAAATTGTAAATTCATTTCAGTTTGAATGATTCAAGAATTATGCATTTTCAGATTTGCGTTTTAGAGAAGACAATACGGCGTAAAAAAAAAGATTTCTAACCTCAAATAAAATGAGAACAATGATAGCTTGTGTAGCAAATTGTGTGTTAAAGAAAAGGTTTTATATCCCGATCAAGAGTGTTTGTAAATATTCGAACGTTTCGAAACGAATTGTTTTAGGTATTGAAACATCTTGTGATGACACTGGTACAGCAATTGTACAAAGTAATGGTGTTATTTTAGGACAAAGTTTAATATCCCAACAGGATATTCACTTAAAGTAATAAGCATTTGCATTAAATATGAAAATAACTAAAATATTTCATTTAAAGATATGGTGGCATAATTCCACCAATTGCGCAAGATCATCATCGAAAAAATATTGAGAAAGCTGTTCAAGAATCTCTGTCCAATGCGGATGTTGACTTTGATAATATTGATGCTATTGCAGTAACAAATCGTCCTGGTATAAAACTAAAATTAAATTTGTTTATAAAATAAATCTTTTAAATTTTTTACAGGACTACCATTAAGCCTTTTAGTCGGTTTACGTTATGCGAAACATCTTTGTCGGAAATATTCGAAACCAATTATTCCAATTCATCATATGGAAGCTCATGCATTAGCTGCTCGAATGTCAAATAAAATACCATTTCCGTTTTTATGTCTCCTAATAAGCGGTGGACATTGTCAATTAGTTCTTGTGAAAGCTGTAAATGAATTTCACTTATTAGGTACAACCTTAGATGATGCACCTGGTGAAGCGTTTGATAAAATTGCACGTAGATTGAGACTTCGAACAATTTCTGAACATGAATTTCTAAATGGTGGAGCATCTATCGAATTAGCAGCTAAAAATGCTGAAAATATAGATAGATATGAATTTCCTTTGCCATTAGCAAGATACAGAGATTGTCAGTTTAGTTTTGCTGGCTTAAAAAATAATGCTCTTCGTTTTATTAAAAAGGAAGAAATTGAAAATAGTATGTGAAATATTTAAAATTGATTACAAAATCTTAAGAAATCTATATTATAATTTTAGATGTACGACCAGATGAAGTTATTCCTCATTATAAAGATTTTTGTGCTGGATTTTTAAAAGCTATAACACGTCATTTATCCAATCGTACACAACGAGCAATCGAATATTGCCAACGAATGAATGTATTTCCTGAAGACACCCCAAAATCTTTAGTCATATCCGGTGGTGTTGCTTGTAACGATTATATTTTTAAATCGATTTCAAATATGTCTGAACATTATGATTTTAAAACCTTTCGTCCTCCGAAAAATCTATGTTGTGATAACGGAGCAATGATTGCATGGAATGCTATCGAAAAAATATGTAATGATAAGAATTGTCCATTAGAAAATATCGATTCAGTTGATGTTATTGGAAAATGTGAATTAGGAATAAGTAAAATCGAAGAAGTGACTAATGCGAATATTACATGTAAATGGATAAAAATTAAATAAACGTTTTTTTTACTAGTGATTTAAAAAAATAGAAAAAATCTTTTTCTTCTTTTTGTTATTTAACAAAAAGAAGAATGTTTTATATTGTTGTAAAGCGTACTTAACTCTTTTCTACTTATTTTTACCGCTTCCAACAGTCATAAAAACATCGATCTTCTTTTATTAAACTAACCGATTTTTTTTTTTTACAAATTTAAGTATTTTATAAAACGTTAAATAATCAAATTTGTGTTCCGGAGTTAATAATTTTATAAACCTAAACAAACAAATAATAATTAAGTTAAAATTAAAACAATTGTTTCATTGAAGAAAAACGAAAAGCCCATAATAATGTAATAAAACTGTTTGTTTCTTTGTATGTTATAGGTAGGAGTACGAATTTTCACGAAAAGTTCGTGGCTTACCATAGAAACATGAAACATTTAATTTAGCGATGTTGCCACTACGTCTTTTTATAAACCGATTCGTCAATGCCTGCAAAATAGGCATTTACACCAGCTATGCGGACCTTCTCATTTCATGAAAATGTTCATTCAACCAAATAAAGAAAGCAGTTCAGTCTTTAAATCCCTGTCACTTTCCGGTAAAGAAGATTCCTGTAGAAAGTTTAGTTTTGAGAAGAATGACGAGAAAACTATCGAATTGGATTGTTAAAAATCTTCCTTTTTTTGAAAAATTTATTTGATCTAACACGATTTCAAAGTCATTGTCTTATAATTATGCACGTGATTATCAGCGGTCTAGAACAAATTGCAGTCTTTGATACTAATGTATCCCAAAAATCAAGTTTTTACCACACTTTAAAAATTATGCAGCAAACTAAATAGTTCTTCATTTCATCTTACAAGGTTTAAATACTTCAGATATATGTTTTCTTTAGTAATCGACTTAATTGATTATGCTGCTGCTGGAACTTAGTTGATGGACGTTTAAAAGATAAATATTTTATGAATTCCAGATGTGAACGAAACTGTTTTACTAATTGATTTTATTTATTAATAACAAGAACTATCAATTATGTGCTAAACAAAAACATTAATTATAAAATAACAAAGTAGGTAGGCCAATAATAACTAAGTAAATAAATCGTATGCTGTGTGGGAATAGTTGTTGACGCCACATATGCTTAAAGCAAGCATCACATCATAAGGCAACGAATAAACAAAGCATTGAATGTAGTATAAAATGATATTATCATCATTCGTGTTGGGAGGTTTTCGGATAACATGGAACGTATTCCCAATTTTACTATAGGAAACTTATCTTTTTTAAACGAATTTCTCAGGAACGCATCTATCCGTGTATAAAAAAGAGTTGAGTTTACAATCAAGTCATTTCAATTAAAAGAAACATAAATGTTAATAGATTTTGCTTTATATATTTTTTTTTTGTATTTTTTTTTTCTTTTTGCGGGTGAACAATAACATAAGATATGTTTTCAAGATGAACAAATATATTTATATTAATATATTGGCTTCATTTATAATTAAAAATTTGAAAAAATTCAAAAACAATTACAATTAATAATAATAAAAAAAAGAATAACAATATTTCAACAAAAATTAAAAATATATTCGAGTTTAAATCAATTTGTTAAAAATATTTTACATTATATTTATTTAAATTTTGATTTTATTATTTATTTAAAATCGTTTTTTTTTCATCTTCTCTCTAAAAAAAAAATAATAATATTTTCAAAAAACGCCAAAAATCTAAGAATTCGCGATCGATCGATAAAAGGCACATTTATTAATAAAAAAAAATTAAAAATTAGTTTTCTTTTTCTCTGAAAAAATCATTTGAAGAATCTTAAAAATGTTTTCTTTTAAAATCACTGGAAGAGTTTTTCTTTTTTAATGAACTAAATTTTAATTTTAATAAATACGTATTTTTTTTGGTTTATGAATTAAAAAAAAATTAATAAGTTAAAATCTTTTCAAAATTAATTTTAAGACTAGCTGAAGCAATATTTAATTATAAATCTAATTAAAACCGAATTAATTTGTATAAAATTCAAATATCTAAAATTACTAAATTAAAGTTGGGACAGACCTAGAGTATTTTATCTAGACGTTGACATCATGTGTGTAATGAAATTGGACATTTAAATTGAGTTAAATTCGACAACCAATCTGGTTAACCATAAATCCTGAACTTATAAGTCTTGTTAATGAAAAAGAGTCTAGAATTTAAATACGGTTTGACGTCAATATGACGTCAGACTGGATATAAAATAGCCTTGTCTGTTGTAACTTTAAAACAGATACTGTTGACTTGTATATTAAAATGTCTACAAAACCAATGTGTAAATGTTTATCTTACTTCTTTAGTCCCGGATGTACCATCTTCGTTTATATTATCGGTTCTTAAACTTTATTCATTCTATGGTCGAGAAAAAGCATTATTATTTATAACGAATCGAACCGTCGACCTGACGTAACAATATTATTCGTTTGTGAAATAACATATAAACTGAAATTCAAGTGTTTCACTTTAAAATTTTCGTGACCCCAGAATTTCGCTTTGTAACCCCTTTTGAGGTCGCGCGACCCATAGTTTATATGAATATGAGAAAAAATTGTTTTTTACAAACTTTAGGACTGGTTTCTCGACTCGATTGCTGCTCGGATCGACAAAAAGCCTTTAAAGTCTTTGTCGATAAAATAGAAATTTGGTATTTCACAACAGAAATCAAGATCGAGTCGAGAAACCAAATACGGGTCCAGGATAGTGAACAAGTTGGATTAATAATCAAAAATATTGAATAATTCTATTTCGTTTTCATAACAAAAAAAAATAATAATTAAATTTGAAAACTTTTAAGATTCTTCAAAAATAAATTTTAAAAAAATTCCTTGACAAATTTTAATTTTTTACAATTAAATAAATTATAATTTATATATTTTAATTCAAATAGGACTAATAATAAACTTTTTGGATTGAGTTTTTTTTTTTTTTTTTTTTAATTCTACTTACGGGGTCCAAAATCGAACAACTTTAAGTAGTTGAGATGAAGTTACATGAATAGAAATTTTGCTCTGTGCGCAAACCCATAAGAGTTTTAAGTCTCCTAAGACTTGTTTCTGGAGAGTCTCTAGTCTTAGATCTCCTAGACTTATTTCCTGATCGACTTGTGTGAATGCAATTTAGTCGTTTTATGAACGTGCGCAATTTGAATCCTATATTTTAAGGTAGTCTAATAATCTTTATTCTAGTCCTTTAAAAGACCTCAAAAAACATATGTTTTATATAGTATTAAAATTAAAGATTTCAAATTGAGAATCAGCACTTTTTTTCTTAAAATTAGTATTTTGCATTTATTTGTTTTTTTTTTTAATAATAAACAATCGTGGGAAACATAATAATATTTTAAATCATTTTTTTTCATAATGTTTTTTCTTTTTATTTTCTTTCGAGACACAAAATGAGAATTGATCGATCAATAATAATGCGATTAAATCACATTCGAAATATTTATGCACAGCCAAAAATGCCATATAAAGTGATTTTTTTTTCTTATTTATAATGTTTCCTATCAATTCTTACTTACTTTTTATTTCTTCAATAAAGAATTTAAAAAATACATTTTCCAACTGTCCAAAAGTGTTTTCCTATTTCTCCTTAAAGAAAATAAGACTGTTTGTCAAAGAAATTAGATTTATAAAGCTAGCTATCTATTAAGCACGCAAAATGTTTTTATTCGCATGTGAAATCAAAAATAGAGTTATACTAGTCCAATTTATAGTAGCTGTAATATCTTTACCGTTGTAAACCGTACTGTATAATTGATATAGTTTTGTATAGAAAAAGACCAAATTATACAACGATATTAATAGTAATCCCTTACCGTTAAAAAACGGGGTATACTAAAAAAAAAAAAAAAAAAATCATACAATGATACACCACCATTTACAACGGTAAGAGAATACAGCTAATATAAATGTCTTTCTAATCCATCCATATAAAAACGTTTTCTCCGCAAATCATTTATAAATTTTGTAAGACAGAAAGAACTGAATAAATAACTTATAAACTTGAAAAAATAATTGGGCACAGGCGGGCTGGGTTCAAACTTCACAACACACTTGATTTTACTAAATACAGTCGCTTTCGCGGTAAGCCATTGACTTCACTTTTCCAAGCAATTCAGATTCGTTAATATCAAATCAAAACTAAATAAATAATGATCGTCATCGCCTGCGTTCAAACTTATGCACAGTTGATTTTCTCGAATCATTGGGAGAAAATATAAAATATGTATCAGTTCCTAATAAAATTGCATTGTCCTCTACCGACTCGCGAGGGTAGGGCGGGGATTGGTGAGCGAAGCCAGCGTAAACCCTATTTTAAAAAAAATAAAATTCTCCGGTAACGTTTTACTAATACTAAACATAATTATCATAATTGCAGATGTGGCCAAATCATGATCCAACCTGAGAACACTCTATTGTAGGCTTCTTAATAATAATATAAAGAAAAGAAAAGAATATCTACTTTCCGTATTAATCACTCCTAAGCGATAGGATAGGAGGAGTTTAGATTTGGTTTTTTTATTTTTTATTTCTTGTATGATAAAGAAAAACTCTAATAAATTGTTGGGCTTAATGATAATTCCCCAGAAACATCAAAATTTAATTTTCTACAAAAAAAAATTTGGGGAATTTTACGTTTTTTTCGATTTACTTGCGTAGGAGTTGAATAAATAATTGGCTTTCAAAATTGAAAGATTTATAGAATAATTGTTATATTTCAAATAACTGTTATATTGTTTGAATAATGTTTAGAATTTATAGAAAAGGCAAATTGAACAAATTTAATAAGTACGTTTCCAGAAACTGATGAGACTCTGGTTCAAATCCAACTCTCGGTTCTTTATAACTTATTTTTTCTTTGCTTACATTTGTTTAAAGTAGAATGATATCAACATGTGTATAGAAGTAATTAATTGAAAGTTCGTTTACCAGTCAAAATGGGAGTGGAAGGCGTTAAGGGCCCCAGAGGACGAAACCAGCTAGTCAAATAAATATTTCTTTGTATGTTTACTATTTAAAAAAAAAAAAATCGAAATCACTAAATAAGTAAGAATTGATAGAATCCTTTTTTTTTGTTATTAGTCGAAAATTTTTATCGATGAAATAAATTCGTTTCCTGAAACCTAATTCATATTATTTTTAAGTATTTATATATATATATCTTCTTTTTTTTTAATTTACCAGTTAATTGTTTTTTTGGTTTTGGTTTTTTATAATATTAACTGGTTACATTTTTAACGAGTATTATATTTTCAAATTCATTTTATTTGGACCTTTCGCATCCATTAATATAGATCTATGAAATTGTTTTTTTTTTTTTTTTTTTAGAATAAGAATGCGAGCTAATAAGATCTTTGAGCTGCTATAAGGCCATTTTAAAATATATATATTTATATATTCTTTTTTTTTCTTTTTAAATATAAATTAAATTTCTTAAATGATTATTTAAAAGGAATTATTCGAAAAAAAAAAAAATTATATTAGGTCTGCGAATGAGTTTTTATGATTTTGATTCCATTCAAACTATGCTCCATATGAAGCCCATCTTTCAGGTAATTAACGGATTCCATGTCTAAAGATATCTGGTTCTTTGAAGCAGTCCAATCATTAAGCTTTCCATAAGAATGGAAGTGCTACTCAGAAAGGGCTGATTGCATGGACCCGAATAAATGGTAATCTGAAAGAGCTATGTCTCGTGAATACGGCGGTTGGGTAACACTTCCCAGTCCTGTCCTTCTAAGTAGTTTTTAAACGGTTGAGGAACATTTGGTCTGAGATTTTGACGACGAAAAATCAATTTCTTGTGTCCTTTTATCCATTCTGCTCGTTTCCTTCCTCTACAACGGCTCGCTTCAAACGCATTAGTTGTTAATAATTTTAAGCGGTTTCAGCAACTCATAATCGATCACACCTTTCTTACTCCACCAAACGCAAAGCATAACCTTATCTGAATTAATGTTTCGTTTTGGCGTTGACGGTACTGATTGACTAGGTTTTGCTTTTCTGAGTTTAGGATTTTCAAAATAGATCCACTTTTCATCTCCAGTAACACAATTCGATGAAAAAAAAAAACCCTTTTTTCGTTGTCTTTGAATCAGTAAATTTGCCATTTTCAATTGAATAAAAAACCATGTAGTTTAAGGTCCAAATAGAATGACGGATACACGACGGATTTAAGACGCATTAAATATCAAATGGATTTTAAATTTATACGTTTTATATTACACAGAACGCGGCAGATTCACGATGGTTCTAAGACGGACTAATTTTAATACAATCTGAAAACCGAAAACCGTGAATTTGTTGTGAATCCATCATTCTGTTTCCCAAATGTCATATAGTACGTTTTGAAGTTGGTCATAAGATCTTTCAAATACATATAATGCCGGTTCACACGTATTACATATAGTATGACTTACGTACATCTAATGTAAAATCGTAAAAACTCATTCGCAGATCTAATATTTTTCTTAGATATTTTTGTCTTTAAAAATTGTCATTATGTAATTATTTGTAAAGCGTTTGACAAAATATCATTGTTTTTAGTTATTTTAAAAGTTTTTTTGTTTTTAATACATAAAACACATTAAAAGTATATATCTAGAATTACGATTAAGTTTTCAATTAATTAATTAATTAATTTTTTTCTTTTTTTTTGGTACAAATTTCTATATAAAAAGTTTTACGAATTTTTATATATCAGACATTATTTTGCTAGCAGTTTTAGCTATTGTTGCTGCTGTCGTCGGATATGATGTTGTTGTCGTCGATTGTGATGGTGGTGATGGTGAAACATTTGATAATGTTGTACCAAATATTAGATCATTTTTAGTTTGACAACATTTTGAACAATAAAAATTCGTACTAGGGCTACCATAAAACATACAACCAATAGTTTTACATGGTTTTGCTTGTAATTGAATTATTGGTGTCGGTATACCGGTATTAATAATCGGTGGTGATACATTATATGATGATGATGATGATGATGATGTTGTTGAATCGATTTGATCAATAGAATTCGTTATTGGAAGCATAACAGTTGTTGTTGTTGTATTTTTATGAATTGTATTTCCTGGTGAAAATACAGAAACAGTTCCGATTGGAGGATCATTTTCTACGATATCATCAGTTAATCGAACTGTCGGACTATAACCATGACGATAAAATGATTCTCTATTTGGAATTCCAATCTTACAAAGTAAAAAAAAACAGAATTATATATTTTTATATTAATATTCAAATGACAAAAACGAAAATAATCTCACCTCATTATATCCAGGCAATTTATCATTATAAAATGTTGAATTTGATAAATATAATGTTTGATCTAATTCATTCAGTCTTCGTACTGGTGGCAATTGTCGAATACTGTCATGGCTATTTACATCAGCTTGGGCATAAAATTTTGATTTTCCAGTACCATATCTAGGTGCTGAATTTAAAAATGCAACTGATTCACGTTGACGTTGTTTTTCAAAACACTCCGGGCATAAATAACTTGTTTCGGATGTTGCAAATTTATTACAACCAACATTTATACAATATACAGAATTTCCAGATTTATCAGAATCTTGTAATGTTAGCAATTCAAGTTGTTGTCTTTCATATTCTGAACGATCTTTATTCTTTTCAGATTCTAAAAAACGTGCACGTGCACATTCTAAATAGTTACGGATCATCTCTTCTTGAAAATCATGTCGTTTAACACGTAATCGAGCACATAATATTCTTGTACAAGTAAAACTTTGTGTTGAACCGCCCGATGATAAATTCGTTTTCTTTTGTAGATTTTTACCACCAATTTTCGTAATAGATCCAATATTTTTCTTAATTTTTTTACTCATACTTTTTCCAATACTACCAAATTGTTTTGCAACACTATGCAATTGTTTAGCAGCTTTACTTTTATTATTTGTATTATTTAATAGTATATCGTCTGAAATGCTATTATTATTATTATTATTATTATTATTATTATTATTATTATTATTATTATTATTAGTGTTGTTATTATTATTCGTGTTATTATTAAGATTATTGGTTAAACAAGGATTTGGTGCAATTGTTACTTCAGATTCAGCAAATTTTTTTTCAAATTCATCGTCAGTTAAATCTTCATAAATTTCATCATCTGGACTTCCAGTATTTGTCGCATAAACAATATCTAAGTATTCTTTAAGTAGAGCAATATGTTCTCGATCAGTAAGTGCCCAATTACCTTCGTTACCATCGTAATATTTCCAATCGAAATTTTCACCCGGATCAATACAAAATTGTATTGGTAAAAGAACATTTTCAAAATCTGTTAACGGTATTAGAGTCGGAGGAAATTCATTATCACTTTCCATTGGTACTAAAGCTGAAAAATGTGCCATATCATATGCTAATAGAAGTGGTCCTCTATTACATTCGCTTGCATTAATTTCAAATGGTAAATATATACCACCGAATGGTATTGGTGCCATAGCTTCACCATTTAAATCTCTTAATACCGTATCAGAAATTACAACAATCGTACGACGAAGAATATGCGCTAAAGCTAATATATGAATTTCTTCTAAACTCTCATATGTTGCTGAATCATCAATTGAATCTGAACTAATTAAACTATTACGTTCTGATGTTGTAGATATTCGACGTCGTATATCTTTTTGAGAATTCATATTATTTCTTGGTTCTGGTGATGCCATTGCAACAATTTCATCCCATTCTTTTGCCCATTCTATTTCGGAATATACAAAACCAGCGGCTTTATTAAAACGTGTCTGTTGAAAACGCCAACGTCTCCATAATGCATCACGAAATTTTCCTTTCGATAAAATACTATATAAAGCTTTACGTAATGTTAATTTTCTGTCATGGAAGCCCCACATTCCTAATGAAGCTGCATGTAATAAACAATTACCATCACCTATAAATGATTATTGTTTATTAATATTAATAATAAAAATAATAATAAAATAATCACAAATAATTACCTGTTGTAGATAATGGCCAAAGTTTTCGGCAAGCTCCATTTTCATACCACCAATTTAAACGTTGTGCTTGTTCAAGAGCATTCAATGTTGAACATTCAATTAAATCTTTTTCAAGAAAACTACGAAATGTATCAGGATAATTAAATATATTTGGCAAAATGAATGTATAATCGGGTGTATCAATTGAATGAAGCGGTTCGATATTCTTTTGATAGTTACTATGAAAATCCATTGCAATTTCTGAACGTGCACGTGATACTAAATTGATATTATCTGTGGCACGTGATATTCCACGAGATAATTTTCTATCTAGAAGAAATAAATACAATAAATTAAATAAATAAATAGAAAATATATATAAATCCACTTACAATCGACAATATCAATAGAATCAGTTTTTAATAACAATGGCCTTTTTTGACTTTGAAACTGTTCATTTCCAAGTTCAGTTACAGTATTTTTTGCTTCGATAAAATGTTCGTTTTCAAGTTCAGCTGTGCATGTATCTAAAAAGTCGATGGTGAGAATCGGAAATTTATGTTTTATACATAATTTGTATAATTATGAGAAAATATGAAATAAATATATAATCTTAATAAATACCATTATAATCGGTTATTGCTCGTTTAAGATCCCAACCCCATGTTTTAAGACAACTAATTGCATCACTGGAATTAGCTCCGGTTTTTGATATAAACTCAGATACTAATTGAGATTCCATTTAGTTGCTTTTTTTTAGTTTTTTTTTTTTTTTTCTTATTAAAAAATATGCTGGGTTTTTATCCAATTTACGAAAAAAAAAAAAAAAAAAAAAAAAACATGTGATTTATGCGTGCAAAACGATGTAATTTTGAAACATTATTTCTTTTTATATAAAATGTGTGAAAAACTGCAAGAAAAACATCAAAAAAGAAAGCAAGAAAAATTATTAATATTATTAAATACAAATGAATTTTTGTTTTTAAAAAAATGTGAATCCAAAAAAAAACAATGAAAACCAAAATATATTGGGTACTTGAACTAATTTTGAGTATAAAAAAAAAAAACATTGTTTTCATTCAGTTTAAAAATGTTGTATCGCGCTCGAAACAAGTGATAATCCGATGGCATAATATCTAGTGAATATAGCAGCTGTTGCGGGGTAAAACATCCACATCCAATTTCTTCCAAAGTTTCCTTCAAATAGCAACGATTGGAAAATCACCTTATAATATTGTTTTTGCATATTGTAATCGTTTATTTTGTATTGAACGCTAAATAGATCATCACTTGTGCAATAATCCGTAATGACTGCTAGGAGTCTCATCTATAATAGAACACGGCAAAAGCACATCGTAAGGTGGAATCAAGATAATCCATGTCGTTAGGCCCAAATTCTCGGCTGTCAAACCCAGCAAAACGAAAGAATTGCTAGCTCTTAGTAAAGCAAAAATTCAGCCCGTCGTAAGTGTCCTAACTGGGCACTGCCGACTTAATTATCACATAGCGTCCATAACTCAAGGAAGAGACAGCTCTATTACTGTCCAGCTTTTCAAAACCGCAGACTAAAACTTTCGGCGACCGATTTGTCGAACCAAATGTCATCAATTCGATCCATGCCAGTCGAATATCCAGCGTGCACAATGAACCCTATTCGTGATTTAAGTGCCCGGTGTGCCAATAGGCATTACTCCCAACATCAAAATCAATTAATGCACGCTTTAAATTGTTTAATTGTTGTAATTGTGATTTCAGGTAGAACACAAGTACACCATAAGCTTCCATATGTAAACGAGAGTTTTCAGCAATACTTTTCTTTATATTAAATCGCAAAAAATAACGTAATTGTTTGCACGACATTTTCAATTCAATAAAAACTATGTCTTTTACTAGTTATATGTTCGTTCACTTCGGGTTCGTGCAAATGGAAAAAATCTATACCCAATGAGTCAACTCATTGGATTCGGGTATCACTGATTAAAAATCAGGACCAGAAAATGAGGGCAGACTGAATGAATTTTGTTAATTTTGCTTACTTATGTTGTATTGAAGTTTCTTTGTAATTTATCCCACACTATAGAGTTCTGACTGGCAATATTTAATTCAAAATGATAGCGTTTTCTTCATGAAATGAGCCAGTCTATTGGAATGAATCTTCGAGATGAGTCGGACTCTAGGAAATGATTTTCAGAAAAGAACCATTGTGCCCATCACTAATAATACATTGAGTCGTTATGAGCTCAAAGTGGTCGTCCGCCACTATAAGTTAATCATAATACATTAGTTTTCACATTCGCTGAAGTCCTGGATCGATTTTTTTCTGCGATCATGATTAACAGCACAATTCATAGACAACACTCAAAATTAATTCAATTACTCTATTTAATAAAATCCTAATTAAAATGATTAACATTGAATACAATTCATTTTTTGGCTTCTATGTTTGGATACAATATTTTGTTTTTTTTTTTCAATGAAAAAGAAGACTTGGCCTTGATAGTAAGTTTGTGGTAAATAAAAATGATTTACAAATATAGTGTCTTTTAATAGGGACATAACAATTTTGTATCTTTATATGAACGCACCCTTAAACATTAATAATGACCTGTCAATGTCAAAACGTAGATTAAAGTCAACATTTTCATCATGGTAAAGTTCACGAACGAGCAACGCTTGGAAATTATTAAAAATTACTTCCGAAATTCCGAGTCGGTCGCCGCAATTTTAAGAGCGAAAAATCATCCTCAGCGATGGGCTCATTTTTGGCTAAACGGATTTGTCAACAAGCAAAATATGCGTTATTGGACAGCAACAAACCCACATGTGCTTCAAGAAACACCATTGCATCCACAAAAAATCACTGTATGGTGCGGTTTACATGCCGGAGACGTAATTGAGCCTTATATTTTCGTTGATGCGAACGATTGCCATGTTACCATCAATGGAAAGCGCTACCGTGCCATGTTGGAGGATTGTTTTTGGTCAGAATTAGATGAAATTGATATCGGCGATATGTGGTTTCAACAAGACGGCGATACAAGCCACACAGCACACGTTACACTCGTTATGTTATGTACTTAATGAAAGACCCTATATTAGGGTCGTCTCCCCCTTTCTTGCAAAAACTATGTTTCTGGAATAGACGCGAAAAAATTCATTGATTTTGATGTACTACCAATGCAAGAAAAAAAAATGGTTAATAATTTTATCTGAATATGAAATTAATAGCTTTTCTTCTTATTTTTACTTTATTTAAAATCCTTGACCCAAAATGAAAAAAGTACTTTAGAAGCATCCCAAAAGGAAAACACACATTTTTTTTCCTTTTCTTAATAATATTATACGACGAATTAAAAGAAATTATTAATATTGTTAATGAAACAGTTGTTAATATGAATTAAAAATAAACACAAATTACAAAAACTTTAGTGAAATTATTTAAATAGATTTTCCGTCATCGAAAAAATGGAAGGAATGAGACATGATTTTCTTTTGTGTTAATATTGTTTGTTTGTGAAAAGAATTTTCATAAAATTTTCAATAAAAACTTTTGTACTAAATAAAATTTAAATAATTAAATTGAAATAAAAAAATACAATTATTTTTCTTTATAGTCTGGCACACACAACTCTCATTCACAAAACTCTATAGAACTTCCTGTCATTTGAACATCACACACATACACGCACACACATTTGCAAAATGGATAAATAAAAATATCGCAAAAATATAATTTTTTTTCTTGAATTTATGCGATTTAAAAATATTGTGACAAAATGAAAAACCACCGATAAAATATATATTTTACAAACCAAACAATAATGCAAAAAAAAACAACTTTATTTTGCTATTTATGGCAGACTGGCAAAAGCAAAAATAAATTTAACCACTTTGTGTAGGTTTTTTTTTTTTTTCTTTTTCTTCTACTTCTAAACATTCGAAATAATTCGGAAAAGAATCAAAATATTTTTGCGATTCAATTTTTTATTGACCTTCAAAATTTAATAATTTAAAACATTTTTTAATGATAATTCACATTATTTAAAATATACTGAATATGATAATTATATTTAGAATGAAAAATCTTTTACTACCCAAAAAGTATTAAAACTTTTTACTTTTTTTTACACAAATTATAAACAAGAATGACAATTTCTCGCCATTTTTTTTAAAACAAAAACCAAAAAAGAAATAATGTCTATCGTTTGCACACACACGAATGAAACTAAATCTAAATACCTGAAAAAATTTATATTTTTATTTCTATAGTATTGCCATATGGAAAAGAGAAATTACCTTTATTTAATATTAACCTTTAACACAGTATCTGCACATGACATTTTTTCTGTTAGACAAAACTTCAAACGGATGCCGATTTTATTTTAGAAATTCTTTACATTTCATTAAGCGAGAAACAAAAACATGCAATTGATTTGAAGTGTTCCGTAAGAGGCTTAAACATTTTTCCAAATTAAATAAAAAAAGAGATTTTGGTGAAAACTATATTATTAGGTTAAATCCTTTTTTTTATTAAAACACGATAAATAACATTTAACTGACATCGAATCACGCTCTTTTGAATTCCACCATTTTGAATTATGAATTATGTTAGACATTTCTGTTAGGACTTCTTTCCTAACAGAAATATTAGAACAGAAATTTCTGTTTAACATATGCGATCTACACAGGACATTTACCGAAGAGAACATAACATTTTCCTTAATCTTCCAATAAGCTAAACTAATAAGAATTTTTCTAATAAAGAATCTAGACTGTCATATTGACACTTTCCTTTCTCACTGACACTACAAAACTCAATTGCCTCTGTCACTCCCATTTTAGTTTAAACTTTTTTAGAAAATAATGTTGTGCCTTAATAAATTAGAAATATTTTATATAATTCAAAACGTTCTTCACGAGCATTCATATTAAATTAATAACATTTCAAGACAACAAATAATGTAAATATTTAAATAGAGTAATTGAAACTGTACAGATCCTAGTTTTTTTTTCTTTTGTTGTTTTCCTATCAATGTTCTATTTTTGTTTTGTTTGAAGTGTGTTCGGAAAGAAAACACAAAAAGACAGCGGATATTAGTGACAAAAAAAATAAAGAAAAATTTATATCATTTAGTAGAAAATAGATTAAAAAGAAAATGTCACCATTCCGAAGAAAGAAAACAAACAAATCATTTCCTGTCAAAGTTATAACGTTCGATTCAGAGCTCGAATTTGATCTCGAGGTTTGCAAAATTAATTAAGAATTTAACGTATTGAGATAAATATTAAATTAATCTTAATTTTACAGCATCGTGCAACAGGTCAAGATCTTTTCGATTTAGTATGTCGTACAATTGGACTGCGTGAGACTTGGTATTTCGGATTACAATATGAAGATTCTAAAGGTGCCGTTTCTTGGTTGAAAATGGAGAAAAAAGTCAAAGATCAAAAAATTAATTTAAAAAATGGTGGATGCGTATTCAATTTCTATGCGAAATTCTTTCCAGAAAATGTTAGCGAAGAATTAGCACAAGAAGTGACTCAACATTTATTTTTTCTACAAGTTAAACAAAGTATACTATCGATGGATATATATTGTCCACCGGAAGCTTCAGTTTTACTTGCATCATATGCAGTTCATGTACAATTCGGGCCATACGATTATGAAAATTATAAACCCGGTATGTTAGCTCAAGTTGCCGGTGATTTACTTCCGCAACGTGTAATAGATCAATATCAAATGACACCACAGATGTGGGAAGATCGAATAAGAATGTGGTAAAATCTTATTGAAATATTCTAAAAGGAAATATACTTGAATAATCATTTTGTCTTTCATTTTAAAGGTACGAAGATCATGAACCCATGACCAGAGATGAAGTTGAAATGGAATATTTAAAGATAGCCCAAGATTTGGATATGTACGGTGTGAATTATTTTTTAATTACGGTAAGATATTTCTGTGATTTGTGAAAGTTTTTCTTTCATAATTTTTTTTTTCGTTCTTCCTCGTCGGTCTAGAATAAGAAACATTCAGAATTGTGGTTAGGTGTAACTGCAATGGGTCTTAATATATATGAAAAATCAAATAAATTAACGCCAAAAACAACATTTCAATGGTCTGAAATACGTGATGTTAGTTTTGATGATAAAAAATTCACAATACGTCCAGTTGATCCGAAATCACCAAATTTTGTTTTTTACTCACAAAATTTACGAATTAATAAATTAGTAAGTAATGTAAAAACAAACAATTTATCTTAAATAGAAATTAGGAAATTAAATCAAAAAAAAAAAACGAAATTTAAAGATTTTAGATTTATGTATTGGAAATCATGATTTATATATGAGACGTAGAAAACCGGATACCATGGAAATTCAACAAATGAAAGCCCAAGCAAAAGAAGAAAAACAACGACGACAAATCGAACGAAGCAAATTTGTACGCGAAAAGAAATTAAGAGAAGCTGCTGAAAAAGAAAAATCCGAATTAGAAAAACGATTTCAACAATTACAAGATGAAATGCGTTCAGCTAGTGAAGCATTGGTAAACATATTTAGTTTTTTCCTTTTCATATTAAATATATTTAATTGAATTAATTTCATTTATTAATATTTACAGAGACGTTCGGAAGAAACGAAAGAATTATATTTGGAAAAAAGTCGAATCAATGAAGAGCAAGTTCAATTAACCGAATGTAAAGCAAATAAATTTAAAATTGAAATGGATCGATTACGTGAAAATCATATAAAAACTGAAAATGAAAAATCTGAATTGGAAAAGAAAATTCGTGATGCTGAATTTTATGTTCAACATTTAACTGAGGAAAAAGAGAAACGTGCATCAGAAGCGGATAAATTAAAAAAAGAATTGATATGTGCACGTGTCGCTGAACGTGATGCCACCGCGAAATTATTAAATTTCCTAAGCCGGAGTGTAGCACAATGTTCTATGGAATCGGTATTGCTACCATCATCGACTGGTACCGCAACAAATGATTCACCAACCCTTGATTCAGATATAATATCATGTGATTTTATGGTATCATGTAGTGATATGGAACAGATTACAAATGAAATCGAAAGAAATCGTGTAGAATATTTAGAAAAATCAAAACAAGTACAAAATCAATTGCGCACATTACGTTCGGAAATAGAATTATTAAAAATCGAAGAGAATGAATGTACATTGGATATAATTAGTGCGGAACAATTAAGAGCTGGTGAAACAAAATACTCAACATTAAAAAAACTAAAATCCGGCTCAACAAAAGCCCGAGTAGCATTCTTTGAGGAATTGTAGCATAAAATCAATATAATTGAATTGACAAGGTGGTGCTGCACTTTTATTAGCAATATTTTTATTCTTTTAATTTGTTTTAATATTTGTAAAAAAATAAGAAAAAAAAGAAAAATAAGAAAAACGTAAAACAATTATTAATTCTATTTAAATAATAAATTTAATAATGTATTATTTTTATATTTTATGAAAAGTTTTTGACTGAAGTAAAATTTGTTTCGAAAAAATATATATATAAATATATATTTAGCCATTTTTAGAAATCATTATTCGTAGCACAAAATATTGATTATTTATTATAGGACGGACACACTTTTGAAATACTGAATTATTGATTGATTTTCGGGTTTTCAAATAATATTATAGAACTAACTATTCTTCAGCAGGTTGCTGAACGTGTTTTATCATCCTTCATATTTAAATATTGATTTATTTTATACGAATTTTTTTTTAGTAATCATTTAAAAATAGGAAAAAAAAACTAAAGTAAACCAAAGCTGAATTATTTTTATATATCTTTAATTTCTATTTTTTATAATGAAGAATTTTCTTTCAATCCTGCTTTTTGTACGATTTCAAATATGTATATTGAAATCAATTTTTTTTTCGGAAACTGAATGCTTTGTTGCCATTGTTGTTAGTAAATATTAAGGGAATATCATCACAAGAGTCAATTTCCAAGTTTTGAATTAATTAACAGTTGCGTAAAATTTTCAAAAACCTAACTTTGACCAAAGCGATGGAGATTAGGGGTGTGAGCAGAAATAGGAGTTCAATCAAAACATTTGTGCAAACAAGTGAGTGCATGTCGATCGTTTTCTCTCGAACAATGCGCACTCACTTGTCGAACGCCCCGTATTCCATAACAGGCACCATTTTCTTATTCTTTTGTGTATAAAAGCATAAAATTTACTGTTCCAAATTTAATACTACAAAAACTGACTGGAATGAAATCGTGTAATTCGATTCAAAATCGAAATCGAAACGAAAATGTTTTCCCCGATACGATTCGGGATCAAAATCGAGTTTTGTTAAATAACATACAGAAATTTGGCTCCAAAAAAAAAAAAAAAACAATAATACTAACAAATACGCTGTCCTTTTATGGGAGTGTCGCATGAAGATTACGGCTTTAAGGTCCAAGCAAAAATACGAATCCACGACGCATTAAAATTTTAAATATATACGTTTTCAATTAGACTACACAGAGCGTGACGGAACCACGTCAGACTAATTTTAATATAATCTTAAAAACCGTGGGACTCTTCGTGGATCTGTCATTCTGTTACCCACATTATTCTTAGAAGTAATTTGATTGAAATTTTGTATGAAATTCTACAAACACAATTCTCTATTAGAAAATAGTTCCATTTTTTTTTGTTTTTTTTTTTTTAAATGCGAATACAGTCGTTGAATTGTGGTAATTCGTTTGAAACAAAATCGTATCGAAAAATCATTGCCATTCGTATGGTTCTTCGATACGGTTTGGTTCGAATCGAGTTACACAAACTCCAATAATAATAATCGAATGAAAAATATCATGAAAATTTCATTCAATAAATTCACATCCAGCTGAGGACCTTAAAATTTTTAAAATTTTTTGCAAATTTTGCAAATGTTTGCTTGTGTAAGGATTAAAAGAATTTCAATTTCCAGATTAATAGAACTTCCAATAAAGATCTTGCAAGTTTTTTTTTTGTTTTCTTTATTTTATTTAATTTTATTGTGGTGTTTTTTTTTGTGAAGCGTATTGTTAACATTTTTATTTTAATTAATTTTTTCATTCCCTTTTTTTTTTTTCTTTTTTTTTTTTAGCATTAATTTATGAAAAATTTTACAAAAAAAAAAAAAAATAATAAAAGAAGGAAAAATATTATTACATTATAGAAAAATTATAAATTGCTTCCAAAAATGTAGTACTTTTTCTTATTTTCTTGTTTCTTATTTTAAATTTTAATAATTCTAAATTTAAATTATTTCATACACATTATTACAAAAAATTTGTATATTTACAAAAAAAAAAAAAATATATATATAATAAAAATTAAAAACAAAAAAAAAGAAAGCATCAAAAAATGTGTATTTTATTATTTTTTTTTTATTTTTATTTTTTCTTAATTAATAAATGTAAATATATAAAATAAAAATATACCAAAAAATTGCTAAACAGCCTTTGTTTTTTGTTTTGTATAAAATCCATTTTTTTTGTTTTTTTTTGTAGCATTTTCAAAACTCTTAGAATGTTTTCTTTTATTTTAGACATCAAGGATGGAAAATTCAAAATATATTAGCTTTTTTTCACAAGAAAAAAATTTCATAGTTGATTAATTATTTATTGAGAAATATAATAAATATTAAAGTGTTTGTTAAAGAAAAAAAAAAATTAAATAAGCAAGAAAAAACCGTACAAAAAAGACTTTTAAAAAGAAATTTTATTTTTTTTATATCTAAAATTCGATTATTGCACAGATGAAATCCTGCAGTGAAACTCTGTAAGGCCGGCGAGAGGTATTAATCATGAATGAAAGAGTATAAAGGATTCCGCATGTCGGCCATTTTGAATTTATATTTTCAAATATTTCACATATTTATATTCACACTCTTTGTTTTCAATTTCAATAAATGACATGAGTCGCTTATGATAACTAAAGTGTCAAATGAATGCTTTGGTTTGTACTTGATCATTATATCTTTACGAACCAGCACACAAAGACGAGATGAAGATAACTGGAAACACTGTATATCTGTATTCTATGTATTCGGCGCTCAGGAATCAGAATAATAGCAAGACAGAATTTCAGAAAAATAAATTTTTTAGCGTTTCATCGAGTTTCAAATCACTTCCAACGCGGCTAAAGAAGTTTTCACTTCAAAAACTCTTAAAACGCACTGCTTTTATGCCCAATTTACGTTAGGCATGCAAAATTAACTAAGGATGTGAGTGACATAAACGATTGCTTATACAAAAATCAATTAGTTTGAATAGTACGACAAACATTCAAGGGAAAATTTTGACCGAGATATTTTGTGAGCGAGTGTGAATATGTGTACCGCGTATTTCTTTTGTCGCATATAAATGTAAATTGGACTTTAGTTTACTTCAGCGCTTCAAGAACGAAAAGTGTAGTATTTTCATGTCTCATGTGACGTAGATGCGTAAAAAAACCAATTTTAAATATGGGAAAGAGTATTCTATCTTATCGGATGTAACAAAAACCGCCTCTTACCAAAATTTTCATTCCAATCGCTTCAAAAAGATACGACAAACATTGTATGAAAGTGCTTTCAAATGACCGATGTTAGAACCTTTTAAAAAGTTGAGATTTGCATGATTCCAGCGCAACTTATATACTTTGTATAGAAGTTAAAAATATAAGTATCAAAGAATACATTTTTAAAATGGAACTTTGTTTTAACAAATCTTATTTACTCCAACATCGGGAAGGGTAACTTTTTCTTTCTATCATTCATGGTCGGCAAACGATTACTGCTTTTATACCTTCGACAAAACAAGTTGTCGCTTGAGAAAGTAATAAAATTCAAGCTATTTACTAATTACACAGATATTACTTTTCTTGAAGATTTTGAACGATATTCTATTTAATAGCCTTACTTTCAAGCTAATTGGTTTTTGAAAATAGTCAAAGTGATTATCATTGTCGCGCTTTACTGAATCCCACTTTTTAAGAAGTTTTGTAAAAAAAAAAAAAAAAAAGGAAAAGTAATTTATGGATTTCTCGCCATTTGCCTGAAATTCAATAGAAAACTGATGTAAAACTTATATAAATATAAATAGAAAACCTCAATAAACATGAGGAAAAATAATTTGAACTTTCGTTTTGTTTTTCTATAATATTTAAACAAAAATTTATGGCAGCAATTTCCAGAGCACACGGTCTCATATTTTTATTAGGTCATTTTTCAAAAGGCTTTTATAATAATGTTCATCTTTTGATCACACAAATATTTTAATAAATAATATTATACTTTCACATTTTTGGTGAATCAAATGTTGAGCGTTCAATAATATATTATAACAGGCCTGTTTCATTTTTAGTTTTATTTATTTTTGTAAGCCCATCTTTATGGCCTTTTTCTTTAAACTTTACAAGTTAATTATTGAGGTTCTACTGTACTTTTTTTTTCGTTTCATATAAAATTGGTGAGAATAATAATATTCATTACTTTTTTTCACCAATTCTAGTGTCTTGATATTTTCTTCTCTTCTTAGTTTTTCTGTTTTTTTATATTTTACGACAATATTAATTATTTTCGATGGTTTTTCTTTGTTTTTTATTTTTTCCATTAATAAATTAAATATTTTATCATTTGATATATATTTTTGTATATATATATATATATATATTTATTTAAAATGTCTAAATATAAAAATCATATTTTGCATATTAATTATATGCGAATTGACTATTATTTTTGAATCATTCATTCATTCGCTCGCTGCGTCTTCATTTTTAAATCATATTTACACAAAATGTCTATTTTTCTTTTGTTTTTTCTTCTTCTCTTTTTTAAAGACTATAAATTCTCATTTGTTTTTATATTGAACATATATTTGAAAACATTTTCTTCTTGTTTCGCTTTTTTAAAATCACTTTGAAATATTGTTTTCTCAATTATATATTATTCTCGGAATAATTAAATCTCTGTTCTTAATGATAAGGTTTTAAATGTTCTACGTAATTTTCTGGTATTAATCCAGTTTTACCATTTAAAGTTCCTTGTAGCCAACCGGGCTCATGTGAGAAACGGACTAAAAACAAAAGAAAAATTAAAAAATTAAATTACATATTAAAAAAATTATATTTAAACTAACCATTTGTAATAATCTGATTTGGTTCGAATGATAGTTCACCTTCATTTTCTCCGAGGCAAGCATATAAAGTTCGAACTCTCCTAAAAAACAAAAAAAAAAAATCATAAAATATAAAATTAATTATATACAAAAAATCTTACGCTGTGCCAATTGCTAAATCATTTTTTATTTGATTAATATCTTTTGATCTTTGTGTTTTCTTTGGCACATATTCTGTAAGACGTGCTGTAGTTGTATCATCTTCAATATTTGCCAAAAGTGAAGACATTGTTGTTGATGGAAAATCAGAACTTCGACAACTCGATGGAATCCGTGCATTACCGATTCCACCACTTAAATTTAATTTCTCATTATCACGATTTGATGATATTGAATCACAAACAGATTCATTAGAACTACTTGTAGAATGTATTCGATCATTACTATCACGTGTCCCATAATGTTTTGTAGTACCATAAACTAAATGTCGTGAATGCGTTTGACCATATAACGATGAACCTTCGCTACGAGCTGATGTTGATGGTGGTGATAAATTATTAGCATTCGTATTATGTCCACTTATTCGATCACGATTTGATATATAATTATGATTAACTGGATGACCTGGTATTGATGATAATATATAATCACTACGAATACTTGATGATGTTGGATGTTGCCCACTTGTTTGGGTATTATTTCCAGTTAATATTGAATTACCCACCGATACATAATTTGGATCACGTCTTATACTAATATCACTTTCAGATAATGTCATATGTGACATTTGATGATGATTTTTTGTTTGACCAATTTGTTTTGAATTTGGACTACTATTTGTTATACCACCATCAATTGATGATGGTGTTGTTCCGCTCGATTGATATATCATTCCATTTGGAATACTTTGTAGGCTTGATGACATCGGTTGATCGGTATAATTTGATTTTGTAACAACACGATAAACTTGTTGCGGTGAATACATTCCACGACTTGTACCCTGTTTATTACTATGTAATCTAGGCGCTCGTGTTGGTGGACTTGAATTTACCACCGATGCATCTGTACCGATACCGGGTTTTGTTTTAAATATTAAATCATAATTTTCAATTAGGATATTTATAACAATGTTATTAAATTTTATATCAAGTATAGCAGCTACTGTCTCTTCTAAAGGACGGAGTAGTGTTGGCCCAAATACTACACCCAAATTAAATACAGACATTTTATTTTTTTCATATTTTTTTGAAACTCTGAAAAAGAAAAGAAGATTTTATAAGTAATTCGCTGTAAACAAAACAAATCAACAATACATACTCTGCTAAATGACGAATAACCATATCTAACATTTCAAAATTGCTTTTTGGTAAACGATGTACAAGTGTATGAACATCACTAACTCTTTGTATTCTGGTTTCTTGTTCTAGAAAATAGAAAAATAGTAAATACCAATAAAGTGAATATTAAAAATAGATTTTTATTTACTTGCTGCTGCAATAAACCCACTATGAAAACGATATGTCATTAAAGGCTCACTAAGATTTCTTAAATACATTTTTAAAGCACTGGCTATTGTATTACTTTCCATTAAATCACGATACTGGTCATCAGTAAAAACTGATTCAGTCTTTTTACGATCCAAACCTATTGCCAGTAATTTTGTAATTTTTGTACCAACACCACTTTTACGATATAGTCCTTCATCTTCAAGACCACGATTTTCTAAGACTTCTATACATTTTCGTACAAATAGAAAACCAACTTCATCTAATTGATTCTCTTCTGTACATTTTGATTTTCCAGGTGCAAAATATGTCTGTGAAAAATAAATTAAATTTAATTCTATCTGGTTTAATTAAAGAGTTTATATATCATACGGGCTCAATCCCATCCATTGCATCAATCCACGTTTTTCTATCTTTCTCACTTAAAGCTTGGAATGTATATGTTATTCCTGGTTTATCTTTAAATAAAAGATCAAAACAAAAACGTTTTTCAAATTCAGATGCTCGTCTCGTACACGAGACTAATGTTAAATTTTCAATTGGTGATTCAGCACGTCCAGATATTTGATTAAATTGAAGCATTGTGAACTCCTTCTGTTGTTTCTTGTATGTACAATAATATTTCGACCATGTTGCTTTAAAGGGTTCTATGTTAATACAAAAAAAAATATATGAATTTTAATTTCAGGAAAATAATAATAATTGTTAATCGATTTGGAATGAATCAGGAAAAAAAAACGAAAAGATTTATTTTTTTAAAAAAACTTTTACAAAATTTTGATATCTAAACGCGTTATGTAGTGCTTAAAATGGCAATAAATCTCAAAAATATTCTCAAAAATAATTTCTTAGCCAACTTATAGTTAAACAAATAGATTTGAAATTTAAATTAATTGAAACTAAAATTATGATTTTTAAAGTAAAATATTTAAAAAAAAAAAAAAAAAATTAGGATGACAAATGATTCAACAATAAAATTTATAAATTTCAATTAAGAAATTAAAAACTTACTTTTTTCCATTAAAAACAAATATCCACGTTTTGTAAATTTCTCTTCGGGTTTCTGTAAACAATTATGACTTTTTTTATACAACAAAATTCGCAAATTCGGAAAAAAAGCATTTGTTTTATTTAGTAATAAAAGAAAAAATTCCATAGATAAAATAATTATATTCAAAAAATAAAAGCTATACACAATCAGTTCCTGGCTACTATTTTGTATTTTAATACAGCTTAATGCAAGCGAACGAACAGTCAAATAATTTTGTTTTGACAAAAATCGAAATCTTCGACGTTTCAGTATTAACAGCACGCAACATTCAAGAAATCAGTTCATTTCAATTGTAATTAGTCTTATGATGTTTTATTTAAAAAAGTTCCACAGACCTCAAAAGAACGTGTATTAACCTTAAAATGTATCATGTCTAAAAGGAGAGGGACGTTAATAGTGCTATTGATAAACTGGTGGACAAAAACAAAATATCAGCCACCTGACACCTCCTTTTCAGAGATTGTACCTCTATTAATTTTAATCTATTTTCAAATGGAGACAATAGGAAGGGGTCATTCTAACGAAGGTCTCTTAATGTATAACGTACAAATCTTCGTTGAACAGATTCGAGTTTACTAATTTGGGACTTGCAGTAGGTCAACCACACCTGGCTAGCATATTCCAGAGTAATAAAAAGTGATTTAGTAATATGAGGATTCAAAAATTCCTTTGATCAGCGTTAGATAAAATTTTAAGTCGAATTGGTCTTATAGATCCAACATGTAGCTTGTTCACTATTTGAAATTCAAAATTTAAATCGGTTCGTACTATAGGACATATAAGGTCTGTTTTATTTGCCATACCCTACCCTGGAGCAGGATAAGTGGCAAATAAAACGAGCAGTAGTAGGAGAAAGTTTTAATTCAAATGTTTGTAGCGCTGCTTAGCAACCATATTGTAATGAAATGAGAAACGTTTAGCTAATACACTTTTTATGGTAGAAAACTGAACTAATTTCGGGTGTAATAGTTACACCGGGTCTGAAAGTAGTGATTTGCTTTTTTGTTGTTTTTGTTTTCAATGTAAAAATTTGCTCTCCCCCAGAGCAAGTGGCAAATAAAACAGACTTATAGAGTATTCATACCATGGCTTTAAGAATATCATCGATCACGGAATACTAGCTTAATACAATATCAAGTAAGTTATAGTAGTGGAGACGAAATACTACACAAATTTCGTAGACTTGTGTGAAGCATTTTTTGATACGATTTCCATTACACTTCAGCATATTACTGGTACTAAATTTTGCAACTTATTTATTTCATTACTTCTCCATAGTCTATATTTCCATGGTACGTAGTTTATACTTGTTTACTGAATTTTCCACCCACTTTAATACATATTCTGTACAGATTTTCGTGACTTTTATTGGAGCGGAAAATAGCGAATTGAATTTTATAGCTAATTGACAAGTTTTTCCACAAGATTTTGATTTCATTTTTTTTTGTTTATTGTAAATAAATTTTAATTTATTTTTTTTATTGATTGTATGACTTTTATTTAAGAAGCTGTTAAATAATATTTATATTTAATTTCTTTAAGCAGCGCAAAACAAAACGCATTATTTAAACTTACCGTTTTTTTTTCCATATATTTACTTTTAAGTTCGTTGACTTTTTCTCGTGTTTCCTCAAAATTTTCTCTTGTCTGAAACAACATGTAACAAATCTTTTAGCTTTCATTCATTGTTAGTAGTTAAAACAACCAAAAAAAAAATAAGTTAAGTTATAAAAATACGTAAAACAACAAATTAAAAACACAAGAAAAACAAAAATGTTTAAATCTAAATTTTGAGACAAGGATTAGTTTTGCCCTTTTTTAATTTAAAACAATAAATTAATGTTTTATTCGTTTAACATTAATCCTTGTCTCTACTCTTTAGAATAATATATGTTTAGCACTATTTTTTTTTGTAATTTTACCTTTTGAACTTTATGCCTTAGATCTGTTAAATATTCCTTGTCGTCCTCGCCTTGATCGTGTGCAGTATGATAAAATACTAACCATCCTGATATAAACGCTAATAGAATTTCAACAAATTCGAATTTTATTCTTTCTTGGACTTCTTGAATTCGTAGAACATAACTTAATGATTCTTGAATGTATTCATGTTCATGCATTCCTAAACTTGCGTCCGCCTAAAAAAAAAAATACAAAACAATTTAGAAAAGTTTAAGTCGATTATTATTTAATATTTGTAATGGAAAAAATTCAAAAAATATTTGAATCAATTTTTGAACAAGTAGGCATCAAATTCAAAACTATAACGAACTTGTGATGTAGTAGTTCCTGCAATTATTGTCAGTTAGACGATTTCTATTACTTATATCATCGGTTCTTAAACTATGGGTCGTGAAGCGAATGCTGGGATCGCGAAAAATCTAGTGATGAAAAATTGGGTCGTGAATGAAAAAAGTTTAAGAACCGATGACTTACATGATACTCATTATCACTTAAAATTAATAACTTTAAACACATTTGATAACTGTTTCTCATACGTCAAAGATTGTCTAAATGGCTATCCGATAGTATAGAACATATTTACAAGCAAAGAATAACTTTCAATGAAAACTTTTCTTTAGATTGAAGTAAATAAAAAAATATTCTTCCCGCGAATGATGTTTTATTGGCATAAAAGTCAATTGCAATTCACCTAACTAAATATTAAAGCATATTGACAGAGTATTCGGTATGGGAATTCATAGTCATCGTTTTGAACCATTTCCATTGCATGTAAACGTTTGCTAACAATATGAATCATTTAATATTCTTGACAAGCATTCTTCAAGCATTTGAAATAGATCTTCATTCACTAATGCTTCTAATTCTTCATCTTGGTGTCCTAAACATTGTTAATAATATAAATAACATAACTTCTTAGACAATACTCAATAAATATTAGAACAGTATCAAATATAAAACTTTACAAATACTCTGGAATATTTAAT
This sequence comes from Xylophagus ater, assembly GCA_963422695.1. Taxonomy (NCBI): domain Eukaryota; kingdom Metazoa; phylum Arthropoda; class Insecta; order Diptera; family Xylophagidae; genus Xylophagus; species Xylophagus ater. Next base: position 7,860,046 of record OY730483.1, read on the forward strand.
TTTTTAATGCTACACATTTTTAGGAAGCTAACAAACTTCTTCTTACAGTTGGATATAACAAATTGATTAAGAAATATATTTAATAAAATTTCTATAATAGAAAATAATATCTAGAAAAAAAAAAATGTTTTTGTAGTTCACTGTAATCTAAAATTTCCCCGAATTTCCTTTTTTATGAAGAACAAAAAATGTCCTTTTTTGATTGAAGAATCAATAAAAATGGACGAATGAAAACACTTACCACTCAAAAACTAACAAATTCTTTCCGTCAATATTTTTATCCATATGGAGTTTTAAATAGTTCTTAGTTTTTAATGTCGAAAATATTTCATAATTTTTTTTTCTCATAAACTATTTATTATCAGTTAATTATTTATTCGTCTTCAAGGTTTCATCATTAAATATTAATTACTTAATAATTATTTCTTCATGTAAACTATTTAGATTTTCTTCGTTTTAATAACATTTAAAAACATTAAAAATATCTTATTTTTTAATATTCTTTTGTCTTAGAAATATAAATATATTTATTTTTTTTTTATATTGTTTCAAACAATTTTAGAAACTACAAAAGTTTAAATATGTTATAAAATTGGTGGTTTTAAAAAAAATAAATTTTCATTTGTTAAGAAATCACAATATTTTCTTTGTTTCTTTGAGAAAAACTTTCCATTTTCATTATTTTAACAAAAGAACACGTACACACCACGAACAAAAAAGAAAACCCTGAAAATGGATTCGTATCCTTTTTTATTAATTAGAGAGAAAAAGGACTAATATTTAAATACAATCACCGAAAACAACGAGAAAGCACAAAAATTTCTATAAAAATATTGAAAATTTATTTTGTTTCCGCTTTTTTTTAATAATAAAAAAGAAAATTAAACAAGAAAAACCTAGGATTTTTTTTTTAAAAATTCTTATAAAATAATGTTTTGCTTCTGTTTGCGTTCTGTCTCCTTTTTCAAATTGTATATAATTTATTTTTCCTTTTTTTTTGCACATGCGTAATTAAACTTTCTTCCAAAACTTACACGTTCTTCTTTTAAAAATAATCAATAAATATCGAAGGGATGAAAAACAAACAAAAAAAAGGGGGCTTCAAAAATCTACCCACAAGGAATAATAACACACATCATACAAACACTTCATATATTATTCGAAAATAATACCGGCTTCATATTTTTGGAATCCTGGAAACGAATGGAACAAAAATCAGTTTTCTTTTTTCCTTTGACAAAAGGGGTTGTACAATATTACATTATTCGTCTAGGTGTCCCCCTTTCTCTGGCCAACAACGAGAGGATTTGTGGATGGGTGGAATCAAATAATATAGTAGAAGACGATTTTTTACATATATTATTATGAATTGGAAAATTCGAAAAAGAAAACCCAGGAGATATATAGATTTCTAGTAGGGAAAATTTTATGGATGCATTGAGAGACTCTTTTATATTTTTGAGCTCTCCAAATCCCTTTTTTTGCGACTAACACACTTATCCATTTCTAGCAAATATAAAAGTGTATTGGGGTCATTGACCTGAGAAGATGCACTTGTTTTTTGTTTGCGTAATATTTAAGAATTCAAAAATTTGAGTTTCCAATAATACAAACCTCTTGAATTGTTGTTTCTGGCTTTTTTGTGGACATATTTAAAAATCGTTCCTGCGATTGACAAAATTTTTCCGTCTTTTTATCGAATTTCTTTTTATTTTCTTTAACTGCTCCAATTTGTTTTTTACGAAAATCTTCTAAAGGTTCAATTATTTGATCGTGTGCCAATCGAAGCTACAAGAAAAATAATTTGATTTTTAATTTGAAATTAAATTGAAATTATCAAAATCTTACCATATTATCTCGTTCATCTTCGATATTATCAATAAGTTGTCCAAAATGTCGTAAACTTGCACTTATCACTTGTTCATCATCTGTTTGAGCTGTACCAATGCATTCGAAATTAAAATCTTTCAGGCTTTTAGCGAGTGTTCGTTGTTTCTGTGATAGAACTGTAAGAAAAAGAAAAAAATAAAAATTAAATTATTTAAGAAAATAGGAAAATTCAAAAGTAAATGATGTGCCCAGCAAAAATACAATAGTAAGACAAAAGATTTTCAATAATGAAACTAATAAATCAATATATTGCCACTCAACATTTTATGTTGAAACCATATTTACTATAATAAACAATTTTCTTGTATATGAGACGTATGTATATGAAATAGTCATCCCTTGACATCGACATGAACCGAATACATACATTATTGCATGAACATTTGAATTCGAGGAATCTTTGTGCTTATGGGATATGCCCCACAATTTAATCGATGCTAAACAGAAAAGAATCATGTGAAATGATGCAAAGAAATGCCCTAAAAATGTCAATCTGGTCTATATCATTGTAACATGTGACGAACTTTGGAATTATTCGTATGAGCCTAAAAAGTAAACGTCAATCGATTGTTTAGATCTTCGCAAATGAGCTGAAACCAATAAAAGTAGTTGGTTCCGGAAGTGTTTAAAAAAAATTAACACCTCATTCTTTGCCATCTGTGGCTCTGGAAGATTGAAGTTTGTTTGGTAAGATAGAGTTTTAGATATTTCCTGTAGAATTGGTTGAAGCATATAAATTGCATATTTCTTTTACACCCGCTTTTTGTAAGTGTTCATTTCTTTATATCATATTTAGTAACTAACAAAAAAAAAAAATTAGAAATTATCCTCAAACCTAAATCCAATAAAAATACAATATCTGAAACCTGAAAATGTCTATATTACGTTTCAAAAATCGATCACATATAAAATATGGACTTAAGTAATTTGCATAATTTCTTCCATTGTTTCTATAAAATCAAAGACGAAATTCCAAAACGTTTAATATATTTTTTAAGTTACGAATATTTAATTGAATTCCTCTTGAAATCATAGGAATTTTGTTTTTGTTTTCAAATACATAATAATAATTGCAACTAAAGCTAACTACACGCAATGAAATGAAAAAAACAAAAGGCCAACAATATTAATATTAATAATAATAATAATAAAAATAATAATAATAAAAGGTAGTTAAATAATTTATTACGACGTGCAGTAATGCATTCCATCATTTGTAAATCGTGTTGGCTTCTAGTCATAATTGAAAAACCTCAACATTTGTCATGAAATATGAAATAACAAACTTCAGAGTAAATAGTTTTAAATATGTCTAATTAATAATATTAATTTTAAAATTGTTTTTACATTGATTATTTATGATAATTCGAAAATCAAATATGAAGTACAAATAATGTTAAACATGTGAAAAGAATTTGATTACATTGGAAGTGGTGTAGTGGAAGTCTTCATTACCACGATAGAAGCATATAGGAAGCTCACATAACGGGTGAATCAGGAAAATATTTTGAAATAAAACATATAAAACTGAAATTGATAGTGAAAACTTTATTAAGAATCGATACCATTTATTTTTTGAAGATTATATTCTATAGGTCAAACTTTGAACAACTTGTTCGAGAATTACGACTGGAATCTGGCCAATAGCACGAGTAATGATTGCTTCCACGGCATCAATCGTAGCTGGCTTATCCGCGTAGACTTTAGACTTCCCGTAACCCTAAAGAAAATAATCCAGAGGTGTGATATCAAACGATCTAGGCGGCCAAGTCACCGGTCCAAAATCAGCTGCCCACCGAAATGATTTCTCAACATATCCATTGTTTCATGCACTGTATGGCTAGTATCCCTGTTTTGTTGACATCAGATATCACCGACATTACGGGCTTGAATTTTGGGTAACAAATAATCCGTTATCATGACGTGATAGCTGGTGCCATTGACGGTTACGTTACGGCCATCCTCATTTTTGAACAAATATGAAACGATGATTTCGCCATCCCAAAAACTACACGCGTGAAAAAAATACCGATTGAAAAAGTACCCCACGATGAATCACCCGTTAGTTAGTATGGAATATATAGAAAAAGTTTTTTTTTACGTAAAACAATAGAATATTTTCTATTGAAAATGATTATTCTAAAATTAAATCAATGTGTCTGTAGTAACCAATCATCACGATAAAAGTATTCCATTTTATATTTGTTTGAAATGCATTGATTTATCGATAACGCTTTTCAATGTACGTAGTTATGTTGTAATAAGGAAAAATAATCATTCTAATGAATAACTTATTAGTTTCTTCAATATTAGAATATTGTTTAGTATATAATATGAATAGTTGGGGATTCTATGACTAATTTCAAAAACAAATTTTGATACTCTGTGCAATCTCTACCTAAACAAATTGTTTCCAATGCCATGAAATTATTCGCTATTGAGATGGCTGCATAGAACGAAAAAAAGTTCAGGCAAACAGAAAACGCCAATTGATTATGATCCAGCTAATATTTAGTGGATTCTATTGGGATTGCAAAGATAATACTCACGGTCATAAAATATTGTTTTGGGTTTTCTATGGAACGAAAAAAAAAACAAGTCTATTACGACTTCTAAAAGCCGATAAAACTATTAGGGCAAACTTATCCAGGTCAACTAATTAAAGTAAGGAATGATATAGAACATAAAGCTTTACAGGCTAAAAAAATTCGATGCTTCACGACAATGCACGTCTCTCCATTCTGCTTTGAATAAAAACTGCTAATTTCCAATTTGGGCTAAGAATTTCGCCTATCTGTGGCTTATTTTCCAGACATGACCTCTTCAAATTACCACTAGTTCGGATTAATTTAGGGACATTTGGCAAGAGAGGAGCTAAAAAAAAGGCTTGATGTGTATTTGATATCAAAACGGCCAATTTTCTATCGTAATGGAATTCGCGAAATGTTTAACATCTCTGCACGATAATAAATAAAGAAAGGCCTTTATTGAGTATCTTGAACTCAAACTTTTGATCATTTTTTATATTAAATTAATGTATCTCGTATCTCGCTTATAACTCTTTGAAAGCGCTACATATTTCATCATTCAAACGACTGTTATCAAACTTTTGAAGCAAAATTTTTTCCAGACCTTCGAACGTCGTTTCTTATGCAAATTAAATGCGAACTGAATTGATTCGTTTTTTTTTTCTTCTTTTTAATAAAATATAAATTAAAAACAAATAAAAATATATAAGGTTAAAAAACGGAAAAATACAACCAACCCCGTAAACAATTTTAATAACTATTTTATGTAAATTTTATTTAAGAGTTTTTATGAATAAAATCAACTCATATAATCAAAAGTAAGTACATACTTTATATTATTTTTTTTCCTCTTTACTTGGGATGGGAGATATTATTAAAAGTTATATTTTCAATAACAAAACAATTTCACTCACACGATCATAATCAATTCGTGCTTAAATCATTCTAATTGGTATTATGAACGATATATGATGTATGAAAGACAGGAAAGACGAACGATCAAACCGCTGTGATTCAAAATAAAAGCATCCAGAATAAGCTTAAGTGTAAAAAATAACACGCGCAACTTTAGAAATTCGATTAACAACATTTTTCATTTATTTATTTCATTCTTGATGGATGAATGATTCGTCAGTAAAATAAAGAAACAACAATATTCTTTATGAGACATAGCTAGGAATCCTTAAATGAATAAATTAATTCATTATAAATTGAAATACTTATGAAGTACTCTTTGGATGAGAAGATAAACGGATAGCACAAAAAAACATTTATTTTCCTTTATAGAAAAACGGAAATATCTTATCTAGTTGATATTCTGGGCATTATTATTATTAAGTGTAAAAAAAAATAATATGTACTTTTTTTTTAAATATTTAAAAATTGTTGGGATTACATTACCAAAAAACAGAAACGTTCAATTTCTCATAAGAAAGTTTTAGAGAAGAAAAAAAAAGTGAAATCAATTAAGCCCAGATTTGAAATCGAGACCTCGGAATTGTTAATTTAACAAGTCCTAGACAATGAGTACTAATAATCTATTATTACTTTAATAAAACCAGCAATACAATTGCTAGCTATTCTAAACCATTCAAAGCTAATTATTTTTATCGGGTTTTTAATAAGAACTTTTTATCAAATTTTAAATTAAATACACATGATGAAAGCTCTTAGTTTCTTTATAGAAATATGTTGTATAGACTCTACAATTTATACATGAAAAACAATATCTAATATAAATGTCCACCACGACTACGTTTGCAGACATCGATTCTTTTGATAAAATTTGCGATCACATTTCTGCATAATTGTGGCTCTATCACACGAATTACGATCCAATGATGTCGCCAGGCCATAAAACACACCCAACAATGACACGAGATGAATGTACTGATTGTTCAACAATTTCTCTTAGATTTTCAGAACCCTAAATGCTTATTAATGCTTATTAATGTAGCCATTCGAATGAAAATGAGCTTCGTCAGACAGAAGACATTTTTTTACGAAATGTAGTTTTCACAGATCGCCCATTTTCATAATGGACTGGAATTAATTTTATGCGATTTTCGGGAGAAATTGAATTCATTGTAATAAAATGTAGAGCTTCTATTGCAATTATGTCAAAAAAATGAATCGTCATTCATTTTTTTGACTCTCATCATAACCAAATCCAACATTATTAAGAGAAATAGTTCCTATTGCAAAACCTATAGTCCAAAATTCCTAGAAAAAAATTATTAGTATATTTTCCATTTAAGTATACACTTTTATGCTTAGTAGAAATCCCCTAATCGCTAAAATTAAATTTTTGAGATAATGACACTAGTCAGTGGTAACCAAGTCTTTCAAATTTTTATGGGCGGATATTCATCTATCTATATTTTTAAGCGTTAACATAGCAAATAACTGTACATTTTAGTTACTGAAACCATTGTTTGTACCACCCTGTCCCAACCTAACCTCACCAATCTTACAACCATTTAAAATCCGAGCATCGCTAGATACAAGTAGCTAGTTTCCATATAAAAGTTACACTCAAAATGCCAATTTTCTCAAAACTATACAAATTTCAGGATTTCTTGAATTCAGTTTGAAACCAAGCTTTTAAATGTAACTCAACTTAACTCATCACTTGTTTCGATAATACAATGAACCTAAACTGACCCGCAAAATTGATTAGGTTGATTTAATTTATCTCGATTTGAACTAAACTTTTCTTGAATTCCATTGTTCATGTTCATACCAAGTTTGAACTTCAAAAATCGATTGGAATAAAAGTTTAAAATTCCATAATAAAAACATGATGTATTAAAAATTCATCTACCTGGAATTAAACGGTCATTCATATTATTAAAATCGTCTTTTTTTTTCGTGAATGAAAGAAAATGTGTCTACTTATAGAGAAATTACCACATTTATAAAGAAATCGATTTTAAACAAGATGATTCATTTTTATCATTTATGACTAATTGAGTTTCAGATATTGTAAGTTATTTTCCAGTCTAATGATGAGAAACTCAAAGCGTTTTGTTGATATGTAATTTAAAAGGGAACATATAGTAACTGAAAATCGGCCTATAGACGATTTTCTGATGCTCTATGGCAGAAATGGGACAGAGAAACAGCCAAAACTAATAATATTCCAAGGTTTTTTTTCTGCATAACTTTGTTTCTTTTTTTTCCCCTCTAATTCGCAGGTAGCCTAGGCCGCTGTAGCATAAAATAATCCTGTATTTCAAATCAGTATATTAGTTTTTAAAGTACATCAAAAAAAACTTTATGAACTTCTTACGACTATTTCTTTCTCCATTATCCTTGGACCGATTTTAGTGAAATTTAAAATATTGTTGCCTAAATATGTATTTAACGTATATAAATAATTTAAACAAAATTGCTTCACAAGTTTTACGATTAAATCTGAAAAACCATTAAAAAAAACGACAAAACTTTCCAGTCACCATAATTTTTATTTAACAACTTCGCTATCCCTCAGTCGATTTTGCTGAAATGCAGTATCAAATCCAGTTAAGGAATTACCAGTTCATATTCTAAATTTCATCAAAATTGGGCAACGCCTTTTTGAGTTATCTTATATGCATAAATCGATATAACCTTTGATTCTTTACATACTTGTATTTATAGCTTAAAACCCTTCTCCAATTATTATTTCTATGCGTTACAAATGTAGTGACAAAATTAATATACTCTCTGGTAGTACATATCATAGGACATTAAAATTGAAGTGCACATAAGAAATATAATAATATTCATAAATTTTCCAGCCATTTATAAAAATAAAACAGAATAAATCACTTAATAAAAAGCGACATATATTGTACAAGTATAATTTTGGACAAAGTTGGAAATTTGAGTATCATTTTGTGGTTTCATTCTATAATTTATAAAACAGGCATCTGCCTTTTAATATGTTATTTTGTCTCTTTAGTATATATTCTTAATGAAGAACAAACGTACTAAATAGGAATAATAATGGCAAATCCACATAAATGTGTAACAATGGTTATATCACGATTTGTGATGTAGGCCGTCTTAATTAATTCATAGTTCTTGTATTGTTCATAATAAAACTTCATTAGCACTTCTCATATTTGTTAACATATTATAAGATGGTTTTTAAATTCGTTTAATTATAATGAAATTAACATGTTTATTAGTTAAAATTTAATAATAATGTCATAGACTGATTTCTCATGTAAAAAGAAAGTCAGTGTTTCAATTATGAATTTATTTAAAATATCCGAGAAAGGCATTTCTTATCAATTTCGACAAATTTCCGGTAATACAGTACAGAATCCATGGAGATAGAATAATTCACAATCCTTATCACCGGAAATATAAAGAGTTAAAATTCAATTGGATAAATATTATCGTATTTAATTAACTGTGAACTTATATATTTATATTTCAATTGAAATTTTTTAATCAATCAAAAGGTTTTCCCGCTTCTTTTTCCTGTAATATAATCAAAGCATACAAAATGTATTCTGTAATAAATTCCTGTTTTGCAGCCTTATCAACTATATAACCGAAGTTTTCAAAATGGTATCCCAATTTTTCTGAACCTATAAATATCATCAAAAATGTACATGTCAAGAATTGTCCGACTTTATCAACCGTTTTTGAACGAAGTTGATAAGAATGGCTTTTTTTTTACTCTAATAGACTATTTTTTTTTAGGGTTAGTTTTATATAGGCTCACAATTTATGTAATATACTAGTTGACCAGGAAAAAATGAAATAAAAACTATTTTAGTTGAGATGGGATTCAAACTGGCGATTTGACAAAAAAAAAAAAATTTTTTAAAATACATAAATTTTGAACAAGAAAATGTAAATTGCATGTTTTGAGGTGGAAATAAAAATGAGATCGACTTTCAGATCAAGGAAACTATATTATTTTACTAAGTACAAATTAGTTTTAAAAATTAGCGGTTACAGTTAGGCCCTGTTCGTTAATGAATAGTTTGAGCATATTTTTTCTTGAACACGATATTTTGAGTAACTATGCGGCATATTTGCATTTATGAACAGGGCTTTCTCTTAGAGTGGTTTTACAATATAAAATGGTATCTTCAAATAAAAGATAAGTTATAATTTGCAACGTTTTTATGTAACGTCCAAGCAATTCGACCGATCCGGATAAAACTTGGAATCCCGGGTTTTCTTGAGTTTAATAATAGATAGATTATGTATGGGGTTATGGATCTAAAGTCAATTTGCAGAGGTATCGGGATTGCACTTTTAGAGAAACAGTATTTCAGGATGAGTTATGCGAATGAAGCACTTCAACTTTGTCTTGAAAAAATACATAAAAGTGAAAGAATAGAATTCAGCATGATCAGTTTTCAAATCATCAGATATTAAGGTCCGAAAATGTGACAAAAATATCCAATCATAGAAAATACATTGGTATAATGACATATAACAAAGTTTATATATTTTTGGATATTATAATTGCTTAAAGGTATTTCTATAATATCTACTTTTTGATAAAACAGATAGTCTGTTAGTAATCTTTAGGATCAAGTATGAACATTATATAAACCAAAATTTGATAATTAAATCAAAACTAAAATTGAAATGAAAATCAAAATTCTGCTAATATATTCATGAATCCTTTTATATCTTTAGTCCGTATTCTAAAACATACAATTTACACTAGTTAGTTCAACTAAAGTTATCAAAGATAAAAATATCAAGAAAAAAAAAATCAGTCCTCGATAAATAAAATTTTGTGAAACGCTGCTATGGTTTTTCTTTTAATTATATTCACAATGAAAGAAAAAAAAAATTGAAACCACTGTGTTCTAGATAAATGAGACTGAAATAAAAAACAACAAACGCTAATTTTATTCAAATCAGTATTAAAATTTATTTCTTCCGATTGGTTTCCAATATAAGATCTATAAAAAAACAAAAAATGGCATTGAAAGAGTATATTTCATTTCACACTTTCTATATGTTTCGTTCAATTAACAGAGTAATTTTATTACAAAAAAGTATGACACAATTTTGTACGCCACCACAAAATAATAATAATTAGAAAAAAAAAAAAATAATTATCATTAAATGTCAAAATAATATGAAATGATGAATAATATGAAATAATGTATTTTTAAAAATAAAATATAAAATATAGAACATACTCATTTTTTTTAGTGTAATCTAAAATCCATTAGAATAAACAAAATACAAATACTAATTATGATTTTGTATAATTAAGATAAAAGAAAGAAAAAGAAATGTTCTATTCTTATAGAATTATTTAACTTACGTTGTAAGAAAATAATATATCAGTTATTATTTCTTGTAATGTTGTTACGAGTGTTAAAACATACGTGATAATTTTTTTTTTTACCGTTTATAACAACAAGTAAGTTACATTGACATTTCTTTTTCTTAAGAAATCGTCATTTTATGTATAAGCATTTTTTTATTGAAGACACTTTTTTCCTTGGCAAATACAACCTATTTTAATTTTCTTATACTTAAGTACCTATATAAATAATGTCTCTTTAAAAACAGCAAAGCACATTTTATCTATCGGAAAATAGTAAAAAAAAAAATTATAAAGAGAAAATGGTTTATGTTCTATGTCCCGGACATAGGTTCTACTAAGTCAACCTTCGATCGCAATCTTTTAACTTTGTCGACACACCTAAACAATTGTCAGCCTTTCTGTGAGACAGAACACAAATCAATAATTCCTTTTTTTATATTCACGTGCCCACCAATTAACTTCGTTGCATTGTCTCCTCTTGGAGGCATTGACAAGTGGCTTATTTAGCATCATTTCAAGGAACACCGATTGCGAAGCTCTGATCTAAAGACAGGCATTTGAATTAATACAAAAAGCCAGTTGTTCAAATAATTTTGACAGTTTTCCTTTTTTTTACTGAACTATTATGAAAAGGTTTATGTACAATGGAAGTGCTCTAGTGTACTTGGGGTTATGTACGATAAAAGTGCTGTAACGAGCTTGACCGGAACGCTTAGGATGTAATAATTGTAAAAACTTGTTTTCGACAGAAATATATATTTTGAGATGAAGGATATCTGAATCTGAATTATTTTATTATCGCAATATGGTTTTTGTTTGCGATAATTTGAATTTTTAAATGACCCTTCATTGTTGCTACCTTACCACACTGATAGGCTGAAATAGTTAAGCTTGCATTATCTGGAAAAGCGGCGAGAAGTGACAGATGTAATTTTGATGCCCTCACAATTTTAAACAAAAAAAGATTTGTTCGTTGAGATCCGTGGACTTGTTTAAAATTAGTTTCCACTGACTATATTGAAAGATTGAACCAGTCTGCCGAATGCTTCTCGTGGTAAATACCAATGCACAAATTTTTGCCTTTTGCTTAAGTAAGTAAAACTTTTAGATAATTCTTAATAATCAATGACTTTAGGCTTGATTTGAGCTGTTATTATTGTTATTATTAAAACGTGTTCATATTTATTAATACTTCGTATAGGAAAGATTTTAAAAACTGTTTAAAATCTGGGATATACCTATTGGTATAGGCAGAGCTTTGAGAAACCGAATCGAAAACCCGAAATCTTGGAACCGTCTACCGTAAGAACTGGAACCACATACGTTACAAATGCACAAAAATCTTAATTTTTCGTTTATTCGATACGATTATTATTTCGATTAAAAACAGCAACTAAAAATACTAAAACAACAAAATAATTTTCGAATATTTTCGTTTTGAAATTGGGATGAATAACCATCACTCTTTTTAATTCAATTTCTTATCACTATTTCTGTAATCGCATCATCTTCTTAGGTATTGCGAAAGTGTATATAAGTTGTTCCATATTATATTCAGAAAATAACAAGGCTAATCAGCCTGCGACAAAGTGATATTAATCAATTTTGACGAATATACCCGAAATATTAAAATCGAAAGTCAATAAAAAAGCGGTAATGTAGCTGACTGATAACATTTAATAAGTAACTATTGGATATGCCATCTTAAAAAAAATATTTTTTTCAAACCCGAACCGGAACCGGAAACGGAACCGAAACTAAACAGCAAAAAAAAAAAACGAAGAATTACACAGCTCTGGGTATAGATCGAAGGGTATTTTTGGATATTTTCTTATAAGTACATCATATTTTCGTATCTCTTGCAGTTAATGAGAAAAAGTTTTATGTATAAGAAAGTTGATTAGTTTGTTATACCTGATATTTTTTATTGTTTTTCTTCTCTCCTCTCATTCTCACCTTTTTACAATGTATTTGTTTATAATTTTTTTCTTAATTTATAAAAGAAGAGCTTTTTTTTCATACACAATTTGTTTTCACTAAAGTGAAAGCAAAAGAAGCAAAAAAAAAACGACAGAAAAAGAAACAACACGCCTTTTTAAAATTATTATAAAAGCTGATCACCTACACCGTCTTATATGGACAACTACCGAAAAATCAATTGCAAATTTTTGCTTTTTAAAATAAAACAAATTGACACAAATTTAATTTTAAAATGGTTTTAATTTTATTAATTTATACAAAATATATATATTCAGATCACGTACCAACATTTTATAGCATCGAAATCATAGATGACCGCAATTTATCATGAATTTTGGCCTTTTTAATTCTTAATTTATTAAGGTTGTAATTTTAACGGATGCAACAGAATGAGTTGCAATGATGGACAAAATTGATCTTTATTTATAGAAAAAATTGAATTATCTGTTATTATAATCTGAATTAGTTACTTCAATAAGACCATTAGTCAACTTTTTCAAAAAAAAATAAGGTAGTTCGACAGGACACTAAAAATATTCCCTATGAAAATAAGTTACTCCAGTCCAGTCCTATATAAAGAGTTTTTTTTTTTAATCATAGTAACTCGATTTCTAATTTTCGGTAAGTGACTTATGACCTTTTCAAAATTGATGATTCAAGTATATTAAAGCTTTTTTTCCGGTATACATACTGGCCTTCTATAACACCGTTAAATGTTCCACGTTATATGGAAATCGTATTAAAACACACGTAGAACCAATGCAAAACAAGACAATTCGTTCCATATTATATTGAACCATGTTATAAAACAAAAAATCATAAAAAACCACCATGACTTAATAAACTTGTGACAATTCTCCTTATAACACGAATTTTTCTTTCACATTATTTTGGCTGAAATTAGCACGGAATTCTTCATGTATATAAAGGGGAATACCGAGTTATTCGAGCACTGTCCCAATTCTTGCATCGTGTTATATGGAAACCATATTTGAAGGATGCCGTATAATAGGAGGTCCATATGTATTATCCTTAACCAAAAAAGATGTATATGAATACTATTACTACTATTATGCTTTAGCTAAGTCAATATTTAATTCAGTAATTTATCATTAATTAAATTATGATCTGGTATGATTAAAGAGCCAGTGTTTTCAAGAATATGGAAATTTAAGTCGAGATTAAAAGTTATTGCAGATTTTAATGTAATAGCATATTAAAAAAACACAATAATATGATAAACTTAAACCAGACTTCAAAATACGACTTCCATTGTTGTAGAATGTTAATTAATTTGTATTTGAAAAATTTAATTGAAAAGTGGAATCTGAAATAATTATTACATATTTTATTGCAACCGATATAAAAAAAAAAACATTATTTTTTAAGAATAAGTTTTTCCTTACCCACTATAATTTAAACCCAGTATGATGCCTACTATTACTAATGAGTTGCGTGCAAACTGAAGAATTTATCTGTCACATGACTTCATAATATGATAACATAGTTTTTCATTTAATTCTCTTAAACTTAATTAAAATTTAAATGGTGAAAGTTACAAAAAATCCACCATAGATACCTAATGAATTAGAACTTAAACCGCCCTATAAAATACAATATAATTAATATATAATTAAGTCCTGTATAACTAGCATACTGAGGCAGGATTTTTGATGCCTCTAAGTTATCAGGATATACAAGTGCCGTTGTTGATCGGAGATGCCTAAATAACGATAAAATGGGTTGTTAAACATGATCTTTACAATATATTTTTTCATGTTCGTGGCTTAAAAGTTTAATCTTACCGATAAAATATTGAAGATTCTATAATTTTTATGAGATAAAACAAATCCTTCAGAATAGTTCGTCATGATCTTCTTTTCATTTTTAACATTTCTTTCATATCACTAGAGTTCAGAGTGACCTTTCAACTATATTCCTCCACACATCTTTATTTTTTGCATGCACTTTCCAGTTGCAAATCCTTACTATATTTTCCTTGGACTTTCAGGTTTTCTGGCACTACTCATCTGTCCATGGATCATTATTCAAACATTTACCTTTCTTAAATAATATCATTAATATTTCACAGACAAGAGATTCTTGCTGATATTTCAGTTGTTCATCCCTTTTTCAGAGAGCCTTATGCCATTTCCATAGATTGAAATATGAAAGCTAATTATAGAAGTAATTGTTATATTGCCAATCGTAATCAATAACATTCGGGTTATTCATTATCAATGATATTAACCACACGACTCCATTGGACTTATTTTAAGACATAATTTCAGTCGGACTGAAAAAAAGTCTAATGGAGACTCTAAAAATTGGACATATTTTCAGTCGGACTGAAAAAAAGTCTAATGGAGACTCGAAAATTTGGACTTTTTTGTCAGTCCGACTGAAATTATGTCTTGAAAAAAGTCCAATGGAGTCGTAGGATTAGAGCCTCCGTCATCTATGGTCATCCGGCATTCTAACGTTATCTTTAGGACTTTTTTGTTTATCAAAATTTAATTCTAGAATTTTTCAGAGATATGGACTTTCTCCTCGAACTAAATGAATGAAGCTTTTATGCAAGTTTTATTGCAATTTTAAAACAATGATATTAAAATGAGAATAGAGATTCCTGACATACATATATATATATTCATTTAATTTAAGAAGAAAAACAAAAGTTATTGGAAGAGACAATAATATTATATTCGAAATTTCATCTTTTTTTCTTTTTTTTTTTTATAATATGGTAATTGGTACGTGGTTGCATTTGTGGGAGGCTTTTTTAGAGTTATCAACTTTTTGTCATAATCGACCACCTTTTTAGTAAACAAATTGAAAGGAAAATAATATTGGTTTGTTGGTAAAGTGAAGTGAAAAAAAAAAGTTCAAGTTTACAAATTTGACTTTATAATATTGTGAAACTTTTTTTTTTTTACTTATATCTTATATCTTTTTTTGATGTATGTTTTATAAAAGTTATGATGAACAAAATGATGTCATTTTGTAGTACAAAATTGGTATGAAATGGAAAACTAAAACTAAAACTAAAAAAAAACAATGATAGAAATCTATTATTTTTAATTTCTTATTTTTGATTCATCCTTTGTTGATGTGATATTTTCCATATAACATATTGTTTCGACGAACCAAAAACCAGTTCCCATTAGAAAGTACTCGTGTATATACAATATAAATTCATAACATAATTTGGTAGTCATAACATGTAATTTGGGTTGAAGAAGAAAAAGAATAGCAAACGTAATTGGGTAGTGTAAAATTGATTTAAATATAATTCGGGTGAGCCTTATTTAAAGTAAGAAAAAAAAAAAAAAAAAAAAAACACACTTTCTACATTATAAATCAATTTTTTTCAAGAAGTTTTACAAGAATTTTACAGCTAATAAAAAATTTTCGTTATCTTATCTTATCATTTAACAAATATGCGGAAATTGCTACTTGTTTTCTGAAAACTATAATAAATACAAATTTTCCAAAGCTATAATTTATTTAGGTGTACCTCTAGAAATGGTACAATTAAGGGTGATTCCGAGTTTTGTAATGATTTTTAAAATGTGTCTTACTTTCTTTGCTTTTGGATATGGTCAGGTAAAATGCACTGAAATAATGCATTAACATTAAAAGAAAAAAAAACGATGAAATAGTTTTATATAGGGTGCCCCAATAGTAACGCAAGATTTAAATTTCGTTTCATTAAGTTGACAGTACTAAAATCTTAATATCTGTCATCTGCCATTGTTGCTATTAATAGTCATAGAACTCTGAATGAAGGAACGACGTTATTATTGACAGTTTGTCAAGCTTCGAACGCCTACTCTGTGTACAGAAAGACAATTCCACAAAATTCAAATCGTGCGATTCTTTCGAAGCATTCTTTATTTAATTAATTATTAGATTCCCGTCGAAAGAGGTATGGATCATACCTGTATGACTCAGAATACCTGAGATATACGTATATTTTTATAGAAGAGAATTTCTGGATTTACTGTCCTAAAAAGGAATATTTTTGAAAATGGCGAATGGCATTTAATTCGTTATTAAATAGGTCGTCGAATGAAGTATGGGTCGTATCTATAGGATGCAGAATACCCGAGATATACACATACTTCAAGTTACGCAAATTAAATCTTGCGCTATTATTGGGAATAATAATCCACAATATCGTTTCGAAAATCGATTGGAAAATTTTTCAAAACTTTTGTTCTAGACGTCTAATTCAGCTGAATTTTTTATAAGGTCAAGAATAAAAAATAATAACGTTCATTTATAGTATCCTAATCAAATCTTCACCATTCGACATATATTTCTATAATAGTTCTATAGTCTACATGAGATTCTTTCCTGGTTTGTCATTTCATTAATCAAATAGTCCTTTATGGAAAATTTAAATACCTTCTATTCAAATTTTAAATTCCCTGCTGAACTAAATATCCCAATTATTGAGACGATCTGCAAGAGGTAGAGTATATAAAATCACAGAGCTTTTTACATCAAGCCAGCTCCCATGATTCCCCACGTATTTACGAGTATTATACTTCTTTCAAACGATTGATCAAATTTAAAATGAATATAGCGTGTTGAGTAGTTTCCAAAAAAAAAAAAAAAACCCTTAAAAGGTCTATAAAAATATTCCATATTATAATATGAAGGTAAATTTATCCAGTAGCGTTCGAATAATGTATCCCATTCAAATTCGACAACGAAAATGTTTATTATGTACATAATTAAATGTTCAAGCTAATAATTTAAATTTATAATAATGTACGTAACCGATTTAAAGGCTATACATATAACATATTCTCCGACATAAGCTTGTCCATTTTAAGGTTTGACAATGCTAATATTCTAATACGAAAAAAAAAACATATAGTAACGTAAAATCGGTCTATAGCCGATTTTTTGATGCCCTATCGTAGAAATGAGACTCATAGTTAACAAATCTATAGTTCAATGAATTAACTCTGAGAAAGAAACACCAAAACTACTAATATTTCACGGTTTTTTCTTCATAACTTCGTTTCAAATTCGCTCAAATTAACAGATAGGCTGGGGCCTAAAAACATAAATATCTCTTCCAAATTTTATTGAAATCGGTAAATTAGTTTTTAAAATGCATTGGAAAAACTATATGAACAGGCTTTTTATCTCCTACAAATATTTCTTTCTCCTTTCTATCCTTGCATAGATTTAACTGAAATTTAACATGTTGTCCTTTAACCCATGTAAATAATTTCAACAAAATTGCTTCACAAGTTTTCAAATTAAATTCGAAAAATCATAAACCAAAAAAAACAAATCTTTGCAGTCATCCTCTGGTTTTATCTTTAAAACTTTGCTCCTCCTTGGCCGATTTTGCTGAAATGCAATACCAAACCAAATTAAGGAAGAACTAACTCACATTTTAAATTTCATCAAAATCGGATAACACATTTTTGATTTTTCTTGTATACGGACAGACGGACATGCAGAAATTGATATATCTCTCTGGTAGTACCTACCATAGGGCATAAAAATATGGTGGAGCCCTTTTTAAGGTAATGTTTTTTTTGTATATACAAGAAGTGAAGAGAACGGGTTGGTTACACGGTTTCCATGATTTGAAATTTTCATTAAAAAAAAAAAAAACTTGACATACAAATACACACCTCTATCAGAGCAATGATTTTTTTCACACTAGAATGAACAAATATTTGCGCTCATATATAGAGGCCAAATTCCATAAAAATAAAAAAAATAAAATTATTTTTATATACAATATTTGCTCAATTTGCTGTTTTGTAGTTATTAGCGCATGCGCGACAAACTTCTTCTATATTTCCGCTATTAATGCAATTTTTTTTTTTTTTTTTGGTTTTTGAAAAAAAAACCCATAGAATATGCTACGTCAAATCATTATGAATTTATTTATAAATCATAATTATTAAAAAGTGCATCTTAATCAGGCAGGCATGTTTTTTATTTTGATTGAAAAATATATATGTTGTGGGTGGCACTTATTAAAATTGAAACTGTTTTGTGATATCGGATCGATAATAAAACCCGAAAATAAAATTTTCAAATTAATGAAGTTCCAAAGTTCTCAAGCGTAGCGCGACTAGGTTTTTAGCACAGGAAACTACGATAAATACACAACAAAATGAAAGGTTAAAACTTAAGTACATACAAGAATATGGAATTCTGCAAACACGACGATGCAAAAATTGGTTATGATTAGAATTCTACTTCTGAATTTGGGGGTGGTATTCGTAATACTGCCTCAGTTAAAAGTTCAAAAATCTCCCAGAGACATGTACATATAAGTACTTCAGTCGGGCTTGGTGATACGAGTATTTTAAGTATTTTTTTTTTATCGATAATATTCTATATCAAATTAACTATAAAAAAAAAACTTGTGCCAAAGAAAAATAGTGACAATTACCCATTTCCCGGCTTCTAAGAGTAGTGTGTATCTTTTAAATATAAGAAAACAAAAATAGTAATTTAGCGCATCCTGATGACCAGAATATGACTTAAAAATAGATATTTCTATACACCCGGAAAAGAATATCCTCCGGAAATAAACAATTTGTACATACTAAAGGTACCTACTAAGTACCTGTGTAGAGACCCTTTACTTTTCTGTTCTTGTATAAAATTTCAGGTTAAGTACCTATGTAAAAACCTTTGTAATACTGAAATACTAATAATTTGAAGTTTCTTACATAATTATGTATGCATACATAAATTGGGGCGGAATAAATATTTTTACTCTATTTTGGACTTTATTATAATGAGTCGGAATTTATATGACTCAATTTTTTTATTGCTTTGCAAAAAATAAAAATAAACATAAAATATAATATTGCAAGCTTTTTTTTATCACAATATTTATTGAGATAAGATTGTTTGACCTTATAGAGAGCAAGAAAAAAATATGAATCCGATACACAAGACTTCATATAGTTCTATATGCCATTAAAATATAGAAAAAGGGTTAAAATTTTATAAGTTGTATCCGCAAGCTATGATAAGTAATATGTTGTTTATTTAAAAACAAGAAAAAAAAAAGAATTGTTTATTTCCCACACCCATTTGGAATTTTATCCTCGAAAAAGCGCCATCAAAAATGAGTCAAATTAAAAGCGATTAAAATGGGAGGAAGAATTTTGTATATTTCTTATCTAAACAAATTGCTTTTTTTTTTTAATTAAAGTTTTTGGGTAATATTCTTAATTTACTATCAATTTTGGTAGAATGAAGACGAGCATACTCAAACTTTTAGGTAATACCAGGCTCAAAGAGGGTTTTAAACCTTCGGTTTTTAATACACACAGAAAGGATTTGATATGGAATATGTTCAATATAAACTGTATATACTAGGCTATTCAAAAAGTTCTCGGGCTCGATAAGAAAAACACAATTTTATGGTTCGAAATATATTTTATTATTCAATATAGTGTCCCTGAACCTCAATGCACTTGTTCCAACAGTTTTGTAATCAATTGATTCTATCGGACTCCATATCGGTTTCACACAACTCTTTTAATTCTGCTTTCGACTCAGGATCATAGTGATATACTAAAGTCTCCTCCATAGTGATAAATCGACGCACAAAATCCACTTTATCCTTTCTAAAACGCTCCAAATGTTTCAAGTTGCATTCGCATGTGTTTTTGTGCCATTGTTAGGAAATGCGGCACCCACTTTATACAAAGCTTTTTGAAACCTAAAACTTCACGCAAAATCTGATATGTTGATTCATGCAAGATGTCTATGGCCTAAGCTATCTCACCCACAGTCACTCGTCTATCTTCGGAAACCATATCCTGTATTTTTTGTATGTTTTCTGTTGTTGATACACTTTTTGGACGTCCTTGACGTGGATCATCTTCAAGGCTTGCACGACCAGATTTAAAAAGGGCAGCGCATTTTTCAATGGTGGATTTTGAAGATGAAGAGTCCTGATACACTTTTAATAAACGTTCATAAATTTCCATTACTTTTAAACCTTCCAAAACAAAGAATTTAATCACTCCACGATGTTCAATTTTTTCCATTGTTAAAAATGCACTGACACGTCAAATTTAAATGGCTTGTAAAGAAAGAATGAATTGACAGATCGAAATGAAATTTTGGTTATGTTCTTATGAAAGATGAAATATTAAAATGGTGTTGAAGTTTCAGTTCTATTGTTGACGAATACATGGTGCTCCGCGAACTTATTGAGAAGCCTAGTATGTATTTCTACGACTGGTTGGTTTTCTGATTTATCTCGAACAAATTTTATTTGGTATACAACAATTGGATAGGCCAAAAAAATTGTTGCATTTTCTTCTGCGAATTTCACTATTCTGTTAATTTATTATTATCCATTTTGATTGATAACCTTTTGCTATTTACCATTCTAGATTTTCTCGTCGAAAAACCGAGATATAACTCAATTGTATACAGACTCAAATCTTTTTTAATTTATAGTAACAGTAACAGCTCAAATCGAGCCTAAAGGTAAAAATTAATACATAATAAAGTCATTGATTATTAAGAATTATATAAAAGTTTTTTAAGTTCATATTTACTGAGGTAAAAGTCAAAAACTTGTGCATTTACCACGCTCAGCATTCGGGATACCGATTCATTCTTTCCATCCGTCCGTCCGATGGAATCTGATTTTAAACAAGTCCACGGATCTCAACGAATAAATGTTAGAATTTAGGAACATTTTGCATAAAATATTGGGGGCGTCAATGGCCCCATTAAAAATTTTATGAACTAAAATTACATCTGCCACTTCTCGCCGTTTTTCCAGGGAAAATACAATACATTTAACTGCACTCTTTACTGTTGGTTATACATATCTTATCAGCGAATTCGTATAACCTTCGACACCCGAACATTGTATAAAACGTTACAAAGTTTTTGCAGAAAAAATCTTTAAATATTATTTGTTTTATTTGTTTTTCCTTGAAGGTAATTCATTGACCTATATACTTATTAACTACGAGTCCAATTTCTACCATAGGGCCATCAGTTAATATATGTTTTTGATATTGATTTAAATTATATTTAAAACTAGTTAATATGTAATATTACTGATTACTTTTTCTTATTATGTTTTTGTCTCATAATATCGAATCAAAAAAAAAAAAAAAACAAACAAACTACCTTTCTTTTATGTAATATATAAAATCTTATAGGAAATTCTATAACCATAATTTATTTAGTTATTTTTTTTTTTTTTTTTGAGACAGACACATTAGTCACAATTCCATAAAGCAACAATTTCTTTCGACAGAAATAGTAAAAAAAAAAAAAAAAAATTCGTGGTTTTTGTGAGTTGATAACGACTTAAAAAAAAAAAAAAAAAAAAAACAGAACAAAAAAAAAAATTATAAATTAAATAAAAAACAACCTGAAATGAGAGAAGGTTCACCTTGAATAATAAGAATTGTTTTTATGATGACGTTTTTTTTTTAAATATGTATTTTTTTTGTATTATCATCAATGTCAGTCATTATTACAGGCGTTTTTTTTACGATTCTATAAAACCAAATATCACAAAGTCCGATAGTGTGAATTATGAACGAAATTTGAAAAATATTAAATTTATTGGAATTTGAAAAAAATAATCAAATCCATGGAACTCTATGAACGATTGTTAGAATTTAGGTGCATTTTTTGTTTAAAATATAGGAAGTATCAATTGGCCCACTAAAAATTCGACGAACGAAGATCACATCTGTCACCTAGCACCGCGTTTCCAGAGAATGTAAACTTAGCAATTTTAGCCTATCACCATAAGGCGGCAACAATGAAGGGTCATTCCAAGGTAGGTTGCATTATAAATCAAAACATAAAAATCTACGTTGGACGGATTTCACTCAGTTGACGTGAACTTTTTGGTGAGGGGTTACCACACCTGATTCTATATTAGGTCTGACAAAAGTGATATAAAAGGCTTTAGTGACATACGTGTCAGAAAATTCCTTCGAATTGGCTTAAATGAACCAATATAATATTCACATACACATTATAGATTCTTCTCTTTTTTTCACAATAAGACTCTATTGATATATCCTTCTTAACTTTTACTATACCTGCAATAACAACACAGAAGATCATGCTGGCCTATATGGCTTGGACAGCATCTTGGTAATTTAATATGAAATCAAATATGTTCTTTAGATGTTATGAATTTAGCCTTTCATTAGTTTAGGAAAAATGCAAAGCAACAGTTTTAATAGAAACTGAAATAAATTTTTTACAATTGAACTAAAAGTTTATCCTTAGGTGCTCCCATAATCATACACCTACATTTACTACATGAAGAGTTAAAAGATTGAGTCAAAAGGGTATAAAAAGGGTTAAAATATCGAAGCTAAATGTAGTCAAAAAAAAAAAAAAACATTCAATTTTTTTTACAATTAAATAAAAATCGTAACACATTCACTACCAATCAGGACCAGTCAACAAATGTTTTCTTTATATTGACATGGCCTACATTGCATGGAGTTAAGGTAGTGATGTCTTTAATCCCAGGACGTGATAACAAAAACAGATGCATTAGCTTGATGAGATATCTAGAGATGCAAAACCCTCGTACATATACTTTATATGAAGTTTTGCTAGAAGGTATTAAGTCAACCCAATTTGGACTCGAGAAGAATATAAATGCATTTCAAAACCTTTCAACATAGGACTCAGCATGTATACAGGATAATTGCAGTTTAATGTAATAAACAAGTTTTGATATAGAATTCATTATGTTCTAGCTCAAAATTAGTGTATCATACAAATTAACTTAGTCAACATAGTTCGTTCTTCTAGAAAAGTTTTAAATTTTATATTAAATTTAGAATCAACTAATTCGATTCAGAACAAATCGACTAAAATATTGAATTAGTTATAGGCCATTCATTTCGTATCGCTTCAATCGGTTTGACACGATACTGTTTTCATTCAAGCAATGTCGATTTACCGGACAGAATTCACCCTTGGAATTGATTTCGACACTCCTAGATAATAATTTCTATACACGATTTTCTATGATTGTTTTATAGTATCGTTACCACTTTATTTTCCCTATTCGAATTAACTACTATTTTAGTTTTATTCTAAAGTTATTTTCCTTTTCTATTAAGTACATATTTAGGAGTACTTCACAATCTTCTGCTATAAATCTCGACGATGAAAAATGTTAGCTATATAAGATTTTTCGATCGATTTGTCATTTCAGATACTTAAGGATAGATGGTATATCATTTGTAAGGCATAGAAATAATCATTGGAGAAATAGACTGAAGACATTAGATGGGTAGAGAATAAAAATTTATATCGATTTTTACATGTCTGTCTAGCCTAACTCAGAAATGCACAATAATATTGTAGATTGGTTATTATGCCCTATGGTAGGTACTACCAGGGGGTATATTAGTTTTATCACTAAGTGTGTAACGTATAGAAATAATCATCGGAGAAGGGTTTCAAGGCTATAGGTGTGTAGAGAATGAAAAGTTATATTAATTTATGCATATTCGTGTACAAGATAACTAAAAACGCGTTATCCGATTTTGATGAAAATGAAAATGTAAGTTCGTGATTCCTTATTAACTCGATTTGCTATTGCATTTCATCAAAATTGACCGAGAGAAAGAAAAGTTATAAAGCAAAAACTAGAGTGACCAGAAAATTTTTTTAAATGGTTTTTCGGTTTTAATTGGAAAATTTGTACACCAACTTCAATCAAATTATTTCCATACATTGGCTACGTAATTAGTCGATATTGTCCTAAATTTCAATAGAAGCGATACAAGGATAATGGCGAAAGAAATAGTCGTAGGAGAAAATAAGCCTGTTTATAAAGCTTTTTGGATGTACTTTAAAAACTAATATACCGATTTGAATAAAATTTGCAGAATAGTTTTATGCTATTAGAGCCTAGGCTACTGGCAAGTTAGAGCAAATTTAAAGAAGTAAAACCAAAGTTATGCAGAAAAACCCTTGAAATAGTATTAGTTTTGGTAGTTTTTCTGTCCCATTTCTACCATAGAGGGCATCAAAAAATCGGCCCATTTTCAGTTACTATATGTTTCCTTAATACGATTTGTAATTGTATAGGGAAAGATATAACAAAACTATATATACTTTGAAAACACCTTAAAACTATGTGTCCCATCTCTATCTCGAACTACATTCTGATTTCTACAAGTTTTTATGCTTGATTAAGTAAAACTTTAAATTATTTTGATTATATTATTTAAAAAAAACAATTAGGTTCAGTGGAGAGTTTTTGTATTCAGGCTTCCAAGAAGACTTATGGTGTGTGTAATTTTTGTGGTAAAAATTCCCAGAAATCGTTTAGTAATTTTTCTTTCAAAAATAATATTGTTAAATTTTATTTAACAATTAAAATGTTATTTCAAAATCAGTTCACAGTATTTGGAGACATGACAATATAATTAAAAAAAAAAAAAAACATTTCTATATTATATATTTTTAGTTTACAGTGCGGGAAGTGATAATGATTAAAGTAAAGAAATTCAAGTCTGGATTGTTTTTGTTTTGTTTTTCTAATTGTTTGTTATTTGCACCTGAAAAAAATACAACGAATGTGAAACTGATTAAAGCACGTGATATAACGCTCTCAACTGTGACTTGTGATACATCAACAAATCTCATGTTTTTTTTGTTATATAAATAAAAATATTTTTTTCAAAAAAGTCCAGTAAATAAAGATTGTAATGGAAATTTTAGAATTTTAGAGATTTCATTACGAAATGAATATTGTCGTCATCAATTCTATTATTAATTACTTTTTAATAACTACTAATTAGATTTTAGATTAAATTCAAAATTTTATAAAAGTTAATTTCAATGACGAACATTTTATTTTAGAGAAGATATAGTAGAATAAAATAACCAGTGGCGGGTATATTCTATTAAAACTAGGCAAGCGATAGTACACAGTAAGTTTGACCAATTTGTTAGTATACTATAAAAGTTGGAATGTCCATGGGCCAGTGTGTCAGATCAACTCTTGGAAACTGATTGGAAAAATATTAAAATGTTTTAACTTTTTGAAGGCATGACGGTAAGTTTGATACACTTATTGGGGTTCTCTTTCAATATGTGACCTATCGAAAGTTTAAGATCTACCATTCTAGAACATTGATTTACTATTCCAAATATATTTGTCACCATTCAGTAGAAATATAAACTGTTAAGTGGGACTGACTAGCGAACATGCATGAAATCACTAATAATATGTTATAATACTGGAATGAAAATTTGTTAGTAGATCACGAATTGGAGTGTCTATAAGTAACATAAATTTTCGTTTTCATTAATGTTCAACATTCAGACGAAAATTATTATTTTACCACAATTCATTTATTATTTATTTGCATACCGACAGCCGGGGAAAACTTGGAGGAAAATACCCTCTTTTCCGTCTTTAAGGGAGGTTATACGAGTATCAGAGAAATTTCACCCATTAAACACGGGAAGGATGTTAATATCTTTTTCTCCGACTGGTGGTATAATACGGCAAGGGTATTTTTTATGTTTTTGTAGTCTAGCGGTTATTGGCAGGAAAGTTATTTTTACTCTCTATAGTATGTTTTTCTTCTTAAAACGAAATGGACATAAATATTGATAGAGTTATTGTGGAAATATTACCCGTTTCATGCTGATAAAAGTGCGCTGAACTCCCGTATTTAATGTGTTAATATTAATTCTTAACTTTGAGATTAAAAATGAATGAAAACTGTTCAATGAAAGTAAGAAATAGACAGCTCTTCATTGAAATGAATGGAAATTGAAACACTGTTAGAAAAACAGCTGATTAAGGAAAACATTTATGAAAACAGCTGAAATCTAATTATTAAACTATTTCTTTTTTTTTTAAAAGAAATAATCTTTGAAATATGTTTCTTTGTACAATTATTTCCTTGATTTTAATGATCATGCTCTATAACTAGTTTCTCTATGTTCAAACTAAAAAAAATGTGACCATACTTTTCGGCAAAATCAAAAGTTAGCCACCACTGGATAAGTTTAGTTTTATCGTAGATATGGCGTGGAATCAAGAAAAAAAAATTTGATTTATTTTCCTAATATTAATAGAATTTCCTTTTAGGTAAATTAGTTTCATTAATATCAAAAACCCATTTAAAAAAAAAAAAAAACGGTTAAGTATATTTTGTGCCTACGAAAAAATTAGCTAAATAGATGAAGGGCATTGCAAAATAATAATAATTACAAAATTCAGAAGAACACACACTAATATAAAAATTGACCAACCAGAAAGCGCATTCTTTCGCGGTTGATTGAGTGTGTGTGTAGTTTTTTTTTTTTTTTTTTTGGAAATGTCAAATATTCACTTGTTGCGTATAAATCTTTTTTCCGACACTCTCTATTACAGAAATTCCGTCATTTTTATCTTTTATCGTCTTTTATATTAAATTTTCAATTTTCTTTTATTTTTTTTTGAGAGGGAATTAATTAATCAAACTTACTTTTAGCCGCTGTTACTAAATCTCGTACTTCTTTAATTATCCGTTTTATTTGTTGACTTGTATGATCCAATTCTTTTTCATGACGATTTAAATTCTCACGAAATTCTGGACTATCAACAATGCATTCATCAAATTCCAGAGGCTGTAAACCTTTACGGCTATTCACCATTTTGCCGTTCTTCATTTAAGTTTAGGTAAAAATAAATTTTATTAGAAAAAATAAAAAAAAAAAAAAATTTTTTTACAAATCTAAATAACACACATACATTTATTATTATTTTTTTTTTTCGTTTTTCTTTTTTTTTTTTTGATGATTATGAACAAGTTTTTTTTTTTTGTAATTTTTCGATATGTATAATTTGATATTTATTTATTATTATTATTATTTTAAAATATAAATCACTTTTACTTGTTTGATATATATTTACAAAATCTTGTAATTAAAAATTTAATCGCGAGCGATATGAAGAAAACCGTCAAAAAACAAGCAAAGAATCGAATATGAATGACAAACGCATACAACTTAAATTGACTGCGTCAATATTAATTTAGAACGAGATATTCGAGCGCGCACACACACACATAAACCCACTTCAAAATCACTATCTCGACAATATCACACACACTTTCATTAAATGCTCTTTAATTGCCCACGTTTTCTCACAAATTCATCTCTTTTTTTTCTTCCTTAAATCAAAATTTTAAATATTTTAACATAATTCACATAAAAAGAAATTTTATCATTGCAAATTGTCTTCAAAAAAAAAAAAACAAACAGAAAAAGATTCTTTCTTTTTGCTAAACAGACTGCCACGATTTTCTGGAATTGGATTTGGAAAAAAGGATGAGATCGTTTTTTTCTTTTTTTTTTTTAAACCAAAATAATAGTTCACATTTTTACTATATTTATTAAATGAATGAATTTGATTAGCAAATGAATTGTATTGTATTTATAGTGAAAACACATTTTAATTTTTCTACGAAAGCAAAAAAAAAAAATCGAGAATTCGCACGAATTTAACAACCTTAACACAGACGAACCAATTTCAAACTGAACAAAAAATCTCAAAAAATCTCGGATAAAGGGAATTTTTTTTTGTAGAAATTTCCAATGGAATGTTTTTCTTGTGGGATGGAGCGAATAAGCAATATCGTTTATTTCACTCTTGGAAATTTGTATTAACAAAAATTTCCCTAAAAAATTCAATTTTTTTTCTCTCTTTTAAATATTATTGAAGACGCAAACCATAATGAAATTGAAAATATGTACAAATCGAATGTAGCGCTGCTAAAAAAAACGGAATTTTTAAAATTTTTCGAAGTTAAAGTTTCGAAATTTCATTGTCGGCTTCGACTTGAATTTTTTTGTTCGTTAGAAGTTTTTATTGAAAAATTATTATATTTCAAAAGATTATTTATAAATTTTCGCTATTCTTTATGGTTTCTGTGAAGATCTATCATCTAATTGTAAAATAACATAAAAATTGAATATTCACGTCCTTTTTTTAACATGTGAAATTATTTCGAAATTTTTTTGACTTTTTTTTGTTCTTAATGTCAAAAATATTGTTTAATTCGAAATAATTTTTAAATTAATGATTAAAAATTGAATCTAATATAATTTTAAATTAAAGATTAATAAAATCTACAAAAGAACATCTGGATAGAGATAATTTAAACGAGTAAGTGTAATTTTGTTATTATTAATTTTATTTCATCTTGAATTTAAACAAAAAAAGAATATTCTCTAATTTGTGACTTTATACACGAATTAATTAATTAATTATTATTGACTTGAATATTTAAATTGTATGGATATTAGTTTCTTTTTTAATTATTCAATCTGTACGGAGCGCCAGGAGTATATTTATCAGATGGTCGATATTTCCACTGTGAACAAATTTCATCTGAAACCGTTTTATTGTATCCAATTCTGGAAAATTAAGAAAATTAAATTATATTTTACCGATTTTAATATCGCTACAAACAAGAATTTTAATTTTTCTATAATTTTCACAAATCAAAATAAATTTCTGAAAAGAAAATAAGAAAACAACCACAAAATTAAGAAAATTAAATTGGAATTTATTTACAAAAATGAAAACTTATAAAGTATTTAATAAATAATAACAAAATAAAAAATATAAAATAATGAATGAAAGTTTCAATATCACAATAACTTAAATTAAAAAAAGAAAAGAATAAATAATTGACTATGGATGAAATTGAATTTCTTATGTTTGATAATTCCAAGATTTTTGGAAATGTCGTAAGAAACTTTGTATTGGTCCACCAAAAGTTTCTTGAAATAAATTCTTTGCGATTAAACCAACTGAAGCGATTCCAACACTAAGGCGAGTTGAGGCCTTTTGAAAATTCGGATTATAATAGATTCTATCCAGTTTTAATGATCTCGCAATTGAATCCCATTCCGAAGATTCATTAACAAGTCGAACAATAAAACCATCATTTGAAGGAACATACCAATCCGAATCTTGAAATATGAATGGACAAATTTGTGGATTTAATTGTGTATCTAACCTTTGCCAAAATGAGCACGGACTACGTTCACGAAAACATGTGACCTGAACAACATTAAAAAATACAGCTCCCAAAGTATTTGCTGTTTCTAAAATTTGTAAAAGACATAAATATAATAATATGTTTTATTTGTTAAATAATGAATAATTATTTTACCTGTATTTAACGATTGAAGACAACGACGAAAACGAGCATCACAATCGCAATGGGATCGTGTAAAACCTCCTGTATTACATAGTCCTCGGCGACATTCGCCTGGTGCTAACGTGTTTGGACATAAATCATGATCTCGACAGCAACGATCTTCATCGGAATAACGACCCAAATCATTGTAATCCGTTGCTATTGTTCCTATTCCATATAATTTAAATAATAATCGGTATTAGAGGCATTTTCTTTAGTACGGTAATACTAAAATCTCGATTATATGAACTTCTAGATTTTGAAGATGTTCAAATTTTTATATTTAATTTCGTAAGTGACCCAGACAATTGACTGAGGGCTTAGTAATATTGAAAACAAATAAAAAACGATTAAAAATTATTAATTTTTTGTTTGGAAATATTTGCTTGAATGTATTTCTTTAAATATTTACTTTCTGTTCTTGTAAATTAGGAATTGAAATTATTTGAGAAAAGATTAAAAAAATGAAGGTTATAGTTAAACATACACGAATCAAGGATTTTTACTTTTCTAATTATGATGTTTATTAAAAAGTGTTAAAAATTATCTGTTTGTACTTAAAATCTAATACGAAAGGTCAACTATTATGTACTTGTAATTATCATTACTTCTAATAAATGTGACTATTATTTTTGCAAATAAATCTCAAGTATTTATGCAATCTTAAATAAATCTTTCGTCACAATTATTTATGTTGTTGTTAAATATTCTGCCCAAACAGTTCCAATTTGAGATTTCAACATGACTGTGCCACTTTTACTTTTAGTCATTTTTTTGCTTCATTTTTATTTATAAGACTAATATTTTGTCATGATCCAAATTTTTCATTTTAATTCATTTAATACAATTAGAAAATTGTTCTTATCAAAAGAAATGAATATATAAAAATATACTAACCTGGACCACACCATTTTGTTCCAGGATAAATAAATCCCAATCCACCCTGAAGTTGCCCAGAAACGCTAAGCGTATCACGACAAACATTTTCCAAAGCAGACACTGATTCTCTTGGCACCTGACGAATTCGCCGTTGATCAGCTGATAAAAGCATTCGTTGAATATCACCTCTATTTTTTTTTTGTGTAAGGACATATATTATTAATTGCTGTCGTTTTTTTTTTTTTTTAATTATAAAATTTACCGATCTTTATGGAGTTTACAAAACGGCCGTTTCGCAGATAATTCAATCATCCTCGACATTGAAAAATCTGCTATTAAAACTGCTGAACTTTCGACATAATCGATTGACACCAAAATTAATAATGTCGAAGTTAAAAATACAATGAAATATTTTGTAATCTATAAAAAAAAAAAAAATGAGAAATGAACGTAAAATATTTTTATGATATAGTAAAAATTATTTATTATTATAAAAAGATTTGGTGTTTGGTAGAATAGAGTAAAAGTAGGCAATTCCCTTTCGCCTGGTTTTGTTAAAGAAACTTGCATTTATTTATGGTGTCAAATTTTAGCAAGGCTTACAAAATGGACATAAATTGTATGAAAATCCAGTAGAAACTTTTATCTATACAATGAAAACTAGCAATTGGAACACTGTGTATCTACTAACAGATAATAAATTTAAGAAATTCCCTATTACAAAGTAATGTTTCCCGGGCATCGATGGTTGAACCAATTAGAGCACTATAATAAGAAAAGAAACCTGTCTAAATTGTCCCATCCCACAAATGCATATTGTCCGTGGATTGGGTTAGATCCTTTTTAATAAAATTTTATTTCTTCCCAAATATTTACAACATTTTCTTTTTTATATGGATTTCATCAATTTCTTTTATAGAGAAACAAATTACGCTTGATTTAACCGAATAAATATGTAATGGCTATTAAGTAACGTGAACCAATTTTTAATTTTTTTGCAAAATTATTATTTAATTTGTCCTCACATTTACTTTCTTTTTAAAAACAAAAAGTTCACTAAAGTAATTTTGATTATCCTCTAAAATATTCGTTTATTACCGCCACACGACGCCTTCTTAATTACTGCAAATTATATAATACAAAAGAAAAAACCTTGTTCCATAATTAATAATAATTTTAACTTAAAGAAATTTAGAGAAGAATAAAGAATTAGCCTCGAATTCGTTAATTTAGAAGAGATATAGCTGCAGAATCTTTGTTAATTCGAGGTTAGTTAGGTTAGGTTAGTCTTATTGTGTTCATTTGTATCTATAAGTTAGTTATTTTGTGATTTTTTTTGGGTAACACAAATATGATTTTTAATATTTCTGATAACTTAATCGAAAGACATCCTTACGTTATGTGTGTACGTAAACTTTTTTTAAGGCTCTTAAAAATAGTCTATATACAATTTCTTAATGAAAGTTTATATAATTTCTATAAGATTTTTTGTTTGGAAGCTTATCTCACCGCCGAATATATATTTTATCTTATTTTTCTCATGACTAGTTTTCTCACCTAGTTTTTAAATGATATTTGTTTTAAATTTAAATTTCAATTCAGATAATTTTAACGTATTTTTCAACAAAAATAAATGAAGTCACATAACTTTTACAAACTAATAATAATAATAATCCATTGAATTCCAAAGATGCTGTAAGAAATGATGTTAATTCCACACGAGATATTCTTTGGCCTACAAACAAAAATATAAAGATAGTGTCTTTAGGAAGATCAAATTCCCTCCAAAAAAAATTGAAATTGTTTAAAAAATACGAGGTTCAAGTACTTAAATCGTGAAAGGTAAAAAAAAAAATTTTTGTTTATAATTACTAATTGAAAGTGAAAATATCACAAACCTAACTTTCTTATATACAATTTGTGAAGTTTAAGTATTTTATGAAACTGTTTTGTACATAAACTATTGAACAAGTAAAATATTTCCTTCTAGGATTCAGGTGTTGAATTTCTGGTCAAAAACTAATCAGATCCTCTTTTCGTTACGCATAGTATGGAGTTAATACGCATTTCGAAGAAATCTTGAATGTAAGTTCGTTCTTCTTTAACTGGATTTGGTATTTCATTTCAGCAAAATCGACCAACAGAGAGCGTAGTTATTAAACAAAAACCAGGATGACCAGAAAGTTTTTTTTTTTATATAGTTTTTCAGATTTAATAGGAAAATTTGTGATGCAATTTTGTTTAAATTATTTACATTGGTTAACTATTATACATAAATAAACGATGCCATGTTAAATTTCAGTAAAATCAGTCCAAGGATCGTGGAGAAAGAAATAATCCTAGGAGAAAATAAATCGGTTCATAAAGTTTTTTCGATTTACTTTAAAAACTAATTTACCAATTCGATTATAATTATGAAAATAATCGAAAATGTTTCATTTTTACGTCAAACTTTCCTATACGAGTAGGCTCAAGGCATAGAAGACCAGCTTACAACGAAGAGTTAATACCCCTATAAGAGTACGCAATTGAGTGCGTGTTGTTTGGGTAAAATAGGTATAAGAAAGTTTCGAAAAAAAAACAATCATGTTCGCCTTCAATTATTATTACCCAGATTGATATCCATTTAACTCATTGATTGCGACTCTTGTCTCGAAAAGACGAAAATGAATAAGCAAGATTAAGAAAAAAAAAATAAATTAACTCCATGAGAGTACATGTATCTCATGTTCACCTTGACTTTACCAGAAATCACGATGGTGGTACTCCAAAAAAAAGGAAAAAAAATTAAAATAAATAAAACTACGAAAAACATGTTACAAACGAACATTTTTTAAATATTATGCAATTTCTTTAAAAACATAAATTTTTTTCTCATTTTATTTCGTTATTTTCTTTTTTTTTAATGTAGAAATGGATCTAATTATTATCAGATTTAATTAAAAAAAAAAAACGAAAAGAAATGTTAACTCCGTAAATTTTTAACGATTTTTTTTTTTTTTTAGTAAAGATCATTACTCAATTAGATTCAAAACAGTTTCGATTCATGATTAGTTAATATTAATTAATTTATAATTTTGCATTACTAAATTGTGTTTTAATTTTAAATTGAATAAAAAATAGAAAACTTTCAATTATACACAAAAAAACAATAAACAGAAAAAGCCAACGTAATTCGAACTAAATCTTATAAAATTTCATAATTTTTATAGTCGAGAAAAGTAACTGACAATTATATTTAATTTTTTTTGCCAATATTTGGGTCAGTAATGAACCACTAAAAAAAATATATTTTTTATAATAGCTAAAGATAAAAACGGAATGACCTCAACGACACTTTTTCAATCGAGATTTTGTCTCGAAATCCATCCATAAATGAAAGCAAGATGCGTAAAGATCTTGAAGGTTGTTTTATCCAGTTTGCCTTTTTCGTAATATTTTGTTCTAAATGAATGTTTTGCATGATAGTTGTTCTGCCTTTACTGGTTTTTCTTTTTTAAATTTTGTTTAAGAACTTGTTTTGTGTTACTCTAAATTCGAGGAGAGTTATTGCCAAGGCCGGTGTTACTATAATATTATGCTGCGTGAACTAGCAACTTGGCGACTAATACTGACATTTAAAACACCGTCAGTTTTAAAAACGGAAAATCCATCATTGCCCATTGAAATAATTCGTTTACAAATCGTATTCTTGTTAATACCGTACATGATAAAGAAGAAAATAGCTAGAATTTGCATGCACCGATACTTACGCTTGATGCGGTTCTAATTAATGCAGATTTACTCTTATGAATCGCAATTAATTAAACAATTTCCAAGTTAAACAAAGAAGTATCTGTGCCAGTATGCAAACAAGGCATTTTATTATTATGGCTTGATCTCAAATTCTCTTCCAGTCAACGGTCCTAATTAATATTGCTATATGAGCATGTCAAGAAAATATTTATTTTATCTTTAGTTTTCTGAAAACATTACCTTTGACGTTATCTCTATTTTAATAAGGAGAAACATCTTAATATTCAAATTTATATGCAATTTGTTTCATTTACGGTTTCGGGACTGTTCTTTTAAATTTTCTTTAAGTTCTTAATATATATATACTACGGTTTTAATATCTAATTTGAGGTATTAGAATCAAAACCACTGTTTCTTAGAACTATTAAAGGATTTACTTTAAATTCTAGTTGTTCATAACCACTGAACATGAAACATAATTCTTTTTCAACCGTTTTTTTTTTACGAGAAAATATACTTTGTCGTTGCATACGATAAGCGATAAACTTTATAAAAAAGATAAACATAAAACGAAGGAATTTATTCTCCATAACAATTTATTCATCTGAATAATAGCAACTAAGTACTATGTATACATAAAGAGAAAACCGTATTACATCCATTAAAATGTAGTCAGGCCCAATCAACCCAACTTGAAATCGACCAGCGTTTTGACTCTCTACGTATAAAAGGAGTTTAGGATACCGAACTGCTATGAATTCCTTAATCATCTTCCTTTTATATCAATTTTGATAAAGTATACTTTTCATGTTCTTCTTCCATTCATAATGCAACATTTTAATCACAAAACTTTTCAAATCCGATTAAAATAATTATGTTAAACTTTAATATCATAATTTTTGTCATTGTTCCTTTTTTTTGTAATTCATTAAATTCAAGATAAAACATAATTTATTATAAGAAATGCTTTTTCCTCTCTAAAACTTTCTTATAGCAAAAAAAAAGGGATTATTAGATTCGTAATTAATTGAATGACGAATTGGATTATTTTTCTTTTTGAGGACGTACTTATCTATCAGATCAAAAATATTAAACTAATTATTCCTCTAATAAATTAATTCAAGCGTTTTATTAACCATTTTTTTCCCTTTTTCCTTTTTTCTCCTTAAAACAATAATAATTGATTATAATTTTATTGATTTTGAATTTTCATTTAAAACATAAAATTTGTGTCGGTCTTTTCATTCATTATGAATTATTTCTTAAGAAATTTTTATACTAGCTACCACCCGAAAGACACAAAAGCGCACCACAAACTTTTATTTTTTGTTAACAAAAGAGTTTTAACATTTTCTAGATTTAACAAAAAGAAAGGATACCATTTATAAATCTTTTCTTCTTTGGAACGAATGAATAAAGTCTAGAAGTTCAAGATTTTCTTAAAATTTTCTTAAAAAGATAAAGTTTTTCCTTAAAATTTTTGAACAAGAATATTTTATTGTTGCTTTTTAAACAAAAAAAATATTATTTTCGTTTTGTAAAGGATAAACTTTAATATATGTACTTAGGAAATTCCACAAGGACATTAAATAAACTATTCGTAAAATTTTTGGTACACAAGGAAACCACATAGATAAGAAAATTTTTGCATTTATTATTTTACAGTAAAATTGCGATAATATGAATCATAATAATTATGGTTGCATTGAATTTATAATATTTGTTGGAAAGGGTTGAAAATTACCTGTAATAAAGGAGATGGTTTATGCGATAAGATTCATAAAGTGAATCGGTCATATATTAAGGAAATTTAAGGACACGATGCAAGTTCTCGAAACAAGTAAAACTTGAAAACTGACTGTTACCAGCAAAAAAAATAGAACTTGTGATTGTTGATGGAGTATAAAATAAGATGAAATGATTGAGTTTTGAATGATAATAAGTCGCGGTTAGGTACAATCTTTTGGATTACATTAAAAGTGCTTTTACAGTTTAGTAGATAATAATTATCCTATATACGTGGAGAGTCCAAACCAAGTCGAATTTGGGTGAAATACCATGTGTATACTTATCCAAACAATTTCTACTACATTTGGACTTTATATTTCAATCTTTTACTTAAGCCCAAATTTCCACGTATACGTACTAAATATGCTGTGACTTAACAATTATTTAGCAATATTGTTTCTAAGTATACTAATGTTAGTAGTATCACTGTTTATCCCCTATGGTAGGTACTATCAGACGATATATTAGTTTTGTCACTACATTTGTAACACATCGAAATAATCATTGTAGAAAGGTTTTAACGGTATGATTGTGTCGGGAATCAAAAGTTATATCGATTTATGCATGTCCGTTCGTCCGTATAAAAGATAACGCAAAAACGCGTTATCCGATTTTGATAAAATTTATAATGTGAGTTGCTTCCTCCTTTAACTTGATTTTTTATTGCATTTCAGAAAAACCGACTAGAGTGACCAAAAAGTTTTGTCGTTTTTTTGTTTATGATTTTTCGGATTTAATTTGAAAATTTGTGAGGCAATTTTATTTAAATTATTAACATGGGCTTACTTCATAAATAGACGAGACCGTGCTAAATTTCAGTTAAATTGGTCGAACCATAGTAGAGAAAGAAATAGTCGTAAGGGAAAATCACCGATGTGATTTAAAA
Source organism: Xylophagus ater (assembly GCA_963422695.1). Lineage (NCBI taxonomy): Eukaryota > Metazoa > Arthropoda > Insecta > Diptera > Xylophagidae > Xylophagus > Xylophagus ater. The sequence continues at coordinate 7,897,267 of OY730483.1, forward strand.
ACTAATATATCGATTTCAATCAAATTTTGAAGAGATATTTATGCTATTAGGTCCCAGGCTACTTGTGAATTAGAGCGATTTTAAAAAAGATGAAATAAAGTTATGTACAAAGAACCTTGAAATATTAGTAGGCTTGGTGCTTCTCTCTCAGAATTAATTCATTGAACTTATAGATTTGGTAACTAAGAATCTCATTTCTATCATACGACATTAAAAAATCGGCGATTTTACGTTACTACTATGTTTTTAACACAATTTTTAGGTACTGTTGTAATAATATTTTTTTTTTACTATCATAAAATTTATCTTTAATCATAATATTTGTAAAATTATCACATAAAATTGATTAATAATGATAAAACTACATAAATATTGAACGGAACTATTAAGATAATTTGCATGTCGTTTTAATAAAACCGAACGTTTATAATATTATAAATAAAAAAATGAAAAAATTATTATCCTTAAAATGTCACGAACATGTATTGTAAGTAAAAGTAGCTTCTCCTTAAACATAAGCATAGTTTTTTTCTTTCTATGGAAATCTATTTTTATGTTGGATTTTAGAATATCGTTTTTTTCCCAATATATATTTTTAAAGAGATATTTGTGGTTACCAAATAAATCTAAATTAGGACAGGGTGGGTTAGAAATTATGAGAAGATATACATTCTTCATGTTAGATAATAGATAATTATTATTTTCATTTTATTTTTGACACAATTTATCATTATTTACACAAAATAGAAATTTTTAGTTTTGAAGGAGCAACATTTTTCTGTTACGACAAAAATGGAAAGTACCTATAAGCACAAATAAGTAGAATCAATCTCACATTTATTTTGTGAACTGAATTTGAATTTGAATGAAAGCTTACCAAATGAATGACGAATAACTTAAGATCTTCCTTTACCTTACCATATATACCTAAAGATCATGAATGCAAGTTCGCATTTCATTTCTTTTAATATTCACAAAAATTTGTTCGGCAGCTACCCGAAGATTTAGTCCGATCGAATCTAACTTCTAATAGAATGGTTCTCATGTGGAAAAAACCGCTTCTGCCAATTTTTGTTCAAATTACTAGAAAAATACGGTCGCAATCTTGCCTACCACAGACGGACGACAAACAGATATTGGATAAAAATGATTGTAAACGTTTTAGAATCTTCTAAAACGTTGATCATGAATCCAGTAACTTATATATTTGTATAGAAGTTAAAAATACGATATATTCTGATCTTCTTTTTTACGACAGTTGTAAGTTATAAACAGGTCAGAGTACGAAATTAGTCTTTAAAAAAAAAGTTAGTATAGTTACATCATGTTATACATATTCAGAACTTCTTGGGAGTGCGGTAGGAATTGATTTATAAATTTCAAATTAAATTTTTATTAAATGCCATTTTTTTGTATGTTATTTTTGTGAAATTCTTGATTCAATTCTGACTGAATTAAATCGATTAGAATCAATATGATATAATCACAAATATCATCCTGAACTTACTAGAAAACTTTTGGAGATCAGTCAAAATCTGAACTTAAAATAATTTCTACAAAACTATTCTTATGTTCTTATGACTTTTGATTTATCCTGTATTACGTCATAAAAGAACAACTTCTTACCATTATGTCAATTAAACTAATAATAAATACATGTAAATCAAATTGATTACAGCAAATTGATAAATTCCAATTTCTTTCGATCAATAATTTTAAAAAATAAATAATAATTCCATAAAAATAATAATATTAATTAATTTTTAAAACTTTTTAACAATTTTTTTTCTTCTTTTTTTTTTCTTTTCTTTTTGTTAACAAAAACTTTCGCACAGAAAATCACATTTATTTATATTTATTATAATTTATAACAAATAATAAAATTTTAAACTTCTTTTTTTCTTTATTTTTTTTTTTAGTGTTTAACCGAATTTTTAATTTTGAAGTTATCGCGCTGTGCAACGAGAAACAACTGAAATTTTCATTAACTAAAATCAAACGACAAAAGCAGCAGTAAAGCAGTAACACTTTTCACCGGCGATAAAAAAGAAGTGAACAAAGTGGTAATTTTGAATTCAAATAAATAAAACAAAATTTTGATTCGAGATTTCTAAGAAATAATTAATTTTTTTGGTTGTAAATTGTAATGTTATCGCCGCGTCGAAAGAAAATTCTGACTATTTTACATCTACAATATATTGTGGTGTACCTGTTATTTAATTTTTATCTAGTAGTTAATTTACTTGTAGCATTATTATTTTATTGATTTATTTTAATCTAGTTTGTGTTTTTTGTTTTTTCTTTTTTTAATTAATTTTCCATTAATAATATTCTTAAGATCATTTTCTGAATTCAAATATATTTCATCGTTCTCCAATAAAAGATTTAGTTGGAATTAAATAAATAACTTATAAATAAACGGTTAATATAACATGTGAATATATAAATTAACTTTTTGTTTAAAAATAATATTCGTGTTTGTACGAGGTACTGTTTATTAAAACTAAACCTTCTCATATATCATCAGTAAATCCTGGAAATTATATTTTATTTCGTAATCTTGCAGTCAGATTAAAACAAGGTTAATTTTCATTTCAATTATGACGAAAGAAAAATGATTTTCTTTTCGTCTTCGCAATTGAAAATTATGAAAAATTATTTTTCAACACAGTTCACATTATCCGAGACTCTAACCTGTAGTTAACAACAGCACCAACCACAATTATTTAATTAAAATGAATTAGGTGTGTTTTTTTTGGAAAATTTCACCCCAAATTGGCAAATTATACAATTTCATCCTTAAGTTATGCAATTTGATTTGAATGAAATATAGAATACTGCAAAAGCTTTACTGTAACTCTATTAGAAGTAGCTAGGGAATGGATAACTGTAGATTCAAATGAATCCAGCTTTGTATCTGGCACTTCTTCTCGTACTTCTAAAAGAGCTCCGTACAATGATCCATCTTTCAGGCTATCAGGACAACTAAAAGACCACGTTTTAGAAAAAATAGTCACCAGTGTAAAAATAAATCCAACTAGAACGTGTAGAGTATGCTCTTCAAAAGGAAAGCGCAGCGAAACAAGATATATTTGCAAAACCTGCTGTGTACCATTACACGTAGGTGATTGCTATACAGCATATCATACTAAAAAAAAATATTAAAAGTTATCTAAAAAATATGTACAAAATTTCATTTCAATTCATTATGTATAAATAAAGTTTATTGAAGGTTATTTATATTGTTTCAGTTCCACATTGAATTACGAAATAATAGCCGGTGACATGAGAGATAGTTTCAGCGTAAAATTGGCGGTCAACAAAGTGTTAACTGAGATGTTTACTTTATTTAACAAGAGTTCAATTATTCAAGACTAATTAAGGAAAGGATCTAATATTTTTATAGTAATTAAATTTTAAGATAGTTTTATTTTAAAAGTTTTATTATAAAATTCATACAAAAAATAAGGAAGTACAAAATATTATTCTTAATTCTATGGTTTTGGTTAGATAGATTTTCTTTCTTGTATCATTTTAATAATTAATCCAGCAATATTTTTGTATTTATAGTTAATCGCGACTTGCATTAAAGTCTGTTCATTTTCATTTCTAACATTTGTACATGCTAAAAATTCGTCGTTTGTTAAAGATTTCAATTTATGATTAATAAAAGTAATATTACCAATTTTTACGTATTTAAATAAATGTTCGATTATTTGAAATAAATTCTTTAAATTCAAATCTGTCTTTTTATCAATATAATCAATTGGTTTCTTCCTTTCAATATTATCTGATAGATTGTAAATTGCACCAGATTTCAATAGTAATAAACAAATTTCATATGAATTATTTTTAACACTAACATGTAATGCAGTTTTACCGCCAACTTTGGTTTTAACATTAATGAATTTATATAAATCGGTATTTTCATAATTCCTAATAATATGATCAATAATAATTGTAAATATTTCATAGTCCTTTTTAAGTGCAGCAATATGAAGAACTGTGTTATTCTTATTAGTTAATATTAACGGATCTAAATCATACTTTAATAGCAATTTTACTAAATGTTTATTACCAATATCGATAGCATAATGCAGTAGTGTACGTCCTTCGTGATCTTGAATATTAACATCATTCGAACCACCAAGTATATACTCGATAACTTCAACAAGATAATCTGATTTAAAGTATTGAAATATTTGGGAATTTGTGTTTTTCACATTCGAATTCGATTTGTTTTGTAGTTTTCTAATCAAATCATTTATTATACGTCCTGGATTTAGCGCTTTCTTTGACATTGACGCTTTAGCAATTTCCATCAGATTTTTCGAAATTATAACATCATCATGTTGATTACCAAACATAATTTCTAATTTCGGATAAATTTCCTTTAATATTATAAATGCTTTTGAATACCATCCTTGTTGAAATAATAATGGAACAATTTTCAATTGTGTAGTTAATGTATCTAAATGTTCTGTACCTAAACATGATTTTTGAATATCATAAAGTTTATTATATTCTGTTAAAGCTTCATAATATTTGTTTTGAGAAATTAAAACATCTATCAGATTATGGTAAGCACGTAAAGTGTCGGAATGTTGAATACCCAAAATTTTCATACATTTATTGAATACAATCCGATATAATTGTAATGCTTCCATATGGTTTCCTTGATCATTTAATACAGCTGCGAAACTATTTATAGCATCTAATGTTAATCGATGATTTTCTCCTAATATTTTTTTACGTATTTCATAAATTTCTTTATTTAAACTTAAGGCATCATCGAATCTTCGAAGCTAATGTAATACTAAGGCCATATGCAATTTTGTCTCTAATATATTTTCATGATTTTTATCATCATACAAGTCAATTTGTTTTGCTAAAACATTGTCAAATATTTCTAATGCTTCATTATTACGACCTAAACTACATAAAATTAATGCTTGTAGACTAAATGTATTTAAATAAAATTCACTATTTACACCGAACATTAATTTTCGTTTAATTAAAAGTTTTTCATTTTTTATTATTGTTTCTTCAAATTTGTGTAATTTATATGAAATTGTCAGTGATTTTGCTTCAATGTGAGTTGTAATGGGGTTATTTAAGCCCAAGTCTTTTTCGCATTTCAATAAAATTTCATTAAACATTTCTAATGATTTCTTATAATTTTCGGTAATTAATAATAAGTCCGCTTTTCTCATAAGTTCTACGAAATCATATAAAAATACGTTTTTCAATTTTTCAATATCTGAAAATTTATTATTTATTGCAATACTTAGAATTGTTTGTTTATTAAGATTTTGGCAGTTTAATAAAATTTTTCGCAAATTAGAATTTTCAAATTTCAAATTCTTTAAAATCGAAAATATTTCATTATTATTGTTAATAATATTTACGAAACATTTATCAATTAAATTGAATAAGTTTGTAATGTTCGGACATTTTGTTAGACTTATAGGAATTTCATTGTTATCATTCTTAACATTGTATATCGCTCCATTACATAGCAGCTCCTTGACAATATCCAAGTTATTGGATTTAATAGCGTTATGGAGAGGTGTATTACCTTGCGAATCACGCGAATTAACATTTATATTATATTTCAATAAAGTTAATACTATATCATTGTGGCCAGCAAGAGCTGCAATATGTAAAATTGTCATTCCTTGAAAATGTTTAACGTTTAAATACATTTCTTTATGATATTTTTGGAGAAAATCTTGAAGTTTTCTATTTTCATTCCTTGCAACATAACCAAATAATTTATCGATCAATTTAAAATAATTTTTAATGTTGTTATTAGCTATATCCGATGGTTTTACTCCGCCAATACCAATTGGGTTATAGGAAGCATCATTTTTTAAAAGATATTCACATATTTCTTTGCAATTATGAGATGCAGCAATATGCATTGGCGTTAAATACTTTTCACATAGAATATTAATATTTATGTTTTTTTCTAGTAAATAATCAATAATATTATAATTTTCATTTCGGACAGCATAATGTAGTAATGATTGCTTTTTGAAACCAGTTTCATTTATTTGATTATAATTATTTTCTATTAAATACTTTAAAACATTCAAGCTTCCATCCCGTGCTGCTATATGAATTGCTTTTGAGGCATCTGTATCTAATGCATTAACATTTGCTCCATGATGTATTAACATTTTTACAGCATCTACAGAATCAACTTGTGCTGCAACATGTAAGGGTGTAAATCCGGATGAACCAATTGCATTCACATTAATATTTGGATGTTGAAGTAATATATCAATTGATTTAATACTTCCCAAATAAACTCCATAATGTAATGCGGTGCCATCATCATTATTATGCCCAATATTAGCTCCATTACTTAAGAGCAAATCAACTATTTCGAAATGATCGAATACAACAGATATTTGCAATGGTGTTACATTTTCCCAAGTCGCATTTACATCTGCACCACTTTCAATAAAAACTTTAACAATTTCATAGAAACCTCCGCGTGCAGCCGTATGCAATGCGACTGGAGTAACATTACAACCTTTTTTTAATAATATCTTAATAATACTGCTATCACAATATCTTACGGCGAAGTCCAAAACTTCTTCAACTTCTGTTAAATTCAAGTTTTTATCTTTTAATAGTAATTCAATTATTTTTACATATCCACCACGGATTGCCATAACTATTGGTTTGCCAATATTAACGTTAGCATTTTTTTTCAATAAAAATTCAACTATTTCATAATAATTATAATTTACCGCTAATGACAATAGTGTCCATCCATTATATTCAGTATTAATATGAACTCCAGTTTTTAGTAGAATATTAACTAGATCAATACTTATTGCTGGCATTATCTGAAAGATTAAAACAATTATATCGATTCCTTTCCATTTCATACTATAAGATCCATGTTTAATAAAAGTTTTAGCAGCATCTAAGTTGTTATGCATTATTGCCACATGAAATGGAATTAGCCCGTTTTCATCTTTAGCATTTGAATCAATTCCGGATTCAATTAGGTATTCACATATACTTGAATTAGCTAAAGCTGCTGCCATATGAACTGGGGTGGAATTGGGTAACTTGAATTCGATCAAATCGTTTTGAAGATTAGGAATTACGATGTATTTTCGATACGATTTACTATCAATCGAATTACATGATTCCACTCCGGATTTTCCACTTTTATTAACTGTGAAATTGTGATTTAATGAAAATATTAATTTAACCATATCCAAATTATTGCTTATTATGCTAGATACCAGAGACTTGTTTTGTTCAAAACTGATATTATTCTTAAGAACAATTTGAACTATATCAATTCTTCCCAAACGGATAGCATTTTCAATTGGTGTAATTCCCTGTAAATTCTTCTGATTGATATTAGCTTGATGTTTTAATAATAATTCAAATATATTTGAATTTTCACATTGTGTTGCGAAGTATAATGGACTTTCATAACATATATTAATAGCATTAACATTTGATTTCGAATTTACTAAGACTTGTACCATATCAACATTATTGTTTTCAACAGCATAATGTAACGGTGTAAAACCATATAAAGCTTCTACATTTGGATTAGCACCAGATTCTAGTAATGTACTTAACATTTCGAAATTATTAAATTTAGCAGCATAATGGATCGGTCTTGAATCCAACATACATTCAATAGAATTAATATCGGCATTATTTTGTATTAGAATCTTTGCAATATCATTGTGACCGAATTCAATTGCATTGTGGAGTGCTGTTTCTCCATTATGTAATGTCGCATTGCAATTCGCACCTTTTTTCAATAAGAAAATAGTAATATCTTTAAAGCCTCGAGTACATGACGCATGTAATGGAGTATAATCTTTGTCAATTTTACTATTAACGTCAGCGTTGTTGTTAATTAAATATTTGACAATATCGTATTGTCCACATTCAGCCGCCATATGAAGTAAAGTGTAACCGCCTTGATATAGATTTATATCAATATTAGTTTCATATTGAACTAGTATTTTAAATGCTTTAACGGCTTTATTTTGTATCGCTAAATGAATTGGACGATTAAAAAATCCATCCTCTACATTAATACTTTCTTTATTATTTTTTAATACTTTTTCAATAATGTTAATTGAATTACTTTTCGCTGCATAATGTAATACGGTGGATCCAAGATTATCAGAACTATTTAAATACTTCAATAATACATTATAATTGTCCAGAAGATAATCAAATAATTTCCAATTATTATTAATCGCGATTATATGCAAAATGTTTTGTTGAAATATATTTGAATTATTTTGTAAAATATTTTTAATTTCAAATTTATTAAAAATATATTTAAAAATTTTTAAATTTCCATTTTTAGAGGATCCATGAATCAATGTGTAATTATTTGAGTCTTTCGAATATATATCAATATTACCAAAACTGTCTTTTAGTTCATCAACTTTACATGTTTCGATTCGACTGAATAAATGCAATTTATTATTGATTAAATTTATATTATTATTCCAATAATTTTGTGCTGATTCGAAGTTTAATGTGTTTTCATTTTGAATTTGTAATCTGTTATGATCTTCGATAAACTCATTCGCATTTATTAGGATTAGTAATTTCATATTGAACGATAAAACATTAACTATTGGGTTGCCATGAGCCAAATGATTTCGCAACTCTTTTCCATACAATACTGAATAATAATTATCCAAAAAATATAAATTATTCTTTAAAGAGTTCTCTTTTATTGACATAATATCTAATATTAACATTTCAATTACTAAAAATACATGCGAATTATTTGGCGAATTAAGTAAGTTCTCTAAATGATTGAAATCATTCAAATTAATGTTATTATCATTAAAAACTTCTTTTAATTTATTTATTTTATCCGTTAATATCTCCTTTTGAAAATGTTCATCATTAAATCGTATTTTATTACGCTTAGATACATTTGTTTCACATTTTTGATAGAATTCTTTTAATGATTTTGTTGCATTTGTACCACATTTAGTGTATTGCATAAGTGTCATTAAAATATTAGTAATTTTAAATGGTTTATCTGTATTTTTCGAATTATCCACTGTTTTACAAAGTTGAACTAAAATATCCTGAATATGCAGAATATGGATTTTTTTCGTAACTTTCTTAAATTCTGTTTTATAATATTTTACATTTTCGTCTTTTAATGGTGGCAACACATTATGAAATCGTCTCTGAATATGTTCAATTTCCAAATAGTTAGCATAAAATAATGTTTCTCGTAATATTTGAACTCCAAATGGAAAATTTGTAAAGAAAGTTTCTTCTTCGTTTTCATTGAAATCATACAAATCTTCATCTAGAATTTTCTCATTTAACTTGTCAAGTAGAATTTTTTCTGATAGATTCTTAACTTCAAATTCTTTATTTAATTTGTTTAAATATTCCTTGATTTCATCTCTTTCGTGTATCTGTAGACCTGTCGTACTTAATTTGATATCGCAGTTATTAAATATATAAAGTAAATAATTATATTCGTCCCATGTCGTTAAATTACGCATTTTTCTATATAAACATACATAAACTTCTTTAAAGCAACGATACAAGGTTTGTGATAGAAATTTATCAATTTTCTTTAAATCATTTTTAATATTTTGCAATGGTATGAATTTTTCATTTTTCATATTAAATCTTTTCCGGAACGCATTCGGATGTGACAATGAATTGCGTAGATCTTTGATAATTTTTTGTATATTTTCGGAAAATTTTAACAACAATAAAGTCCCAATGGAATTTGATAGATTTGGTGAATCCATTGTGGATTTGACATTTTCACCAATTACTTGTAAACATCGTTCGATTAATAATAAATTGGTATCAGAATCTTTAATATTCGTATCAATTGTTATTTTTATATAATATTTGATAGTTGAAATTGAATATACGTCACGAATTTTTGCATAAACATTATACAACTCTTCGTATATTGAATTACTTTCAATAATATTACCAATAACAATATCACGGTCGAGATTTCGATTTGGTCTTTTAAAATCGTTCCTATCGAATTCATTGTTTATATAATTTTTGAAATCTAATGAAAATTCATATAAATATTTAAGCAAACTGTCCTTATCTAATATATAACGATAATAAATACTAATCTCTTCATTATTCCGATAGTATTTCAAGAATATTATTAAACAGAAATGTATCTCTTCCCATGGCAAACGATCATAGGTGATCTTTAGTTCACGTTTTAATATGTAAAGATTTTTTGCTAGAACTTTTCCGATATATAAAAATTTCTCATCAATTTTCTTTGTACTAATATTATATTCGGTATTTAGGTTTTGTATAGCACTGATAACAAATTCAGAACGCTTTTTAATGTTCTCGAATTTATTCGTTTCGGATTCTGGTTCAGAATAATAAAGTTTAAAACGACGTTTGGTTAAAAACATTTCAATAAAGATCTTCATTTGATTGGATATAAAAACATTTTGCAATAACAATTTATCATATGCGATTGATAAAATCTCATCCAATTGATTAGCATTGATCTGTTCTGCATAATTGTTTAGAAGGATTTCCAGCAAATTAACATTACTTGTTCTTATTGAGTAATAAAATGCATTTTTTGATTCACTATCGCACTCGGTTGGTGCAATTCGTATATTGATATCATTTGTTAAACAATTTAATAGTTTATTTTTTGTGTTAAACAGAAATTTTAATGATTTTTCAGCTGAGTACTTGCATGCGATTATTAGCAAATTAGTATTATTTAATGGGAAATTAATATCTCTAAAATATTCTTGAAAAATTTCATTATTTTCGATTTCATTGATTTTTAATAGAAATTTTGTGTAAATTGTTAAGTTTTGTACGTTTTCGGTTGCAACACTTTTAATAATTTCATTTATAAGTTCATAATAAAATTCTTTTCTTTCAATTCGTCCTAATCTTGTATAAAATAATTTATCAAATTTTTCGCCTGATAATTGATTATTAATAATTTTATTAAACTTTAGATTAGTGCTAAACTCTTGATTAACATATTTTGGTATTAGAATTTCTTCCGAATGATTACATTCATTGTCTAAAATAAATCGGCCGAATTGAATCATAATCTATAATTTGATAAAAAGTAATTTTTTTTAAAGTTCTTAATAATGTTTATTATTATTGCATTTTGTTATTCATTTGTAGTAAATTATTAAAAAATAAAAAAAATTACTCACTCTAAAAATTCCACAAAACAAAAGTCATCCGCCCAACTTTCCCTCGAAAATTAATTCAAATCCTTTCAAAAACTGACGGTCCAACTCGTATGAGCATGCTCACATGAATAAATTACAAAATATTACCAAAGTGTAACCAAAGTGTAATTAATAATAAAGTCGCGAAAGTTCCTATCCTTACCGTACCGCCGTTTTTCAAATTTTGCCTGCTCTTTTTCAAAAAATTTTCTATCCACTGCTGACATAGATAGCATTAAAAATTGTACATACGGGTGAAAGAGAAACATGATGTCATATGATTTTGAAAAACATCCCTAATTTTTTTGTTCGAAAAATTAATCCCATGATGGTGTTGCCATTAATGTATTTTTTTAAACTGATTGTTTAACTTTTTTAAAAAATGATGAAAATCTTTAATAAAATAAATACATTAAAAAACATGACAACTAACTAAAGATTAATAGAATTTGTAAATAGAGGCATAAGAAAAACTACTACTACTAACTATTATTTTTTTTTACAAAGGCGTAACTGATAAATATGTGTGCGTTCCGGATTTGTCGGCATTTTAAAAAACCTTACTTGACTGTTTTCAAATGTTGAAAAGCAGCCAGGCACAAAACACTTAAATTTATTTTGTTTCGAACATTTAAAATTTTCCATATTTTAAACCGCGTCTAACTCCAACGATTTTTTTTGAAAGAATAACAATTTGCAATATTGGCAACACCACTAATGGGTAATTTTTAAATGTAAACAATAAAACACAGGCAGAAATTAATATACAAATGCACACACACCAGAAAAAAAAAATTTGGCGCATATTTTTTTTCTGGTATGTATCTAAAATTTGTGCCCAAACTTAAGATTCCGGGATCAAATCATAAGATTCCATCTGATTTTTAAGAACATTTCATTCTCTCTCTTGCTGATGGATTTTGCCTATGAAAAATATATGTACTCTTGCGTATTCTTTTCCCCGTCTGCCACGTGCTTTTTCTAGCTACTTCGCTAGCTTTCCTCACTTTATCATAGTTACACTTTGGTGTAACTATGGTAAAGTGGCGAAAGTTCCTATCCTTACCGTACCGCCGTTTTTCAAATTTTGCCTGCTCTTTTTCAAAAAATTTTCTATCCACTGCTGACATAGATAGAACTAAAAATTTTACGTATGGGTGAAAGAGACACATTATTTTAAAAACATCCCATTTCTCGCTTTTGGGTAATTTTAAAATGTAAACAATGAAACACAGGCAGAAATTCATATACAAATGCACACATACCAGAAAAAAAAATTGGCGCATATTTTTTTTTCTGGTATGTATGTAAAATTTGTGCCCAAACTTAAGATTCCGGGATCAATTTATAAGATTCCATCTGATTTTTAAGAACATTTCATTCTCTCTCTTGCTGATGGATTTTGCCTATGAAAAATATATGTACTCTTGCGTATTCTTTCCCCCGTTTGCCACGTGCTTTTTCTGGCTACTGGCTAGCTTTCCAGACTTTATTATTAATTACACTTTGATTTAGAAGCTTCTCGTGGGCTTATCAAAAAATTTTGGGAAATTCTAGGGAAATTTTTGCCGGAAGTTTTAAAAATGACATTGGCTATCAAATTCGTATACTTTGTATAAAATTAAAAACAAAAATTAAAGAAATTTAATAAGTACAATTATTAAATTCAAGTATGTTACAGTTACGTTGTGTAATCTTCATTAAAAATAAAGAAGTAAAGAAACTTCAATAAACTCGAAAATTTGAGTGTATATAAAGTGAAAAAAATGCCAATGCTGTGTATGTGTAGTTAAAAACCTGCAAATCGGGCGAGCCGGAAAAACAGTTTTTTTTTTAGTATTCCGAACATCCGAACAGGAGTTTATTACGCACTTTCTATTGAAACGTTGACTATAAAGTATCCCAATTTCCTATCTCTACCGTAACGACGTTTTTCAGATTTCGACTGTAAATTTTTAAACAATTTTCTATCCACTGCTGACATAGATAAAGCCATATATTGTACGTATTGGTGACATAGAAATGTGATGTAACTAAAGAAGTACGTGCTAAAATTTATATACCAATGCACAAATTCCAGAAAAAATAAGAGTTTTAAGAGTTTGTGACGTCATTCACGTATTATGTTTGCGTCGCTAGCTTCGGGTATTTTATAATTAGTCATACTTCGCTTTGGGTATTTTATAATTACTCATACTTCACTTTGGGTACTTTATAATTACTAATACTTCACTTTGGGTATTTTATAATTACTCATACTTCGCCCAAAACTAGCGAAGCAACCAGAATAAAGTACAAAAAGAAAAAAATGACACGTTGCAATAAATGCAAAAGAGCACGGGCAGCAAAAATTTCCCTATTTAGTGAGAACCTCTGTTAAAAACTTCCCGTTAAGCACTGGGTGACTCTTATAAAATTTCCCAGCTCTCTTATTTTTTTCTGATATACAGGTGTTTGTAAGTCACTGCAGAGGTAGGAAGTTGGGGTATTTTATAGTTAGGTATTCTTTGGTTTAGTAGAGGAAGATCAATTTTGAAAATTACGAACTTGGAATAAGTCACGGTAGATTACTTCTTCATTCAAACAGGGCAATCTTAATTTAATCAGATGTCATTATATATAAAAATAAAACCAAATGACATCGTCTGGATGGCATATGATTTGCATGGTTCCTGGAATCGTAAAACTAGAAAATGCTCCTTTAATCTTAATGTTGTATTTATTTAATAAGAAAATGCTTACATATTATTAAAACATTAATTTAAGGATACTACTGTGAAAGAATGGATCGCACAACCGGAAGTCGATTCCAATTATTAATTATGATAATCTAAAATCAATTAAAGTTGATTTAGCTAAGAAATATAATTTGGGTGGTGTTGTGGTTTGGTGCATTGAACATGGATGATATTCGCAATCATATTGAGGATGGACGATATCCACTTTTGACTGCCGTTAAAAAACGGCTTTTATAAAGTGATGAAATGTGGCAATATAAAAATCCATACTCACGATTAAATCTAGCATATTTAGGAGCAACTGATTGTCAGTTAACACTTGAATGGTGGAATTACTACGTTACTTATAAGACTTCAAGAAATATTTTTTAAGCACTACTGTAAAATGTATTTTAGGAAATAAAAAGACATATTTTAAAGAGGTACAAAATGTTTATTTTTTTTTTGGTTGTATTCGTAACGAACCAAAATTAAAATCAAGTTCCTTTAAAACATCATTTGGAGCGTCACCAACTTTGGTCAATTGTGATATAAGAGCTTGATTTTTTGGACAATTCTCACATAAATTCCAGATCGCATATACACTCCATTGTCGTATAACTATTTTCGAAAATTTTAATTTATTAAAATCTAATATCAATTGTTATTAAGTTTTTGACTTACGTGGATTTCGTGCATCTACATTTGTACAATCTAAAATCGCCGTTATAATTCCCATTTCTCTGACATACTCTTGATTCTTCTTGTTTCGATGTAGTAAATTCGCCAAAGTCCGTATAAGCATTGTTTTCAATTCAAATGATATTTCTTTCTCGAAATCTGTAGGAATTTGTGAATTCGGTGCAACTTCATCTAATTTTTGCATTGGTGTAAAAATATTGCCCGGAGTTTTGCCAATTTCTGTTATAGTTTTTAATAATCCACCAATATTTAAGAATAATGAATGATCATTAAAATAAACCGAACTATATTCTTCACTGCCACTTGCTAAACAAATTATTTCAAGAAGTGCTATGACTTCACGAGGCTGAATTGTGTTCACGTATGAATCGACTGTCTTCAAAATGCAATCTGATTTCTTTTTGAATTCTTTTGATAAGTAATTCATTAAAGAAGAATTCACGGATGTCGTCTTTGTCAGATTCTCCCGAATATAATCAGCAATATAATATAAAAACAAAATATGTTGTTCATCATTTAATGGACCGTACAATGCAATTATTCGCCCATAATTTGTAATCAAATGTTCTAAGAAAATGTGTAGAAACTCAGTTTTCTTCGACATATTGTTTTCTTTTATATCCCTATCTAATATTTTAAGAAGCATCTCAAGAATTTGATTATCAAAAGATGTTAAATTACCACATCTGAACATGTTATATAATATCATTAATTGAATATTTATTATATTGAAATTTTGTTCTGGACTTGGTATTAATACTGGTCCAATTTCATTCCAAATTAAAGTTTGTGTGGTTGTATTTTGAACACAAATATTTCCAATTAATTGCCAGCACATACGTTTCAATTCAAAAAATTCTTTTGAATTGGAAAACTTGGAAAAAATATCATCTTTTTCGTCTATAATTTTCTTTATAACAGGCAGGAGATTTGCAAGTGTTGCAACATATTGTTGAATTTCAGACCCTTCTACACAGGAATTTCTTAAGAACTTCACATGTTCTAAAGACTCCAAACAGATAGATCCTGCTTCTGAACAATCTTTAAAACTCTGCAGTTTGTTAATATTTTCTAGAAACTTTTCATATGATATTTTGATTTCATTTTTTATTAATTGATTACTTTGAGTTTCTTGATAACTATGAATAGATAATTATTTAAACTTCTATTTTAAAATTAAATTAAAAGTTACTTACTCCATTTGACAAATTTGATAAACGTCATAAAAGATAAACAACAATTTTTGTCTTCTTCTTCTTTGCGAATCAATTTAAAAATCGTTTCTCCATCATTTAGGCATGAGAAATATGATAAAATGTGTAAGAATTTTTGTTTTTAAAGTGATTAAAGTAATTAATTAAACTAAAAAATATGATAATAATATTAATGACTAATTAGAAATTAATTGGAACTGACTATGATATCGAATCACAAGAGTATCAAATTAATAAAATTAACATTAATCATCCCCCTAGTACTAACCTGTCTGTGACAGTTGACTGTCAGAATGTCTGTTTACTTTTTAACTGATAGTTCTTAACATTTGTGCGGCATGAACAAATTCTTTTTGCTAATTTTAATAATATTCTTCGCGAATTTCGTTAAAAGTGAAGATGTACAGGTAAATGGAAATAAACAAAATGCATAATATTAAAAGTTATCTATGATTTCAGTTACCACGAGATTATGTTGATAACGTACAAAAATCAATGCATACAAACAATTGGGCAGTTCTTGTAGATGCATCAAGATTTTGGTTTAATTATCGTCATGTAGCGAACGTATTATCAATTTATAGATCCGTAAAACGATTAGGAATTCCAGATAGTCAAATTATCTTAATGATAGCCGATGATATGGCGTGTAATCCACGTAATCCTCGACCTGGTTATGTCTATAATAATGCCAATCAACATATCAATGTTTATGGAGATGATGTTGAAGTCGATTATCGTGGCTATGAAGTAATTCATGGAATGTATTTAATTCAACTTATTAATTCTGATAATTATAGGTGACTGTTGAAAATTTTGTTCGATTACTTACTGGTCGAACTCAAGTAGGAACTGCCAGATCCAAAAAACTACTCACAGATCCTGGCAGTAATGTTTTAATCTATCTAACAGGACATGGTGGAGATGGATTTTTAAAATTTCAAGATTCTGAAGAAATTACAAGTCAAGAACTTGCCGATGCCATCGAACAAATGTGGCAAAAAAGAAGGTAATATTTTGGAAGTATTTCCTTATCGAAAATTATTTATAAAAATGGCATAAAAAACATTATTTTAGATATAATGAATTATTTTTAATGGTTGATACATGTCAAGCAGCTTCATTATATGAAAAATTTCATTCTCCAAATGTTCTTGCTGTTGCTAGTAGTTTGGTTGGCGAAGATTCTCTATCTGTAAGTAGATGCTTTGAGAAAATCGATGTATTTATTCCAAATTTATCCTCGATTTTTTTTTTACAGCATCATGTCGATCCATCTGTTGGTGTTTATATGATTGATCGTTATACGTACTATGCACTTGAGTTCTTAGAAAAAGTTGCACCAAACAGTGACAAGACTATGGGAGAATTTGTAGGAGATATTTCTTCTTTTTTTCTTGATTTAAAATTTAATATTTAATTTAATATTGTTCTTAGTTAAAAGTATGTCCAAAAAGAGCTTGTATATCAACTGTTGGAGTACGAAAAGATCTTTATCGACGTGATCCAAATAAAGTTCCGATAACAGATTTTTTTGGTTCAATTCGTCCAGTGGAAATATGTACAGGTCGTCTTAATATTACCGAATTGGATGAAAAGTTAGAAAATATAATATTTTCTTTAACAATTTTTATCATATTTGCCTTTTCAGTGCCTTTCTTGCAAAGAAATCAAAAGAGAACGAACCTTCCAAATTGGATGTACAATTTAAATTTGCTGCACAATTTCCAGCAGATATTTTTGAATAGATCTTATTTTTTTGTACAAAATAAATTATTTCGAAATTAACTAAAGATTAATTGTTTTTCTTGTGATTAATATGATCCGAGTATAATTAAAAAATTAAATTATGTTTACTACCAATGTTTCCATCTACAGTTTAATGTAATTACATCTTTTCCAGTTGCAATTCAGAAAGCGTCAAGTAAATTTCAGAAAAAACGTAAATTGTAATTCAAATTCAGAAAACTTAAATTATATTTCAGAAAAAATCAATTGTAATTCAGAAAGTATCAATGGAGTTTAATGAAAATTGCGCTATTTGTCGTTTTACAATGATAAGACTTCCAGTTGTACGACTGCTATCATATCTACATCTACTTCACACAGAACTTCTCTGGAAGTGATGCCATTGAAAGGAAACAAATCCAAAATCCATATTAATCAAGATCGCGAAAGTATAGTGAGTTGTGCCAACAGAGGAGATGACTGGATATCTCTGGTTATAACGTGGGACATAAAGTATAAGAATTAAGCAGTTAAAATAAAAAATTATGCACAATTTCCAGCAATTTGTATCTCTGTTAACAGTAGAGTACTACCTAGAGAAGATGTTCATTTAATTCATAACTATGCTAACTAGCAAATGTTTGGGTAACGAGATTAATTCAACAGTGGCAAGACATAGGAAATGAATTGGCAGATTTAATTGCTGTTTCAGACAACGCGCCTTGCCATTCAAGATTGGAAATAGTCATTAATGGGACAAGAGCATCTCTGTTGCGGCTATGACCCAATGTTAATTCTACCTTTTTTGTGATTTTCCGATTTACATAGCGTCCTAGTGTACTAATAAATAGGTAAATAAATAATTTAAATTATTAAAAAATAACAAATGACTCATTTTAAAATTTTTTGATATAACCTCGCTTCTTAGGAAGTGCTATTTAGATGAGTAATACAAATTTTTTAAATAGAAACTAAAATATTGGGTTATATTCCATTGGTATGGTTGTGTAAAGAATCAAAAGTTATATCAATTTATGCATGTCTGCCCGTCCATGTACAAGATAACTCAAAAACGCGTTAGCGGATTTTGATTAAATTAGGAATGTGAGCTGATTCTTCCTTAACTTGATTTGGTATTGCATTTCAGAAAAATCGGCCGAAAAGGAGCGAAGTTATTAAGTAAAAACCAAAGTGACCTAAAGTTTTGTCGTTTTTTTAATCGTTTTTCGTATTTAATTTGAATATTTGTGGAACAATTTTTTTCAAATTATTTATATATACTACATACATTGGTTACATAGATAATATGTTAAATTGGTTTAAGAATAGGAGAGAAAGAAATAGTTCTAGGAAAAAATAAGCCTGTTTTTAAAGTTTTTCCGATGTATTTTGAAAACTTATATATCGATTTCAATAAAATTTGCAAAAGATGTTTATGCTATTAGGCCCAACCTACCTGTGAATTTGAGCGAATTTGAAAAGAACGGAATGGAGAAAAAAACCTTAAAATATTAGTAGTTCTGGTTCTTTTTTCTCAGAGTTAATTCATTAAACTTTAGATTTGTTAACTACGAGTCCCATTTCTACCATAGAGCATCGAAAAATTAGCTATAGACCGATTGCTTCATCTTTTTTTTACCACAAGTTCTTAATTATAAAACCATGTATGTTTTTAATTTTTACTCTGGCTGGAAAATAAAATAATTTTTATCATTTTAATAATTTTGAACGTTCTCTATTTGGTTTTAAAGCGGTCTTATCAATTTCAATATATATTTAATATAAATTCCCTTTAATTTTTGTTACTAATTACAATATTTCTTATTAAAAACCATTTTCACCTGTTCATACATTTCTTAGGAAAAAATTAATTATATTGTTTTTGTTCTATTCAAATACGTTTTTAATAATTAATAATAATTGTTTAAAGGTAAATTATTGATTTAGTAATCTTTTAAACTTTTATTATACCAAAATTTATTTATGTATTATATCAGAAGCGGCTCTATTCTAAGGGCTGATGAAGATATGCCCCACCAACCATTACTACTAGGACTATAACTTATTTTAAAAATATCTTGGAAAATGATATATAAAAGTTAAATAAAACATATAGCAATTGAAAATCGGCGGAAAAACTGTCAAAACTAACAATATTTCAAGGTTTTTTCTTAAAAGCTTTGTGTCCTCTTTTCAAAATTTCCTAGACTCTAATACCATAAATCTAATCAAATTTTATTCAAATCTGTGTTTTTGTTTTTAAAGTACATCAAAAAAAACTATATGAATAAGTTTATTTTCTCCTAAAAATATTTCTTTCTCCATTATCCTTGGACTGATTTTACTGAAATTTAATATAGTATCATCTATTTACGTATTTAACCAACATAATTAATTTAAACAAAATTGATTCACAAATTTTCCAATTAAATCCGAAAAACCATATAAAAAAAACGACAAAACTTTCTGATCACCCTGGGTTTTTGCTTAACAATTTCGCTCCTCTTCGGTCGATTTTGCCGAAATGGAATATCAAATCTAGTTAAGGAATATACAACTCACATTCTAAATTTCAACAAAGTCGGATAACAAGTTTTTAAGTTATCTTGTACACGGTCGGACGGACATGCATAAATCGGTATAGTTTTTGATTCTCCTACACAGTCATACTCCTGAAATGTTTCCTACGATTATTATTTCGATGTGTTACACATTTAGTGACAAAACTAATATACCCTCTGTTAGTACTTAGTACCACCTATGCATCTCTATCTATAGTTACGTACCGTCACTGGTTACTCTTTAATATCGTTTTATTTATCCAAAAATTTAAACAATTGTTTAAATAATGTAATGATAAAACTTAAACAATTACGATTTCAACAAATTTAAAAATACTATAAAAATGAAGGCGAAATTCGTGAAATTTATCATTAAACTTTTAGAGAGCGTTTTAAGATGAAGTTGTCAAAAAAATTAGTTACATTATTACTTGGAGCATCATTAATTGCATCCACAGCGGGAGGTAATTTTTCATATATTAAATCGAATGATTACAAATAAATTAACATTGAAGTTATCTTTTCCAGAGGTTCTTATGTGCTACTATAGTTCATGGGCACATTATCGTATAAATGAAGCTGAAGTCAAGATTGAACATCTTGATCCAAATCTCTGCACTCACATTATTTATTCTTTTATTGGACTGAATGCTCAAGGAGATGTGAAAATGTTAGATGAATGGCTAGAAGTGAATTTGAAGAATTTCGAAAAATTTATTGGTCTAAAAAAAATTAATCCTAATGTGAAATTACTTGCTGCTATCGGTGGTTGGACCCAAAGAGCTGAAAATTTCTCTAGTGTTACCGGGAATCCACAATTACTTCAGAAATTTATTCGTAATATTATCGAATTTATTAAGAAATATAAGTTAGATGGCATTGATCTTGATTGGGAATTTCCGGGTAATACTGATCAAGGTGGAAAACCGCAAGATAAACAAAATTTTGTGGAGCTTTGCAAACAATTACGAACAGCTGTAAATGCGGAAAAATTACTTCTTACTGCTGCCGTTGGTCCAACTAAAGCTCATCGTCAAAGCTCATATATTGTACCAGAAATCAGTAAATATTTAGATTATATTAATATTATGGCATATGATTTACATAGTGCTTCGGACAAGTCTGGTCGAATTGGACAAAATGCACCTTTATATGCTAGTTCCAGTGATACTGAACGTGATCTGAATATTGTAAGTAATTATTTAGTTATTATTTAAATATAAAATTTCACCCAATTCATTCCAAATTCAGGATAGTATTGTACAAGATTGGATAAAAGAAGGAGCTGATCCACAAAAAATTGTTTTAGGCCTTGGTTTATATGGTCGTTCATATACTTTGGCAAATCCTAGCAATACCAAAGTTGGAGCTCAATATGTCGGGGGTGCTACGCCCGGTCAACACACCAAAGCATCGGACTCTTTAGCTTACTTCGAAGTAAAATATCTTTTGAAATATGACATTATTTTTTTCTAAATTTTCTTAAATTAATTTTAAAGATTTGCGATAAAATTAAAAATGACGGATGGGTATATGCTTGGGATGATGAGCAAAAAAATCCGTATGCTTACAAAGGCAGTGAATGGGTTGGTTATGATGATGAAAAATCGCTTGAATTAAAAGTTGACTTAGTTAAGAAATACAAATTAGCTGGTGTTATGGTTTGGTCTATTGAACAAGATGATGTTCATAACCATTGTGGAAAGGGTCCTTATCCACTTATGAATGCTATTAAAAATCGTCTTGGATCGGTAAAGAACATTGATTCAATTTTTAAGTATAATTATATTAATAAATATATTTATTATCAATAGTCGTCAGGATCAGGGGGAGGTCAGAAACCAATCGAAGTTACCACACAGTGGTCAACTGAACGATTAACTAGTACTACAACTTCTGCGCCATTAGGCGTAGAGAACAAGGCGGATTGTAGCACCTCTGGATTTTATGCTGATCCAAGTGATTGTAAATTTTTCTATCCATGTGATGGAGGGTAATATTTTAAAATAAAATTTTAACTAAACTTTAATAACTAAACTATTTTTGCTTCTTTTGGAACAAAAGGGTTCGGTCAGAATGTGGAGCTGGAACAAAATTCGATAACGCAATTCAAGCATGCAATCATGCAGCACTTGTAACTTGTTAAACAATTTTTATACGTATTTAAAAAAAAAGAAATATTTGAAGAATATTTTTGATTATTAAATAATAAAACATAGAATAAAGAAAGATATAGTTTTTATTCAATTATTTTGGGTTTGAACGAAAATACAATCATAGTTGATTAGACTATCATTCCATTTTCATCACAGCACGACTCACCCGCACAAATAATGTTCGGTAGAAATTTAAGAAGTAGATTTGATGTGTTGAATCCCTTTATTTACGTATGAGAATCAGAATGAAAAGATCGAATTAGAGAATAAAGTTAAACAAACACAAGCCAAATCCAAAATGAAAACTTTCGTGGTACAGAAAACAGGAAATTTAATGTAAATGAGCGTATTTTGAAAAAATTATACCTCATTCGAATTTAATTACGAATTCAAATCTGTAATTGTTTTTGGAAAATATTTATTTTTGGAGGAGAAAAGCACGAAAAACCAATTTTTGAGGGAACCTCGGGACAACCGAGGGCTAGCCCTATTTAAGGCCTATATTTCTGGTATTAGGGATCGTAGAGTGTGGCAAATAATTGTCCTGTGATCAGCTTGAAGGAATACGTCGTTTGAGACCAAAATTAGCGAAATCAAAATTTTTTCGAAAATTGAAAAAATCACTGATGTTTAGCCTCTGTTTTTTTATGCCCTAAAAAAAAATATGGCTCAGATCCGGACGAATTACACCTCATTCGACGGGGAATTTAATTACGAATTCAAATCTGTAATTGTTTTTCGAAAATATTTATTTTTGGAGGAGAAAAGCACGAAAAACCAATTTTTGAGGGAACCTCGGGACAACCGAGGGCTAGCCCTATTTAAGGCATATATTTCTGGTATTAGGGATCCTAGAGTGTGGCAAATAATTGTCCTGTGATCAGCTTGAAGGAATACGTCGTTTGAGACCAAAATTAGCGAAATCAAAATTTTTTCGAAAATTGAAAAAATCACTGATGTTTAGCCTCTGTTTTTTTATGCCCTAAAAAAAATATGTCTCAGATCCGGACGAATTATACCTCATTCGACGGGGAATTTAATTACGAATTCAAATCTGTAATTGTTTTTCGAAAATATTTATTTTTGGAGGAGAAAAGCATGAAAAACCAATTTTTGAGGGAACCTCGGGACAACCGAGGGCTAGCCCTATTTAAGGCCTATATTTCTGGTATTAAAGATCCTAGAGTGTGGCAAATAATTGTCCTGTGCTCAGCTTGAAGGAATACGCCGTTTGAGACCAAAATTAGCGAAATCAAAATTTTTTCGAAAAAAAAAAACAGAGGCTAAACATCAGTGATTTTTTCAATTTTCGAAAAAATTTTGATTTCGCTAATTTCGGTCTCAAACGACGTATTCCTTCAAGCTGATCACAAGACAATTATTTGCCATACTCTAGGATCCCTAATACCAGAAATATAGGCCTTAAATAGGGCTAGCCCTCGGTTGTCCCGAGGTTCCCTCAAAAATTGGTTTTTCGTGCTTTTCTCCTCCAAAAATAAATATTTTCGAAAAATAATCGCAGATTTGTATTTGTAATTAAATTCCCCGTCGAATGAGGTATAATTCGTCCGGCTCTGAGAGATATTTTTTTTAGGGCATAAAAAAACAGAGGCTAAACATCAGTGATTTTTTCAATTTTCGAAAAAATTTTGATTTCGCTAATTTCGGTCTCAAACGACGTATTCCTTCAAGCTGATCACAAGACAATTATTTGCCATACTCTAGGATCCCTAATACCAGAAATATAGGCCTTAAATAGGGCTAGCCCTCGGTTGTCCCGAGGTTCCCTCAAAAATTGGTTTTTCGTGCTTTTCTCCTCCAAAAATAAATATTTTCGAAAAATAATCGCAGATTTGTATTCGTAATTAAATTCCCCGTCGAATGAGGTATAACTCGTCCGGATCTGAGAGATATTTTTTTTAGGGCATAAAAAAACAGAGGCTAAACATCAGTGATTTTTTCAATTTTCGAAAAAATTTTGATTTCGCTAATTTCGGTCTCAAACGACGTATTCCTTCAAGCTGATCATAAGACAATTATTTGCCATACTCTAGGATCCCTAATACCAGAAATATAGGCCTTGAATAGGGCTAGCCCTCGGTTGTCCCGAGGTTCCCTCAAAAATTGGGTTTTCGTGCTTTTCTCCTCCAAAAATAAATATTTTCGAAAAACAATTACAGATTTGAATTCGTAATTAAATTCCCCGTCGAATGAGGTATAACTAGTCCGGATCTGAGAGATATTTTTTTTAGGGCATAAAAAAACAGAGGCTAAACATCAGTGATTTTTTCAATTTTCGAAAAAAATTTGATTTCGCTAATTTTGGTCTCAAACGACGTATTCCTTCAAGCTGATCACAGGACAATTATTTGCCACACTCTAGGATCCCTAATACCAGAAATATAGGCCTTAAATAGGGCTAGCCCTCGGTTGTCCCGAGGTTCCCTCAAAAATTGGTTTTTCGTGCTTTTCTCCTCCAAAAATAAATATTTTCGAAAAACAATTACAGATTTGAATTCGTAATTAAATTCCCCGTCGAATGAGGTATAATTCGTCCGGATCTGAGAGATATTTTTTTTAGTGCATAAAAAAACAGGCTAAACATCAGTGATTTTTTCAATTTTCGAAAAAATTTTGATTTCGCTAATTTCGGTCTCAAACGACGTATTCCTTCAAGCTGATCACAAGACAATTATTTGCCATACTCTAGGATCCCTAATACCAAAAATATAGGCCTTAAATAGGGCTAGCCCTCGGTTGTCCCGAGGTTCCCTCAAAAATTGGTTTTTCGTGCTTTTCTCCTCCAAAAATAAATATTTTCGAAAAATAATCGCAGATTTGTATTCGTAATTAAATTCCCCGTCGAATGAGGTATAATTCGTCCGGATCTGAGAGATATTTTTTTTAGGGCATAAAAAAACAGAGGCTAAACATCAGTGATTTTTTCAATTTTCGAAAAAATTTTGATTTCGCTAATTTTGGTCTCAAACGGCGTATTCCTTCAAGCTGAGCACAGGACAATTATTTGCCACACTCTAGGATCTTTAATACCAGAAATATAGGCCTTAAATAGGGCTAGCCCTCGGTTGTCCCGAGGTTCCCTCAAAAATTGGTTTTTCATGCTTTTCTCCTCCAAAAATAAATATTTTCGAAAAATAATCGCAGATTTGTATTCGTAATTAAATTCCCCGTCGAATGAGGTGTAATTCGTCCGGATCTGAGACATATTTTTTTTTAGGGCATAAAAAAACAGAGGCTAAACATCAGTGATTTTTCAATTTTCGAAAAAATTTTGATTTCGCTAATTTTGGTCTCAAACGACGTATTCCTTCAAGCTGATCACAGGACAATTATTTGCCACACTCTAGGATCCCTAATACCAGAAATATAGGCCTTAAATAGGGCTAGCCCTCGGTTGTCCCGAGGTTCCCTCAAAAATTGGTTTTTCGTGCTTTTCTCCTCCAAAAATAAATATTTTCGAAAAACAATTACAGATTTGAATTCGTAATTAAATTCCCCGTCGAATGAGGTGTAATTCGTCCGGATCTGAGCCATATTTTTTTTTAGGGCATAAAAAAACAGAGGCTAAACATCAGTGATTTTTTCAATTTTCGAAAAAATTTTGATTTCGCTAATTTCGGTCTCAAACGACGTATTCCTTCAAGCTGATCACAGGACAATTATTTGCCACACTCTAGGATCCCCAATACCAGAAATATAGGCCTTAAATAGGGCTAGCCCTCGGTTGTCCCGAGGTTCCCTCAAAAATTGGTTTTTCGTGCTTTTCTCCTCCAAAAATAAATATTTTCGAAAAACAATTACAGATTTGAATTCGTAATTAAATTCCCCGTCGAATGAGGTGTAATTCGTCCGGATCTGAGACATATTTTTTTTTAGGGCATAAAAAAACAGAGGCTAAACATCAGTGATTTTTTCAATTTTCGAAAAAATTTTGATTTCGCTAATTTCGGTCTCAAACGACGTATTCCTTCCAGCTGATCACAAGACAATTATTTTCCACACTCTAGGACCCCTAATACCAAAGATATAGGCCTTAAATAGGGCTAGCCCTCGGTTGTCCCGAGGTTCCCTCAAAAATTGGTTTTTCGTGATTTTCTCCTCCAAAAATAAATATTTTCGAAAAACAATTACAGATTTGAATTCGTAATTAAATTCCCCGTCGAATGAGGTGTAATTCGTCCGGATCTGAGACATATTTTTTTTTAGGGCATAAAAAAACAGAGGCTAAACATCAGTGATTTTTTCAATTTTCGAAAAAATTTTGATTTCGCTAATTTTGGTCTCAAACGACGTATTCCTTCAAGCTGATCACAGGACAATTATTTGCCACACTCTAGGATCCCCAATACCAGAAATATAGGCCTTAAATAGGGCTAGCCCTCGGTTGTCCCGAGGTTCCCTCAAAAATTGGTTTTTCGTGCTTTTCTCCTCCAAAAATAAATATTTTCGAAAAACAATTACAGATTTAGGTTCGTAATTAAATTCCCCGTCGAATGAGGTGTAATTCGTCCGGATCTGAGACATATTTTTTTTAGGGCATAAAAAAACAGAGGCTAAACATCAGTGATTTTTCAATTTTCGAAAAAATTTTGATTTCGCTAATTTTGGTCTCAAACGACGTATTCCTTCAAGCTGATCACAGGACAATTATTTGCCACACTCTAGGATCCCTAATACCAGAAATATAGGCCTTAAATAGGGCTAGCCCTCGGTTGTCCCGAGGTTCCCTCAAAAATTGGTTTTTCGTGCTTTTCTCCTCCAAAAATAAATATTTTCGAAAAACAATTACAGATTTGAATTCGTAATTAAATTCCCCGTCGAATGAGGTGTAATTCGTCCGGATCTGAGACATATTTTTTTTTAGGGCATAAAAAAACAGAGGCTAAACATCAGTGATTTTTTCAATTTTCGAAAAAATTTTGATTTCGCTAATTTCGGTCTCAAACGACGTATTCCTTCCAGCTGATCACAAGACAATTATTTTCCACACTCTAGGACCCCTAATACCAAAGATATAGGCCTTAAATAGGGCTAGCCCTCGGTTGTCCCGAGGTTCCCTCAAAAATTGGTTTTTCGTGATTTTCTCCTCCAAAAATAAATATTTTCGAAAAACAATTACAGATTTGAATTCGTAATTAAATTCCCCGTTGAATGAGGTGTAATTCGTCCGGATCTGAGACATATTTTTTTTTAGGGCATAAAAAAACAGAGGCTAAACATCAGTGATTTTTTCAATTTTCGAAAAAATTTTGATTTCGCTAATTTCGGTCTCAAACGACGTATTCCTTCAAGCTGATTACAAGACAATTATTTTCCACACTCTAGGTCCCCTAATACCAAAGATATAGGCCTTAAATAGGGCTAGCCCTCGGTTGTCTCGAGGTTCCCTCAAAAATTGGTTTTTCGTGCTTTTCTCCTCCAAAAATAAATATTTTCGAAAAACAATTACAGCTTTGAATTCGTAATTAAATTCCCCGTCGAATGAGGTGTAATTCGTCCGGATCTGAGACATATTTTTTTTTAGGGCATAAAAAAACAGAGGCTAAACATCAGTGATTTTTTCAATTTTCGAAAAAATTTTGATTTCGCTAATTTTGGTCTCAAACGACGTATTCCTTCAAGCTGATCATAGGACAATTATTTGCCACACTCTAGGACCCCTAATACCAAAGATATAGGCCTTAAATAGGGCTAGCCCTCGGTTGTCCTGAGGTTCCCTCAAAAATTGGTTTTTCGTGACTTTCTTTTTCCAAAAATGAATATTTCTTAAAAATGATAATTGAATTTTATTCGTAATTAAATTCCCCGTCGAATGAGGAAAAAGTAAAATAAAATGTTTATGTTTCATTCTTTTTCATTAATATTTTATTTACAATAAAAATATATATTAAATATAATATTTTATGATTTCAATTTAATTCTCAAAATATTGAAACCACAAATAGTTTTCTTTTTTTTTTGCTTTTTAGAAATTTCAAATAAATTCACAATATTTTCGAAATTTTCAAAATATTTAAATTCTTTTACATAAATTTTATTTAAAATAATAAAAAAAAAAAAAAATATAATATAAAATTGAATAAATTTCTACCGGAGAGAACTTTTCATATCCAATTTTGAATTTCTGTAATTTGTCGGATTTAATTTAAGTTCTAAGATCTGGACTGTTAGCACGTAAGTTGTTTCACATTTTTGATTTGAACAAATAGTAAGTCATTTCAACTTTAGCTTGAAATTTCATATATGACTGAAACAAATTACGTGCTAACAGGAGTGGGTACTCTCAAAACTTTAGTAACTATAATAATTAATTAGAAAGTGACCAGACATTCCTAAATTATATGTGGGAGGAGTTCCGGATTTCTACTACAGTGGTTCATTTGAAACCGATGTCTCCCGCAATGGGATTCTATTGATCAAGGATCTGTTCACTTTATTCATAATAAGTATAATAAGAATACATTATAAGACAGTCATTTTTCGATTGGCGTGGTTTCTTATTGCACGATTTCGCTATTAATATAAGTATTACTACAATTTTCATGATTTTCTTATGCAAATTTCATATTTCGCGGATCGTAAATCCAACACAAATCGAAGGATGACTGTAATTGGTGTCAAAACTCGGAAAAAACCAAGAGGAATCCATTTCATGTCGGAAACACATTAGAAAATGAATGGTTTTTCTTACACAGAATTTATGTATGTAAAAAAAAAAAATTATTTCATTTCAAAAATTTTATAATAATAAATAATTAAAAAAATATAATATAAAAAATATTATTTTATAAACAAGACTCTTTTTCTTCAGGTTCAATTCGGTAAATTCGTGTTGAAGAGAATACAAATCAAAAGAATTACATCTTTTCTGAGGGAAGACGACGACGACGGATAAGAGGTCTTGTTAGAGGCAAGTCAAATTTAATTAATATTCAAAAAAAAAAGGACAAAACACATAAAATTCTTAATAAAAAAATTAATTTTCTTTTAGGCATTCTGTTGGATAAGACTCTCCCATTTGGCAATTAATTGATGTGATGATGGCGCTTCTTCTGGATCTAAATCACATAATTGTGCTAATGAAATGGCTGGTTTTAAACTGCCGCCACCGCCACTACCATTATGTGATTTTCTATCGAAAACTGGACTTGGTGTAGCCCTAAAATTGAAGAAAACAAAAGCATACAAACAAATGTACTTAATTTCATAAAACTTTAATTATATATTAATCTTTTTACCGTGGCGAAAGACTAGAAGAATTATTAATACCATCACATAGTTCACTAATTGATTTTGATGATCGTAATTTTCCTGGTGGAAAACAATGTTCAACATCTGAATCATCATCGTCTGAATTGAATTCCCTACAAAAAAAAAGGAATTTAATTTAAAAAATCCTTAAAAAATCATATAAATTGATAATTGAATTTTATTTACCCATCTTCAATCGAATCCAATAAATCCGGTTGAGATTGCATAGCTTTCATTTTTCGTATACGTTTCAATTCGGTTTCACGTGTTTTAATATCTTTCAATTCTTTTTGGATTTTCTCTTCGACCGGCACATAACCACGTCGTATTGGTTTACCATCAGAATCACGTTCAATAATTGGTGGTGTTATTGTTGTTGAAAAATATATTGGACCATGATTATTATCAAGAATTCCCGATAAACTAGAATTGTTTTGTTGTTTTTCTTGTTGTTGATAATGCTGTTGTTGTTGTTGTTGATTATTTGCAGCATGTTGAGCTGCAATTTTACCACGTGTCGCTATAAATCTTTGCATTATACCTTTTTGTGATGAATTTATATTGAAACGTCTTCCGCCCGGTGTTATTGTTGTGGTAGTATTCATTGTTGATAATTGAAAAATTTGTGGTGTTGAAACAGCTCGTGTTAAAGATTTCTGTTGAAATGATGGCGGCGTTGAAGGAATCAAATTAAAACCATTTGAACGAATATATTTCTTTTCCGTATTATTATTTTTAGTATTATTATTTAATATTGTTGTAGAATTTGTTGAAGTTCCATTAACCGGGCTTGATGATGCCGAAAATCCAGAATCATCTGAATTTATTTCATCACATTTTTCATGATCATTTTCAACAATTTCACAACAATTACTAGCTTCATCTTTTTCTTCATCGTGATTAATTGTTTTCTTTCCGTCAATTGGTGATTTTTGATTTGGCTGTTGTTGTTGTTGCATCTTTTCACGTAATTCACGTTCACGACGTGCAACCTCATTGATTTCCTCTTGGATACGTTTCAAGGGATCATCTTTCTAATTTTGAAGAAGAAAAAAAGATTAAAACAATTAAATTAAATGATTTTTAAAAGTAAATTTTTGTGCGGAGGAGACACATTTGAAGACATCGCAATTATCTAAATCACTTAAAAATAATCATTGAAAAACTTTCTTATGGCATTTGTAGGCTTTTATTTGAATAAGTTTCTTAAGTTTTTTTTTTTCAATTACATTGAAATGAAAATGATAATACGTTTATGAGTTTCTGTGTGGGCTCTAAAATTGAAAGAATGTAACTCCTTCAGCACTTTTTTTTAAAAGAGCGCATCAACTAAGATTAAACACAAATCGGATCTTTGCTTATTGTAGAGATCCGATTTAATTGTTTTTAATACAAAATTTAAGTGTTTTCATAAATTTTACAAAATATATGTTAAAGGTTTTTAAGTCTGCTAAAATAAAACATGTATTTTACTTTTTATGCCCTATGGTAGGTGCTACCAGAAAAGTTATATCGATTAAGGCAAGTTCGTCTGTCCGTCCGTGTACAAAATAATTCAAAAACACATTATTATCGGCTATATGGCGATATTATGTTTGATATAAAAGTATGTTGTTAATTTTGAAGTCAAAGAAAAAATATCGGGACCTTATCCATATCTGTAGAGAACGCTCTTCCTAAGATCTATCAAATTTTAAGATCTAAATATCAAGTTTCATGGTTTTGGATTGGAAATACATGGGACTTTGCGATCTAGAGTCTAATTATCTAATTCTAATAGCGACAACTGGTTGATTTCAAAGGTTTTTCTTTTAGTGCAATAAACATTTTCTTTCTTAATTAAAAATCTTCTGTAGAAATTGCCAACCTTTTTTTTTGGTAAATAAAAAAATATTAAATAATTGTTTTTTTTTTAGTTAATTTCTTAATTAAAATTCAAATCATGAAAATTGCATTTAGAAAGTTTAATTGATTTTCTTTTTCCACTTTTTAAAACTTATATAATTTTCTTAATATTTATTTTAAATTTACCGCCAAGAAAAACAAAAAAAAAAACTTAAAGAGATATGTAACTGCTTTTTATTAGTTAAAAATTTAGATAAAATTTAAACTCGATGCATGTCTGACATGAATATTAAATAAGTAATGAAGTTACTGGATCTGAATAAAAATATGTTTGACATGATCAACACAAGCACGATAAATCAAAAAAGACATAATTGAATGGATGATGGACACATTTTGAGAGTCAAGGAGTCCTACTAACATAGTAAGTTGTTTGATAATAGTGTAGATCACCTTGATGTTATTATTAAACATAGTGGTGTCTCGGAAAATAATGAACTATATCCTAAAATATATTGTAGTTCATCTTTAGAGAAGTTTGACTCCTTCTGGATTGTTAGTTTTTCTAGTTACTAGGTGATTAGATGATAACAAATTAATACATATTAAATAATAATTTCCATACTTTCTTTTAAACCTTTCTATACTTTGTAGTTATACATGTATTTTAATAAGCTACCAAATTTTAATCTTAATTTTCGAAAAGGTGATTCCACTGAACAAGATACAAGATTTTTTTTTGGAAGAATCCATGATTAAAAAATCCTTTTTTATATTAATCTAACGTACTACTTTATTATTCCCAGTGTCTGGACTTGATCTCTCTTTGTGGGCGCCAAAGAAATATATCTTGGCATTTAGTCTTTGTTCAAAAAACGTGTGTAAATATAAGTATTCTTATATCAACCAATACTTATAACAAGATATCTTTTTTACAGATTGAAAATTTGTGCCACATGAGCATACAAGTTGGGCACTCTAATTGTCTGTCTTTTTTACTGTCTAACTTTTATGAGAAAATCAGGTTTTAAAGGAAAATTCAAGAAAATTCGTTCGTTGGTCTGTCAACTTATTTAAGGTTAATATTGTAAGAGACTCCAGTATACCATAATTAATTAGTAGTTTCTAATGATCATACAACAATTTAGAAATAATCAATCCTAAAAATTTTGTTGTAAATCGTGATATTCATGTGTTTATAATGGAAATACCTTCTATCCCTCAATTTACATTTAAGATAGGTTCCTTAGAAAACCGTTTAAATTAAAAACGTTCAATTCAAGTGCCGTGTAAATCGAGTGTTAGATGTACTCGATTTTTATATCCAGAAGCGTAGTACCCCAAAAGTTAGTATGATATATGGGTCAGCCGGATTTTCATGATGTGTAAAAATGCAAGTTTCTTATTTTGTCCGATCAATTAGTGGTAAACTGGCACAAATAAATAAGTAAATGATGACAGTCCCCAGTCCTCCTCTGCATATGTACGTATGTATATTAAAATAGCGGGAATTTATTCTAATTCACATCGTGTGTGAATAGAATTAAATTCATCCAAGTGAAAAAATCCGCATATATATTTTATTTTTGGTTACAATTTACCTTCACATTCCATATCGAAAAATTAAAACGATCATCATGATCAGTGAACTCGCAGAAAAAAAAAAAGAAAATTATTTAATATAATAAATTTTATTATTTCATCAATTGTTTTATTTATAAAGACGAAAGTGGTTTTATATATATATAGGAAGCGTTTTATGTAATGAGAACTGAGTGAAGGCTTAAGGAAGTATCATCACTCAAAGTTGTTTGATCTTCACTGTAAAAATTACAAGGATTTTTATGATAATTGATGATGATCACCAGATTAAGAGTTCTTACATATATAATAACTATTGGAGAGAATGTATCAGAAAATTTATAGAATTAAAATATACTATATAAAAACTTTGTAAAGGAGCAACTACCTCAATCAAATGATCACATATTTTAGGTCCGCAGGTCCATCAGTATATAATCAAGTCGTCAGTTTTATTAGAGTTTCGAAATACTTGCGATCATTTGGTAAACAACGTCCAAAAAAACATGATTATATTACTTTTTTTTTGGTGATCATTATTCATGATCAGTACAAATTCAACTACAACGAAAATAAAACTAAATGGATTTTAGTGCACTTTTAAAATTCCACTTCACGTAATTTTGAATGGAATTTATTTCAAAACAAAAACATTAAAACGATCTAACAAAATTTTATTCATGCGTCAAACACGCATGTTAAAAGTATTAAAATGATACAAAAAAAAAGTGATCTTCACGTAAAACATTACGTAATTATTTGAAATTTACATGATTTTGTTTTTTTTTTCTTTCAACAATGCTGGATCTTTTTGTTTTCATGTTTAATTTATGAGTGCAGCATTTTATATGTAACCGTTGAGTTGAGCATAAAAGATCGTATTTATTCTTCTTTTGAGGAGTCGGACGTGATCGGAATAATCAAGATCAAAAAAGTTAAGTTTTAAAAATTGCAGTTCCAATTTTTACAAAATTCTTTTTTCATTTATAACATCTATAGACTACATTAAATTATTTTAAATACTGTCTGTGTGCCTGTCTGTTTGTGTGGTTACGTTTGAAGAAAATTATGATCATGTTCATGATGAAGCGAATAATTTCATTCCTACATATAGAAGTTTCAATAAGGGCTTTGTGAACTATAGCTTACTTCGGTTGAAATATAGTATGTACACCCTGATCTAGATTCGATCTATATAAAGTCGACACAAATCGTAATAATCCTTCTTTACATACACACTGTTTCTCTAGGACTTCTTTTTTAAATTGAGAAATTTGTGACTCATATGTTAATAATAATTTTTTGTTGTGAATTAGAATTGATTCGACTCTCGACTTCTCTTCTATAGGCAAAGACTTTCGTCGATCAGATCAATCGTGTCGAGAAACCAAATACAAGCCTTGAATCGATGTCCATTGATGTTGATCGAACTGGTTTTAACAATGTAACTTTAAAAGGAAGAATTATACCAAATATTACAAATTGAGGCCTTTTTTCTCGTGTTACGTAATTATTTTTCTTTTTTTTTAAAATCAAAACTTGATTAATTTTGTTTATTTTCTTAATTTTATTCATTTTTAAAACTGGTTCAGTTTTAAAGAAGCATTTTTTATGTGGCATTGTTCCATCAGTTTGGAACTCTTAAAATTTAGATCAAGGTTTTTTTTTTAATTTTTTTTTTCTTATATAAAACTTCCAAGATTTTTGTACAGTTTTCTTTTTTAATTTTGAAAGCTTTTCTTTTTTGTTGATTCAATAAATTTTCCCTATTCTAAAAGGAAACTTTAGAAAATTATAAAATTACTTTAAAAAATTAAAATCATTTTAATTACGTTAAAAGAAAAATGATTTTATTTTACATAACTCCACAAATGAAATTCGATCATAATACTTTTTTCATGATTTCATTCAGATTATGTTGGCGGATTTTAAATTTTTCTGCAAACATAACTAATTTAATTACTAGAAGGATTTCTAATAAAAATAATTATATTTATGACTTTCTTATAGCTATACTATTTTGAAGGCGATGCAACCTGAAAACTTCCTAAACTTTGGTATACACTTAGTACACATGTATGCTAGTAACTGGGCCTGATTGTTGCTTGGACTCGGGAGTAAAACCTTTAAAACCATTGTGGGCATAGTAACAGGACATTGCTGTTGGAACAAACACATGCGAAGAATAAAGATGGCTGAAACTTCAATGTGCGGAAGAAACTTATTTAGTAAAATACTTTCTGTGTAAATGTTCGGTCATTTCCAAAACGAAGACACCTGCTAGACTAGATACAAGTATATGTACTCTAAAAAATTAGGGGTTAGTATCCTTCATCAGAAATACTAACCGGTATACTAACATATCCTCTCAAACCTGTTTCGTCTGCAAATTGTGCAAAACTTTGTATAATATGATTTTCTCTAAGAAAGTTAAATTTGAAATAATGTGCGTATAAGAAAGTTTCCATATCATATATGAATATTTTTTTTACATTATTAAATTCCATAACACAGCAAAAAAATTTTTTTTTTTCGTGGTAAATTTTTGCTGAATTTTGGAAAAAAAAGTAATTGCTATAATTTGCAATAAAATTAAATAAAAAAAAAAAGAAAAAAAATGTTGATTTTGATGAAATTTAATTCAAATTATTCAGCATTTCCGTGATTTGGATTGATTTTGTAGAAAAGCTTATACGTAAATTTAGTTAAAATTAGCACGATCCGGTCGTTGCCATTTGAGGAAAGGATTATCTAGCATATTGACTAATAATAAACTCATAAAAGATTTACTTAAAGAATTACATGATCATTTTCTTGATCTTTATTTTTCTTATACGATAACTTTTTAAGAAACCAAAGAAATTAAACAAAATTTTTGATTTTATTCATTTTTAGTGATTATTTTCACTTTAAACTAAGATTAAAGCGTTAAGCGCTCTTTGCCTGAATTTGATCAAAATATAAACATGACATATCTGGTCAATGTTGTAAAAAAGAGATTACATTTCAAGTCTGGTTTTTACATGAATCTTAAAAAAAAGAAAAAGGTTTAATTTTTAAAAGAAATATATAAATTAGATTGTTGTTATTGAAACAAGACTTATGCCAGGAGTACACGAAAAGAAATATGTTACATATTTGAGACTACGAATATTACGTGCTTACGAACTTCATACACGACTTGTGGTGTTGTGAAGAAAAATTGGAGATATCTCCTACGAAGCTAGTATATATGGCAACATATTAAGTTTATATTGAAACTAAACATGCCTATCAATTTTCTATCTACCCTATAATCTTTACATTGAAGCAACATACTGTGGAAACTAAAAATTAAAAGTTCTAGCACTTTTAAAATTACAATGTGAAAATCGTAACCAAATTTTAGATATGACTTTCAATACATTAAGTTGCCAAAACCATGAAACTTTGGTATTTTGACGTGAATGAAAAAATCTCTCGTCCATTTTAAAATTTTTCACGTCACGTATTAGAAGCCTTGTTTCTATGATTTTTGACTGTTTCAAAAAAATATCAAAGGGGGCACTGATGACGTATCTATGCACAGAAAAAAAAACCATAAAATTTAGTTCTCTAGAAATATAGATCGATTTTCAAAATTTGATTTTTCTTCAGTGTAGTTTCAGGGCAGCCTAAACATTATTATAATAATAAACAACAAAGTGTTGTTCACCCATTTTTTGGTCGAATGGTCTTTGAGGTAAATCTGGAAAGCTTAAGACTCAACACCATCTTCTTCTTCTTTTATTCTCTATTTTTTTTTTTTTTATAAACAAATAAAAGAGTGAAATCGATCTTCTTCTATTCCCAGTGGAAAAAAAGTACTAATAAAAAACCAAAACATTAAAAAGTATTATCTTCGAGCTGCGCTCTTTTAACTAAAAAGCTTAACTAAATAATGTTTTTTTTAATTTTTAAAATAACGATAAAGAAAAATAAAATAATAAGAATTTGGTTTGTTGATGGTGTTAGAGATTAGTAAATAGAATAAATGCGGTTAAATGGAGTTTTGTCGTCTATGTTTTTAAACGGTTTTTAAAAACGCGAGACATAAAATACGAAAAAAAAACTTATTCATTTTCATTGAAGCACATAAGAATTTTATTAAAATAAGAATTTTACTAACGGTGTAATGATCAGCTGTTTAAGATGTATTTACCATAAGAAAATGAAAAAGTTAAATTTGAAGAAAAAATTAATGAAAATTTTACTGTTTTTCATGCGTGATTTGTTGTTGCAATTTGTTTTAAAATTAATTAAACAAATTCTTAAAATAGCTAAACCTATTTTGGTGAGCAAATAATCTATTTAAAACGCTGAAGGGCTGGCTCAACAGGAAAATCTTAAAATCGCCCACTAAGAGCAGTCAGTGCAGCATACTTCCTTCACATCTACTTGATCTACTTGAAGTCCGATTTCCATCCAAAAATCGTATATATAAACCCGAATCAACTTGAATTTGATCGAATTTTCTGATCGACTTGAAATTTGCATGTAAACCCAGATCGACTTGAAAATTTAAATTGGAATATGTGAACAGAGGCGAAAGCTAATCTAGAAAATAGGAATTTCTTTGCAGCGTCTGTCAAATTGAAGCTGATTTGAAATCAATTGCAAGTTAATCTTTTAATCTGGTAAATTTAATAAAAAAAAAGACGAATTGAGTTTCAATTCGCGTGTAAACAAAGTAACAGTCATGAATACATAACTACAATCTTGGCAAATGGTCGAAAGCTTTCTATCGCATCTGTTGGGATACTAGCTAGAATAGTCCAGATATTCAATCATCAAAAAGGAAGAATTACTGAATATATATGTATATTAGTACAGATTATTTTCCTCTTAACTAACCAAATTATATGGTAATAGGAAGACACTGAAATAACGAATCTTCTATTATCGCTATCAATTCTGGAGACATATACCTTGCGGATTTATATATAATCATTTATCATCGTCAATTATTTTTAAAATCCTTCAAATTTTTGATATTGACAGACATCTATTATTATCAGATTAGTTAATGGCTACACCCGGTCTGACAAAAAATGCTAGATATATGATATATTGGTGAATTATTCGAAATAAAAGAAGATTACGGATGCGAAATAAAACTATATATATACAGTAATTATAGAGAGTTCCAAATTAGAGACCTTCTTTAATTTAAAAGAAAGAAAGAAGAAAAAAACTGCTCACTTGGTGGTATTCCTATATATTTTTTGTTTTTTCTTCTAAAATATCACATATCACAATTATTCCACATTATTATGAATAAATTCTGTTGTTTAATGTGGTTAACCAGGTCATGAAGTTAACACTTGAAGACTGAATCATTTTTAATGTTTTATGAATTATGAATAAAAAAAAAAGAAGAAGAAAATCTAAGAATCAACATCAAACCGGAGATATGGATAGTAATCATTCCCATTTCCAATTTCTATTCATGTATAAGAAACGAATTTTTAATATATTAAATATAAATAAAGGTGAGTTAAATACCGGTTTAAATTTTATTTGATTGAAAGGTCTTCTCTTTGCCAAGTTTATTTGTCCCATCTTTTTCTTTGGAAACTATTCTATAACAGTCTTTCTTTTTTAAATACAGATAGTAATTACAGTGATTTGCATTTTTGGGTGTCATATGGAAATAAAGTTTTCTTCCAATAAATCCTGTCAAAAATTAGACTTTAGAAATATGTCTCTAAACATTTCTAGTGTAAAAAAACGCATAAACTTTGTCATATATCGTTTTACTGAATGTGTTCCTTATGAGTTCACGAGTAACAATTTATACGAAGATTTAAACAGATCAGTCGGCACCTGAAGATAAAAAATATTCTAGTAGCTTAAGGATAAGACAAATTTGAAAAAAGATGAGCTTTATTGTAAATATATAGTATGCCGCCTAAAATAAAGTTCAGATCTTACGTCCAGTTCAAAAATTATGTTTTGAAAATTTTTTTTTTGTATAGGACTTCACACCATAGAAGTGTAGAATTTTGATTTGTCTCGATGGAGACGGATTATCTCCATTTTATTTCGTCTATTGCCAAATTCATAGAAAATAAAAATTTCGTAAGATTTTCAAATATACCCAGAAATACATTAGTAGATTACTGAAGTCTTTTCCAAAACAAAACTATCTGGTTAAAAATCAATGATGATAATTATAAATTTTGAAGGTAATTGTTATTTGATTCCGTAATACCAGAGTACATAATGGAATTGAAGGACGATGAAGAACTAGAAATTAACGTAAAATACTTGAATCCTGGAAATTGTTGAGAATGGATACAAACTTATGAAATTAGCATTGTTTATTTAAATAATTCAAAAGTCTACTTTTTTAATGTGAGCCATGCCATCATGACCCTGTGTCTCAACCAAAATCGGGAATATGGAGTTTAAAAAAACGTTCGAAATTCTAAAAAAAAGATACAAAAAGTTTCGTTTGAAAATTCACTGGCATTCTACTTTCATTTTCTATTTTATGAAACAACTTATGATTTTCTAAATTCAACCAAACCAAAATATACATAGAGAAGCTCAAACAAAAATTGAAACTTTTTTAAAATTTAAATTTTACAACCAAAAGAAATGTAATGAACAGTTTTCGTTTTACGCTAGAAAAGCTCGATGATATATAATTAACCCATATATTTCGTGGTATTCTTCACAATTGGTAACTACATCTTTTTTCTTTGTGTCTATTATGCCTAAAAGTAAAAAAAAACAACAAAAATTACTCTAATGGTGGATTTTTTGTTTCGATGTTATATTTGCAATTATTTTATATTACATTCTCTTCCATTATTTACAAAATGAAATTGAGCTTAAACTTCCAGAAAAAAAAAACCAATGAAAGAAGCTACAACAAGATGATGATGATGATGATCTCTTCCATCCGAAGAGGAAAAAAAAATCAAACATAACCAACGAAATATTTCAAAAATCCATCAACAAGATTTTGGGTATTTTTGTTTGCTTCTTTGGAAGAGATTATAACAGTTATTTTTCGGAAAACGCGATAAGATTTCACGCGCGAATTCTTTAGAAAAATAGAAAAGATTTGTTTGGAAAACATTGAAGATGGGCTTTTTATTGTCGGTTTTTTATTGGACCAAATTAAGAAATATTTTGATGAGAGGAAGAGAATGGAGTTTTTTTTTTTTTTTTACAAGAAAAAGAAGAATTGAAGCTCATCTAAAAAGAATTTGAAGAATTAATCAAAAAATTATGATTTTGTTGACCCAAATTTTTTTATATGAAATGAAAAATTTTGGATAATTTTTTTTTTTTTGAGAATTAGTTGCACTCAAAAAGGAAAGGAATTTAGAACAATTTCAGTTTTTAATTTGAAGAAGCAATGTTGCAACCTTTAGTAAGACTTTAAACATAGCAACACCGGACTTCGATACACAAAATTCATCAAGCTCTTGAAACCCAAATTATGCATTATTCTTCTATAACTCAACTTCATTATTTCCCAATTTTTTAAAGAATTAGAAGTGTTACTATACTCTTAACACTTTTTATCTGTCTCACAGAATATTTCTTTATAATGATTGACCTACACAGAAGCTCTCGACAGCTTTTCTGTAATTCTTATTTAGTTCGTAGATATATTCATCACTGGCTAAACGTTCTTCCACATCTCAAAATTCTACAAATTCATTGAAAGATTTCATAATTTCCCTTGAGTATAGCCTAATCTGGTTATATACCAAAATTCAGGAACTTATAGTATACTTTATCCGTGGTTTTATATTACAACATTCGTTGGAATAATATACACTTGTCGAAAAAAGAGTTTAAATTATATTAATCAATTAATTTATCCGCTAGAAAAAGGTTTACGGAAGCTTTAAAAGAAGCCTCTAAATTTAAAACCAATTAAAAAAAAAAAAACTTTAAGAAAAGCCTTCATTTTTAAGTTAAAAGGTTTTTTCGCTTATTTCTTTTTTTTAAAACAAATCTTAAGATTAATGTTTTCTAAGAAAAATATGTTTCCATAAAACTAGTTTGTTTTTTTTTTTTGCTTTACGTAATAAAATCATAAAAAATGAGCTACATTAAAATTAAATAGCCTATAATTTAGTTTCTTTTAAAAATGCAAAAAAGTAAAACAATCTTCATCTTCAATAAAACGTTGCCCTCGAAAAATAAAAAGAAAAAATTGTTTTAAATAATATACAAAACCAAGCAAAACTTACTGTGAGAACTTATATACCTATTAAAATTTTTTTTTTTATAAAATATATGTCTGTACACTTTGAACGCCAAGACCGACGGACAGACATTTGTTAAAAGGTCTTTTCAAATCGAATTAAAACATCTGAAAACAGATTAAAAAATTGCATGGCAACAAATAATTGCAAAGTATGCAAAATAAATCAGAACAATTTAAATTTTTCTTTTACAAAAATTAAAAAAATATGTTTGAAGTTCATTAATTTTCAACAAAATTTTCTATTTCATCGCAAAAATTTTCTCATATAAATATTTTAACAACAAAAATTATGCTCTGGGAATTTTCTTGTGATTTTTATAAAAACATAAAAATTTCAAATCTTTTTTTAATTATAATTAATTAGATTTTACTTTAAATATTTCCTTTTTTTGTTAGCTTAAAAAAGAAAGAAAAAAAAAAGAGAAAATTAGTAATTTTTTAAAAAGTGAATCATGAAACATATTCAATTGTTTTAATTAGGCGCGAGCAGGCGTAAGATTTCAATTGAATTTTCTTGTTGACGAATTAATTTAATTTTTGCATATTTTTTTTTTCTTTTTCCAAAGAATTAATTCATCTAATTATATATGTTGAAATTTCTTTTTAATTAATATTAATTTCATTATATTTTTTCTGTACAAAATTTCATTACTTTAAATTTAATGTAAAACAAGGTCAGTTGATTCCCAAAGTGGTCTATATCGGGAACCTCTGAACTAGGTGAAGAAGAAAATTAGTGTGTGCTCAATGATCGATTATTTTATAAGCTAAGACACGAACCAAATTTATTGATTTTAGATTACAAAAATAGTTCATATAGTACAACTAATTGGATACTTAGTGACTTGTGTATTTAGAGTTAAGAATAAGGAACATCGAATAGAAGAATTTGGACACAATCTATTAGGATGTTGTACATTAAATGTCC
Source organism: Xylophagus ater (assembly GCA_963422695.1). Classification (NCBI taxonomy): domain Eukaryota; kingdom Metazoa; phylum Arthropoda; class Insecta; order Diptera; family Xylophagidae; genus Xylophagus; species Xylophagus ater. The sequence goes on from OY730483.1 coordinate 7,939,465, forward strand.
TCCAAGCGTCGATCAAAATGAATGGTTCATATTAAAAGTATACATTTAGAAAGAAAACTCGCAGACAACGATATTGTAGGAACTTTCTCAGATATTAGAAGTTAAGTGTTTAGGTAATAGCAAAAAAGATATTACAACTTTGTTAGCAATAGCATAGAGTATACTAAATAAAATAATTACAAGATAAAAAGAACTTTTTATATACGACGTTTTTAAATTTTCAATTTTGCTTAAAGACGGCTAAAAGTATTAAAAGAATGCATTGTCATCGTGTTCTGAGTTATTCTAAAAGTTTCAAATGTCTAGCTAGTCGAGAAGTTAGTTAAAAATCGATTTGTACTGGACAAAAGTTCTCAATGGGTATTAATTTTTGTTCATAGATCTGGTCTGCAAAACAAAGCTCCTTGTTAATAGTATTTATAAAAAAGACTGTAAATAGATGCACTTTTATACCACACTGAGTTTTTTTAAACAAATGCTATTAGTGCATGACATGTTTTGCAGGCTGCAAATGTGACCAAATCAGAACTAAGGTTGAGAACTCTATTTATTGTAGGTATGCTTTTTGGTGGTAATAGCAACCAAGAAAAAGTTGAGAAATTCGATAACCGATGAGATCGTTGGGAAATTAAAATGAATGCAAAATTTTTATTTTTCAAACATTTATTTAGCTAGACAGAGCAACGATTTATAATCGGAGCTTCTATAAAATAGTTCTATAGAAAGTAAGATTTAAAAAAACACAGGCTAGAAGACATCAGTAGGCCGTGGAAGATTTATGATCGGTGATAATGAGAATATAAAATGTTGTCTCATATATTACAATATAGTACGAGTATGCCGGAAAACACAACGACTTTGTAAACATTTTAAAAATGATTTAAATCGTAAGTAATTTAAGTTCATTTAGACAACAACGTTTATTGAAAGCAATTTGTTAATACAAAAAAAAAAAGTGAAAGATCTTGTGCCTTATTTTTTGGCAGTTTCATTGTTTTAACAAAAACAATGCTTTAAATATTATTTTATATTAATAATATATAATATTTGTCGTTTTTATTTCTTTTTGGTAACAAAATTTATGAATTATGAAATCCATGATAATCAAAAAAATATGCAAAAATTACATAAATTAAAAGAAAAAATCAAATAAATTATTGGTGCAAATCGGAAAATCAATTTTCTATAATTTCTTTTGAATAAATATTAAATTTTGTTAAATCTCATAAGAAATTTTATTGAATTTAAATATGTTCAAAATTTTCAGGGTTCCTAAATTATCTTTCCATTATACTAAAAAAAAAATATGAACTAATATATAATAATAATAGACAATTGGAAAAGTGTTATTAGACTAGTTTACAAGCCTGAAGAAATCATTCTTCAAATAGAGAAACAATTGAAGTAAATTCTATGAATGAGATTTTAAAGTGATTTTCTTTTTATATGGCAATAATTTGTCTTTGAAATAGCATTTTTCAAAAGATTAGTCACTTTCGAAATAATCGTCCCACATTCGATTTTCTTTGAATCCAGAAAAAAAATATATACATATACTTAAGGACTGGATAATTTATAACCGGTAACATTTTTACCTTTTTTTAACATAAATTCAACCAGCTGGCAAATTATATATTTTCGCTAAAAGAAAAAAAACAAAAAATATATCCAAACCAGACATGAACATGAACCGAGCGGTTCACCACCAAAGGGCCTGTCAGTTAAAAAAGAAATTCTTAAAGAAAACTACGAAATCGAAATACATAAACCCGGAACAAATAGTTCAAATGTCAGTTGCGATATAAAATATGCAGTTTTAACTGACAAAACCTGGACTAGAGTTGAAATGAAGTAGGCGTTTTAGATAGTAGATATGTACTCTAAGAACTGAATACCCTTCCTAAAGGTGTTTCTCAGGTTCAATATTGGTTTCATTTAGCAAACATATAAAAATACAATAAAATGCATATAAAAAAGCATATGGCTACGATCTGATCTGATAAAAATGAAAAGTCTTAAAAAGAAAAAAAAAACCTGGCCAATGGTATAATATCGAAATGCAATGTTTTCGAAGGAATTTGAATTTGAAAAAAACTAAAAAAAAAAAATGTTCAGACCAGAGACCGGTTTAGTTAAAATGCATGCGTCAATAACTTAATTTAAACAGACTCTCTACGCTTATACGTGTTAATTTTTACATAAATTATAATAATTTTAAGATAAAACAAGATAAAAAATTAACGGAAATACATTTTTCTTTAATTATTCCAAATTTTTAATGTTTTACGAGTTCAAAAATATGGATCGGGAGCGCCATTATGTATATCTAGATAAAGTGATCGTGGAAATTTACTTTAAAATTACAATAATGAACAGAATTTTTTCATTTATCCTTAAAATTTAAATACGGAAGAAAATACACAGTTTTACAATTAATTGATCATGATCTTATACTAGTAGTGATCGTGTGCATGTAATTTTCCAAATTTATATTTATCAGTTAAGAAATTGCCGTTTTAAGATTGTTTTAAATTGATTTTCTTTTAAACTAATAACTCGAAATACATAAAATAAGTTGTTTGTGATCTTTCTGATCGTTATGATTATTTTAAAGAAGAGCTCTTTCATTCAAGTAGTTTATGAAAATTGAAACTTTAACATAAGTAAATCTCTTAAAATAAAGAATTAAAGTAAAACACAAATAGCTTCGTTCTTTTTTAAAATAAAGAAGATCGGGTACAAACACGATCATCACGAATTTATCGGAATTAGCATGAGAATTGAATTGAAAACGCGAAACTTTTAAATTTGATATCGTTCAAAGAATTTCATATTATTATACAGTACAAATCATAATTGGTCATATGGGAAACAATTTAATTCTAACTCATAATGAAAAGAATCATTTCATCATGGTTCTAGATTAATAAATTTCAATTAATTTAATATCAATGTTTTATAGTTAATAAAAACTTTTTTTCTTATGGCGCTACAGCCCGCTTTAGTTAGACCTTGACCACCTCACTAATAAATACTAGGACTATTAATTATGCCCTATGTTAGGTACTACTAGAAGGTATATTAGTTTTATCACTACACATCGAAATAATCATCATACAAAGGTTTCAAAAGTGTACGGTTGTGTATAGAATCAACAATTATATCGATTCAGGCATGTTCATCCGTCTGCATTATGAAACATTAAATTGGCACTTAGATTTTGGTTACAAGAAAAGATTCATATTTTGGAAAAGCTGCTCAAGTGTAATGATCAAAATTATTATATTAAATAGTCTAAGTAGTTCAAAAAAATCCATTATGGCATAATTTTAAATCCGTATGACCATTTTAAGCGCAGACTGTATTGATTTAACTTATGAAAAATTTGTGTCTTTTTCCGTAATCCTTTTTTTAAATAACTTTTATCGACTCACTAAACTTTGACTAAAAATGTGTGTATTTTAAAGTAACTAAATAGAAAATATTCTAGTGAGTAATTTCAAAAACTTTCTTAACTATCGATTTTGCAGTAGTGGTAAAGCGTGGGACTCACAACCAAGTGCTCATGGGTTCCTCAATCCTCGGTGTGGCTGGAAAAAGTTTTTTTTTTTTTTTGGAAAAAAAAGAATTTCTGAGTTTTTGGAAAATTGTCGGTAGAGTGCGAAATTTTGCAAAAAATTCTAATTTTTTTGAAAAAAAAAAAAACAAAATGAAATCACGAGGAATCGAACCAGAGACCCCTGGATAGCTAACTCCTCGCTTTACCACACAGCCATCAACCTTCTTACAAATGATGTAACTACAAAGTATTTATAAACTAAAAGGGATCCAAAAAACTTTTAAAATAATAAACTTTATCATCAAACTTTGTGGAAGCCAAAACAATAAATATGCAACTCATGCCCAAACTTTTATTAAGCTACTTGAAAAGCTGTAACTTTTATATTACTGAGAAAGAAAAATAATTTTGTTTAGTTTTTAGTGCATTTTATTGGTAAAAGTTTAAAAGTTTTTTTGATCCAGTTGATTTTTCGTTTAAAATTTTCAAAAGATTTTACACAAATGCCTTGAACTTTTGTTTTATTTTGTTGGATTAAATTTATTTGAATAAATTTTAACAAATTTTTTGATTATAATTAAGAAAAACATAAAATATGTGTTTTTTTTTGTTTGTTTATTATTTTGAAATTTATTTGGAGCTATATTTAACACTTTAGTGAAAAATTTTAACGTTTTTTATTCAATCTAATGAAAAACTGAATTCGAATTGATTTATGATATTTTCCTTAGTTTTTATGAGTTTTTTCCTTTAATAAAACTTATCATAAATTTTTTGAGTTTATTAAAAATTAAATAAAAAAAAAACACTTAAAAGATTAGAAAAATTATGAAATCACATTTTTTATGGTACTTTTTTCATTTTGTCTTTTTACAATAAAATAAGTAATTTTATGAAAGAATTTCATTCTTTTTCAATATATAAATATATACAATTCAAATTATGAATTATTTTTTAAAATATACATACTAAAATAATAAATAATTAATCAAGTTTTTTTGTTAAAGCCATTTTTAATTCGTCCGTTGCCTTCTGTAAAAATTTAGTTTTTTCATCAAATTGGTCGTTGTCATTTTTTTCATCGTGGGAATGTTCATGTTCATGTCCATGTCCATGCGAATGCGTGTGTTCATGCCCAGTTGAAAATTGTAATCCAAACATAACAAAGAAACCAATTACGAATGCCAAATATGCTATTAATCCGGATCGATCTTTAGATAGGATTTCAAAGAACACTACATACAATAGTGTACCAGTTGCTAGACCTTGTAATATAGCTGATGGTATTGCTGATGCTGTACTATTTTGATTGCTAACAGCAATCCCAATTCCAATTCCGATTGGACTGACAATTGCAAATGTTACAACATAACATAGTGCCAACCATAAACGTGTTCTACTCACGATCAGTTCGACACCAACACAAAATGCTAGAACTAATTTATGAGCTGACACAGCACCGAACATATACCAAACATTAGCCGTTGATGATTCTAAGCCGACAGCTAAACCTTCAAAGAGTTCATGCAATGATAATGCCAAAACAACTAATAAACCACGCAAAGATGAAACGATCATATCCTCATCGATATCATTATTATTTTGTTGGATTGGAAAATGACTGTGTCCAAGCTGATCGCAGCCATTCGAATTAGGATGTTGATGAGGTTGTTGATGATCATTATGATTATGTACACCATTATTATGTTTCTTAGATACATGCTGATCTTCATTATATTCTTTGGGAGATTTATGTTTTTGTTTTTGATTTTCAATATCATTTGATATTACATCACTTATTGTAAATCCGGTGTCTGTAGAAGATGTTAAATTATTTATGTTCTCATTTGTATCATCATCTGATTTCCGTTTATTACTGCCTTTTATAATGAAACTATCACGTATACTAATACCACGTTCGAATGCATCTTCTGCTTGACTTGAGCTCTTTTTTTGATGATGATGTAAATATTTATGAATTAATTCTTCAACTAAAAACATAGCAAAAAATCCGATACACATTAAAAATTCAGCTAAGTGAAAAGGTATTGCTGGTAAAGCATGTTCAGATTGTAACATTTCAATACTTTCAATAACTTCTGGTAACAAATGTAAAAATGTTGTACACAATAGTACACCACCACCAAAATATAATAAACATTTGACGACAGTTGCTTGGCGAGCATTTGAACCATTTTCAGTCCATTTAAACCATTTATTTAATAAGAATGGTATCGAACCACATATTGTTGATGCTGTAAATAATACAACCATTGCAGTTGCCTTGGCAACTGTTAAACCTGTGGTGCCAGTATCATCTTCCTCGTGATGATCATCATCATCATTATCAGCAGTATGTCGAAAATATTTTTGATGTTCATTTAATGTGTTAGCTAAAATCTCACTTAAATCAGCTTGATTCATTTTCGTAATATGTACTTTTTACTTAGTTATTTTCTTATGCAACCACAAATATTTTTACACAAATTTCTTTTGCTTGTTTTTATGATTTGAATAAATCTTCTCCCGAAAAAATATATTTAATATCTGGTGTTTTTTTTTCACAAAGAATCTCGCTAAATTTAAGAAAAAAAAAAGACTTAAAACAATTTAAAGAAACTCTTTAACACTCGGTAACACTTTTCGTTTTGTTTGAACGAGGAAAAAAAATCACCGAGTATTTAAAACATATTTTTTATTTTGAGAGTATTTTTTAAAGAAAAGTTAAATAACAAAAATATATACAAGAAAAAAGAACTCCGCCTTCCCCGAAAGAAAACAAACAAGAAACAGAAACTTAGTCAACAATCACATTATTCGTAAAATGTTTTAAGTAATTTCAAAAATTAGCACAATCGCGCAAAATTGTACGCACAACTCTACTAACTCATTAATTGAAACTAACAGAATGAAGTGACAAGACTTCTCCTTTTATATATATATAAAAAAGAAAAAAAGATAAAGAAAAGATTAGGAAATAACTCGGAGACACATCCATATTTATATCACTAGAATACATGGTAACTAGTTTTTAGGAAAAAACCATATCGACTTCCAACGGGGAAATACTATATTTAATAACCTGTTAGAACTTAAACAGATAAATAATCTACCAATACATACTACACAGATTGACTAGATTGGTTAAGAGATATTACTATTAATAATGAAAAAAATGAAGAAAACAAAAAATGAATATTAATCAAATGCCTTTAACAACACTTGATTATTTTAAACACAAAGATTTTCTATTGGAGTACTAGAAAAAAAAGCATTGTTCTTTTAAAGTGATTAAAATTTAACACAACTATATGGTTAATATACTCATAGGTCATTTTATTTACAACATTTGTATTGTATCGAAATTGTCATCGGCGAAATGTTTCAAGACGCTAGATATGTGTAAAGAATCAATGTCCATACATCTCTGACTGTGTCCTTGATAACTCCACAACGGATTCCAATGTTTTTATTAATAATTTAGTTATGCATGTAGGTACGATGACTATCAGATGTAAGAAACATGATTCATGTCGATGAAATGCCGGCATGATCTTTGTTAACTTACGGACTATCGAGAATGTAAACATGTTTGTACAGCTGGATGGTAAAACTCGAAACAAGTCCTACGTTATTAGGTATGATTGTAGGATAGCCTATCCGAGTTAGGAAACATAATTGATATAGAAAAAAGGCCGGCAACGATCTTGAGCCAGGCAGTCTAGATTGGATCGTCGTTGAGAAAAGAGAAATAAAAAAGTTTAGTTTATCGAAATAAAAGTGTTTTTACTTTCCCCTTATACTCTTTCCTACAATTGAGGGCTTAACCAAAAGTGAGAAAAAAATTTTTTAAGAAAGTCAGTAACTTTAAAAAACTTTAGGGTCTTATATAAAAAGTGCAATGGAAAGATACGGAAAAGCAACAATAAGTGAATTGAGAAAATACCTTAAAGAAAAGAATGTGAAAAACAGTGGAAACAAAAAGACATTGCTAAAGAGAGTAGAAAATATATTATGGGCCGAGCAGTAGCCCACAGAAAATGAAAATACAACTAATACGACAAATGAAGAAATCGAAGAAAATGGTGTGAGTAACAGTTCTTTCACAAGTATCAATACCATCGTATTGATCGGTAAAGCAATGGGAAAACTAAAAAGCGACAAAGAAAAATTCGAAATTGAAAAGCATTTATGGCGCAGGAAACGAGGGAATGGCATTACATCACAATATAATAAATGGCCCATTAAGGGAATAAGTGAACTTTAAGCTCGGTTCGATCCTACGGACGACGACTCACTCGGCGGAAAGATGGATTAAGAAAGCAAGCGTGATGAAACGCGCACATGAATGTGAAGAGAAAATCTTACTAATAGCTGCAGAGCTAAAAATGAAGAACCAAGCAAAACTATGACTTGATTCTTTATTCGAAGTATTCACGTCATGGGACGATTTCTGCAATCGTTTAAAAATAATATTCAAATCAAACATGGATGAAGCAGAAAATAGGAAACAACTGTATCAAATGTATTATGTACACCACTAGACACATTGCATCTCGTTCATCTAGAACCTGTTACAGCAACATCTAAATGTCATAAATATATATTCGCTATCTTAGACGGATTCACAAAATTTACATTGTTATATCCAACAAAGTCAACCACGATCAGCGAAGCCATTACAAAACTCAAATTACTTCAAGCCGCTTTCAGAAGTCCGCGGCAAATAGTAACATATCGAGGAGCAGCGTTTACATCAGTAGACTTCAAGGAACTCATGGCCATGGAAAACATCAAGCACACACTGATCCCTACAGGTTCCCCGAGATGCAATGGCCAAGTGGAAAGAGTCAACCAAATATTCATACGCGTATTTGCAAAAAGTTAATAAAGTACAACAATCTTTAAACGGTACCTACCAAAGAAGTATCAACAGATCACCATTCGGATTGTTGTTCGGTACTAGTATGAGAAGACAAGAAGATTTTGAATAAAAACAAATGCTTGATGAAGCTCTAGTAGATCCCTTTGACGAATCTGGTGGCATATAAGGCAGGATGCGGCTAGCTACTCAAATAAAAAAGATAGAGAAAGAAAACCACAAGACTTTTAAGAAACAGAGGAAAATTATTAAAGAATTTCAAACTAATGACATAGTCTTCATCAAAAGAACAAAGTTCGTAAGCGGATCAAAACTGGCGGCCAGATTTCTACGCCCATACAAAAAAAAGTAGAAAACGAGGACATCACTATGAAGTCGAAAAAAATCAGCGAAGACGGTCAAGAACAACAAGGATGGCAGACATAATGTAAAGAACGCACTAGGTGAGGTAAAACTCTCGTAAAAAAAGAACAAAATAAATTATAAAAAACTACTTAATATTTCTTTTAAAAACAATCAAAAAAAAAGATGTTGTCATGTGGATAAGATGCCCATGACGACAATTATCATGCAGATAAGATTCCCCCATGACAGTGGTTAAAAAAAGAATGATATGTGGATAAGATGCCCATGACGACAATTATCATACAGATAAGATGCCTCCATGATAGTGGTCAAAAAAAAAAAAAGATGTCATGTGGATAAGATGACGACAATTATCATGCAGAGATAGGATGTCTGCATGGTACTGAAAAGAATAATATTTTTGAAATGTAGATAAGATGCCTACTTGATAATCGACTGTTAAGGGAAGGATGATTTAACACGTCGAAATTTTATCGTGAAACAATATTTTTGATTGACGAACATTATTGACGAGGGGGTCAATTGTAGGATGGCTATCAGGTGTAAGAAACATGATCCATTTAGAGAAAATGCCGACATGATCATTGTTAACTTACAGACTAGTGAGAATATGAACATCTTTGTACAGTTGGATGGTAAAACTCGAAACAAGTCCTACGTAAATATTAGGCATGATTGTAGTATAGCTTTCCGAGTTAGGAAACATAATTGACGCAGAAAAAAGGCCGACAACGATCTTGAGCCAGGCAGTCTAGATTGGATCGTCGAAAAGCGTAATAAAAAAGTTTAGGGAGTGTAGTTCTTAGTAAAAAAAAAAACAGAATGACCAATAAGTTTTGGTGTTTTTCAAAATACCATAAAATACTGTTAAATTATGAAACAAATAGAAGTAATTTTACATATAAAAATCTTAAATGAGAATTTGTAACGGAAAAAAGATTATAATTTTTTTCTTAACACGTTAGTTAAAAATTAACGAAAAATTATGATACTATTCTCGGATTTTTTTAACATAATAACTTTGGTTTGTTAAGAAGAGTATTGTTCTTTTTTTTATTAGTCTTTTATTATATTAAAATGGTAAACCAAAAAAAAAATAAAATAAAAAATAAAACCAGATCAGTTTTTGCATATTAAAATTTTAAAATTTCCCACAAAATCTCTCATAAATCTCTGAGAACTATGATAAACAAACTTACAAGAAATCTTAATTAATTAAAATTATTATTTTTATTATTTTCTGTTTTTTTTCTTTTATTTTTGTAAGAAAAATAATATTATCGTGAGATTTAATTTTGATTCTATTTTTTAAAAAGAATTTTGAAACATATGGTTTGAGTCTTGACTAATTAAATGTCTAAAACTCTAAATAATTACTTATGATGACATTATTTTTGTCTTGAAAATTTGCCTAATTAGTCTAAATTCGTTTAATTAGTAAATAAAATTATAGCCGGCAGATGGTCATTTAACACAACAAGTTTATCTTTCAACATTTTTTGAGGCCCGCGATGTGTTAGGAAGTCGAAGTAATGATTTATTTCCGATCCTACAACAACCGGACATATACTGTTTCCTTAAACATACTATTTTTAGATTTTAACTTAGATAAGCGTACCTAGACTTACTTTAGACAATTTTTGGAATGATTAATATTTGGACTTTAATTCTAAATTAAAATTTTGCCCAAAAGTATTCTGTGGAAATTTTTTTTTTGGAATGATTTTAATCGCATTTTTTTTGATTACAAAATGACTTAAAATCTAGACAAGTCATTGTTTTCGTATTTATCAAAAAATTATTAAATGTCTTCGATTAAAAATATGAAACATAAAATTAATCAATAAAGAAAATAAAAATAACACAAATATCTTAAGATAAAAACTTGAAACAAGGAAATTTGTAATTAAAATTTTCTTCGAGTTTTTGTTAATTCATTTTTAGAAGTGCAAAAAAAACAAAATAATTTCCAATATTTGAAACGGAAATGAACAAAATGGCAGATAAGATTTAATCGACGATAAAAGAATAATTAACACCAAAATAAAAACAAACAAAATTTTGTAACAAGAAATTAAATTTCAATTAAAAATTTACTTCAAATATTTGTCAACAAACATTTGAACATTAAGTACAATTTAGTACAGGGATAATTTGGTTCACTAATGCGTAATATTTAAAGTTAATTTGTTTACTAATTTCAGATGTCATAAGGCAAGGAAACCGACCATAAAACTTGAAAATTAATATCTTACCACAATAATAGAAAGGCCCAGTTCAAAAGATTTGTAAAAAAACAAGAAAAAAATCAGTTTTCTGAAATCTCTTCTATCTTAATTCAATTGGTGTCTTTTGCTCCCATTCGAAACCACATAAACTGATGATCCTAAAATGAATCTAAACCCAGAGCAGCTTTTTAAATTATTGCTATCAAGGTTTGCACTAAAAGGAGAAATATATAGATTGAAAATTTTATATTAGTAGTACGACAGATCCCGAATTCAAAATTCAACAAATAATAAGACATCAGTTACAGAGTCCCCTGTGCTCCAATAATTCCTAGGCATGTTATATCTTATAACGTTAGTCGGACTACAACAAAATGCTTTATTTATCTAAATCTGATCAACAGTTTTTATGTTATTACCTAAAAGATTATTTTATAGTGGCACGACGGGATGAGTATCAGTTTATATATATTAGATTTCAAAAATGAAAGCCCACGCATTAGAATTCAAATTCTTGTAAGTCTGAGGCAGAGAATCTCCAGAAATTAACTTGAACTAGACTTGCGAATCTGAAAAACAAGTATAACTTGAACTAATGTCGTTTTTAGTTAAATATGTTTATTACATTAAAAAGAAAAAACTAATTCCAAAATATGTCGTCAAAATTCTCCTAGTTCAGTACAGAATTGCCAGGATTGTTGTACTGTAAAGAGTTATCAATGAGATTTCTTTTTAAATAATTCACCTTCATAAAAACACCCCACCGGACACCACTGGTACTGAATTTAATTATTTCATGAATTTTTATTATTATTTCAAAAGTAATTCTAAAATACTTAGTTTCTTACTTATTACGCGAACTTCACCTTAAAAATGTTTTAAAACAAAACGCGATACTAAAACTAGTTCGAGGTAAAAACATAAATATTTTTATTTGATTTTTTTTTTTATATATTTTGCAAAATTAATTCTATGAAAATGATAAATTCGAGTGAAATCAAGAAGAAGAAGAGAAGACATTATAAATAAATAAAAAATGATAACAAGTACAAGTTTTTTGTATCTTATTTTTAAGACGACGCGCTGGTTCAGGCGTACCTTGGATTTTCAATTCTTCTTGGCGAGATCTTAAAAGGTGGTTCTTTTTCAGTTTGTGACTGCAAACACAAAACTTCTTTTCTCGAAGATCAAATAAAAAGAAATAGTTTGTGGCATTCTTGGAGAGAAAAAAGAAAAAATGTTACCAACTTTTTTATTTTTATTCTTTTGTTAGCTTTTTTCGTTTTTTGAGTCTTAAGAAAATAAATGACCTAAAGGGAACTTGTATTTTGTGTTCTTGGCGGCGGCAACGAAGGACAGAGATCTCGCGTCTACAATATTATTCTATCAAGTAACATTTGAACAGAAAATGAACAGTCATTTTACTGTTATTGGTAACAGAAATGTTAAATAAAACTTGAGAAAAACAATTTTTTTGGTCGTCATTTCAAGTGTTTTATTTTTTTCTTTTTTTTATGAATAATACTAAATTTTGTAAGGCAGCAACAATATTTGACAATACATACTCCTATTATCTGAATTGAATTTTATTTTAAATAAAACTTTTATTTAATTTGAGTCAGACAGACTTATTTATCTTTTCGTTTTTATGGATTATATTTACTTTCTCAAATTAACGACATTTTTCTATTTTTTTTATATAAATTTGGAAAAAAAAGTATATTCAAAATCAATATTGAAATACCTAGTAATGTTTTTGTGTACTACGAGAATAGATAATTATATTATTTTTCACGTAGAATTAAAATGGTACTAATTTCACTACATAATTGCAACAATTCATGATTTGAACTAATGCCCAAAAGGACTCTAAGAATTTGTCTATACTAGCGACGCGATGTCAATATCTCTGACATGAGTACTCGATACTTTGATAAGAAATATTGAGAATTGATTACTGAAGATATTAAATACAAAGCACTCAACACTCAATAATTAAGTACTGATAATTGTTTGAAAGTATATTGACTTTGCACATCACTACGGAAAAATTAGTTAAAAAACTGGAAACTGATTAGATTCGTGAGCTATTTTAAAAATGCTGACGATGAAAAAGAGTTTTTTAGTTTTCCCTTTAAGAGTAAGTTTTCAATTAACTAAATTAATTGTTTTTTTTTTTAACTTTTTTGTTTGAATTTAATATATATTATTTACATCTTAAATACATAAGTTAATGTTCAAGAGTATTGGGTGAAAGACAAATATAAACCTTTTAAATGCTATCAAAAATTCCAAAACAGTACCACATGATTTCATTCTAAGATGGGATAAAACTTGATAAAGAATCAATATCCCATGTTTTTGTATAAAAATTATATTATAAATTTTCAATAAAAATACAATAATATTGACTAAAAGAAAATTATTCGGAAATTATCCTCGACAACAAATCATAAAATGTATTAATTTTATTTTCTTCACATGTGAAAGTAAAACTTTCAATTACGATATGAAGACGCTCTCAACTTGATTTCGATTGGCTTGCGAATAAAAAAAACTCCAATAATAATGATTTTCAAAACATGCAGAACAGAAATATAACGAATAAAAATGAAAGTTCAAATCTAATAAAAAACCGCGAAATTATTTTTTTACATTCCAATTCATTTTTAAAGAGTGTAATTTTATTTATAAAAAAAAAATTTTCCATTCGAAATCAATATATAGAAAGTAAAATTCTGTAATTTTAAGGAAATGCATTCGTCTCAAAAGAAAATCGAAATTATATACAAGAGAATAACCAATTTTCTTCGCGATATTATAAAAATTCATTTAATAACATGAACAAAAAGAAGAAATAAATAAATAAATCTAGATTAACATAAAATTGAAATGAAAAACAAGGATAATCTAATTAATTTTCAATTTTAATTCGGTCAGAAACGACCGGCGCCAAGGTTTTCCATGTTCATTAAAATAAAATGCATTTTGAACTGCAACTAAAATGCATCAGAAGCGAAAATGAAGTGTGAAAAATTCCAAATTTGTTGGGCGTTTTACTTAATCTGTAGAAGAAGCAGAATTTTAGATCAACCTACAACAGAAACGTAACAGAAGATTTTAACGGGGTCAATGAAATTTGTTGCGGGTCTAGTTTTAGAATTGAAGTACATATATTTTCCTATGCTGTGCTTTTTTTTTTCGATTCATGGATGCGTTATTAATTTCCGTGGCGGTGTACTAAGAGGCGGCTCTATGGGGAAAAGTGAATCAAAATTTTTTACATATGTGCACATGAAAAAAAATCACATTCGTATTTGTTTAATAGATAAATTGGGGACAATTTCATTTGTTTTCGTTTTTATTGCAATTTTCTTATCTAAATGAAGGCCAAAATCAGAAAACAAAAACCAATTAATTAATTATTGCGTATTGACATAATTTTAATGAATTTTATATCGTTTTAGAATTGATTTTAATCTTTTTCTTTTATCGTGATCTAAATAAAATTTATATCTTTACTGTACGTGACTAATTTTGATGCAATTTAGAACTTTTACTAGAATAATTAACAATGAGATTTTAAGAGATTCAAGTTATTTAAGACTTCATACCTTTAAGCCGATTTCTAATATCCTTGATGTTCGGAAAAAGTATTTTTTCACAAAGGTAGTAGGATACTTTTCAAAAGAATTCTTTAAAATTGAAGGATTTTCCGAAAACCTTCACGAATCTAGTAATTCTATTCTATAATAAATTAATTTTCTATAAAATTCCTTAAGTCATACTTTAAAAGCTGCCAAATTTGTTCGTATTAGAAATACAAAATAATGATCTGTATTATTTTAAGACGTTCAAACGATTGGACTTTCAAAATTTCGCCTTAAGAAATTTCTACTGCATATTTGCAAAATTAGATAAAACGCCTAAACTCCTTCCGGCATGTATCGACGTAGAATCAAGTAATTACAAGTTCTTTAAATCATCGTTATAAAAGGCAATGTCATATCAAATTAAAATTCCCGAACAAACTATTTTATTTATAGAATTTTCTGAAACATTGAACGAATGAAATGTTGTCAATTAAAATTATATAAAATCAATTTTAAACTGGTTTTAAAAATCATCGATTTTCAATGAACTTATTAATTAATTAATATTAACAAGCATTTCATTTTGCTGTTTGAAACCGCATTTTGTTAATTAACAACGTATGATTTTTTGTGTTTGGGTTTTTTTTTTTTTAATTTGATTTAGAAATAGTTTTCTTTATTTACCTATCATAATTTTATGCTAGACTTTTGCATGAAATTCGAATTGAAAAGTGTCAGAGAACAAACGAAGAAAGCCTATTTCAAATCATCGAACAGAGTTTATTCGATATGATTTTCAATCAAATTTCCATTACACATTTTAAGTCAAAAATAAAAATAATTTATTCATAGAGAATGAATTACTTAAAAATAAAGAAAATAAGAAAATTTTGAGAAAATATGTATTTCAATGGCCTTTCCTATACACTTTATGACACATCATATCAAGCAAAACCAATTAAATAGAAAATAATTATTATCGAAAAGTATCTAATGCTGATATTTCACCACCCCCGCTGTTGTCGCCCACTCTTCTCTATTCGGAATTATTATTAATTCAAGTAATTTCACCTGTTTTGTAGCACTTCGCGGTTCTTATCTTATCATAAAATTTACAAAAAAACTTCGTACCTACAAACGAAAAAAAAAAACCAATAATTTTTCTTTTTTTTGCGATGTTTAAAACAGAAATTGTTTGCGTAAGCAATATTTTTTCTTAGAAAGAAAACTCTTTTTAAGTCTTGTTATTTTTATTAATTTTATCAATTTTTCAATTAGATCTAATAATTATTAATATTATAAATAATTGAATGAAATAAAATAAGATATGATAAGATACCAGGAAGACAAATTGATATTTTATTTTAGTTCTTTTTTTTTCATAATTACCCAAAAAAAAATATATCAAATTTGTTCTAGAAACAAAAAAATTAAATTAAACTTCCTTACAATTTTCTTGAATGTATCCCTGATGATTTGATATGCTATCCTAATTTAAAGGCAAAAAAAATACTTCCCCATTCAGGTAACTAATTATTTATTTTTAATGAAGTTTGGGAAATGTCGAGTTGCATAGCTCGAAACATACGATTATTTGTTATTTATGCGATGACTATTAAAGAATATACCTACTGGTTTCACGATTTAGAACGTGACTAGTTACTTGTTCTAAGTATCGTCACTCTTTCAACAAATTATTTGTAATGAGGTAATACAAATTTCTATGAAAACAATTAAAAAGAGCTTTGAAAGCCGTATACTATAAAGTATCAAATTATTTACTTCTCTAAATGAATTACAGTACTGATTCGATACGAACAAATGCATTCTTTTTTATAGAAAAAGCATTTATTCAAGTGTTTCCATACTCAAAAATTGCAACTTTTAGTTTGCTAATAGATTATGTTTGAGTGGAGATATCGGCGAAAAAAAAAATTCAAGATCTGGAAAGCCAAGATCTACAAATATATTTGTGAGTACTTGATAGAGTGTTAGAGGACCTTTGAAAATTGCAAATTGCTTGGAAAACAAAACGTATTTACTTTAAGATAATGGAACTGATATTGTAGCAACTTTCTTCCTAGTATGCAATTCATAGGTTTTAGCTTAGAATAGATGACGTAATCTTTCTTGATTGAAGTTTAAAAGTTTTTTTTCTAAAACAAAAAAAACCAAAATACAACTAAGAGAGCTTCGACAGTGCGACAAAGTAATTGAGATAGTATCGACAATAACCCTCTTTGTTAATTAGACACAATTATCGAGTTTATACTGTATAACAATTTAAAAACAAATTAATAAATAGTGGAAAATGAAAATGTTTCAAACATATGTAAATCACTTTCTTATTATAAACTAAAACCTCGTGAAAACTAAGCCCGTGAAAAATAAAAAATATAAAATAGAAACCACTGAAAATATTGTAATTTTAATAAATTAATTTTGTTATTCGATATAAAATAAAAATTATTGAAAATTGATCTCAATTTATATGGTTTTAAATTTTCATCTAGGAAAAAATTATTGTGAGAAAATTCAATGAAATTTTCGTTTTATGATCATCCAACTTTATTATATACAATTTTTAAAGCTTTCTTTGGATTTACATTCGTTAACTGTAGAAAATATGAAAACCATTATGACAGACAGAAGCACAGATATTAGATATAAGATTTCTTAAAGAGAGGGTATTATCCTAGATCCTAGATCCTATTTTTATGTCGTATATGTAACAGATCTCAGCGACGCTTTTACGACCATATTAAAACGTAGCTAAGATAATATATATATATAAAAACTCAAAAACGCTACTAGAGTAGACATATGCCCTATGGTAAGTACTAGGGCATCGTTAATTAATTACTTTTCGAGGTTAGCGAATAATCGAGTAATTGATGGTTTTAAAGTGATTAATTCCTTCCTATGTTAAAAGCAAAAAGTCAAAATTTTTATGCAAAAATTACTGCTTACGAAGAGAAATAAATTATTATATGAAAGAAAAAGAAAAATGGTAATAAAAATAAAAAAGAGGAAATATTCTCTTAAAAATACATATGATTCTCTTAAACTATCTATCATTTTTTTAAGATTACATTATGTTAGTGCAACAGAGATAAAAATAAATTTAGCTTTAATAAACAATTCTAACACTTATGTAAAAAAAATAAGAATCACTATTCATACAGGAACTAACACTTAAATATTTGTAATGTCCATAACAAAAAATCTCTTCTACTTATTATTCGAACATGCACCGATTCTTGAAAAAATTTTGAGAAAATCATATTGGCACCTAAAAGTATAAGGAAACGCGTAGTTTTTGTTTACAAAAATTGAGTTAAAAAAATTTCGATTGCTTTCTTTGTTTCATTCTTTCTTTAGTTCAAAACACATAAGACTATTAATGCTCTCCCTTGCTCCAATTATCTTATAGGAAGCACGTTGTAAAATGGAATATGTTTGATTTACAGGTTATTTCATTCTTTCTAATGCAAAATTTTAATTTTCTTTCCTTATTTTGTGCAGAATTTTTTTGTTGCCGTCATTTTCATAGAAGGAATTGGGAAGATCGCGTCTAATTTCCTCTTTTCAAATTTATTCTGCTTTGTTTCTCTTAAATGAGATAATTAATCAGTTTGCGTTTGAATACTCAAAATATTGGATTAATTCAAATAATCGATTATTCAAACCATGCCCTAGTAAGTACTACCAGAGGTTATATTAGTTTCACCACTAAGTGTGTAACGCATAGAAATAATCAAGGCTATAGATATATAGAGTATCAAAAGTTATATCGATTTATGCATGTCCGTCCGTGTACAAGATAACTCAAAAACGCGTTATTAGAGGCTAGGCTACCTGCAAATTTTAAAAAGTTAAGCCAAAGTTATGCAGAAAAACCCTTAAAATGGTATTAGTTTTTGCTGTTTTCTGTGCCATTTCTACCATAAGTCCGATTTTACTATATGGTATTATATTTGTTATTAAAATATCTAATCTTTTTCTTTATATATCGCTTAAATAGTAAAAAAAAGGCAAGCGATTTCATATATGGCACTATCGTTATAGTATCCATATTCTTTTGAATTTCAATTGGCTTTGGCTACATCAAAATGTATAACATTTTTTTTTTGTATTTTTTAATTTAAATTTATGATATTTTTACAGTTTTTTATTTAAAAACGAAACTATAAATTTTAACGGAAAATCTAAATGTTTTCATTTCAATTCAAAAAATAATTTTTCAAAAATTTCAGTTTTTAGGTTAAGTTTCGGATTTATAGAATTATTTCATCGTTTTTTTTTTCTTTATAATGAATTTGTCCATAAAAGAAACTAAATAACTGGAAATGGAGTTCATTTATTCAAAATTTTGAATGAAAATTATGTGATTTAAATTTTGTATTTGAGTGCATTTAATTTTGTGTACCAAATAACAGCTTGATTTCGAGTGAATATATCTTTTCTTCTTAATTGTACTAATTCTATATTAAAATCTTCAATTAATATCGTTCACGGAATTCATTTTTTTAGGTTGATTGGACGACGGTTTCTGTAATGGAAATTTCAATTTTGTTTAAAAATACATGAATAGGAGAGACCGATGTAAATTGTAACTTGATGTAAACATTATGGTTTTCTCTTAAGATGTTAATTTATTACCCTATTCCTGTGGTCAACATATTATTTTAAAGAAGAACATGAGAATTTTGAAAGGTCAACTTTCCTTTAAGAAGAAAAAAAAAACACCATAAAATATTACAAACTTTTACTTTTGTTAAATTAACACCAATTTAAACAACGATCGTTTCAACAATCTTAGATCTCCCTTAAAATTTGATCTATGTTACCAAATTTGTGAAGAAAAAAAACATTATTTAGGCCTGAGATGATTTTTATATTTTTTCTTTTATTCAAATCAAAAATCAAAAATTCAAATTTAAATCATTTCTATTCTTGCCAAAAAATACAATAATTTTGAAATATATATTTTTCGTAATTTGTAAAATCATTTTAGGTGGACTTAAATCAATTCATTTTTCCAAATTAAGAAAATCTTATTAATTAAATTCCTTATAAATCTCGAATTTCTTATATTATTATCAAATTTTTTAATCATATTTTTATTTTTTTGGTCTACAAAAATTATATAAAATGTCAAAAACAAAATGATCACATAACAAGGCCGAATGATTTCCAACACAAAACAAGTAAAACTGACTGAAAGACGACGACTTTCGGATTCTAACCTAATTTTTAATCCGAGTTTTCGCATAATAACCATGAAATTTGTAACAGAAAAAAGAAAAATTATATACAAAAAGAAACAAAGCGGTGTCCAACATAAAAATTTTAATTCAATCCCATATTGGGTGTCTCTTCTCTTGTAGCCGAAAAAAAAGAAAAAAACATTACCAGAAATAATATAAATTCCGTTTCTCATTTCACTTTGAAAATCAAAACCGGCGAAACTTCACAAAAAAATTCATAAACAATTTCTACTGACAAAAATATAATGAATAAAATGAGTAAAAATTCAGAAACCGGTCTTAAAAATCGCGAATTATGGACTGTTACTCTAAATATACAATGTTGAGACGATCGCGCATAGTAAACCACCGCTCGCAGCGCATGCAAAACTTGCAATTTTCACATTGACCGAGTAAAATATAAAATACTAAAATTCAAGATCAATTTTCTAATCAAAATGATATTCATGAAAATATTAATAATTAAATACAGTCTATTTTAAAAGAAATTATTTTAGTAACTAATTTGCTTGATGGCTGACAGTTTAATCAGTTTGTTGACGTACTATTTTTTTTATGAACGTTTGAGATTCCATCAAGAAAAATGCAGAGGCCCTATTATGGAATACGATCGTAATCATATCGTTAACGTAAGGCATGTTGTTGTTAGTGGAAAACTATGACAACAACACGCCTTACGTTAACCTTACAATTACGATCGTATTTCATAATAGAGCCCCTGGATCCTTGATTTTCTTACAGTCATAATAAAAAACGTACTTCTTGACTACCCAAACAAACAGTATAATATTTTTCTAATATTTCTAACGACAAGATCGTGATTATAATAATAGTTTTTCTCGTCCATTCAAATATTGAAGAAGAAAAGTTAATTTTTCACGCATGCCTAATGCCGTTTTCTTTGCTAATTTTCTTTTTTTTTTTAGAAGGATATAGAATTAGCGTAAGTTTTAACATCAATAACTAGAAAAAAAATGGTGTCAGTAAATTGAAAGAAAAGGTATATATTTAAAGTGAAGTTGTTGTACAACATTTTGACGACATATTTCAATCAACAAAAAGTAAGTCTCGCACGGAGACAGAAGAGATTTTTCATGATCTTTGATAGTATATAATTTCTTCAAATATTTTTCTACAAAACGTGTAATTGTGTAGTGAAATGAATTAAAAAAAAAAAAGAAAAAAAACTAGAATTTCAACGAACCAGTGTTGAAATCATTGAGCCCAGGAAAAACAAGAAAACTCTACTTACTGAGAGACACACAACACAATATCTAATCAACAACATTTTAATCTCATCTAAAAGAAACAATGTCAAGATCAAAGATATCTAAGCCATAAGAAAACACAACACAAATGATATTTTTTGCCTAAGATAAGATTGGCTGGCTACTATGTATATCATGCCAACGAGAAAGCTAAGATAACACAGTAACTTTTTGAATAGTATAATAATAATGATTAAATTAATGAAATTTAATTTTATTCTATTTTAATAAAAAAAAAAACATGATTTAAATAATTAAAAAAAAAAAAAAACAGTGCAACGATGCAGAAATATAGCATTTGAAACCGTTAAAATGATGTAAAATCGAAAGTTCGATTAATTTAGATACAAATCAAGAAGGAAAAAAAATCGAGTACTTTTCCTGAAGTATGTATGTTTTAATAGTACTCGTGTTTTATATAAGTACACAAAAGTTTATGCAACAACCGTCCTTTCAAATTGAGGTCTTTTGTTAATCAATTATTAATAATTATTATTAAACAAATTAAATGCAATTACTAGAACCAGTTTGTCTTACCTCACTTCCAATTTGTCTCATTTTTTTTTTTTTTGTGTTTAATAAAGTCAACCTTTCCAATTGAAGGATTTCTGTTGAATGTTGAACTTATTTCGTTTACTTTTTCGCGGATAACCTTTCTTTTCTTGGCTTTTTTTTTTTGGTTTTAGATAGGAGGAAATATAATCACTAATGTAAATAATTAAAATCACATGAACTTATCACGCGATTTTCAATTTTCTTCTTGTTTTGTGTTTTTATTTCAAGGATTTAAAACTAATTTCCTTTTCACAATTAAAAAATGAAATTCTTTCCTTTTTATTTAGTTTTAAAGAAAAAAACAATTCACTTAAACATGCGCACTTAAACCAAAATCGAATCCTTTCACTTTAAACCGTTTTTAATTTTTTTTAGCAAAATTTGTGCCAAAAAAATGCAAATTTTTCCAAATTTAATATTGATATGCTTTTTTTTTGCTGTTTAACGGTTTTTACCGAAATATTGCCGCTAAGGTCTTTGTTTGAAATCAAAAAGAAAGAAGTGAATGACCACCCACCAAAAAAGAAAAAAAGAAAAAAAAAACAAATTAATTTTAAAACAAAATTTCTTTAAATCAGGAAATAAAGAAATTGTGTAAACTCGAATAAGTCAACTAGTAAACTGAAACTTCTGTATGGCCCAGCAGTTTGCAGGTGATATCTTTTGATAGTCTCAATTGTTGTATAGAAAATAGTGGGGCATTGCTGCGAGTAACATAATGGGGAAGAAAAAAAAAACGTCTCTTTTTGAAAATTCCAACACTACAAAAGTTTTTGTTTTAATGGGAATTTGATATCTACATTTACCTGGGGAAAATTTCAATTTATACCTGTTTACACCTTTCTATCGTTTATGCTTGAGAATCTCTTTTGGATTGAAAATGCAGCAGTAAATATTTATATGGTATCATATGTGCAAACGACTAACAAAGGTATTCTAGCCCCCACTCGTTGGTGGTGTTGGTGGTGGTGGACACAGTTGGTCATTCATTTATTTTCGAAAAAATAAAGCCAATGCAATGAACGTTTGGGACTTTTTTGTTGTTGTTTATCCAGGTGAATGCGTTTTGTTTCGTTACAAAATGAAAATTTCCCGCCGTTAGAAATATAAGTTGGAGAAGCGGCGGCATTGATAAATAATTTAATTTAATTATTTGAAATGAAGAAAATAATTTTTTCTCGAAATAACGAAAGTTGAGAAAATTTTAAAGAATTTTTTAATAACTTTAAAAAAAAAATTATTTCTAATTGTTTTGGGAAGAAATGTAATTATTTCTCTGAAATCGGTTCAAATCTCAAAGTAAAAATTTCAATTACAAACATTTCTTGTACACTTTTGTAATCTAATTCGAAATCTAGTTTAAGAAGGGTTTTTAAATTAGTTTAATTCTTGAATTTATCTTGTTTTAAAATCTTTAATCATGAGAAATTCTCATCAGAAAAAGAAATGGTAAGTAATCAAAAGAATATGAATACAGCAAAACCTCGGTTTTAGCATTAATCTTCGGAATCCCGCGGAACAGTTTGTAAAAAAAAATTCGGAATTTGAAAAAACTCAACGCCCAATACACCTCGCGGGACCCAATTTGAAGAACGTTGTTCTAGAACGTGATATCGTTGAGCGAATCAGTATTACATCAATTTTTATTCCAAAAATTCAGTTATTTCTCATAAAACGATGTTCCACTGTTAAAGTAAAACATATTTTTAAGTTAAGCAATGTTCTATTGTAAGAATAGTTTTTTTTTGTTAAGTCGAGAATAGAAAGAAACAAGTGATCCATGCAATGAAAATACAGGGCAACAATACATAATACGATGATAACACGTAATCGATATAATATGGTGCAAAAATTGCGACATCCTTCCTACAACACGGCTCTAAGCTAAGCTCTAAGTTTCCCTTAACACGGTTTACAATACAAGATTTATTCACCATGTTATACGAGGGTTGACTGTATAGTAAAAAATTATTCTTATTACCAATTTGGATAAATTCTGTATAAAGTTGAAAACCAAAATTTTTGAAATAACAAGACAGGAACTATTATACAAGCAGTATAGGAAATCCCTTTTAAAATTGATTATTAATTTCCTTTTCTGAAGCCATTTGAAGCTTCCACCCTCTTGTTTCTATCATAAATTTGCAAGCATTTTCTTCTTCATGCGAAAAACCATTTCAAATTCACACATCAACAAAGACCTTGAAACCACTTCAATCTCCCACGCCTTTCACTGCCCTTTTTTTTCCCAACCATATTCGATCTAACAGCATTCCATCAAATCAATGACCACCAAAAGCACCCCACTTTTATTCACCTGTTCAGAGATTCTCTTGCATATTATAGTTTCCATTTCAAAAAGAAAAAGAGTGTATAACAATTTTGTTTGGAACTTTTTTTTTTGTAATGGAAATGAATCCGCGTCCATCGACCGGGAGGACCGGAAATTCATATTAAAAAAAATTGTGGAAAAAAAAGAAACGAAGCTACTATATACGAATTCGATTATTTAAACGTGAATTTTTGTTTTTGATGTAGGTGTGGTGCTGCTACTGGGCTGGTGTGCTGGTACTCAGGTGAAAATGAAATTCAAGTGCAAAATTGTTTAAGCATGAAATACTCTTCTCACACAACATGAAAAATAAATAATAATATTAGAGTTTGATGAAAAAGTGTATTTTGAAATTTTCAAGAAAAAAAAATTTCGATTAATTAAGTTTGAGTTTTATTAGGGTCTTTTTGTTTTATAGGGAAAAAAAACTGGTTGGAGGGCATTTGGAAATTATTTTCACTTTAAACTTTTTATGGACGATTTTTTTGGAAGCATTTCAGGAAATTATCCAAAGTAAAAAAAAAGGGTAAAAAACATATTAAACTGCTTTTTTTTTTCAAGAATAAAACACCGGAAATTTCAAACGTGTCATGCTAAAAATACTGCTTCACAGATTTAATTTAAAATTGATATCAAAATTAGTAAATCTTCACGACCATACGCACGCTTCCTATCGTTTCATTCAAATACGATCATAATGGCTTCTCAAAAGTGATCGTAGAAAACTACAAGGTACCCCAAAATAAACAAAAGAAAGTCATTCAAATTGCAATCTTTCATAGAAAGTAAAATGAATTTAAATTATCAAAAAATTCGAAGGTGTGAACTCATGCGCTTTCCGGTAGAAATTTCTCACTCATGTTGAAATTTTTTTAATAATGAAATCGATTTAATGATATCCGAATTTCATAGGAGGGTATTAGGAAATTATTTATTTCCCATAATTTTGATCCTAAATTACAAACAGATTACTAATATCCTAGACAGATCTCCGATTTTAATGCTCATTATTGCCCGATCGGTCATTAAAACTCGATAATGACCTTTATTTACGTAATAATGATCAATTTTAAGTATCTATTTCATTATTCTTTTAATTATCAAATGAAGTTGTGAAGAGGTCCCAAATTTTCGCTTCACACTGTTTACAGGGCCACCTATATTTGAACATTTTAAAAATTTCATGTAATTTTGACATGTTTTCTTGTTTCACATAAACTTAAAAAGAGGAAAAATGTTTATTATTCTAAAACTTACTAAAAACAATTTAAAAAAAAATTAATTTTATTTAATCAAAATGAATAAACATTCTATTTTGAGAATTATAAAGAAAATAGAAATTTTTTGAACCTTTTGGAATGACAAGAATAATGATCATTGTGAAAACAAAGAAGATGTGTCATGGGTCATCTAGAAGTATAATTAAAAAATAATTATTGTAATTAAAATCAGAGATCTGTCTAGACTAGAGCATAACAAAAAATCGTTTATCAAATTTAGGGAAATTATAATTATTTATCAAATTTTATTCAAATATTGAAAAATCTGGTACAAATTTTCGATGCCAAATTTGCCAACTTTTTAAAAAATCTTTGAATTTAATTTGAAATTAGATTATTGTATTATTATGCATTTTAAGATAAGAAAAAAAAAACTGTGTAAATTTATACAATTCGAAAATTTTCCTTGAAATTTGCATGCCGGTATTTTCCACAAACCTTGAAATTTTTAATTATTTTTTCGAATGAATGCCAGAAGTGCTCTCATTTTAACAGTATTTGTTCCAATTTCGTTTCCATACTATTTTTGTTTTTTCTGTCAGTTTTATGAAAACAATCATAAGATAACAATTTCTGGTCTGAAACATTACTCAATCCGGATTAAATAAATAATTTCTAGGCTTTTTTGATTAACCAGGCTTCAAAAACTAATACAAATTTAAAGATTTCGAATAAAATTGACCATGACACGTTTTAATCAAACTGTAAACTAATGAGGACGCATTTTTCTGTGATAAAAATATTGTCAAATTTTTGATTAAGAAATATTCCTTTATTTATCATTAATTATTAATTTCCTATACTTTACTATCGTAAAAAAATCAACACGTTTTTGATATACACGGAATCCAAATTAAACATTCTTCACATAAGGCTTGTTTGACTGTGTTCACACTTTTCGTAATTTGTAGGTATTATTGGTATTAGTCATGTACAAGCTAGTAGAATTTTTCAGGCCTATTCACAAAATTGTAAGGCAGGGAATAATTAGTACAAATTTCAAATACCTATCGGGAAAAGGAGTTGATTAAAGGGTTCTAGATCAATATTCTGAAGCAAAACGCTTGAAAAACGGCAGATTGACATTATTAGGAGTAAAGATTTCATGAATGTTCGGAGCTCTTGGCTGTTATAATTAAGAGGAACAAAATAATCAACTTCCTGACGAATTCAACAACGTATAAAAGACGTATCAAAATTACTAATTTCCCAAAATATTTGACTAATTTAAAATATAAAATTTGCCAAAAAACGAAATCCTACTAAATTTTCCATAACTTTTCTTAATTTATAAGAAAAATTGTGTATAATAAATTTAAGTGATTTATCAAATCCCATATTTAAAATACTAATCAATATTTTATAAACAAATCATTTGATTAAATTAAAATCGCACTTGCCTTGTTTCAAAAAAAAAAAACCACTTTCAACGAAGACTTTCTTGACATTTTCTCGAATGGAGTTTTCTTCCAAAAAAAATAAAAGAAGGATGACCTTTGTGCCAGTTTTTTTCTTTTCTTTTAAAGATTTTACAAGATTTTAAATATAAATAATAAATCATATACGAAAATATTATTTACCAAACCTTGTCATTTGTTTTGTTTGTTTTCTTTTCGAGTTCATTAATAATAATTTCAATCTTTAAAAAAAAAAAAACAAATCTTGTACATTAATAAATTGTTTTCCAAAAAATCGAACCAATTAAAAATGTTGTGTTTTTTGTTTTATTCGTTAAATTAAAAACATGATATCCGTGACTTCCTGACCGTAAAAAAACTCTTCTAAATAATAAATATTTGTTTTTTTTTCTAATTTAATTAATGAGTACGACAGTCGATGATGATGATGATTATGTTCCGAAAACACACAAATATAATTACATATTTTGAATACAATAAAAAAATTTCATATTTTCTTCGCGGTTTCCGTATTCTGTGTAAAATTAAGAAATTTTTTTACATATAAATTATCAAATTCACTGCTCTTAGCTGGAACAGAGATTGCCAATCTATTCAAATCTGATTGATATTACAGATTAAAAGAAGATCTTGAAATAATTTCCTCAACCAGTATTAGTATCACTGATTTGTGAAATTTCCATTTTGTAAATAAGTATTGAACTGATTTGTTTTTGTCAAGAATTTATAAAAGTCGCTGTATTTTGTTGAGAAATGCTATCCGCGTCTACCATACAAATATTTAGCGCCGAATAATATATAGCGCTAATTTGACGATGGATAGGAGGCATGGATTACAGGATGGATAGTACTATCTACCAGATTGTAGATGGCGCTAGTCAAAGTTTTTTTTTATTGTTATATTTAACAATAACAGAAAATTGGTTTGAATCTTAAATTGCATCTGATTTTGGTCAGATTTTTTTTCTATTATTTTTATTGCTTTTTGTTTTATTTACTTAAAACAAGTATTATTTGTTTTAATTTCATTATTTGTCTAAAAAAAGAATTTTTAATTTTTTTAACCTCAGAAAAACAATTACTCTAGTTGGGAACGCAATTAAATAATTCCATCAAATTATTTCAGTGGTTCGATTATTCGAAATTAAAACTTTTAAGAATTTATACAAGAAAAATCGTTTTTTTGAGAAAGTAATTTAGCGCCCGATAGAATTCCCAATAAAATACAGCAATAAGGTTCTAAATTACGGACAACTACAGACACTTCTAATAGATATCGATGCTCTGTATTAAATAAAACCCTTTTTAATGGAAAATCATGTAAATTGTTCGTGAGAAATTTGTTTTTTCTGTCTATCTAGTATAAAGTTACCTTTTATAATTTGGATTTTAAAATATCTTTATTCTTCTTTTCGCAAATAGAAAAATATGTCTTGTCCACCACTGTTTTCCAAGTATAAAAAATCTCAAACAAAATTCTATTATATTATGTCACCGTTAACGTAATCTTTTTTGCGGCTAGCTACTAAAACATTGGATACAAAAAGAAAAAAAAAATGTATCTAACTGTAGATACTCACTAGAAAAAACTTCATATGTCTTCTTCAACCTAGAAATCAACATCATCATCATCATCATCATAATTTAATCATTATTCTTATTTTTTTTTTTGTTCCAAGATTTTACAGAAGCCATATCGAATTGGATTCTAATATCTAAAAGAATTTGTATTGGCTAAAAAGAATCACAATCAATTTTTTTTCTTCGACTTATGAATATTTCCTATCATTTCTTTTTTTTTTCTTAACAAGTTAATTAACTTGCAAAATAGCACCTGAAAGAAAAAAAAAAAACAACAACTCATCATCAAATCCAGGTAAATTCGCGTAATTGTATAAAAACTACTATACATGAACTCCAAATTCAAACTTTAAGCATGCATGAAAAATTATGTTTTTATGAAGAAAAAAAATGAAGCAAAAACATTGAGGCTAAATGGCAAAGGTCCTCGAAATGATTTTTCTTACAATATTATTATTACCGGCTGTGATAATGAGTTTATTTCCTATTTCGATATTCAATTATGTTTTTTTTTAGAAGAAAAAAATTAAAACATGATATTTACAATTTATAAAATCTCTTCCTTGATTAATTTATAACATAAGTTTGTTTACGTTAGTTCTTTCTTTTTCCGGAATTAATAAAAGATCAATGATCTTTTTCAATTCGGCGATATTCTATTTTTGTTCAAGAAAACGCGCTGCGCTACCACATAAAACAAACTGAAAGAAAAGACACCACCATGTCAAAAAGTTTCGTAATTAAATTGTTTTATTTATTTAATTTTTTTTGTTGGTTCCAGTTTATTTATACAAAGTTGAATAAAACATGTGTAAAGTAAAAAAATTAAGAAAGCCTGTTGAGAGACGTGATATTATAGACCCAAGTGATTGGTAATAACATTTTGATAGATGATGTGACTTTCAGGAGCTTTTCACAAGTCAAAATTATTGTCTTTCATTTATTTGCTTTTTTTTTCTCGTGTAAAAATTAAACGCTTCCAGCTAACCATCTTCGACAGAAATTAATGAAAGGTGGAATTTTTAGCGATAAACCAAATAAATTTGGATCTTTCTATTTTCGTGGTTTTTCTTTTTTTACTATTTTTAATAATTGACATCCATTGATTGGAGCTAAGGTGTAGGTGTACATATTTTTAGCATCAGCATACAGTAGGGAAGAAGCAGGAACTACTAAATCAATTAAAGAACATGGTTGATATCAATAAAACTTCTGAACTTAATTCCTACTGATTTTTATGGACTACATTTTCCACATCAAAACGATTTAAAGAAGTAGTTAGATTGATTTAGGTGATAACTAATTAAACATTAAATATTGTTTTGATCAGTCTTGCCATAAATTTGTATTCCGAATCTGAACAAAATTACACCAAACTATAAAAAGATCAATTAGCTGCCAGACTAAAAAAATATTTAGAATTAACCGAAGACAATACAGGAAAGGAAACTAAATCTAAAAATATATAGTAAAATCGGCCTATAGCTGATTTGTTTGATGCCCTATTGTAGAAATTAGACTCGAAGTTAACAAATGTATAATTCTGTGAAAGAAGCTCCAAAACTACTAATATTTCAAGGTTGGGTGCTTATAGCATAAATATCTTTTGCAAATTTTATTGAAATCGGTATATTAGTTTTTAAAATACATCGGAAAAACTTCATAAACAGGCTTATTTTCCCCTATGACTATTTCTTTCTCCACTATCCTTAGACCGATTTGACTCAAATTTAACAAAGTATCGTCTATTTATGTAGTCAACCGATGCAAATAATTTAAACCAAACTTGTTCCACAAATTTTCAAATTAAATCCGAAAAACTATAAACAAAAAAACGACAAAACTTTTTGGTCACCCTTTATAACTTAACTCCCCCTGGACCGATTTTGCTGAAATGCAATGCCAAACCAATTTAAGGAAAAACATTGTAAATTTCATCAAAATCTGATAACGCGTTTTGGGGTTATGTTGTATACGAACGGACGGATGGACGAACATGCAGAAATCAACATAATCTACCATAGGGCATACAAATGCAATGTATACAAATTAAAAAGCAGCCGCCCACAGTTTATGGGAGCACTATTTTTAAGTTAAAAATCAATTTGAAAAAGTTATGTGGTTATAACAAAAGTTTGAATACATTTGTACCTAACCTATCAAAAAAATTGCTTTCGACGCCAATGCTTTCAAATATCCGAATTAAATTCATGTCGGAAATAAATTTGAGCAATGCGAAAACTAATTTGCAAACATTTTTTTTGGGTTTGTTTTTTAATATTTATCATTTCTTAAAGATAAAAATTGAAGAATTTCATGCATGTCCAATAAGACAATCTAAAAAAAAAAACCCAAAATTAATTAAAATTAGATAAGAAAAACAAATTTTTAATTTTGACTATTGTGAAAGTTTAAAAAAAAATTTTTTTTTCTGTTATCATAAAAAACTGGAGAAAATGTTTAATTGTAGAAAATTTATTGATAAAAATCTTAAAAATTGTTATTTTTTTTAATTATTTTCGCTTGTGTAAATTATCGTTTCAGATTTGCATACAAGCAAAGCCCGTGTTTAACTGTGATTTGGGGTTTTTTTTTGTTCTTCTTGCCAAATTTAATTGAAATTGATGATAGTGTAATTTTCTTACTAAAAAAAAAAACACTTCTCTTATTAAATATTTTGTTATTTAATTGAATTTCTTTTAAGCTTAAATATTACTACGTTTTTTTTTTTTTTTGCATTGAAATATGTTGAAAGATTGATTTGGAGTAACGTCCACTTTTGAAAGCATAACAATTTTTTCTTTTTTTTAGGTGAAAGTGATTAGAAAAATCATTTCAACGATGTAAATTATTATAAAAATGAATTTCATTATTCAAAGTAAATTAGTAATGAATAAGTGTTGAGAATATGTAATTATTCATTATTTGATATTTTCATTAATAATTGAGAAAATAATGTATTGTTTCTGTTTCTGGTTTTTTTTCGGAATTCTAGTTCAGAAAAAATCCAATTTGATGATAAGTTTAATTAAAAACAAGAAAAAAATTGTGAAAGTAAATTGATTGATTGATAAAAATTTGTATTATAAATTTTAATTATTTGTTTTTTTTTCATAAACTATAATAATTTAAAACTAGCACAGATCTTTAATTTAGAAACAAATAAAACCTCCAAATAGCCCTAATACCGCATATAACGGGTTCAGGAAAATATTTTGAAATAAAACACATAAAACCTAATGTGACAGTGAAAATGTTATTAAGAACCGAAAGACCAATCGATACCATTTTTTTTTGATGATTATGTCATTCAAATCTTGGCCGTAGCTACGGTTTAGGTGGTCCATTCTATAGGTCCAATTTTGAACCACTTGTTCGAACATTACGATTGGAATCTGGCCAATAGCGCGAGTAAAGTTTACTTCAATAGTTGCTGACTTATCTGCGTAATCTTCACATAACCCCAAAGAAAGGTGTGAAGGTGTAATATCACATGATCTAGGCGGCCAATTCACTGGTCCTTGTAAAAAAAAAAAGCCAGATTGAAAGAAGTACCGCACGTTGAATCATCGGTTACAATGAATTAAAGTTCAATTTGCCAAATTTTAATCAAGACTAAAAATCTTACGGGCCCTAATGAACTAAATAAAATACTTTTAATTTTTTGTACAAAATTTTAATCAGTTTCAGAAAATTTGCATACTTTTTGGCTGATCATGTTAAAAACATTTACAATCCATAAGAATGGTTTGTGTCTTTGCCATACCTATTACAATTTATTTGATCAGATTGATCAACAGAGGCGCTGCATCCACTTTATTGGGTTACTATTGTTGAATTTTGAAGGTTTCTATATTGTGGCACTAATTTTCTTGGCGGTGCTGCGTTCGATTGATGGCAAACAAATATGAAAAAAAATTTGAAAAATTTCGAAAATTATTTGAAAATTTATATTCCAGATCTGAAAAACGTCATCACGGGAGAGATAGGAAATTAGGATACTTTATAATTACTCATATTTCGGTTTACAGGGACTAGAGATGTACAGGAATTCAAAAGTTATATTGATTTATACATATGACCGAGTTTTCTGATTTAATTGAAATTTCAAATACAGGTTAACCCATTCCTTAATTTGATTTGATATTGGATTTCAGTAAAATCGCTCAAGAAGGAAGAAACGTATAAACCGAAAACTTTGTGGTTTTCGCAGTCTTTCGAATTTCTGGTCATTTTTGGACAAATTTGTCAAAAATTATAATAGAATAGGTTTTACATGAAAAATGTTGTCAATAAATACTTGAAAATGTTCTTTCCATCAGCCTGCAGCCTAATTAGTCTGTACGGGTCGTATTTATGGGCAGACTAACTAGGACAAGGATAGTACAAAACTAAATTGTAGGATACCAATATAAGCTCAGTATTAAAATGATTTTTTAATTAAGAAAATTAAAATTGGGAAAAAAAAACAAGAAAGCATTATAAGTGACGATGCGTGTTAAAACAAAATTTTTGAAATTTTTAGAATAGAAATTGTATTAAATTGATTCCAAAATGAGAGGATTTTTAATTCTTTATGTGACCACTGATTTGGATCAAATTTGTTTTCTAAGTAAAAAAAAAAAAAATCAGTAAAAATGGAAGTTTGCTTATTTAGAAAAAGTTAAAAAATTCCTCTTTCAAAAAACTCATATAATAGAATTCTGTTCCAATTTCATATATGAATTTCTTTATTTTTTTTTCTTTTTCATTTCAACGCTAATTAAGAACTCATGCAAGCTTAAATTAAAATATTAAAAAAAAAAAAAATCCAAGCTGAAAGAAATAATCTGATGAGAATTAGGATAAAATACACAATTGTTATCTTCTCATGAAAACTAAAAGGAAAATATTTTTAATATTTAGATGAATCAATCAAATTTAAATACAACAATATATCGAGTTATTCGAACCAAAACCGATATTTACGACCGCCGCACACTTGAGCTAAGCGAGCTAAACTACGTAAGCTAAGTTTCTCGCTGAAAGTAAAAAATGAAGCGTTTGCATTGGTCGTCGAACACTTCAGCGAAGCTTGGAGACTACGTCGCCTGGTCATGAGCGACACGAACTAAGCTCTTTCACGTCTTTCAGACCTCAACTACGGGAACGAGCTTCGCTGGCATCGCTGACTATAATTTATACGTAATTTCGGTATTATACAGTGTAGAATCGATGTTGTGTAGTATGCTTTCTTTATTTTGTGGTAGTATCTTGTCGACATAAATGTGTAAGTGGAAAAGGTCTAGTAATAATTTATTGATAATGTACTCGCACATTATCTCTCTCTGATGGCTCAAATAGAACTGATGGTATGAATTTACCAAAAATATCGTCACGTAGCTTAGTTCAAGTGTGCAACGGGGTTAGCGAGCCCAGTTAAGCAATGTGACTATATTGAGGCTCGCCTGCATAGCTTAGCTCAAGTGTGCGGTCGGCCTTAAAGAGGGTATCCGTTTAGAATATTTTTCGTACAAAAATTTGTTAATTAATCTTTCATAACTTTTGTATTTATTTAACCTAAAAAATCATATATCATTTCTCATTCAATAATAATAACATATTAAAAGATGATTTCCTCAAAAAAAAAAAAAAAATTAAAAGAATATACAATTTTTAGAAACAGTTAATAATATTTCTGCTTCAATTCAGTGACCGCTAATCAATTCACAAATTGTCTTAAATTTTTGTTTAAAGCTCTCAAAACATCGTCTACGGTATTATAAAGAAAAAATGATTTGTTCCTATAAAATTCATTAGTAAGAATCTCCTAATCAAAATATGGTTTTAATCAATTCTTCAAGTTACAGAAGATATACCTTAAGCTGGAGACTCTAAAGTTCGTTGTTATCGACAGTTTATAGGTAATTTTTCTAAATTTTTCAAAAAAGTATTGTAAGTCTTAACTTTCCGACTCACTTTTTTTTTATTAAAAAAAATTGTAATTATTTATAAAAGTAGACTTTTAGTTTGGGGTCAATTGTATATGTTGAATCCAATTATTTTTTAAGTCGGAGAGTATTTAGCGCATGACAATTTTTTTTTATAAATGTTTTAACACAATTTTGAACATTTTATAATTATGATTTAACTACACTCAGTTTTAAAACAATTAAGCTTGAATATTTAGCAGCTTTTTCTTTCACAAATATTTTAAAGCATACAAATCTTACTTTTAATTTCCATTCAAAATTACATTTTTCAAAATTTTAATACTAAGAAGATGTGTCCGCAATGACTTCGCGGTCCAGCCTAATGGACTTTAAGTCACTATGCATATAAACTCAATTCTGTTTTTACGCAATGAATACGTTTCCAACAAACTCGCGCAAAAAAAAATCCGTTACCCATATAAATTAAATCGAATAAAAAATGAAAGGAAACATTTTTTTTAATCGCGTTAAATCAAATTCTCGTAAAAATAGAATTGCGTGTAATTTAATCTTCCGATTTTGATGAAATTTTGACAATACTCGTAGTATAGTGCCACTTTTCTCTCTTTCTAAAAAAATTTAAAATTTCTATATTTCTTTGATTTTACCTCAATTTGATGACTAGAAGAATTTTAAACTAATTCAAAAAGGAATGAATTCGTTTGAAACCAATATTCCGACCTGAAGGCGCGAATCTTGAACTTCATCCGGCTGGTATATGACATATGACATATTTTAAAAATATTTTCAAACACGAACTTGATTCTGAACTCTCGTTCTAACTTAACCCACAAAATTTGAAACATTGAACTTAAACGCAAAATCCTACCCGTTCGAAAGCGTGGCGTCTTTGAAATAAAAGCAAAAACAACATGAAATTTGTAGAAGGATTTCTGAAGTAAATAACTGAAAATCTTTTCCTCTTTTTTCCACTCTAGACAGGAATAGGATAGATTTCAATTCAACTCACCTAATAGTTCATTAAACCTTTCAATTGTTTGAATACATTCCAAATCAAATAATTTATGTAACTGAAAATAAATAACCATAGTGTGAGTCAAAAATGATAGTGAAATTGTAAGAATTCCATAAAAACTCTTAATATTAGTAAGAAAGGAAAACTTTCCAAAATTTGGATAATATATATTTATTCAAAATGCAAATTCCTCATAATTTGGAATGACCTCAAATAAAATCCATCCAAAACACACAAAAAAAGAAAAACAATAAATGCGAAGTTCTTCTTTTTTTCGTTGAAATCTTCACTTTTTAATAATATAATTTGCCATAACTTTTTTTTTTATGATTATACCTCATATTTTCTTGACCACAAAAAAAACATAAGAAAATGAAATTTTATGTATAGTTGAAAAGAATCCCAAATTTGTCATGTACTCACGTACAGAAATGAGGTTGGGTTGAGTTTAAACAAAAAAAAAAAAAAAAAGAAAAAAGAAAAGAAAATTGACACAACCCAAATTCTCGATTTGAAAAAGTTCAAGAATGGATAACCCAACCATATGATATGGACACGATGAAGTTAAAGTATTCGATAGTGTTACAATCGAGTAGAATATTGATATTAAAAAAGGTTTACTTACTCTTTTCTATAAGTAAGACGTTCGATTTTAACGGTACTACAAAAATCTATTCCGCAATAAACTTGATTCAATCAATATTTACCAAAATAAAAATCTAAATTATAAAATTTACCAAATACCAGAAAATTGTTAGCTGGCATCCCACGAATGCGAACAAATCAAAAAGACTAAAATAAACATTACCAAAAACTAGTAAATTGCTGTTTTGTATTTATTTGCATATGTTTTTATATCCTATAGTAATATATACCAAAAGGATAAGATTACAATTACCAAAGAACGTTAGTCTGTCCGCCTATATGCACGATGATAACTCAAAAACAAGTTGTACGTTTTTAATGATACTATGAGTATATGGGTATTCCCTTACTGTTGTATTAACGCGTTGTATTGTTGCAGCGTTGTATGATTTGGTATTTTTCTATACAACCGAATCATACAATCGACACAACAGTACATCACGAGTTACATCGGTAAGGGAATAAGGATAATAATGTTTTCATTACTCGATTTACTTATTATATTGGGATCAAGTTTAGTGACTTGTTTGTTCTTCTATGTATCTTCCATATAAAAGTTAAACAAAAGATGTCAATTTACTCAAAACTATGAAAATGGAGATGGAGGCTTCTTTGAAAAGTCGGCAGTATTAGTCTTACGATTGTCATTTTTTTTCTTACATGCGGAAAAATCCTAAAATTTTTGATTAGTTGTGATAACTGAAATTGAGTTCTCACAACTGAGTTTTCAGTTCTTACAACAAAAAAATCAGTTGTCAGAACTGTCCAAAAGCTTTCTGCTTTTTCAGCTAAAGATTTATTAAATGAGATTCACATTTCTACCATAGGATATCAAATATTAAATATGTTAAGCAGTACAATTGAAACTGGTTAATACCTGAAGCAGTTACAGGTATATCAAGTTCAGGCAAAAATGTATTTTATAGTTTATTAAAAAAGAAGTATTGGATATGTATATTTTGAACATCAGATTTTGTGTCTGCAACAAACGGTTTCCTACTAATTATTATTTAAAATTATTAACCAAAAAAAAACTCATACAACAATTTACAATCAAATTCGTAATTATTCTTTATCGACTAAGATATCTTTTATATAATTGCATTTTTAACATGAAGGGAAATATGTATGTTCATATAGAATCTAATATATTTGCAAATAATACATATTTACACATATTCAAAAGTATAGTAGTAATTGCAAACTCTAAAATCATATTGAAAATATAATCCAAGAAAAAGACTTCGAACACTATAAGAAATTGTTGAATGCTAAAGAAAAGAAAAACAATAAGTGTTAACGATAACTTTTTATGCTCTGAAGAAACAACATAACCGGTGAATTTCTTTCGAATAATCTACTACCTTCTTTCTTTCGGTGAATGTGTGCGTTTACACTTGAATATCATGATGTTAAGAGGAAACAGTTAAGAAGTGGGTCAACGTATATAAAGACAAGTTCAAGGCGATCGCCGTTTCAGATGTTAAGAAAATTTTCAACTAATAACACATAGCTTAACTGAGATCGAAACATATATAAAACTAAATACAAGACATTAAAAAATTGTTCCTTTAGGAATTTCTTCATTAAAAATCAGGTGCGAAGAACAAGTGTATTAAATTGAATAAATCTGAAAGCAGTTCTTACTTACACAACAACAAAAAAAGGAATATTAAAAACATATTTATTCAGGTGAGAGAAAAATTTAATAAATACAAAATCAATCAAATTAATTTTATGTGTAAAAATGATAATAAATTCTATAAGTGAGAAAAATATCGAAAAATCAAGATCCAAGTGAATCTGAAAAATTGATATGAAATTTTCTAATTAATTGCTTTATGAAAATTTGTATCCAAAAAAAATTCTTCCAAAAGATAAGATTAGAAAGTTTGTGAATGTGTAATTTTGATTTAATTTTTAAATCTTCTCATTTTATCGCGATTTTAAATTAAAAGAAAATAATTTTAGTGAAATTTCGTTTTGTATTCTTTTTGTTTTACTTAAATTCTAAAAATTTGACCTGTTTTTCAAAATAATTCTTCTACTAATCACAATGAGTAGTTTTTTTTTTAAGTATACATTCTATTTTTGGTTGAAATAAGTGAAAGAAAAAAGAAAGATTTTCACATTTCGCGATTTTTCGAGAACCTGAAATATATTTCAAACAAATTTTCTTAAACACATAAAAGTTTTAATTGTTTTATGTTTTATAAATTACAAAAAAACAGCATTAACATTAAAGTGCGGTGTAAAAGATTAAGAAAATTAAAACCGCTAGAATACTGTCAGTTAATTGGTATTACAGTAACGTTCATAATATTCACTTGAAACACAGTTTTCTTTACTCTATCAGTAAATTTATAAGTTATATACCATTTCTTTTAAGTTTATCACCTTTTAATTAAAAAGAAATTTCTCTTTGAAATATTTATGATGCAATAGAAATAGATGGACACATCATTTTTTAGGAGAAATTTTTCAAAAAGGAACTGAAACTATTAAAAAGTGTATAAGATCTGAAATTTGCACAGAATAATATCCAAAAAGATTGCAATACCAGAAAAACATACCTACAGCCTATTTACCATCGAGAATTTATTGCACCTACTTTCTTTAAATACATATATCATCAAAAAAGGTCTGCTGGAGCTTCGACAATTGTATATGTGGTCATGCGGTTATATTTTGTGACCTCATTTAACTTTTCATATTGATTTTTTCTTCATTTATTTATTTTTCATGTTTGTGAATGTATTTTAATTCCGGTTAGGGATTTTTTTGCTGCCTTTTTCTAAAATTGAAAATTCACGAATTTTTCTTTTACTTATTACTAATTTCAAAAATCACAGAAAAGAAATTTTAATTGTTTATTTGGGTAATCTTCTGTTAATATGCGATCTTCACTAGACATTTTTTTTTAGTCTACCACATTTTATGCACAACTGAAAGGTTTTATTGCTAAAAAAAAATTGCTAAATCACAGCACATTGATAAGTAATAAGCTGTAGAATTTTACTTGGATGATAAAATAGCTATTTTTATCAGCGCCCATAGCAGTTCATGGCATGAATAAAAGAATATACAGATTACGCCATGCGCATGTCGGCCATTTTGAATATTTATTTTGATACTTTTTAACATGTGACTTTATTTCAAATAAATAATCGTAATTTTTCACATAAACAATGTATTTCAAGTCCCCTGTGACGTAGGTGCGCAGAAAAAACCAATTTGAAATATGTGAAGACGTAATCTGTATATTCTTTAATTCATGAGTTCATGGCATTGAGCAATAAACATGTTTGTCTTGGCAAGAATTAGAGTTAAAGAAAATTAAGGAATTGATCGGTAATCCTTACGAAATGAGTTTGATATCAAATAACACTTCCTTAAAGGTTTAATATGAACAAATGAGAGATATTATACAAATTTTAGTCAAATTTCTGAATATTGAAAAACTCCAATAAATCTCTTGCAGTTTCGACAAGCAATATAACAACACCAGAGAACAAACTGGTATACAAGCAAAAAATTAGTAATGGAGACAGCATGTAAGAATTCCTATAATTAAAAATTTTTACCTGAATATTATATGAATTGACGAAAGTAATTTTTCATTACAAACGATTTCTTACAAAAATGCACGTATTGTCTTTAGCTTGTTAAATTTTTTACGGCCTATTGATACGCAAGTCAACAAACATGACTTTAATTTTTCAACAAAACAAAAAAAAAAAAGGCCTATGATGGAATTTCTAAGAAACGTAAAGTACTTAACAGCAAAATTGAAGTTTTCTTATACAGTCTTTTATAAAAATAGTAGTTAGTTTCTTTTTCTTTTTTTTTGTCATGTAAAAATGTGTAACCTGTTATATTTCTCTTTAAGTCTTTTAACAATTTCTTCTTCTTCTTCAGCAAAATATGTGTGCTATTTGTTTTTCTCAATGCGTCGCGTCCACTATCGTATATAACGGATTTTCATATTTATCATAGTTTTTATTTGAAATTGTTCTCATTTTGAAAAGATGTTAAAAATCATTTTCAAAAAGATTGCAGAACATTTGACATAATTGGAAAATTTAAATTTTGGCATGACATGAAATTTGATTTTTGATTTTAAAACATTTTTACATTTATATTCGCGATAATTAAGTTAAATTCCATAAAATTTGAATGCGGATTTTCACCGCGAAATATTGTTTCTTCATTTTTTCTTTTACAGTATAGATTTTTTTCACGGTTAATTTCAAAAGTTATATAATTTTTCCACTAAAAAGAAAAATACGGTATTCAAAAACTAATTCAATTTTATTCTATTTATATTAATTTTTATGAAAAAGAAAAACTGTTTTTTTTATTCAGTTATAAGAAAACTCGTGTTCAATAAAAATTAACACAATTTCTTTAAGTGTTAATAATATTTTCGAGAAATTCTTACAATAATTAGAATATTAATTCCGAATTTCTCTTTTAACCCCACGACTCCATTGGACTTATTTCAAGACATATTTTCAGTCGGACTGACAAAAAAGTCCAAATTTTAGAGTCTCCATTAGACTTTTTTTCAGCTCGACTGAAAATATGTCTTGAAATAAGTCCAATGGAGTCGTGTGGTAACACAAAAAGAACTATTTTGGGCCTATATTTAAAAATAAAATACATTAAAATATTTATAATAAAATAAAATCAATAATGAATGAAAATATTTGAAAAATTCAAATCACAAAAACGAAAGACTTAAGCGACAAACTTGAAATATAATTGAATACTTTCACATCGTGACGTCAAAGATTTAACAAAAAGTCCATCATGCATGTTGATTTTAATTAATAATAATATATAGTATTCAATTAAATGATAATATTATTTAAAATTCAGTGGTGACCAACCTTTGGCGGCCGGAAAAAAATAAAATCATTTACTAAAGAAATATAAACTTTTCTTTTGAACTAAAACAAATGTATTTAATGACTATGATGAGAGAAAGTAATTTAACAATATAGTTGATACTAGTAGGTGCTATATAGGTGCTCATATAACCAAAAATTGGATAAGTGTCATATTGACTGCATCAACCTTCTTTTCCAAGTATATCGAATTTGCTAGTCAAAACACAAATAATTTATGGAAAAACTGTAAATTATGTACTATACTTTTAAATGTATATAAATGACGATTAGCAAATTTCTGGAACAATTAAAGAAAAGTAAGTTTATCGAATTAAACAATTATAGGGTAATGCAACTTATCTAAACTTTAGCTTACATTAATATTCGATCAGTTGTATTTCTTTTCACTAATGTGAAAATTTAGTTAGATTATAAAAAAAAATTCTGACTACCAACTGGCATGAGATGATGTGATGTCCTTCTATTTTGTTTTGTAAACGTTAATTTTGAAGTGGAGTTTTACATATGATCTAGAGATGCTAATCTCAAGACTTACTAAATTGGTTTGTCATAGAGCTTGTGTGCGCTCGCCGATCATAGGTTGGAAATGACTGATTTAAATATTCATATTACTATGTCATGCATGCATAAAAATGAATAAAATACAATAATTAAATTATTACATTTAATAATATGTTTTCTTTTTCCTTGTAAACCCAACACACAATTGCAGTGATTTAAGAAAAAGGAAAAGTTTAACACAATTTATATGTACTTATAAATGCAATAAAAATGATTTAAAATCAGATTTCTTTAAATAACAATTCTAAAATAGCATTTCACCTACATAAATTCATTTGCACGTCATATTATTGTTTTTTTGTTTTGTATATCTGAGATATTCATCTTCAAATCATAATCATGGATCGTTATTTTATTTATTTTATTTTGCTTTAAGTCAAAGAAAAGAAAATACAAATATAGTTGAACATAAACGCAAATTCAGTGCCGGGAAATATTAACACACAAAAAAAAAAGAGAGTTAAAATGCAAACACAGAAAAGAAAGTTACGATCCGGCTTTAAGTCTTTTATAATGATGATTAACCGAAAAACAAAATAAAAAGTATTAACCTAAATTTTTGATAATATTTTTTTGTTCACCCAGGATGGGTTTTCTCAAACCAAAGAATTATACATTTTATATTCATTTCCCTAAATGAGTCTCATTAGTACACGTCTCGAGTGTATTCATTATTCAAATAGGAGTAAAAAGAATGAAGATTTGCTGTTTTGTTGAAAGAATTTCTATGCAAAATTTCTTCAACTCATATTCCCAGAGTTTAATTTGTTCCGCCATTGAATGCATGTTCAGTCTGATTGAGAATATTTTCCGGAAATAAGAAATTTTAATGGAAAATCTTTAGAGATCAGTTTCAAAAATCGATTTTTTTTTACAATTATTCTCTGGTAAATAATGCAAGTCCCTATTGCAGCTGGTATATATTACATTTTACGAATACTGTATTCTTAAATTAGAAAATATAATTTTCCCTTTAGATTAAGCTACTAAATCCCAAATAATAGTACTGTCGAGTTCAGATTACAGGCACTTAAATTGGAGATAATTCGAGTAACATTCAAATGGAAAAAATTAAAAGTGGCAAACTATGTTTTCGAAATCATTCTAGAAATAAATTTATTATATATTTATTGATTAAAAAGGCTATTAGCAAGTGAAGTTGTGTTTAACACGTTCGCGGACAATAAAAAGCTCATCTCATTTGACATTGCAGTGAAAAATGAATGTTATAGCATTCACGTCCGCGAATGTGTTAAAGACACGCAATATACGAACAAAAAGACTTATAATAAAATGAGGTGCAAATCTACTACACTAGACAGCTATATTTAGCAAGTTTTGTAAACTAGCATAGCACAAGATTTGACCTGATACAATATTCTGCCATCTACGGTAATAATTTCTAATATAATTTGACTGCACTTTTGAAGAACCCAACCGTAACATAAAAGAACATAATAAATATAAATTTATTAACAAGTACTCGAGTTAGTTAAAAATAATTAACTTGAAAGAAGATTTTTACTATACACACCTAATAGAGGAAGCATTAACATTACTTATGTACTCGTATAACCCGTTAATTTCATTTCAATATATAATTCTAGGCTTGTAAAGAAAGAAAAATCAGTTTTAATAGTTTTGGTATTGGATTGAGGTTTCTCTTACGGGAACGATTCAAATTCAATTAACATAATCACAATCTAATTTTGGTATTTAGTTCAAGTTACAAAAAAAAAAAGAAAGAAAAAAAATATGCATAAGTAATTAGCATACCTTTATAAAAATCGTTATTCATATACAAATATGTTCGTCGAAAGACAAATCAAGAAAATGTAAATTTATAGGTCGATGTGTTTAAAAAAAAGATGACATACTTTTCCCGAAGTTTTCCACATAAGAATTTTAGATAAAATTTTTCGATTCGTTTTTAATTAATAATTTTTTTTATTTTATTATTGTATAGAATGGGTTCCAAAATAACTGGTTGGTCATTATTTACACTTTTAATAAGCAATTGTCTTTTAATGACCATTGCATATCCGCAAGGAACACATCAAATTGCACAATATCAAAAACATGAACTTGAACCACAAACTTCACAACAAATACAATCTGGTCAAGATGGTTTCTCACCAATTTACAATCCTTCAGCACCAGCTCAAGCACAAAGAAAATTCGCTGTTAAACCGAATGCATCGAAAAAAGTCGCCTTAGATGATATCGATGATGATATTCAGACAAATCAAATTCAGGAAACTGGATTTTCATGGTCGAATATGTTAGCA
This sequence comes from Xylophagus ater, assembly GCA_963422695.1. Lineage (NCBI taxonomy): Eukaryota > Metazoa > Arthropoda > Insecta > Diptera > Xylophagidae > Xylophagus > Xylophagus ater. Next base: position 7,983,152 of record OY730483.1, read on the forward strand.
ACAGTTTTACAGATGTTCTTTAATCGTGGCGGTGGTGTTGTTCCAACAAAATCTGATGATCTCGATAATACAAATGGATATGGAACATCACCATGGGCGAATGTGATTTCTGTTGGTAAGTATTTTTTTTATATACGCGAAATAAATCTGAAGTGTATCATGAATTAACATGTAAATTTTTTTTTAGGCTTACAAATCATTACAACCCTTTTGGGTGGCGGAAATCCAAGTGATGGTATCGATAAAGTCGATAATGGTGGTTCACCAATGCAGGTAAATTAAGAGTAATTAATATGTTTCCCTTTTGAATAGTAGTTTTTCTTTAATTTTTTTTTTTTTTGAAGACTAGAAAATCGCGCCTTTTTAAACGCTTATTTTAATTTTTAAAAAATTCACACTTTGGTTTTTGAATTTGTAGACACAATTTTTATTTTAGCTTTATTTTTAAGTTTTATTGAATTTGAATGAGATTTGTTTTTGGAAAGAATTGATTCAATTGAAAATGAGAAAAGTACAGAATTTTCGTGGAAATTTAAGAATTATGAAATTTTGTTTTCTTTTGAATCACGAAGTAAGAAAAATGTAAATAAATTGTAAAAATTCGTTATGAAAAATCGGAGTAGAAGTAAAATTAGACAAATTTAACCAACATTTTATAATTTACTTTAATACTTATTTTTATAATTACTTTTTTGTGAGACAAGAAGTGGCGGTTTAAGAATGTAGTTGCCTAGATGCTCAAGGCAAGAGTAGTTGTGCAAGGCCCAAAAATACTGACCGAACAGAATAGTATCAGACTGACTGTTGACTGGTTTGCAGTGACCTAGAGACAAATCTTCTCAGTGCAATACAAACTTTTGGAAAAATTTTAAAATGAACTCAGGTTTACGTCATAAAACGTATTTAATTCAGCGTGGAACTCTTAATGGTTCACATATGACTGACTAGTTGTGCTCGCTTTGATTTCATTAGCATTGCTTAAAAGCATTTTTGTGCAAAATTCTTTTTTTTGTTCGATTTGCCCGAGTTCCTGGTCCTAGGCAAAAAGAGTCTAGGTGGCTTAAACCTTAAAACCGCCACTGGGCACACAAGAAGAATATTTTTTTTTGTTTATATTATTTTTTTTTGGCAATATTTGGTTTTTCGCTTGCTACAGGGTATTCTTGCTGCAGTTTTATCATCGGTACTTGGGGCTAGAGATCCAGAACAAGTCAACACAATGGCCAAACAAGCTGGCGAGGTAATGTACATAAAATAACCAACAAGAAAACCTACACACACACATATATATGTATATATATACATATAAAAACAAAACTAATCAACTATAATTAAGAACTCTTTTAACTAAATAACATTTTCCTTGGAAAAATTCCATTCAAAATGGTTTTTATTTGTAAATATAAATTTTGGTGTATTGTAAATAATTTAATTTTATTTCATGTTCGTTAAATAATTTTCAAATTTTTATTGAATTTTTCTTTTCTATTATTTTTTTTTTAGTTTATTAATATCGTTATGAATTTATTGGACGCATTAAAAACATCATTTTCTCATCGATCAATTGCTGCCCGTTCAATTGGTAAACGTGATTCGGTTAGCGATGCTGCGGTCGCTGGTATTTCAATGATGAAAAGTTATGTGAAATCATATCGTAATGCCGATGATAAATGTATGCAAAAATATTTATGTGAAGCAAATTCAGAATGTATTTCAGAAATTGGAGGTTCAAGCATTTTCTGTCAACTTGGAACGTAAGAATAGTTTTTATTTTCTGTTTCTTTCAGAACATTTATTTAAATTTAATTTTTGTTCTTTTTAGATATGCAACTAGTTTCGTAATCGAACGTACAACTGGTAAACATTTTGATAATTTCTATGATGCTGGAAGACGTGGTCGATCCGGTGAAAATTGCCGGCAAATTTATTTGGAATGTAATGAAGTATAAAGAAAAGAAAAAAAAACCCAGAAAAACGAACGATTTTCCTTCAATATGATTTCCCCCGAATCTTTTTTTTCACGGATTTTTTTAATCAAATGGAAAAAAAAGAAAATTTTTAGTATTTAACAAACAAATTATTTTTATTTTTTAAATTATTTATTATTTATTTTTGACTTTAATTTTTTTTTTTTAATATTCTTGTCTTAATTGAAACAAAAAAGAAAAGTAAATATTTGCGAAATAATTTCAATTTATTAAGTAATTAAGAAAAATCAGTTGATTTGTTTCATCTTTAAATTATATTAATAATTATTTATTGTCTTTATTTACATCTTTTCCATAGAATAAGGGATTAGAAAATATAGTTGCATGAATGTGTTTTAATAAGTGTATGTAAAATCTTTCAATCTTTATTTTAATAATTATTATTATTTTATTTAATTCTGTGAGAATGTATGAGAAAATGGCTGTCCAATATTATAATTATTTTCTATTTATAAAACCTTTTTTTTTAATGTCAATTAGATTTTAAAAAATTATTTATGTTTTATTTATAATATTTTTTATGTTATGTAAATTATTTTATATAAAACATTTTAAATTAAAATAATAAAATAAATTATATAAAAAAAAAAACAAATGAAATTTTTTATTTGCATATTTTCAGGCGAATATGAAAAAGTTTCATCGCACTTGAAAATGCTTTCGATAAGAAAAATGACGAAATTATAGTACCATATATCGACGACAAAAATTAAGCTTTTACGCCGTCGAAAGCACTAAGGAAAATATTCAAATAAGAAAGTAGTTTGAAAGAACAGTTTTTGTCGCGAGGTCGTCAATTTTCACCGACTGTTTTGAATTATAAATATCGTATTTCATTTTTAGTCTTTTTATTTTGTTTTTTAATTTTTATTAATATAATAATTAATTTTTAAGTAAAGTGATTTTGTAATGTGATTTATAGAAGACGAAAAGAAGAAAGGTGAAAGGTGATTTTTCTCGAAAAATAAATAGTGATAGAAAAAAATTAGTGGACACATATATTTAAATGAGTTTTTCTTTTCAAAAATGTTAAAGTGATTTATTTATGTGCATAGTAACAAAAAAAAAAGGGAAAACATTACTACTTATAAACATGTCGTTGCTAAACGTAAGTAAAATACAGATTTTTCTTTTTTTTATATAAATTATTGAATTAAAATTCAATAAATTTAGTTTAAACAATTTAGCTTTTTTTTTCTTCTTAAATCAAATCCAATAAGTTTCGTTTTGTGGTTTATTTTCAAACAAAAGAAAATGCAGTTAAAATAATATTGTTCCAGCAAAAAAAAAAAGTAAAAAAAACATTGAACTTTTTCTGAACTCGACGCCTGCACCCACAAAAAATCATTCAAATCGAGTACTATTTAACGGATTTCAAATATTTTCTATTTCTTTTTTTTTTCTAAACCACAAAATTTTATTTTGCAAAATAAATAATCTCTTAGAGTGCAGGGCGAAAGGCCAATGTCGAGGCCTAATTTCTATTGGAGACAAAAAAATTTGAAGCTATTTGCTAATTTTTAGTTATTTTTGTTTTAGTCTAGAAAATTATTTATATTTATTAAATTATGTAAATTAATTCTATATAAGATTCTTTCTACTGTTTTAAAATTTCACCTAAACATTTTGTTTATATACCAATTTTATTTTAATTTCGCTTATAAACGAGGTTAAAAACATTTTCTTAATTAAAAAAAAAAAAACAAGAAAAAAAAAATAGCAAATTGATTAGATTTCACGATAAAAAAAAAACTATAATTAATTTACATCAAATCAAAAATTCGACCTAAAAACTGCGTTATGGGCTCGTTATAAGTGACACAACATTTGTAAGGTGTCAAATCAAAATTCTGTTCAAATTAAAAAGCGCATATAAAATAGCACATCAAAATGTCAGATTATATCTTAATTATATTGATATCAAAGTTGTGATATCAAAAAAATTTCATTCAATCGAACTGGTTCGCGATTTAAGCCGCGTACGCATTATTATCGTCATGATCATCGCTAAACGCAAAAAACAAAAACTAACTTAGAAAAATCATATGTGAAAAATTCCACAGATTTATAATAGCAAAACCATGAGTGCATTCAATATTAATTTCCTCCCCCCGTAACCTCCTTCTTCGACAGATTGTTATTTTGCGATATTAATTTCTAATGTTTTTTTTGTATCCCTGCCTCCCACCCACCCAATTGAAACCTTATACGGTAAGACAAAACAGTATAGAAGAAAAAAAAAAAAAAACAATTTATATTTGAGTGCACCGACTTGAAATTTTGAATTTTAACCGCAAACGACTTGTCTGACGTCTTAAGAAGAAAACTCTAAACATAAACCACCTTCTTTTTATATTGTCTTTTTGTTTTTTTGAGGGCACTTATGCGCTCGGGTACCTTACTGTGAATATACTATATTTAAAGTTTTCAACTCGCGCAAACGGAATTTTCAAAAAAAAAAAAAAAAAAGATTTCTCAAAACAGAAATTTAAATATTGTGACACATTTTCTATTCTTATGTTGCGTAATATTGTATTTTATTTGTTATAAATGTATAAAAAATACAAAACATAAGAAAAAAAAATAGTTCGCACGATCATCAAGCCACTAGTAGTAGACTCGAATGCAAATTTCACCTAGAAAACTAAATAACATAAAAAAAAACAAAACAAAATAAAAAAGTTTTCTTTAAAATTTATGAGATTTGTGACAATCACAAAGTCATTAGTAAAAGAACAGCGAGCGATTTATGCTGTTTTAATTTTATAGTCGCTTTTCAAAATGATAAAAAAAAAATTTTTATTCCTAATTAAAAAAGATAATCCAAATTGGAATCTTTTTAATTATCTATTTTCCATTTTAATAATTCAAAGTTCTGATCGTTAATTTGTCTGGTGTTGATCTTAACAGAGACATAATATTTTCATCAAATAAACACACAGAAATGCGCGGTCTCCCAGACTTTTTGACTTTGGGTGGTAATGAGGATAAGTTAAACAATATTTATAGAATTTGCTAATAAAAAAAATACACCAAAGAAATGATTTCAATTTTTACTAGACAAACTAATTTTAAAATTTTAGCAGCGATCGAGTCTTACAGACCTAAGCCTGCAAAGTGATTAATGGCATTATTGTCAAATACATTTATTAAATCGATGAATAAAAACAAAATCACTGCAAGCGAATTCCTCAAATTCAATCGAAAAATTGCAGAAACTCAAATCAAATGAAATCAATTGAATTGAAATATAAATTATTATATATTGTAAAACGTATGAAATATATAAATTTCAAATACTATGATTAAGTAACAGAACTCTATCAAGCTTAACCCATTTGTGGGATGTTTCATCGTATTACTTTTCAGTTAATATTAATTTAAAAAGGAACTTTCATCATAATTAAAAATTTACTATTAGTTCAGTAATCATATATTTATGAAAATTACATATTAACAGGTCAACAAAACATGTTTATCCACCCACAATTGAAAATATTGCAGCATTGATTCCAAAATAGAAATAGCAAAATTTAAATTATTATTATGTGTGTTGTTTTGGCGGTAATGTAAAAATCCGAACAATTATAATACATTGCAAAAGATAATACAATCATGATCAAAGTTTTAGTACTCTATATTTATGTTGAATGTCTTTTATCGAGATGTTACAAACATTGAGTATACTTTCGGACGTCTTTAGAGAATATGGATATAAAAAGCATAAACACGATTTTATCCCACACGGAAATTCTTTTCAATTGATAGTTTCTGGAATCTTCAAAGACATTTTGTCACCGTTTTCTTACACCTTCTCTTTTAATGAACATAAAAAATCAACAAACAAGAAATCCCCAACATAACAAGCGTTAGTATAGTAAACAAACTTACGAATAAAATGAAATACCAAAAATCAATCAAAATTTGGATCGCATGTTAAGGCGCACTGTTGTGTCTCGTCGAATATATAATTCTTTTTTTGTTTTTTAACTAATTGGGTGAAGGCTAACATGATACTTAAGCGCAACATCAGAATTTTGTCCAGAAGAATTGTAATAATTAATTAATTTGTTAGAAAAAATGTCAAACAAAATATTGATTGAAAAATTTCTGGTTAAGAACTAAAAGAATGTCGAATTGAATTTCTCGAAAAAAAGGCGACCCGACATTAGATAGTATGTACTTCCAAATTCGGGTGAATTACTTTAATCTCTTGTTTTTAAATAAAATATTAAAAACTTGAAGAAAAGAAATCATTAAATCCTTTTTGTTTGATTAGTTCCGAATTTCTTTTTTTATGTTCATAAAAATATTTCAATTGACTTTTTTTTTAGTAGTGCGGAGGTGTGTTAAATCAAAATTTACTTTTATTTTTTTCCGCCTAATCGATATTTTAAAATACCGCTAGTAGGCATGCGTGATTGAATTGAATTAATTTAAATTATATTACTTTTAATATGTTTCTTTTTTTTTCTGAAACAAAAAATTTATTTATAGTTTTTAAATGCACAAAATGCGGTCAAAAAACTTCCAGCAAATTAGATCATTTTATTTAGAAATTTGAATTTGAAAAAATAACTGAATTAAAAAATTACAAATTAAAGCTCTACGTATCTTTTCTTGATATCCATATGAGAAACATACCTTACTTATGTATTGATATTTCATTGTCTTTTCTCCTAAATCCCAATAAAGGATTTTACCAAAATCCAATCAAGATAAATAAGAAGTAGTCTGTTAAGGCCAATTTCACAGTTAGATTGATTTTCTGGACCATTAAAAAGACATAACTGATGCATTCTGTCTGGTAGTACTCAATAGTGAAATTAAAGCTTTTATGCTATACATATAAATGTACGTAATGAAAAATGGTTTGAATCTTGGTTGAATATATGAAGAGATACCAATTTTCTAATATATTTGCTAGGTTTTTTCTTCATTATTTGAAAAATTAGTTTTTTTTATTCTTTATTTCGACATTTTAGTACTAAAAAAATGTTCCAGCTTCTGAAATATAAAGAATATAATCTTGCAAAGGTCACAAAACAAATACATTTCAGAATATGCGCTCATTGAAGGACAATGAAGAAAATATAAAACATAAATCTAACAGAAAATCCATACATTTTCTAAATGGTTTATATTACATTAATTTACCAAAACTGCTGTAAGAGTCGAAACCTACCCTTCTCACAACAAAAAAGATTATTATGCCGGTAATAACAGGAGGTAAGATTGATAAACATATGCTTGGGTGTCAGCTGTGTATTGTTTATCAGCATGTACTTGGACTATCCTTATTTAAAAAAAAAAACCTATTCACCTAACATAATGCTCAATACAAAGAAGCAGTTTTCGTAATTTTGTTATATATAAAATACATAAAAATCAATTTCGTCACAAGGAAAGATTATGTTTTTAAACCAATTTGAATGGAAGTTGTATCCTGCGTTTTTAAACATTGTAATGTTAGTCACTAAAACCAGTTTTTATAAAAAAGGACACCTCAGAACTACCAAAGAAAAACATTTTCTGATAGGAAAATACTTGATTTTATGTAAAGAGAAATTCAATTATGAATTTATTCTCTTATTTTCGAGTTTTTTGTTCGTTTTTTTTATTATCATGGCAAACATATTTTCGAAGGCCCAATATGTCCACTTTTCATAAATATCAAATTACCTGAAAACTTATTTGATTTATCCAATTCCGGTTTCAAAAGGTAACACAACTATACACCAAAAACCTCGATTTGCATCGTTAAAATGCAAGATCGGTCGACAGGAATGGATGGACATTGATTCAGAATCTTCCAATTATAAGTTACAATTTTCCAAGTTTTTAGGATAATACTTGCAATAGATGAAACACATTAAAAGAAAAGTCGTACAGAAATACTTTTGCTTCGGCTTTCTTGGGAACCAATTAACAACGCAAATCGAAGTCCAAGTGTACTAGACGTGAAAACTCTCTTAAAAAATACTCTTTTCCATTAATAAACGAGAATCGAATTGTGTTTTCTTCCAAAACAACACATCTGCGCTTCTGCATGATTGTCCAAAGGAATCCAATTGTAAAGAACAGTCATATGAAAATATGTGAAAATGCAATATGTATAAACCCACCTGAGAGAGACCACCACTCTGTTTTTGTTATGCAAAGCATTTTTTTTTTTTAGTTGGAAGAATCTCAAAATAAAACCGGCTAAAAAGTATCACCAACTTTTGCTGATATTTCTTCATGAGATTATATGGTATGATGTATACAAAAAAAAAGAAAATGTGAACATTGAATTCCCGCATTATGATATTTGAAAATTGCAAAGCGCATAGCCGAAATTCATTTGAAGCTGAATGCTATTACTGTTGCCTATTCTATGTTATGTCTTCCCTGTGCATCCATCCAAAAAAAACAGACTACTTCCATTCTCTGCAAAAGCATAAACCAACGAAACTAACTTAACAGCACAGCATATACAAATGGTAACAAGCAATCAAAGGAAAACGACTATTTCAGTTTGATTTCTAACTTCAGCGTGTGAAGTAGCGACTGTTTTTCGTTTTCCGCGATATTTTTGTAATTGATTTGTGTTTCATTAAAAACGAAAGATTGTTGTGTTTCAGTGATTTGAATTTTATTATTATATTTTTTTTTTTCGTTTAATATTTCGTGCTTTTGAGGTTTTTTATTTCGGTATGAAACTCATCTAAATTAATATTCGATTGATTTTTGAACTTTTGAGAAAAGCTTGTTTGTTTGGTTTTTGAATATATAATTTTTTTTTTTCGTTCTTTCGCGACATTGACTACATGGAATTTATTAATAATAATCAATATATCTACAATAACAACAACAACCAACAAAATAATATACGTTACGATTTTTAAGTTTGAAAAAAAAAAAATTCTATGAATGGAATAGATTTTGAAGTACCTATATGTACTTTTTCGGGTATGTGTGTCACCCCTAAAAATCTTATTTTATTAATTAATTAGTGAATAAAATCTCAAGTGCAACGAATTTCCTATCAAAAAATATTATAATTAAAGAAAATCATTAAAATTGTTAAAGTGTAGTGTTTTTCTTTTTGATTATTTGTTGTTGTTCAGTTTGTTCTTTTTTTTGTTCTGGCAATATTAGAAATTAATTAAAAATTATTCCAAAAAAAGAAAAATGTTTGATTTCATACCCTTAAAGAGAGATATTAAATTTTGCTTGAAAAAGGGTCATAAGAAAAAGGGTCATAAGTTCACAAAATATGATAAAAGGCAGCCAGCTAGCTCTATTGTCTTCTATATTAACTACTTAAAAATAATTTTTAAATTTAATTGAAAAACTTGTAATTTATGTCATTTCAAGAAAAATTTTGTTAAGACGACGCCATCGATTCTATTATTTGTACGACTTTCCGGCTACTAACAACACAGTCAAAACAATAATGTGATATCGATTTTTTACGTCATCTCTTTTAAAAGCGACCCCCCCCGAACTCACCAAATAAAATACATAAAATTTCAGTCGTGGCGCCTTTAAATGGGGTTGTTTTTTTTAAGATACATATATATATATACTTTATAACCAATATTTGTGATACAAAGATAGGGTGAATTTCACCCTAATCGTCTTTGGAATGTTTCCGTCGTTTTCTATCTTCCTGTGCGATTTAATTTCATTTCTTTGTATAGTAAGTAACAATTTTATGCCCAATTCCTTGTCGTTTGGCATTGGCGTAGTTGGCAACAATTTCAAAAAATAGAGAATTTTTGGTATTAGAAATCAATAAAACTACTATAAAAAAAAAACTAGTCTTAAAATTACACCAATGAATCCTTAGTCTTTTCTTACGTACATTCAAAATTGTATAAAAGTAATTTTTAAAATTGAAAATGAAAACTTTGAGAAGCATAATTTCTGCTAATTAAAATTCAACTAAACTTTATTAAAATTTATTAGAAAATAAACTATTTTCCGCCGTCGAGGGATGAAATTTTTATTCGAATTGAAGGTTATATAAATTGAAAACAAGAATTTAGCGTTGACAGTAAGAGAACATTGTGGTCCGTCCAATTAATTAATTGAAGTTCTACATGCAATGCAATTAAAGTACTTACATATACAATAAAACTTGTTTTAGCATAATTAAAAAGGAATTTAATTTCATGACACAGAAATTGTACAAATTCATTACAAATTAATATGAATGAAAGATATATTCCCATAAATTTCTTTATTACAAACGTACGATTGGAACTTCTATACATATGGGTAAAAAATTATTTTACATAAATTCATTTAAAAATAAGGATACTACACTTCGTTCTATATGAAATATATAAAATTTCGTTTCATAGAGCTACCCGAAATTATAATCGAATTCAATTAATCTTTGGGCAGAAATCATATATTACTTTCATAAAAAAAACCATCATTTGTATAATGCTGGATTTCTGAATTCCGCGTTATATAAGGGCTGAAGGTATATCAAAATGTTATTCAAATTCGTTCAAAAAAAAACGTCTTAAACCAGGCAACTTCATTAGACTTTTTTGAAAAGTTATTTTCTGTCCGTCTGAAAAGTCTTGAAATAAGTCTAAATGGAGTCGTCGGGAAACTAACAAAAATCAAGCTTTTGTTAGATCGTTTGAACCACAATCTTTGAATGGAATTGATCTCGCCTATAGTAAAATTTGTGTTACCAATTTTTGTACAAATCATTTCACTAAAAACTGGCGTAATTTTGCTTACACAAAATCAGATAGACAAATATTTCATGATTCCAGTAACTTATGTATTTACTTACGATATAAAGAAATTAAAAATAATTAAAAAATTTCCAAATAATTACAATTAAATTTTTTTCTTTTTAAACTTTCATATTTATTAGAGTGAAAAATTATTCCCAAAAAAAAAAAAAATAGAAAAAAGAAAAAGCAGTTTCACTTTATTCCAAAATTATTTAACTTTTCCAAATAAATAAATCCTTTTTGTAAAGAAGAAAATGTCTTACAAAATCTGTCCAGATATATATTATTTCCAAAATAAATTCCAAATCAGATACTATTTGCTTATATTTTAACAACGAAATTAATAATTACCATAAAAACTAATGTTTTAGGTTCGACTCGGATCCATGAAATTTGATTCGAACATGAAATTAATTAAAGATATCTATTTTTGTGGTCTGTAATTTAATTGTTTATATGTTTTGTTCCGCTGCTGACAAATTAAAACAAGATTTCCAATAAAATTATTTTGAAAAGTTTTCTTGTAAAAAAGAAACAACACACGAAAGCCGCGAGCGACAAATAAGATTTAATAAATTTCTATTACTGTTTGTTGTGTGGTGATTTGTAATATGATTTTGTAATAAAATCAAATTTTTCAAAATCTCTTAGAAATTACGAACTTTATTAGAATTTATATTTATAAACTTTTACTTTTTGGCAGGTGTTATACTCATAGACAAGCCCCATAGGCAAACATCAGAGCTCACGATATTTGAATACAATATTAATTATTTAATTAACAAATTCCATTCTCGACAAACAGAAATTAGCTTTTCGCTGTGTTATTTTATAAAAATTCAAATAAATAACAATGCATTTTCTATAATGGCATATTTTTCATAGTTTATGCGTTTAATAATTTGTTTCTCAGACATTTATATCTCAAGAAAACAAGATGTCTAAGATGAAATTTTAAACTTACCAATCTTGTTGATTTTAAGTTAATATATAGTAAATGAAATTAAAAGCGAAATGTACATGCAAGGTTTTCTATACAATTGTTCACATATGCGTTTTTATGCCTTTTATATAAATATATATTTGAAATTTGGATCCCACGAAGGGCAAAACCTTATATAAATATATTTCTTTTCTTTTCAAAAGTTTTGTCTTCTTAAACTCGCATATACCTAAGAAAGGGTAACTCTATTTGATGTCATTCTCCACCACCAGAAAAATAAGTGGCAGATAGAGGAGGTTTTAGTAAAACGACACAGCAAACGATAAACGACATCGACAAGCTATTGTCTTTTTAAATATTGTATTGGACAGGGAAGACAAGAACAACAACAACAAAAAAAAAACAGTCAACGGGTTGAAGTAGAGAATTTTCCGCGATTTCACGTATTTAAATTGCTTTGTTTGCAAATTTTTTTTAACGAGAGAAGCCGGTGCAATGGAATTTAACTTCATTGCGAAAAGAATCTTAATATATATTTCTTAAATGTTATTTTCTTTTTTTTTTTGTTTATAATAGATTTTTTTTCTATTTATTTATTTTTTTTTTGGAATTTTTCTTATTAAATTAAATCGATTTTTCAACTTTAATCTAGCCATTTTTGTATTATAAGAAATCGTGATAATATTTTACTATTTTAATTTAAAAATGTTCAGTTTTTTTTTTCTTTAATTAAATGCATTTGAATTTTAAACCAAAGAATTCCCAGACATTAGCCCAACTAGAATTCTGTCACCTTCCATAAAAAATCATATCATTAATACTATTATTTAAAACCAGAAAATTTAACCGCAAGGTTTATTCTTTCATTCTATTTATTATATCATGTTGCCGAGTATAATATAGATAGAAGATGAAAAAATCTTCACAAGAAAAATGCCACCAGAAACAATCGACCTCCTACAAGCCACCTTCATTCATTATTATATTTATTATCATATTATTTTTTTACCTAGCCGTGTTTTATAAAAACTGAATTAAAGTAAAAATTAAAAAAAAAAAAAAAAAAAATTCTAAAGAAAATCTAAAACTAGCACCCATAATGAGAATACTATATATACAATTGCACTATATGTAAATTAAGGAATCAAAAACAGTCCATTTTTAATGATGCGGTTTCCACATTACACATTTCATTGAATATTGTCAATAAAATTGCATAATTTTATAGTGAGAGACGAATAAAATGAATCATCATCACCATTATCATATTCGAAAAGAAACCATTCAAAAACCATAATTATGAAAATTATATACATATGTATATATAGAAATATGGTTGAGACGTGCATGCATAACTTTGGTTTTATAAGAAAAAAACAAAACCACATAAGATATTCCACCTGTATTTCCAACCACTTTACTTCTATATTAAAGGTGTTCACATTTATTGATTAGAAGATTTGTGACAAATTGATGCTATTATTGTGTCAAATGTCGCGCATTGTGCGATGATAAACACTAAATCATATAAGTATAACGAAGTATCTATTATGAATCTACTTAAGTCGAGTAAATGGCTGACCTTACTGTCTTCTAAAGTAAAAAATCATTTTGAATTATAAATTTCCTTTTTGCTTTTTATAACATGTGCCCTTTTCTTTGACGGCATTTGTGCCCATACTTTGCATTTTCCAATCGAATGTTTTTTTTTTTTATTGTAAATTGGATCTAAATAAGAGTCATTTCTTTTTCTTTACTTTTTTTGTTTAGGTTTGTGCCTTAAACTGGCGAAATGTTACCGCCGCCTTGACCTTGTGTGCGCTTACAACACGATCTCTTGTACACGTTAACAAAATGCAAAACACTGATGAAAAGCTTCCATATCTCTTATTTAACATTTTTTTTACTTTTCTTTTTCTTTTTGCATATTTACTATATAAAAGGGAGGAAGAGAAAAATAACCAATTAATTAGGTACATGAGAGGTATTTTGTATATCGATTTCATATTGTGTTTTTTTTTCTTCGTATCAATAAGATATAAAATCGATCTGGTTTTTTCAGAGGTTTATTATTAAATAAAATAATCCTTTTTTTTAAAATGTTTTCGGGGCATTCTCTAAACAAAAACAAGATATTTTGATTGATATAGACGCAATTCTTGGTGGAAGTGTCAATTGAAAAGGTTTTCAAAATTCCAGGCATTAATAGCTAAAAAAAACTAATTATAAATTTGTTTTTTGTTTTTGGATTTAATAATCTTGTCAACTCTCGTCATAAAACTTGTGCTTAAAATATTTTAAAGACTAACACAAGAAATAGAAACATTGCGGCATTTTTTTTTTTGTAGAAAGAAATCTTATGAATAATAATTATTTGGCGCTAAGGTGTTTTGTTTTTCTTCATTTATGAACTTAAAATTAATAAAATTCACACATGTATGAATATTAAAAAATTATTTCCCATCATTAGAATTTCATTTTGAATGGACAAAGTTTTATTATTATATTTTGTAGGCAAGAATTTACACTCTTAAACGCCTCTCCTATACTGTGGGATCGTATCACCCGCTGATGTACACATATGTACATATATGTAGAAATAAATTTACAAATAGTATAATTCATAATTTCCTGTCAATTTAAGAAAATATATGCGTTTATATAAAAAAAAATAAAATATTGTCACGTCAAATATATTGCAATAAAATCACGTGTAAAGACTGACTATGTAGAAGGAATTTCACATGATCCCGGATTATTGACAATGTTTGCTATTTTAAAATATTGAAAGCATAAAAAAAATTCAGCATAATCATCATAAATATATATTTTTGTTTTAATATACTGCAAAATTTCTTTTAATGCAAAAAGTCTGGCATGATTTATTTTCGATTTAATATAAATGATCAATGAAAAAAATTTTACTCGCTCAAAAATCGAAATGCAGACAAAAATCGAAATTTTATACCAAAAATGGTAACTTGATGGGTTTTTATATGAAAATTAAAAATTTCAATATGGCTTTTATTACCAAAAAATAAGGACTGGAATAAATTTAAGAAATCTTACATTGTATAAAAGAAAATCTTGTAATACGAACTAAAACAAAAAAAGAAGAAAGAAAGAAAGACTAATATTAGGTGGACAAACAACTGCGTTCAAAAAATATACGAACACTGTTTTCTTCGATTATCCTAGTTTTGTACATTGGGAATTTTGGTCAAAGACTATTTTTAAAGTATTATGCGTTGTGTTTGCGTGTAGTAATTTGTCCAAAACAGTGATTCCCGAAGTGGTCTATATCGACCCCAAGGGTCGATCACGACCTACAAAGGGTCCATGTCAGCGAAAAAAAATTATAATTGCATAATTGTCATTACTTCCTTGTAAACAATTTGTGCTGTTCATATACAACCTTGCATAGTATCTTACATTATATTTATGATCTTTTAGTCCCTTCAAAGTGAGTAGCACTATACCAGCTGTCAAAAATACATTCGAAGTTGATGAATTTGCAAAAAATCAATATCAAGTAAGCAGGGTGTCTACCCAAAACCGAAAACATGGCAAGTAGTCCACGAGACAGAAAAGTTTGGGAACCTCTGGTCCAAAACGACTAGAATCATGGCAAAAACGATTCAAGATTTTTTTGGCTGAACACTTACCAACTATAGTTTTTGCAGAAGCACCGTATTTACCTGATAGGGTACTACATATTCGAATTTTTCCTCTTTAGTAAAATCCTTAGTCATAATTTTGTGGACATCGTTCTTAGTCCTCCGTAGAAGTGAGAAAAGAAAATTCACTGTAAAGAACTGGTTTAAGGATGTGCTATAAATCGACTTTCGACGTTGACAAAAGTGTTGCAATTTGAAAAAATATTAAAAATATTCAGTGTTTTATGAAAAAACATATTCTCAGTGGCGCCGATTTTTAATCTGCAAACAAGATATCTTGTTATTAGTATTTGTAAAAAACGAGTCTATTTGTTATAGAAATATGTTATATGTATTTACACTCTTTTTTACCATACACAAATTGACGAGATATATTGTATTTCTTTGCAGATCCTGCAATCATACCACAAAGAGAATACAAGTTCGGCACTCTATTTATTGTACGCTTTTTGGTTTTATTAAAAAAAAGTCCCAATATATTTGAAACGCCACCACACACATATGTTAAATATCCTCTCGCCTCATTATGTAAGAATCTTCAAATGAAGATTTTGTCCCCAAAAAAATATTAGAAAAATATGAAAATAATATTCTAATAATACAAAAAAATCAAGCATTTTCATTTGGATTTCTTTCTTTTTTGAATTTCTTTTTTTTTGAAGTTATATTTAAACAGTTCTGTTAAAAACTAGATATATAAGAAGTCGGGGAAATCTAGTGCAGTGATTTTTTTTTTAAACATAAAAATCCAAATGATAGAATAAAAAAAATCTTAATTCTTAAGATTTGTTTTTTTTTCTTAGTGTTTTTTAATAAACCAAAATAAACTAATATAAAAAAAATCTGATATTTTCGGTTGCTGCATTCAATTGCATTTAAAAACGATCAAAAAAGAAGATCTCACAGCGTATCTGGAAAAAAATATACCTATCCAATATTATTTTTGTTGTGTTTAATAAAAAAAGAAATATATAAAACTGGAATTTAATTTAAGAAAGGAAGCTGGGATACGCGGCCAAGTTAAGATATCAACAACTTCTTTTTTGATTTAGTATTCATTCTTTAGAAGATATTTTCGAAGCAGAAAAACAGATTCACTTTTTGGATGCATTCGACAGGTAAAAAAAAAAAACTATATATTTAAATCAAAAATTTAATCTTTTAAAGATTTTAAAGAGTTAAATTTTAATATGATTTTTTTTTCTTTTTTTTTTGATTTTGATTAAGTAGATTTTCTTTTCTCTTGAATATTTTTTTTAGTCTTTTAAAAGAAAACTCGTTTTTAATTCTTAAAGAATTTCGATCTATATATATATATTTTTTTTTTGTAAGAAAATAAAAAATTGGAATAAAATAGAATTGTGGAAAAAAAACAAGCCTGATATTTTTAGTTTAAAAAAAAAAAAACAGTTCAATGCATTCTTATATATTGAAGACTTTTTTTTTATGTAGTATAAGAAAAAAATCCAATTATTTTAGTTTCTAAACTCACTCCGCGATAATAATTAGTATTCTTTTAATCTTTTATGGCTTCTTTAAAAAAGAAATTCATTCCATTTCTTTTCTAATTAGTATTAGAGAAATTTGTCCGTCTACGAATTCGTATTTATATTAGAGATTAAAAATCGTATATTGATTGTGTAACATATTCCACACACGTAACTATCCACCCAAATTGATTATATATTTTAAATTTTAATAATTTTTATAAAGTTACAATATTTTTTAAATTGTTTTTTAGGCAAAGACAATTTTTCATCTAGAATAAAAAAGGGGTTCAGATCAACGAACTCTATTTAAAGTGAGATTAAGAAAACTTTTGAGTTTTCTATTCATATATTATACATTTTTTTTTTTTTCATTCATGAAGTACACTACTTGTACTTATAGGGTTAAATGGGTTAATTGTGAACCTTCATTATATAGATATAAATCTCAATAAGTGTGTGTGTACAGCATAAACATTTGAGGGTAGATAAATAGTTTTACAAGATAAAAAGAATTTTTTATATACCACGTTTTTAAATGAATTAATAAATACTTTTTTAAAATTTTTTTTTCCCGAACTAACTCTTTCATATAAAACAAAATTTACTGAATATAAATTCAATTTTGCATAAAGATGGCCAAAAGTATCAAAAGAATGCATTGTCATCGTGTTCTGAGCTATTCTAAAAGTTTCAGATGTCTAGCTAGTCGTACTGGACAAACAAACAAGAAAGCGAGTTAATAAAAACGTGGTAAAAATACTAAGTGTCAAGTGTAGGAATTTGATTTTTAAGTTTAATATTCAAAATTGGTATAATGTCAAATAAACAGACTAAATACAGTGGTCCCGTTGTTACGAGTTATTAGGTTAGATATGTCTCGACTGCTCACAATAGACAAGAAAATGCGTTTAAAAAAATCCAAATTTTACACGACTTCTAATACAGAAACATAAATAAGATCACAGATTACACTAAACAAAGTTTTCAACTTAATATATATTATGTTTTGATCATATTTATAGAAATGGCTCTGTGTGATGATATTAAATAAAAATGCATAAATCTAAAGTCTTTCTTACAAATATGTACTATTGATGACTAAAAATTAATCCAACTTGAGAGCTCTGTTTAGTGTACTGTGTGATAAAACTTAAAATGTACCATATTTTAGTAAGTCTTTGAATAAAGCCGGAAAACAATTAAAAATCTTACATTTTCCTCGGTTAATTTTGAACAGAAAATTATACAACAATAGCAGATAAGTTCATATTTCTAGAAGTTAAAAAAGTATAAGATTTTTATTTCAGTTCAAATTAAAAGAAGTTGCCCTACTTTACCCTACATTGTGAAACCTTTTGTCACATAATTCACGATGTAAGTATAGTATAGTATATGGTACTTTGTCTTTATAGTTTCGAGCTGACTC
This sequence comes from Xylophagus ater, assembly GCA_963422695.1. Classification (NCBI taxonomy): domain Eukaryota; kingdom Metazoa; phylum Arthropoda; class Insecta; order Diptera; family Xylophagidae; genus Xylophagus; species Xylophagus ater. The sequence goes on from OY730483.1 coordinate 8,001,420, forward strand.
AATAACTGACTGACTTGGCTTACTATATGTCCATTGTCTGTATCTATTTTTTTTTTAAGATGAATGCGGAAGATATAATAAAAATGTCAAACACTTGTTGCATAACAACAGAAAGATTGTCATCTCAGCAGGTTGGGTTTTGTATCAAAAAAAAAAAAAAGAAGTAATTTCTCATATTATTTTATGAAATTAAAAACCAAAACTCCTCTTAACTCGACCTTTCGCGAATTGAATTCAACCTTTCTGGATCTTTTTTTTTAAATATATTGTTTCATTGGCAAGTACATACCGACAACAGTTCGTCTTATGGAGAGTTTGCCATATATAAAAAATTAATTACTAAATGGAATTATGTAATTTGTTTCTTGTCTTTTTTTCATGTTTGTTTAAAAAATCATAATTTCGAAATAATTTAATGTTTCTCTTCAACAATAACTGAATTTTATTATACATATTTACAATTGGTTACATTGTACTTTTAAACTAGATTTTATTGATTTTCGAAATTGCTTAATTATGTTCACGTCTGCCATTTTTTTTTCTTAACTTCGTAATTTTTTTCTTTTTTATCCGGTAATTGTTTATATTCAATATAAAATTGCCATTTTCTTTTTACTCTATAACTATTTATTAAATAACGAAAATACATTCACACAGATTCAATCCTACACGAATTTAAATTTGTTTTTCTATAAAAACTTAATTAATTATTGAAATAATAAACATTTGAAAGACTTTTAAAAATACATTAGGCTAAAATAAAAATTTATATTTTATGAAGAAAATTTTATGGAAATTTAACATAAATTATAAAATGATTTAGTATCTTTTTCTATTTATGGATTTTAAAGCAGAAATATTTAATTGTTTTGTTTTCATTCACTTAATTTAAAGATGGATGTGTTTTTTTGATTTGAACAAATTTTTTTAAAGAATATAATTTGTCAAAGCATGAAAAATATACAAGTAGGTAAAAACATAGTTAAAAATCTACAGATCGATTTGTTGATAAACTTTGGTAGTAATGTGTCTTAGGAACATATAACACAACCAAAACTAATAATACTTTAATTGTTTTATCTGCATAAATATATTTCGATATTATGCTTGAATTTAGGAGTACTTTAAGGCTTAATAATAATAAAAAAATTATAATTTGAAAATTTCCTTCAAATTGGTCAAGTTGCTTTTGATTAAATCTTAAAAACGAAATAATAAAACGACAAGGATTTATGGCCACTGTAAGGCAAAGAAAAGTAGAGAAAAAGTGAAGAACCAAGACATGGATTTGAACTAGGGTCTCACCAGTCTTATGAGGCGAGGTCGAGGTCTTAACCAACAAGACCATTCTACACCATCTCTACTAGTCTGTTCATTTGCCCTTTCGTCTAATATTCTCAAATCATTAAAACTGTTTTGTCTTAAACCTCTCAATTGTTTACCAAATTCAGTTGTATCCTATTTTTAACTCTTACAGCCACATCAATTTTTTGACTCTATAGCTATACTATCCTTAGACTGATTTTAATAAAATTCAATATAAGATGGTATATTTATATACCCCGACGGTTCACCACTTTCCATATTAATTTCGAAAAACAAGAAAAGTTCAACGACAAAACTTTCTGGTCATCCTGATTTTTTGTATTACTAACTTTGTACTCATTTTACTAATTTTGTTCAAAAATAATGTGAAATTCAGTTAAGGTATCACCAATCTATATTCTAAATGTTATTAAATTTGGCCAACTAGTTTTTGAGTTATCGTGCAGACACAAAAGTACTAGCAAAAATTGAAATATCTTTGATTCTCTCTGGTATCTAGCTAGGTAGTGCCCTGAAAGCGCTCAGGACATACATATATATGTATATGACAAATATAGTTACCCGATTTCAATATTCTACCAGAAGGTATAAAAATAATAATTTTTACTTTAATCTGCGCAACAATGTTTCAAATTTAAAGGAATAAAAACCAATTTATTCTATAGAACTAAAAAATACTATATTTTTTTTTGTTAAACTCATTATGATGATTTGCAAAATGATCGAATATATATAAATACATATGTATATTGTTTTGAACAGATATAAAAACAAGAACTTTTTTCAGTTATTCAGCCATCACATGGAGAAAACTGATTACCTAACAGAATACCTTGTATACATTATTCATAACATACCTATTTACAAAATTATATATTTATTTATCAAGAAAGATCAATCATTCTAAGAACATGTAATAGCAAACCCACCAGTTTTATGTGCATTTTAGAAGAAACATCTTTCCGGGACGAAATGGACTAGTTTTTCTTCTCTCAAAACATTTATGATTTGTTTTCTTTTTTCATATACCGTAAATTATGATGAAAACTCTTACTATATACATATAGTATGTATGTTACTTGCATATCACAAGTACATCTTATTTCCCCTTTGCCGGCAGTTATAATTTATTTTTATTTTTTTAGGGTTTTAGATTTTTAAATCTTGTTTTAGAATAAAATTTCATGTTAAATTTAAAAATGAAAAAAAAAAAACCTTTCCTCACCATAATAGGTATTTCAACTACATATATATAACATAAAATAGTTTAGTTAGGTATTTTTTTTCCACCATAAAATTGGCAAAGATCAGCTGAAACTAAAGATGAAAATGATTCGCGAGATTCTATTAAATTTGTTGCGTATTTTCGCACATCGGATATTAAAATAATAATATAGTCGTGTGTTGTTGTATCATATATACTATATAAAATGTTTATATGATCAGCTCCAATAAAGAGGATTATCGCATATCATCAAATAAGAAGAAAATGAAGAAGAAGTATCTATGTAATTCATATATGAAAAAATAACGGACAAGAGATCATATCAACTTGTTGTTCGGTAACATTTCCATTATTTGCGCGCACACATGGTTTATCCAATTTCCTGTTATAGGAAAGGAATATAACATATTATAAATAATAAAATAAAATAAATAATATGAATTACAAGAAAAACTAGTACCTGTTCTTGAGAATAAAATATGTATAGTAAGTATCCAATGTGAAGAAACATGAAAATTTCAAATAGATATAATAAATTTAAAAATTTTTCTTTCAAATCGAATTTAGCTAATCGATTTATTTATTTAAATAAATTAAATAAAAAATTAGTCTTTATCACTATCATAACTAATAACCAATGATTGTATTATCAACTTCTCTTTATGCGGGGATGGATAGTCAACAAATAGTTCTATTAGACCGCGAGATGGGTCAAAAGTGTGTCCACTGAAGGCGTTAAATGTCTGTTATGAACTTCAACATCAATCGCTCGTCTACAAATAAGTCCCATGTATATGGAATTCCAATTCAAACATAACATTTTGTTCATTTAAAATTGATTTTTATTATTAATCTAAAATAATGTCAGGTTAAAGAAATTATGAAGTTAGAAATTTTATATGTAACTATTTAAGACAGTTCTTTTTGGTTGAGAGATAATCATACACGCCTTATATAATAAGAAAACCAACATATAAACAAAAAAAAAAAAAGAAACACGTGAAAAAATTGCATAATCATAAAATACATCAAAATAATTGACTTGTAACAAGAAAAAAAGGCGAACATAACTGTTATAAAATGTTACTTTAGTACAAGATTTCTGAATGTAGAGAAAATAGTTTGACTTACAAGTGTTTATATATAGTGTTCGTTTTCTACATATATAGTTAGTTCCTTGGAAAATCGAAGCATATCTCTTGGTGGAGATAATTCTAAAAAAGATGCAAAAATTCTTTCACGCAACTCAAGATATTTATTATCTTTTATTATTATTATTTTACTATTTTTTTTGTTTCGCCATTATCTATACTTGACTTTGGCTATTTTCTAAATGTTATAGCTTTTTCTAAATAAAACAAAAAAAAAGAAAAACTGATTTTCTCTTCCTCATTTTCTCGATCTTTACATAACCAGATTCTAATCAATTTTTGCGGTTTTTCCGTGTATGGAGGAATATCTCGCGAGGAAATTTCACTTCAGGCTTTTTTCAGTGTTTCAAATTGTTTTTACTTGTGTTTTTTGTTTTTATCAGAAAATGAGAAATATTCTGGTAGGTTACCTTTTCTTACATTGTAAGAGATTATAATTTTTTACTTAGTAGCAGAGCTCTGCGCGGTTTAATATATACGTCAAATATTCTGATTGAATAAAAAAAATTATTATTAAACTAATAAAATAAATATATCTTAATGTACAGAGAGAGACACAATCTTTTCGCAAATTCAATTTCGAAACGAAGGAAATCATATTTTTATTTTTTTTTAGATACGCTTTAGAGGATTATCTACATTACAAATGGAGATCCTACATGATCACACGAAAAATGCGATTAAGTAAGATCCGTCGTTGAATTTATCTATGTTTTTTTTAAAAACTAACACAACATATGTATATTGAATGAAATATTTTATTAATACCATTTTTGGTAGATCGCAACTCTTTGTATTTTTCATTTTATAATTAATTAAATTAATATATAAAATAGTTTCTGTATATAATAATAAACCCACGTCTTATTTACGTGGATGATTTTGTTCTTATTTTATTTTATACAAAAAAAAAAAAAAAAAAAACTTCATACTTAATTCTTATAAGTGATAATTAATGTCAGAGAGGCAGTAATCTGGTCATAAAGTAAAAATTATTATTAGTCGTCTGTGTGTTCATTCTGGGACAGATTATAATAAGACATTATAAAATATTTAAATCACAAAATTCGTATATATGTACTGAAATTCTTGGTACAAGATTTTCATTCAGGAAATGTTCTATTTGTATGTAAATTTTAATAAAAGATTAAAAACGAATATAATAAGTACGTACAGCAAGCAAGATTTTCAACAATTTTATATCGTCGTCATTTATGTTGTATGAAGATTCACTTCCTTCCATCTTTTCTCACTTTTTTCATATATAAAGCTATTTTAATATGATTACAAATTTTACCAGAAGAAGTTGCGTGCATTCTCAAAATGTTTATGAATTGAATAACATTTGAACAAAAAAAAAAAAAAGAAAAAAAACCCTCCCATATGAGGTAGGTCTTATGGTTTATGGAAAAAGCTTGTTGTGTCATCTTTCGAAAATGTTGCAATTAAGAAAAAGAACGGAGACTATACGAGATACAATACTACATACTCGCGGTTTAATATTGAGCAGGAACATATCTAAAGACACACTATATAGCTTATTAGAGAAATTAGATTTGAATAAAGTCGAATAGAAGGAAAACATATATGTATATAGAACAAGTACACGAAGTTAACTTTGTCGGTGATATAAAATTCTAGTATGTGTTCGATTTGATTTGTACCGTTCCTCGAACCGTTCTATATTACATATATGCGATTCTTTATTTTGAGAAATTCAAAAAAAGACGGTAAATCGTATTTGGCGACCGACCAACTATTACATATTTTGCTGTAATTTTATTTTTACTTCTTCGTCTAGGTCTGGATAAAAAGAAATGGTATAATGTTAATATTACATATACCTAATACTCATTTGGATAGGGATATGTTCGCCTATAGACACATATATTGGGAGATGTATGTTATTTATAGATATCTTTCTTAATGATTCGAATCGAATGTGAATTTCTATACATATATTGTCGTAAAAAGTCAACAATTCTTGCCAAGATCTACTAAAAATCTAAAGAATTATATTACATGTATATAGGATAGAGATGCTTCTTCATTAAAATTCCAAAAAAGAAAATTAAAAGAAATCACGACGACAACTTTGTAAGATATTTGTGGTATTTTTTTAAAAAAAAAAAAAAAAATGTTTTGAACTACATTATAGTAAAAGGATTTTCTTTTTCTAATCTAAATATAGTTAAATATTTTAATTTTATATAATATTTAATTCGTTGTTGTTAGAACTTTTCATTAAAAATGAAAGAAAAAAAAACTCTTTCTAATGTTTTTCTAAACAATTAATTTCTTTTAAAATCAGATTCATTACAATATTGTTTTAAAATTAAATTAAGTATTAATTCTTATCTGTTTTTTTTTTAGTATATGGATTCTTTTCTATTATAAAGTCACGTTTTTATACTAAGCGATGTAATTTTATGTAAATAATTTCTGGTCAAAATTATCGGAAGTTAAGAAAAAAGACTCCGGGTTTATAAAGAAAATGAAATTTTTGCAAACTGTTTTAGTGTTTTTTTCATCTTCTTTAATACAAAAAAAAAAAAAAACAATAAAGAAATTACGAATTCAAATTAAACGCCACTTAATTAATTACTTCTCTTTTTTTATAATTCAAATAAAATTATGTAATTAATTATTGCATTCCAATTGGTAACTTCTTATTTTATGTATTTTGTATATTCTCGCGTTTCCAAGTAATTTTATCTATAACTAGAATTTAATTTATGTAATTTAGTTGCAGCTTCAGGATATTAAACTGAAATGAATGTATATAAGTATATAAAAAGTTCGTTCGTTTCTATATGAAGAAAATGGTAAAAACTGTAAAATTTTCATATTTTCCTTTTATTGTTTTTATTCAACATTAAACATTTTTTTTTTAGAACATTTTCATATATGAAAAGTATAATAAAAATATAATTATAAAAGCGAATGCTATATGAAATGACAAAATACAATTTTTAATTGGCTTACCAACAAATACACTATATAATATAAAGTAATAAAATTCGCGTGGAAATAATATTCTGAAATGCGTTCCGTTAGATTGTAATAAGTTAATACAGTCAGACATATGCATAAGAAATAAACCTGCCTAATACTGGCAGACACACATATGGTATTGATATCATGATTTGGTAATACCATATAGTATACAGTATACCATATGTGTGTCATTTTATACTATTTTAAGAATGAAGTATACATGATATTGAAATGGTATCAGCTACACTATATTATCGATACCATAGTATGAAGACTATGAGTAAGTCTCTCCTTCATTGTTGCCACCTTACAATGATAGGCAGAAATTGTTAGGTTTGCATTCTCTAAAAAAGTGGTGAGAACTGGCAGATGTAATTTTCGTTCATCAAATTTTTAATGGGACCATCGATGCTACCAATATTTGAAGCAAAATTCACCTAAATTCTAAAATTTATTCGTTAAGATCCGTGGACCTGTTTAAAATCAATTTCCACCGGACGGGCTAAAGAATGAACCAGTCGCCCGAATGCTGCGCATGGTAAATGTCAATGTACAAGTTTTTAATTTTTGCAAGTATGAATTGTAAAACCTTTTATATGATTCCTAATAGCCACCTTATTATGTATTAATTTCCACCTTTAGGCTCGATTCGAGCTGTAATTGTTGTTATTATTAATATAAAAAAGAACATTACACCTGGGCCTTAAACCTCGTTTGGTTTCTTCTAGTTCCATTTTAGTTAGGTTTAACTGTATAATTCTAACAAACTACAAACATTGGTTAACATTTAAATGATTCTTATTTTTGCAAGAAAAATGGAAAAAAGCAACCAATCAAAACACCATCAATGCCTCCCACTCGTAATGCTAATAATGATGTACAATGAAGCGAAAAAACCATCAAATATACGATAAAAAGTATTTCGCTTGAACTGGGAAACATTTTTCTAATAAAAAAAAAATATTATTATTTTCTGAAATAGTGAACTATTTTTGAAAACTATTTTATGTGACCAATGTTTTTGTGGATGTGCAGGTTTGTTTTTCTTAAATTGATGTGGGTTGAAAAAACCCTACGCGCATATAAATCGAATTCATCGAATGCATTCATTCGCACACACGAGTTATGCAATTTTTTTTATTTTGCCTATTTTTAGTTATTTTATAGCGATTAAATTGATTGCAATTAACGCTATATCTTGTAATATGGTGCTAGATACAAAAAAAGAAGAAAAAAACATAATCATGTTCGTACTATATAATATATGGTGAATATAATTTTCAAATATTATTGATATTATTTGAGTTCATTGGCCGAATACTAGTAATTACAAGAACATGGCCTACTCATGGATTTAATAAACAGTATATGTGTATGAAACGCAATTACATATGATGTTTGTTGCAACAAATTATCGCGAGAATGAAATTTTCTATATAAGTACGCACAAAATTAAATGAATATGTTTAAATATATATTGAAAGAAAAAAAAAATATTTTTTATATTCAATTTACATTGACTGACATTTTTGGTGTTGTAAGAAAAATTAATGAAAATTATTGAATTTAGCGCTTCTGTTTAACGCGTTCTGTATGACCAAAAAAAAAAAACAAAAATGATGTTAATTTTATCTTAAAACATGTGGTTTTCATTTTAAATTAAACCATTCAAAAAAATACTTTAACAAGATTGCAATTGACAGTTGTAATATGTTATTAAGTTTTTCTTCTTTCAAAATATATTCTTGGAATTTCAAAAGTTTATTATTTTGCATATAAATAAGTATTATTTCGCCTTGTTTTTGGAAATATATTCAATTTTAGGTCAACTCTAGACTTAGACTAAAGAGAATAAAAACTATAAGATGCACATTAAACAAATACGAATCATAATACTTATCCCATATGTGGAGTAAAGAAAGATGATTTCATTGGAACTTTTTTTTTTCTTTTGCGAAAACAAGAAGAAAACTCACCGAAATTCTTAAGAATTAAAATTTCTCAACTTAAATTCTTTTTCTAAAAATATAATTTGATGATGAATTTTTATTTTTTTTTTTCTTATTTAATTAGTTTTTCGTCAAAAAGAAATTTCTTAGATTTTCACAAGATCTTCAAGTTTCACAATGTTTTTGCTTTTTTTTAATGATTTTCTTTCATTATAAAAACAACATTTAGAATTGGATAGTTGGGAGAGTTATTTAAAAATCGAAAAATTAAGAAAAAGAAGCATACAAAAAACCGCATTGCCACATACATATTTTAGTTATTTTAACTTGTTTCTATATTTAGTTGTCACACAAGATGGATCACACTTTTTTCTCACATAAGATCACAAATATGTGCGTAAAACGAAAAAAAAAAAAATATATGCATTATAAATAACACCTCATTTCACTGCATAGAAATAAGGAAGTCCATTTCACAACATGACTTTAGAAATCGTAAAATTAAAAATATCATAAAAATACAAAATAACAATATCTCGTACAAGTATATATAAAAAAAACTCATCCTAATTAGATATACCTATTCTTGGAGTTTAAAAACATTCATATATTTTCTTTCATTTATTTGATATACGAGGTTTGACGGAAAGTTCCAAGACCGAAATTATAACCTAAACTCGAAAAGAAATTACTGCATACGAGGATTATAACCTCCAAAGTATAGTATTTCCCTCAGGCAATCAAGCAGTGGTTCCTTTATCTTTATTTCGTACATTTTATACATGCCTCTTTCGAGATTGCTTTCAACTTATTATATGGAATAAGAAGCAAATCTCAAGGGACCATATATATCATGAGAGTACGGTAAATGGCGAATTACACTAACACAGGGACTACATTAGCTTTTATTTCTGGTATACCAGCAAAATTGTTTGCTAAAAAGCCAGTGTGGACCACTCTGGTATACCAATTTTTCTGGTATACCATTTTCGTACACAGCGCTGGTAAGCCAGCTGGTATACCAGAATTAAAAGCTAATGTAGTCCCTGTGTAAAAGAAAAAACTTAGGAATCCGAACCTTATGCCGAAATATTGTTTTGCCATTTTCCTGCGTTGTACTTATTCTGATTACTTTATGTGCCCCATATCCAATACTATCTCGACCTCAAATTTGGCCTGTGAAATTCATCATTCTTGGTGCCTAAAAACTGCATCTCAGAACTTTTTGATAAAACCTCGTATAAATACATATACATTTTATGATGTGATATTTCTTAAAAATATTTTTAGGAAGTATTTTTCACACAATGATTAAGAAATAGTTTAAAAATTCTCGTTTTCGAAATGATCCAATTGTTATGATTTTTAATCACGTTCAAGCGTGAATACAATAGTTTTATAAGAAAAAAAAAAACAGAAATTCAGTTTTCAAAAGCTGTTTTGTTACAAATTTTGACCATGAAAAAATGATGTGCGCAGAAATTGGTAGACTTTTTCATAACAACAACCACAAGAAAACATAAAAACAAAAGATCACCCATATATACCTGATATTCATCAAGGAAACGAGTAAACAATTGCTTTTTATTAGACGTAATCAAAAAAAAAATGGTTAATCCAATATCAGGTGTTCAATTTAAAAAATTCTATAAAGTAATGTGATTTTCATTCAAAATACATCAAACAATACCTCGCTATACCAATACTCTGAATTTCTTGGATAACTAACTAAGTGGATAGAGATCATATCGATTTAATGGAACCTATTTTTTTGGTTTTTTTTATTTGCGTATGAAGAAACGTCATTAAATATAATTTTTAAAAATTCATTGAAATTAATAAAGTAAATTAATAAATATTTTTAAATAACGAACAAAAAATAAGGTGTACGCATTTCAAGTATATAATAAAATGTCTTAGGGAAAAAACTGTAGTTTCTTTTGAGAAATTAAACCACCTCATCTTAAAAATAATTCTATAAGCTTCTATACACAACACCTGAATTGAAAAGTAACTGTTTCGTTTTACTTTCAATTCAAATATAATCAACCTAATTCAATGAATTTTGATTGCTAAGAAATTTTTACTAACATTTTTTCGAATTCAAAAAAAAAAAATGAAAATACATAATCAATAGAAAAACGAGAAATCCCGTATGAAAATAGAATAAAAACATGTAATAGTGGAAAAGCACTACTTCTATACTTATGAAAGATATTAATTCACTTACTAAATAGATTAACTCGTTAAAATCGTTAAAGCTGTCAAAGTTTACATGACTTTTCTTGAAAAAGATATCTGGAACTATTCCCGATGTGCTAGAAAAAAAAAGAAAAAAATATGTAACATGTGTATTTCTCGTAAATATCATCAAAATATGAAGTGTCCACAAACATGCTTTCTTAAAAAACACATATTCAATGATAAGATTTGGAAATCGATCAATTGTCGCTCCAAAATTAGGTTCTAGCACCTATACAATTTCAACTTTGAAACCGTTATCTAATTTTAGAAAAGAGTTTCATGAAATCAGTCGCCAAAACAATATCTACAACTAAGATTTTGGAAAACTTGCATCCATAGAACTTTGGGTCTTTAAAATTATGAATCGGATATACCAAGCATTATCTTTGAGACAATCTGAATCCCTTTCGGGAAAATAACCTGTTGGTATTGTAGGAGTATTAGTTTAATAATAGTTAATATAAATAATTGGTATTGACATTTAAAGGTTATGGCATAATTATTATATTTGGAATAACAGTTGTATTGTTTGAATAAAGGCAAGTTTAACAGATTGATAAATACAGTGTTGAATGGTCAAGTTGGTTGAGACCTCGTTTCTAGAAGCTGACGAGGCTCTGGTTTAAATCTAGAGCTCGGTTCTTCACAATTTATTTTTCTTTGCCTGTAAATACAGAATCTTGTAGTTTTTATTTAAGTGTCTCCACGCGGAAAGTCCAAAAATTCTACAATTCATTTCGAAATTATGATCTTTTATGAGAAAGCTTCTCTTATTTACTATTCATATATAGAATAACCGGCAGTCATACAGACATGTGTAGATTGAGTGACAGACGAGTACGTATTTTTAATCGACTCAAATAAAATCTGAAAAAGTGAAGATTTGAAGAGAAAAACGTGTTCTTCTCAATATACTATATAAACTTTACACTAGGTATAGAAGTTAAAAATTCCATATTCTCATTACAATAAGTATATAAATTTACTGCAATAATAATAATGGAGAAAAACCTGCGTACATGTATGAAAATGTTCACACGAATCTAAATCGATATAATAAAGATTATAAAAGTAATAGTTTTTGCATCTACCTATATATATATGATTGTAAGTTTTTCATTCATGAAAATCGTTCAATAGCTATTTGGTTAGAATCCGTCTTTAAACAGATTTTAATCAATTTAAGTAGAATCGTATTAGAGTGAACTTATAAACTAGATTAACATGAAAACCAAGTTTGAATATCTTTAAAAAGCATAGGAACTTATAGAAATGATGATTTTCAATTTATTGTGTGATACTTTTTGATGGTGGGAAAATTGTTAATAATAAGGTCTTTACTTTCCAAAAAAAAAAAAAAGAAAGAATTTTAAGAAAAAATGCATTTTATAAATTTTTTAATTTTACACGATTTTAACATTCGATAACGGAAATCCATTCAAATGACAGATAAAGAAAGAAAGTGAAAATTTCATCTTAAAAGACGACACAAAAGTGGTACCGCCGTTATTTTGAATAATTTTAAGCGTGAGTTCTAACACTTTAAATCTGTGTTAAAGAAATGTTAAATTTTATTAATCGATTCGAAATTAATAAAATATTTACTGCATTAACATTTGACATACTAAACTCTTGTTTTTCGTGTTAGTTTTTTTTTTTATATAAATATTTTAGAAACTTGCTTATGCAAATATTTAAATACTTTGATTTTACAGAAAACATCTAAAAATTCAAGTTTAAACTACTTCTACTGTCAAGAAGTAGAAGAAAGGATTCAGAAATGTTGTTAAACTGGATCAAAAAAAATTCTGTCGATTTTTCAAAAAATAATAATCATAAATTAACTTAAGTGGAAATTTTCGATTTTTCTTACTATTTAAACTCGCTCATCATTTTTTTTTTCTTCATTTTCTACTGTAAACAATCCTGTCAACACCATGTAGAACACAACTACTGCAAAATATCTTTGGAATCAATTCTTTTTCATAGTTTTGTCTTGATCATTTCAATGTCCTTCAGAACCATGTACATCTCATGTAATTATATCGACGAAGTAAGTGCATATGCCTTTAATTTAATTCAACTGACAAGTAAAACACTTGAAACAACTTTTTTTTTATCACCTGGTGTTCTCTATATGTAGTTACATAGTTGACAATGACGATGATGATCTTCTTTTATGAACATCATTCTTGCTTCTTGAACCATCAGATTTTCTCTGAAACTGAACAGTTGACTATCTCTTACAGACTTATGTGAGATAAACTTAACTATAGTTTTCGAGCGAGCTGTGATAATGTCATATCACAGAAATAAAATTCCAATGCGCTTCAAAGATCGTCATATTATATATTTATAAAACAAAAAAAACAAAAAAATTCTCGTATACCTTGAAATTCCGTACTAACTTTTAACAAGAACAAACAATCTTTATGTAAAACTATTTTTATAAAGATGAAGCTATATATTAATTGAATAGAAAAATATATGTGACATGAACTAATACCTGATGTCTTGGCAGACATGTTAGCTAAACAAATAGACAGGTATATTCAAATAAAAGTAACGATATTGAAGGTGGACTGTACTGGAAAATCATCCATCCGTATTTCTGATATAACAAATATAGACAAGTGGATGATGTCTATCTGATCTCTTTTCTTGACAAAAACAAAAAAAGAAAAGAAAAATAATAACTAAAACTGATCTCTATTACTTTGGTTTCATGGTTTTGGGATCTTTTACTTTCTGTGGCTTTTATGATGAACGCGCGTTCATACAAACAACGTATTAAATTCATTTCGTTTTGTTTTCTTGATTTGATCTTAAATATCGTTTTTTTTTTTTTTATTCTGAGCTTGTACCTGACTAAAGAATATATTTATTTTTCATAGATTGTTTTGTTTTTATTTGATCCAAAGGTATAAACTATTCTCATTGACATTTTTAGGAACGGATAGTATTACAAAAAAAAAAATGCTAGTTCAAAATTTTCATATTTTCATAAAAAAAAACAATTATTTGAAATACAACTTCAATAAAATAAGTACATTACATTTTTCTATTAACAAAATAGTATTTAATAACATTTCTTTTTTTTGTTTTTGCAGAGAACGATTGAAATTCAAGTAAGTTAAAAATGTTTATTCATAAAGTACAAACATTCATATAAGTTTGAAGAGAATTTATAAACTTAAGGTATTGTTATTAAAATCGTGAGATTGTGAAAGTTGCCGGAAATAAATTCAATTAAGAGATCGTTAAGAAAAAGTTTGCATAGATATGTGATATTCCAACTATGATTAAACTTTTCTTTTTAAAAACTCCCTTATGTATTGGATGGGCCATTTTCCTAGCAGGGCAAATATCCAGTCACTGTAGAACTCCTGGATTTTAAAAACTGAAACAAATTATTTCCACAGACTTTTTTTAAACTCAAATTTATACCATTAAAGTAGTTCTGGAGAAATCGAAATAAATGATAATCTGATGGTCAGGACTATACGGTGGATGCATATCATAATAGTTCCAAGCCAAGTTCTCTCACGAGTTATCATATTTGTACATTAGGATCTAGCATTATTATGATTAAACACAATACTTTGGCCATTCATCAATTTATTGGATGCTTCTGTTTGATACAGTTTTCAACGCTCAATTTCGATATGTTAAACTCTTTTTGTTATGAGTAAAATTCATTTTCAGCCCCAACATTGTCGTGTACTCTGATAGTATACTATATAAACCTAGTTTCATACATAACAATTAGAATTAAATTAATTGCAATTTGTTTCAATAATTTTTTGTCATTCTTAACTAAAAATAGACTTCTCCTAAGAATTTATTCTATGTTTAAAGAAGAAAACTAGAATATACTATAAAATCTGCAGCAATTTGTTCAATAATTCACTCGACTTCACAAAATATAGAAAGACATTGGAACAATATAAAAGTCTAGAACTATAAAATGAATAAAAAAAATTTTATTCAAGAATATTAAAAATATATATTCCAAGCAATTTCATTTTCTTGATATAAAAATTGTTCGTCTTTTAATATCGAGAATTGACATTTATACTGATGGAGAGATTTTCTTGATGATGATGGTGTGCCATATGACAACAAATAACCACAGATATATATAAAATAATAATATATTATCCAACAATTTGTGGTAAACAGAAGGAAAACGAAACATATATCCATTTATAACAAATTAAAGAAAAACAAAAAGCCAAGAAGCCAAATCAAAAGGTAAAAAAAAGAAAAACAAACATCACAAGAATCGATCGAGACTGAAAGTCATATCACGTTTTTTTTTTTTTTTTTGTTTTATACCGAATTGGAAAAAAATTCAATAATACAAATAAATAATAAAAAATCAATAAAATAAACTTTTTTTTTGTGGTAAAAAGTGATTGACAGAAAAATATTCCAAGTACATATTTAAGAGACTTGTAAATCACCTTGGGCTTGGACAATTTTTCTTCGTCTTCTGATCATCGTATTAATTAGCGATCATCACCAAACGTTGCGAAAATCACATAGCGAAATAAATATCTTTATAAAATATTTGCAATCAATACATAAAATGGGTCTGTGATTTGTGTTTTTGAAGGTATTACAAAAATTTGATGGGCCTTGTAAACAAAAAAACAAGAAAACAAATCAAAACACTTTGAAGAGGATCTAAATTAAATTATTATTGTGATCGATTTGAACAGTATAAAATTTGCATAAGCGGATCCAAAAAAAAATACAAAATACAAAAATGAGGTAACTAAACCGAATAGCATCATTGCCATATCGTATATTGTATATACCATTCTTTTTTATGTACATAATTAGATACCTTGTTTTTCGTACACACATATGTGGTTGGTTCCACCTTAACGCCACATCGTGCCGCGCACACTTTGGATGTCATTTTCGGTGATTTATAATTTAAATGAATCTGTCAACGGAATTTTAGAGTTTTATTTCTTTTGTTTTTTTATATTAATTTTATTATAGGCTAAAGAATTTCATTTTAACGAAATTCCTTATTATTTGTAATCTTTTAGAAATTAGGTTAGATTTTTTTCTTTGTTGTTGTATAATATAATATTTATCTTAAAATAAAACAAGATTAACATTCCATTTAGAATATAAACTTCGACAAATGAGACCAGAAATTTGGGAAATTCAGTAGCAAAGTATAGTAAGAGATGTTATTTAAGATATTCGAGGTGTCAGACCTGAAGGAATACAATATTCTTTACCTCCAATTAAGATAATTATTTCAGATACTATAATTGGGATAATTTAAATAAACGCCAGTGAAATATATAAACTTATATAATTATAGACAAAATGTCGGTCCGTCCCCACGACATAAAAGGGAAATCATTAAGATTCTAAAAATCTACCCAAAATACACAATTAAAAGTTTAGAAAAAAATATATATATAAATAGAAAGTCCAGAACACATCAAGTTTTGTCCACTTAATTTGTTTTATGGATACTTGTTTACATCCACGTTCAAGAGATTATTCGCTAAAGTGAGGAAGAAATGTAAGAAATAAACTTAAAAAAATATCCTGCATGAAACCAACCAATTTGTCTGCTAAAAGCAGTGTTCGTTTAATGGTAGTCATTATTAAGGGACAGTAGTAAGATGCAATTCAATTTTTGGAAAAATATGCCGCACTTTAGAAAAAAATCAATCGAATAGAATAGAATATAGAAAACTTTGGAGTATATTTTAATTTGGTATGTTGTTATGTAATAAAATTTCACATAAAACATATTCATATTTTGATAGAACTCGAAAGAATACATACAACATACATATGTGCTCTTTCTTGCGTTATGTACCTACATTGATGTTGACCATGTTACAATAATTTAATCAAACAACAGAATCAACGGAAAAAACAGAAGAAAAAAATCACCAGCACCACTTGTTCTTAATAGATATTGAGGTCGGATTTTTTCATTACAAATTGCTCAACCAATTCTTTTCTATTAAAAAGATAATAAAATAGAAATATTATTGCACATAATTAATGCAATTTATTATTTTGCGTTCACATACATATTTGAATTAATAATAATAATAATAAAATGACAGAAGCAATAACAGCAGCAAAATTGTAACAACGTACAACATTCAGAACATTACAATAAAAACATATAGAAACTTCAAATCGGCATATATCCGTTTTTTCGATACTCTATATCAAGACTTTCCAACCCGCGGCCCAAGGCAAGTATCAATGCGGCCCGAAAATATTTTAAGTTACTGAAGCAAGTCCATTTTTCTGAGGAATGATTTGTGTGTTGTGTGTATCTTGTGCTAAAACTGCCAAGTGACAAACAACAGAAACAGGAACAGAACAGAAAAACCTTTCGTTCTGTAGTAAATTCTATTTCTGTTTGCGTTGCTCGCTCAACTACACTGATCTGTTGTTTGTCACCTGGCGGCTTAAGTGATATTAAATTAATTTCATGTTCTGTTTTTATAATGAAAAAATTCATAAACCAGCTATAGTAATATGCTTGTGGCCCAAAATACCATGTCTTCTTCCAATGTGGCCCAGGGAAACAAAAAGGTTGGACACCCTTGCTCTATATAGTAGGAATGGCACTCGTATAGTTAACAAATTTACATTTCATAAATTAACATTAATAATTGTATTAATTGTAAGTTTCATTAAAATCAGATATCGCCTTTTTAGTTATCTTGTACAGATGGATGGATGGATGGATGGACATTTAAAAATCAACATAACTTTTGATTCTCTACAAATCTAGTGACTTTTTCTGTACATTACAAATATAGTGACAAAACTAATGTATGATATACTACCATAGGGAAGTTACCATTAAAATTGCAAATGAAAAAACGTACAACTATGCAATTCATACACAAACATAGTGCAATTTAAGTTGACCATCTGAACTATGATTTTAATTTATTGACTATATGTTTAATATTATTCTGGTTTACATAATATAATAGCATTGTACGCGCGCTCCATAGGTCAATGAATTTGGAATACATAACAAATTTGCAAAGCAAATTATTTAAATTGAAAAGAAAAAAAACAATATAGATTCAAGAAAAACAACTCCTTGATCTTCGTCATTTTCAGATGAAAATAAATTATGGCAACCTTAACATTTTCATATCCATATCCTGTTCATCACGTTTACTATAAAATCTTGTTAGATTATGACATTAAAAAAAGAAAAAGAAACAACACCTTTAATATTTTCACCGTCAAAAAAAAAACAACATGTTACACCAGTTCAAATTTTTGAGACTATACGTAAAAAAAAGAAACTAAATTTCGCGCAAATATTTTCTTTATTGTTATGATAATTAAAATGATGATGGGGACCCAATCTTAAAGCATGTTTTTACCACTCCCAATTCTTGAAAAATATTTATTTTAGAGAATTTTTGATGAAACAATTTCGCTTAGAAAAAGAATACACTATAAAAATGGCCAATCCAAAGAAATGTAAACATATTTAATTTCTTATAAATTTAAATTTTATTAAATTTAAATTCGATTAAGAACATTTTTGATATCGCGTAAATAAAAGAAATGAAATTTTTGCATTGTGAAAAGAAAAAAAAAAAAATACCAAAATAGTTTCATTTCAAGAATGTTGAAAGAAAATATTTTTCGCGTTTATAAGACAGTTTTTTTTTTTGTTAAGAATCAACAAAAAACCGCTTTAGGGGACACATTTTAACTTTTTAGTATTAAATATTTTTCTTTAAGAAATTCTAAAGGTACAGCTTGAATCTTTAGAAATAAATTTCTTTATGAATCCGATTAGATTAGTAAACGATGACAATGCAACTCGATGTTTACATCCCTATGGTAGAGTATTACCAATTAAGTATAGAGGTAAACTCATAGAAAAAAAATCAGTGACCAGATCACAAAAAATTCTGTACTTTTTTCTTTTAATTTTTCCGATTTAATTGAAAAAATTGTTAATCAATTAGCTCAAATTTATTATATACTTTGGCTAACGATTTCATATTGGATTTCAATAAAACTGGTCTAAAGATAGTGCAAAATTGGCCTGGCTATGAAGTTTCATCATTATTTTACTTAGTTTTCGACTGCAAGCCAATTCTAAGTTTCTAAAAGTTTTCTTCTATTTAAAAGGACATTTAAAACAAGATACTAAATTGTAAAAGTGCCTTCAGACTATGTGATTTGTAATATGTTTTCACAAAACTTTTGTCAAAAATTCGAGACTAAAATGTCCCCAAATATTCTAATGCCAAAAAAAGGTATAGGTTTTGTACTATTTTATGAATTTGCCTATGAGTTCATTCTATCTAACCACACGACTCCATTGGACTTATTTCAAGACTTATTTTCTGTCGGACTGAAAAAAAAGTATAGTGGAGACTAGAATAATGGGACTTTTTTGTCAGTCCGACTGAAAATATGTCTTGAAATAAGTCCAATGGAGTCGAGGGGTAAGTAGATATTTTCGACAAAATTTATACGAATCAAACTGTCTGACTCTGTCAAACTCTAACAGATTCAAATTTCCTAAATAAAATGGAATAAATTTCGAATTTCCAACAGTTTTCGCAATTTTTTGAAGATACTTTAATAATTCATATTCTAATAACTATTAAAGTGTATCAAAAGTTGCTCTCTACATACAACACAATTTTCAGAGGATTTAGAGCGTGTTACGAACTCAAAACAAATTCCTTTGACTAACCAGCGGTATGTAAGTTTTTTCGGCACAAGCTTTTAAATCAAATTTAATTCTATTTTTAAAACAAAACAAAAAAAAAAGAAAGTTTTTAATTTCAATTGAATTTTTGTTGGAAACAAAAAAAAATGTAGAAAATAATGAAATTGTAGAAAAAAACAACAAATCGCGGTTTTTTATATTTTCCAAAATTTAATTTCTTTCTTAATTTAAATAAAACGCATTTAATTACAGAATTAAATTGGAATCGAATTAAATCATTTTTATTGTAATTTTGGAAAACACAACTTTCTTTACAATTTCAAAATTTAATTTGTTAGAAAATCCTCTTCGTTTTTCTAAGTGAACCGAATTAATATCTTAACTCAAAGATGTTGGTGAAATGTGTGCACAAAAATTGACGGTAATTGAATTTAGTTTAGGACTGAGTAGGAGTTCAAAATATAACTCCTTTTGTTGTAAAGAAATTTAGTATTGATTTTGTATGAAAGTCATATTTGAGAAGTTTGTCACATAGATTAAAAAAAAACCTACGTAAAGCGAAAAAACAGTTATAATTGCAAGAAGAAGAAAGTGAAATTTTCTTTAAAAAAAAAAAAAATAATATTTTCAAGTTAATGTAATTTTAATTTTACCTTCTCACTTCTTGGAATTTTGGCTGGTGTTATTAGGTTGTCTAAGAATGTAAGTTATTGCGCGATACCGATCTTAGGTTATTCTTAATGTTTCTGGACTTTAATTTCGGGTTTTCTTTTTGTTTGTCTCTAAGAAATAATAAAAACGTTTAACCAAAAATCGTATACTATAGTACTATAGGATCTTTAGTTTAACACTATAACCACACGAAGAAACGTTATTTCTTATGGGGACCGACTATTTAAAATAAATTAACGTGTGCGCTTTCATACTCATTATTATCAAAGAAAATCTAGTAAAACGAATTCATCTTCAATTGAAATAGATCCATTATTAGTGTTATTAGGATGATTATTATTTTGTGTATAAGAAATAAAATGCGAGACTAATAAACGAGCAAAATAAAAAAGCTAAGAAAAATGTCATGTGCTAAATGATTATGAAAAGAAAACAAGAAATATTTTTAATAAAATGTGTGGGCTTGTGAATGCGCCTTTTTAAATGATTGATTACCTGAAAGGTGGGAACTGGCACGAATTTTCAAAGACATAATTTTGAAATAAAACTAAAGAAATAGTTTTTTTCTTTTTCTTTTTTTTCACTACCAAAAGACAAAAGACGATTATGCGCACGTGAACATGAAATCATCAACAAAAATGATATATTAATTCATTTAAAAGGATTGTTCTACAATAATTTAATTGTGAATAAATTTATGACTTATTTTTGAATTCCAATAATTTATTTTTATATTAATTTTTGCAAATGTCATAATATACACTTTCTTTAGTATAGGAAAAAGTATGGAAATTACCAAAGCCTTTACTTCTTAATTTGCTACTCAAGAATTACATTTGAGGTATATAAATCTTAAGTACTCCTTTACGACTCTGTTCTATGATATTATATTCGTCGTTAAATCCTTTATACGTCAAATGTCTGGTACTAACCAATTAGTACCAAACAACTTCACTGATAGATTTGTTTCTATCATAAACATTTTATTGAAGTGAAACTTCTTATGGCACGGTAGAGTAACTTTATATTTTGGAGAATAGGAGCGTAATAAAAAGTGAAACGCATCAATAATTCGGCCAGTAATAGACTGATTTTCATAAAACTTGGAATGTATATTCTGAATAGACCAACTGAAAAGATAGAATATTCGGTGGCTAGTTGTTAATAAAGATATATTTTCAGTTATAAATACATATCTTTACAAATACCATATGTATTTCAATTTTTCAATTATTTGTTGAGGCTGCAAATTTCTTATTCCTCCATCCTTAAAGTTTCATTTCTAACGCGTGTGGCTACGCGCTGTCAATTGTTTGTTTATGCAAACAATACAACAAATATTACCTATAAAGTATTGGAAGCTATCCAAGTAAAATTGAAATTTGCTAAATAATTGCTAAATCATAGCACAGTAGTAGCTACTCAACTATAATAATATTCTTAACGCTAACGCATGGGTCATTATTTGTATTGTAATGTCTAATAGTATCCTAAATTTAGTACAAATTCAGGGTTTTTTTTTGTTTTCTTCGATTTAGTGGAAATTTATTTCAGAAATATTATGTTTTTCATATTGGAAAAGTTTGTTCAAATATTCACACTTCATAGAATTATTAATTATATTTTATTCAAGACCTTGCGCCAATATTATTATTGTTGTTCTTTATAATTGCATAAAAAACGTGGGCTATATTTGCATTTGTTTGTTTGATACTTTTTTTCTTAACACTATAGTATTTATTTTCTATAATTCTAGCTTAAACCAGCCAATGGGCAGTAGCTAAAATAAATGGCTAACTAATTTATTTACGTTATGAATAGAAAAGATCTAAGGGTGTCCCAATAAGAAGTGCAAAATTTAATTTACGTAACGAAGTTTGTGTATATCTCGGGTATTCTGCATCCTATAGATACGATCCATACCTCATTCGACGATCAATTTAATAAGGAATTAAATGCCATTCGCGGTTTTCAAAAATATTCCTTTTAGGACAGGAAATCTAAAAATTCTCTAGTGTCAAGGTATACGTATATCTCAGGTATTCCGGGTCCTACAGGTGTGATCCATACCTCATTCGACGGGGAATTTAATAATTTATTAAATAAAGACTGCTCCGAACGAAACGTACGATTTGAAATTTGTGGAATTGTCTTTTTTATTACAGTAGGCGCTCGAAACTTGACAAACTGTTAATAATAATGTAGTTCCATAACTATTAACCGCAACAATGGCAGATGACAGATGTCAAGATTTTATTACTGTAAACTGAATGAAACGAAAATAGCGCGAAATTTAAATTTGCACCTATTATGGAGACACTGGCAGATTTCAGCACGGGTAGAAATAGTTAGCACTGGAAATTTTAATCAAAATAATGTCAAATACAAAGCTATTATGAAAATAAAAATCAGCTATATTTAGATTTTGGTGCATCCAGAATTCGGCAGTAGCACTAAAAGAGAAATTTATTGAAATTCCAACATAAAATTTTTCTGCTTCTTATTGTTAAGTATTTTCTATTGAAAATATGTACAAGTACAAGTTTTCCAGTTGATTGAATTGAATGAATTGAATCAATTGAATCTAAATCAAAGGGAATAATAACTTGGTGTACTTTAACTTGACAACTGTATTTATTTATTTCAATCCCTTGTGATTATGTTTTTTTTTTTTCTTTATGTTTTTCTTACAATCCATTGCCATAGATTTTCAATTATTTTCTAGTCAACATAAAAGAAAACATACAAAACATATTAATTTCACTGATTTTTGTTGTTTTTTCGAGTTAATATAAGAAATAAAGAAAAGCTACATATGGAATGGAATAGTTTAACCCAATTAAGTATCTTTATTATTTATCTAACGAAAATGACTTTTATTGATGTAATTAATTGAAAGGAAAAAGGCATTTGTACTTTCACCATATTTTGTATTAAAACAAGATTTTCAACATGATTTTTGCTGCAGAAAATATAATTGTTTTTTCTTTTTGTTTAATTATTTATACTATATAATTCGATCGCCTATTAATAGGTGAAAATTAATTCCCGTAGAACATTTGTTTTTTATCTTATCTTATTATTACAAATTTTGTGTTATCAAAATCCATTTTTATATGACAACAAATTTCTTTATCACACACAAAAAATATACTAAAAATGTTTTTACTTTTAAAGAATATCGCGTTTTCATTTTTAGTATATTGAATTTTGAAAGCATAGAAATAATTAGTGTTTTGAGGAAACTTCTTAGTCTTTTTTTTTTACAATAAATTAGAAAATCATGTTTAATTTAGCGGAAAAATTTCATAAAGTATTCTCAAGAAAATCTGAAACTTATGTGCTCGACGATGAATTAAGTGAAAATGAAAATAAAGTCCAGGAAATTGCGAAATCTGCAAAAGAGGTTTGAAGATGGGTGTTGTTTTTTGTATGACAAATTGTCATAATTTAATTTTTTTCTTTGTTTTTTTTTTTTTTTTTTTTTATTAATATGTGTAAATCATTTTTAACCAACATGAATTTTTTAATATGCGGAAAAAATTATTAAACAATAAATTGGTTTTAATTTTTGTTTTTTTTTTTTAGTGAAAGTGTTTTATGTTTTATGTTTTTTTTTAGGAAATTATTTTATTTAATAATTTAATTGATTAATAGCTATTATTATTATTATTATTTTTTTCTATGAACTCATTTTAAGTTTTTTTTTTTCTTTTTTTTTTCTTTGGGAAGAAAAAATGAAATTGGCAATTCATAATCGTTTTTCTTTTAATCTTGATGAATTTTGATTTGTTATAAAACATAAAAAGAATGATTTTGCAAAAAAAATGAAAAAGAAGAAATTCAAATACTATTACCAAAAATATTAGCGAAAATTCCAGTAGAAAAGCTCACAAGGCATATCAATTTTTTTCTTTCTTTTTTTTTGTTACAATGAAGTGGTCAATTGACCCACTGCGGTGGTTTTGCGTCGAAAGATGATGATTAAAAATGAAAGAAAAAAAAACAGTTAATCAATTGTGTTGCGTTTATACAACAATACGAATTACAGATATAATGTTCACCCACCCACCCACCACCCTCTCTACTGATCGTCAATTGTAATTTCTTTTTTTTTTTGGTTAAGGTTCAATAAACTTTTTTTTAATATCAAATGTGATCATGCAAAAAACCTAATAATTATTTAATTATAAAACAAGACCTTAATCAAATATTAATTTGTATTTTTTTCTTTCGTGCAATTTAATATGTTTATCCTTTTTTTTGCAACACAATTTTATAAAATGAAATTCATTAAAAAAAATATTTAATTAAAAAAAAAAAAAAAGTTGTATTTTGTTGTTGCATTTCTTTTGAAAAAGACAAATTGCATGACTTTCATCTCTTATCCAAGGCATCAATCTTTTTTTTTAGTAAATCTTACAAAATGATATAAAAATCATTAAGAAAACATATTGAAATTTAAAATCGGCATATAGCAGATTTTTTGATGCGGTAGAAATGGGATTTGCAGAAAAAACAGGACCAAAACTAAAATTTGTTCAGTATAACCGTGGACTAATAAATAAAGATTTCCAACGACTGTACATTCAACTGATTCTTTTTGTACAGTAATATCCCGACACAATATAGATTCTTCTCTTGCTTTTACATTAAACCCCTTTTCATTCGTTCCTCTTTAAGTTCACCTACAACAATACTGAACATCATGCTACTCACTTGGCTTGAACATCTAGGTATACTAATCTATGGTATAACGTTATTTAATCTTTCTCAAAATATCCTTTAATTCACAAGTCTCACAAGTCTCTCACAAGCCTCAAGTCCTAAGAGCTTAAAATCTATATTCTGCAAATTCAGTTTTTAAACTACAACGTAAAAACTTTATTGACATTTTATTAGTTTTTCCTATAACTATTTATTTCTACACGATCCTTAGATTGATTTTATTGAAATTTAACATGACATCATCTATTTATGTATATAAGAAACGTATTTAATTAATTTAAACAAAATTGTTGCATCATACATTTTCCAATTAAATCCGAAAACCGAAAGCTACTAAATTTTGTGGATACCCTTGGTTTTCGTTTTATAACTTCGCTTCACTCCTCCTGGCCCGATTTTCCTCACACAAAATATCAAATCGAACCAATATTTTAGATTTCATTAATATCTAATAACACGTTTTTGAGTATTAATGTAAATGGACGAATGAACAGACATGTATAAATCTTTCGATTTTGTTTCTCTACTACACATCTGGTACATTGACACTAGGGCATGGTTTGAATAATCCGTTTACTTGAGTAAACAGAATTAATCCAATATTTTTAGTATTCAATCGCAAACTGATTAATTAAAAATTTGTAGAGGAAATTAGACTCGATCTTCCCAATACCATACATACCCAAACATAATTGGAGCAAGGGAGAGCATAAATAGTCTTATGGATTTTGGACTAAAGAAAGCAATCGAAATTTTTTTAACTCAATTTTTGTAAACAAAACCACGCGTTTCCTTATACGATATATGATTTCCCAACACTTTTTCAAGTATTGGTGCATGTACGAATAATAAGTAGAAGAGATTTTTTGTTATAGACATTATAAATATTTAAGTGTTAGTTCCTGTATGAATAGTGATTCTTATTTTTTACATTAGTGTTAGAATTGTTTATTAAAGCCAAATTTATTTTTATCTCTGTTGCACTAACATAATGTAATCTGAAAAAAATGATAGATAGCTAAAGAGAATCATATGTATTTTTAAGAGAATATTACCTATTTTGTATTTATATTATGATTTTTCTTTCTCTTTCCTATAATAATTTATTTCTCTTCGTAAGCAGTAATTTTTGCTTCAAAATTTTGACTTCTGACTTTTAACATAGGAAGGAATTAATCACTTTAAGATCACCAATTACTCGATTATTCACTAACCTCGAAAAGTAATTAATCAATCATGCCCTAATTGACACTGTTCTCCTATAATAACTTGTATATGTTACAAAGTAGTCACAAAACTAATATACCCTCTGCTAACTTCTACCATAGGGCATAAAAATGATGATGATGCTTGCAAATTTTAAAGACTCAAAAAATAAGAAAAAAAAAACCAATAAAAATAATAGTTTTTATTACTAATAAAACACCAAATATATATATATATATATATTTTAATACAACCAATAAAAAAAAACAGTTAATTACGCGAAAGGTGTTAAAAATCCACTAAAATTAATACTGTATTTTTTTTTTTCACTTTCTTGAAAATGATTAATAATGACTACAGTAAAGTCATTCGAACTAATGTTCCTGCTGCCCAATCGACCGTGTGTTCTTGAAAACAGCACCACCGTGTGCTTGTTAACTGGATCTTTAATAGTTCCCATAAAATCACTCATTCACCTAGGTCAGATACCGTTGAACTTATTGCTCATTGATTATTGTTTTGCTACTAAATTTTAAGTTGGGAAAAAAAAACTTGGGTGTGCAACGCAGCAGATAATTCTATGGTGTGGGATTATTACATGAGCATATAAATATACCACCCTTTTTTTCATTTTCAACTTGTATGGTGTATTTTGGTTTTGGATATGCAAAACTTTTATAACTTCATTTACAACAATGAACAAAATTTGCACTGAAAGAACCGCGAAAAACAAATTTTTGGTCAATCACAAGAACACAGTTAGTTTTACGATGATTTTAAAAGTAGATTGTTTTTAAAAACAAAAAAAAAAAAAAAGAGAAAATTAGAGCAAAACATTTCTGACCAAAAAAAAAAAAAACAACAAAACATATTAGCCGAGTATGTGAGATTCAAAATAGCACAGGTTGATGTACAGTTTCACCAGATTTTTTTTTTCTCGATATGCTTCTACGATTTTTATTGCTTCGAAATTAGACTTTTGTGAAGATATCAAAAAAGAAGAAAAAAAAAAACCATGAAGATTGATTATGGTAGTCGATAGGTGGTGAAGCCTAAATCGATTTGATTTAACTACTTTTTTTTCCGCTTCACGTTTACTGCTGCCATTTTTATTTTATTCGAAAAAATATTGTGTTCTTCACTCCCGAATATTTTTGCTTTCATCTTTTTATGGGATTTGGAATTTTATCGAGATGAAAACATGATCAAAAGAGATCTTTTTTTTTCTGATGTGCATATTAAATGGGAATAACATATTTAAATACTATAATTCTACACAATTAACCGTTAATATATTAAAAAGAATTTTTATAGATCTGCTTATGGTGTAAAAATGTAAAGAATGCGCCGCAATGGTGGAATTCTTACTTTTTTCTTTAATGGTCATAATTCGAATTTTTATTTTATAATTTTCGATACGAGTCAATATTTTTGATCACTTTATGATCGTAAAGTAGGTACTCGTATTTATGTACTAATTCGTAAAAGACTGTTTTCGGTTCACTCGGACCCTGGTTCAGGAATAATACATGAAACATATGATGTAGTCTGAAATCGGGATAGCTATTATCATATGATACAAATTATTTAACAAACTTAGAATACACATTCTGAGCAAATGTAAACAAAACGAATAATACTTTCGGTTTATTAGTTTTCACAGTAATTTAGGGGTCCCAATACCGTCAATTAAATCAATTAGTTTTTGAACTAAATCTGACAAACTAAACACAAAACTTTATGACCAAGGTAAATATTCCTTTTACATTATCTCACACTTGGATCCGTCTTACTGAAATTTACCAGTTACGTGTGTAACACAAAATCTAAATAAATTTGGCTTAGAACTTTTCTAAATAAATCAGAAAAACTAATGATGCTAGTTTTTTCTTCATATCCTGATATCCACTTTACCGATTTTGCTCAAATATCATACCAAATCGAGTTAAGGTATATGGCAAACTTACAAGTATATTCAAATATGTCAATGCGCTTTTGAATTGTCATATAGTCAAACGGATGTGCCAAGATGTAAAAATCACAAGCCTGTACCTTGAGCCCGTTCTCCGATGCGCGATACTAATGTAGTGACAAAATTAATATACCCTTACTGATATACTACCATCGGGTATATAGTAATTGTTACATACATAGCATAAGTTCTTCATGTGAGTGATTTTCTCGTAATTTCGAAAGAAAAAAAAATATCACTTTTTTAAAAGTTTGTTGTTTTGTTGGTTCTGGTCTGAATGAAATTTAAATGAAAATAATTTTAAAATTGTCTCCAGAAAAAAAAACGAAACAAATAAAAACTTTTATTTAACGCATTGAACGCGAAAAGAATTTCAAAATAATGTTTTTGTCGTTTTTGATTTCATTATGGCGCAAAGTGTGAAAAAAGCGAGCGCCCAGCAACGAATGAAACACCGCATCAAAAATGCCACCAATATTTGTGAGCTAATCAAAAATCTTTATAGCATAAACGATTATTAGTTAATAATTATTATATTTTTGTTTTTCAAATTTAGACATAAATGCAAAACTTTTCCTTTTGAAAACAAACCAAAATAAAAAAAAACTTTTATTATTTCCGTTGATTGCTATTTTTGGAGACGAGATATTTCTTCATCGCGTTCCAATATTGTTGTTGGTTAATTAATATCAACATGAATTATTGGTTTTATTGCGTTATGAATATTAAGAATTTTGAGAAAAATGGTAAATAAAAAATAATTAATAATTTTTGTATTCTTTCTATTTTGCAGAAAAGTCAACCTGTTGGGAAAAATGGTGGTGTTATATCAAAAGCTACTGCAAAAAGGTAATTAATTAAAATAATTAATTTATTCAATTGATGTGATTTTACTTAGAATATAGTTAGAGAATTCTTCAAAAAATTCTTTAAATTTTTCTTCAAATTGTTGGCAAAATAACTTCTTACAATTTCAAATTATACTAAATTGCATCGGAAAGCATTAAAAGCTTTTTTATTCTGATGCAAATATATGAACTTTTTATTTCGAACACAAAACTTTGTGAGGTTTTGAAAATAATCAAAGCTTATTAAATACACAAACCATTTAGATTTTGTTAATAAGCTTTTCATTTATTCACCATCTAACGAAAGCTTTAACTAAACTTGAATTGAAAATGCATTAAATTACGGACGGGATTGTAAAAAAAGTTTCTTTATGGCTCCAGTGGCAGAACATTAGACCCTTCGAATAGATTTTTTTTTTTTTAATTAGTAATAAATTCTTTTTAAATAAAAAATATTCAAAATTTTTTTTCTTTTACAGATTAACACAATCCCAAGACATAGTAGCACGAAGTCCATCGTTAGCATCGTCACAATTAAATATTGAAGTTCCATTTATCCGTGCGAAACGTTTACCATCGATTAGTTCAATTCCTGCTAATATATCTTCTTCTTCATCATCGGAAAGTCCACCACCATCAAATATTGAAAATTGTACAACATCAACACCAAAATTTATTCGGAAAATATTAACACGCCAAAAACCAATTGAATTTGATTCAGTTCGATTAAAATCGAAATTATTAAATAATAATAATAATAATAATAATAATAATAATAATAATAATAATAGTAAACCAAAGAATACACCGACAAATATAAGTGAGAGAGAATTTCTTTTAAAATTATTAAAAAATTTATTTTCATTTTAATATTTATCATCATTTTTCAAATAGGAAAACATTCATTACCGAAATTTTCACCGATAACTAAATCTGATAAACCAAAGATTAATAACGTGAGCCCGTTTAGTAGCAGCAGTCGACTTCTTAAGAAACCAAATAGTTTTCCCAATTTGTCAACAAAACGTTTGACATTACTCACTAATAATAACAATAATAATAATAATAATAGCCCGAAAACTATTAATAGAAACCTTGAGATCAAGCCAGTTATTGTTAAAGGAACTCCAACTCAACTTCATAAACGGCCGACACCACGTCGAAGTTTTGAAACTCGGTAAGTCAATGTGTTTTTTATATTAATCTTAAGAATTAAGAAAAAAAAATGGTAAACCATCGAATTCAGATCAAAAAAATAAAAAATGTTAAACAATAAATTTACAAACATTAACACTTTCACTCGTTAAACATTTTCATGCTGTTGGTTAGACTACTTTTAAAGGGCATAAATATATAACGTATTTTATATCCGGTTTATGGCATCGCATGACCTGAACCTTCACTTAAAAATTGGTTTGTTTATTTGAAAAAATGCATCAAAGTCATTCGCGCATATCATTCACCAAAAAAAAAAAAAAAAAAAACGATAAATTGCAATTAACTTTTGGCACACATTTTTCTTTGATTGATGTTTAAAAAGTCCGCGAAATTTCCAATTTTCATTTGGAAAATGTTTATAAAGACGGAAGAAATATTTCTTCACAATAAGTTTCATTATTTTAGATAGAAATTTTGAGCAATTATTAATTAATCAAAGCAATGGAATTCTGTAAAGCGAAAAGCGATTATCACTGGTCATTTTCTTCTAAGTAAAGTTATTACTAATTAAATGCTTTGAAGAGGAATAGGTTTCCCAATAGGGTAACTCTTGGTCTCGTAGGGATTACAATGGGCCCATAAGGTGCCTGGTGTTGTACGCAGTACCCCTACTCTACCTACCTACCTATTACTTAGAATATTGTCTAAATATTATTTAAAAGTGACAACTCAATAGTTGTCCCCTCTAATTGATCATGTTCAACTGACAAATTGCCTTACGAGTAACAACCACAAATGCCCATTTGTCGCTTTTACAGAATTCTCTTACAAATTTCTGAATAAATTTTATAAGAAATTTTCAATTAATTCTTTCCATCTTTTTGGTGAAGGCATTTTCTTTATGAAAAATTAAAATTTCTTTTGCAAAAAGTTCAGTAAAAACTTAAAAATTCAACATCTGGATTGTATCAAAGTCGAAAGAATCAATTTTACGAGATTTTTACTGACATTAAAAGAAGAAAAAAAAATTACTGTTGATTTAAAATAGAAGAATTCGCGAAATTCTTGCAATATTTAATTTGCAAAAGTTCTAGGCTCTCTAAATCAAAACAAAAATTTTGTTTATTTTAATTTTGATATTGTTTTATGAGTATGCAAACAAACAATAACTTGAAAACATTTTTACTAGCTTTACAAGGTTGATACTAGACTTCGCACAAAGTCGGAAATAGTATGGCTAAGATTTATTTAAATTATGTCTATTCTAAAAATCGTGCTCAACGTTAAAAATTATTATTCCAGAAGTCGAATTAATTTAATTTCATATAAAATAGATGAAGAAAACTGAAAAGAAATAAGTACCTGAAAAATACTTGAAGAAAAAAATCAAGTATTGCATCGCAAAAACCGAAGAAGAAACTTGACCCAATTTTAAAATAATTCACGATGTTGAGGAATGTCTCTTGTGTCTACTTTTTCATAATTTTTTTACCCAAAGGAATATCTTTATCTCTATCACCACTTGAACACGATTCTTTTTTTCGTTCAAATATCACGCGAATCTTTCTACCATATTTAATAATTCATCATCAAAACTGATCCGGATAGAATGAATCTTATTAATCCAGAAATAAAATAAAAATTGTTTCGGAACAGTGGAATCAATATGGGCGTCCATCATCTTCCAGCAAAGTGAAGCAATTAAATTCTTTTAGCGATGTTCATAATTAAAAAAAAAAAAGAACCAAGTCCTTCAAAATTATTTTATTTCAGGTCTTTTTAACCAGAAATTTGCCAAGAACAATATTCACTTTTTTGGTGCAATGGGTTTATTGATCACTAGGTACAGATTTTCGGATTGTACAAAAGGTAAAGTCGCACATTTGTAAAGGAAACCTTTTTAAAAACTATGACTACCTTTTATTTTTTCTTAAATTTACCTAATAGGGTAAATGTATCAAATTGCAGTTGGTGCCGAAATTGCGACCACACTCTCTATCTATAAAAGTTCTTGTAATAGTCATGTTTGTGTTCTTAACGGACTCAAAATTATGTTTGAATACAAAAAATTAATTACCTAATTTTGTTTTCATCATAACTTTAACCAACATTCTTTTTTATAGAATGACCGCAATTTGGTACATTTACCCTATATTGTAAATTCTATTTTGCTAGTAATTCGACTGTACTTGAACTTACATACCCTACTACTTCTACCTGTGTTATATTCCTATTATTTTTGTAGTATCATGGAGTTTTCCATGTTGAATTATTACGACTAATTACAGTGCAATTAGTTTCTGAAAAAAATACGAGTTTGCAAATTATGGAGCACTTTTTAAAGCAATTTATCTGTAAATACAGAAATTAAGGCAGTGACATATTTTTAATATTCTCTTTATTCTTTATCAAACAAATATTATAATACTAGCATACCAACTGCGGCTTTGCTCGCGATATTTCTAGAATATGAAAGTATATTTAATTTGAATTTGACTCTCCGCAGAATGAAGACAAATCCTATTTTTTTCAGTTGCCCTATCCAGAATGTACATTTCAAGTTTCATGAAAATCTGTCGATTGAATTATTGACGTTTTATTGATGTTACTCGCTTGCCACCTATCGTAAGTTCTTGTAAGTATCCAGTGAGCCTTCGTCGTCACTTAAACATCAATTCTTTTCAATCGGATTAATGGATCTTGCGGAAAATAGCCACACAGTTATACACGTCGTTCATTTTTATATACTATACTCGTGAATAAAAAGTCACAATTTATGAAACAAAGTTTATATGGCATGGCAATACTGTTCTATATGTTTTTCGTAAACAAAACTAAATGCTCTGTGCCAATACAACTGTCATTATTTGGTCTTAATTGTAAACTTTCTATACATTTTATTGTAATCTATACGCTGAACGAATTCAACCACATGTTCCGCACTTGGTTTGACATATGTTATCAATTCGCTCCAAGAAAAACCATTGTGTAAAATACCATATGTTATTCTCTCTGTTTATTTCTCAATTTTAAGTTTCTCGCGGCTTTCTCGCAGCATTTTTACACATATGAACAAAAAAAAAACATGGGGAAATTTCCTGATCTTTTTCATATAAATTAAAAAAAAAGACATCAAAATAAAAGAAAAATTCAACGCAAATGGTAAACAATATTAAAAAAAAAATGCGAATTAAATTGTATTATTGATGAATTAAAAAAAAAAAAAAAAACCGAATACCACAAAATCACACATCCGGTTTTTCTACATTGTCACAAATTTACAGGCATGCACTCACATGTGCCTCTTGAAACTCTCGTTATTTTGTTAGTAATAAGTGTTACCAATGTCTTTTAAAAAAATTGCTTACAATTTTTTCATAAATAAAAAATAAAATATGGGTAGGCCTATCAATACTACAGCTGGAGTTACCATCTTCGAATTATAAAGGTAGGTAGGTAGGTAGAGTAGGGGTACTGCCTACAACACCAGGCACCTTATGGGCCCATTGTGATCCCTAAGAGACCAAGAATTACCGTACCCATCGAATTATAAAAAGTTTGCTTAGAAAAAGAATGAGATAAACAATAACTAACGTAAAAATCAATTAGGACAAAAAAAAAGCAGCATCATTGAAACCCAAAAATGCATTTGGCTCTGATATTTTTTAAGAGTGTTGTATGACATGCGGTGGCCTTTTTCGTAATGCCATAGAGAGAGTAAATTAATTGTATGCTTCTTGTTAATTCATCATAATTGAGCATACTATAGCATACGTTCATTGAGAAAATCTGCAGAAACATTTTCTGTTCTCTAAAATCTAATCAAAATGCTGTCGGAATTAATGCAGGATCAAATAAATTATAGTTTTATATGATTTGTAATACATTTATCAAAATTTATCCAAACTGCAACTTCTGCATTACAAAGAATATCACTGTTTCAAGTTGTTACAACCAAAGTATAAGTATTGATAAAGTATGGAAAGCTAGTGAAGTAGGCAGAATTAACAAAAACACGTGAATCACTCTTAAAACTCTTATTTTTCTTCTAGTGTTTGTGCATTGCCATGCAAAGTTCAACACGTGCTTCATTGCTTACATTATATTTCTCTTTCACCCATACATACAATATATAGCTATCTATGCCAGCAGTGGAGAGAAACTTGTTTGAAAAAGAACAGTCAAAATTAGAAAAACCTCGTCACGGTAAGGATAGTAACTTTTCATACTTTATCATTACTTACACTTTGCTACAACCAACTTAAAACTATTTCACTCATTTTGTAAGCAAAAATTTTATGTTTTGATGGTTATGTTAGCTCGCTTAATCTGGCAACTATGCTTTCTTCTCTGACAAAAGAAAAGAGAAAGAAAACTGAATAAACATAAAAATGAACATTGAATTTTTTAAATTTCCAACTTCCATTGCCACCAGTTGAGTTAGAACTATCAAATGAGTTGCTTCGCGGTTAATTTGTGTCTACGGTTTTTCGGTATTTTTTTTGTATGTGAAGAGAATTATGTTTTTTTTGAATTGGTTTTGATGAGAAATTACAAATTAGGTTTTTCGTTTTTTTTTCTGTTTATTGTTTTTTTCACTGACTTAATAAAAGTTAAGTAATTTTTGTGAATAAAATTTGTGTGCCTTTCTTGTATGTAAAAAAAAAGAAAAGTTCGTTAAAAAGATTTTGTAGTTTCAATTTGAAAATTTTTTAGTTCGTTTACTTCGGACTCACTGTTTGTATGTTGTGTACGCGCGGGCCCGATAAGAAAATCTATTCAATTTTAAAACTATTAAAATTTGGATAAAAAAATAACACATAACTTTTGTTTTTATTTTGTTTTTTGGCTTTTTCATTGTGATAAGAAGAAAAAGTGTTTATTAAGATTTTCGATTTTCGAAATTATGTGCTTTGAAATAAACCCGAAGGTAGTTTTTTCTTGAAAATTGTTATTTGTTCAGCGTTCAAAAAATTTGTGCGTGTTTTTCAGGTTTTCTTTTTTTTTCTTTTATCAAAGTGAAATTTAATACATTTTCATGTTTTTTAGTGTGTTATAATATTTAAGAAAAGCAAACACACAAGTTTAAAAGAAAGAAAAAATATAATAAAAACAATCAACTCTTTTTTTTTTTTTTTTTTTTAAGAAAAATTGTTTTATATTTATTTTATATCTGGTTTGATTTTTATTCGATTTATGGATTTTTAAAAAAGGGATTAATTACAATTTATTTATCTTTTACTAATTACACTGAGGAAAAGGTAAATTTGAATATTTGATTTAAAACCGAATGAGTTACACTCTGATGTCACCTATTATTACCTAACACGCTAATTGAATATCTAAAAACTGAAAATCTTGCATAAACAATGATTTAGCTAAATTTCGTAATCGAGTTAATTGGAGGAGTTTGATACATATTATTTAGCATATCATTTTGTAAACTAAATATCCTCGAGTCAGAATAGATTAAAAGTTGACTCGAAAGTCACTGTGGAAGTTCTATTGGCAATACATATTTATAAATGGCATTTTATTAAAAATCAAATATTTACTTGTAGCTGGGCTTCAACTCTCAATTCTCTTCCAGTCAACGGTTTTAACTAAATAACCAATGATCCCCTATATAAATATGTACCCAACCTACATAATTCTTTGAAATGAAATTACTGCATACATTTTTCAATTACATCCTAAAAACGAGAAAAAAAACGAAAAAACTTGGTAGTCACCCACTCCAGTTTTTGCTATATAACTTCGCTTCACACGGCCGATTTTGAAATTCAATACCAAATCGAGTTAAAGCATATAGTAACTGAAAATCGGCCTATAGCCGATTTTTTGCTCCCCCTGGATCGATTTTGCTGAAATGCAATACCAAACCAAGTTAAGGAATAAGAAACTCACATCATAAAAATCGGATAATGCGTCTTGTATACGGACGGACAAACATGCATAAATCGATATAACTTTTGATTCCCTACACAACCATACCCTTAAAACCTTTCTATGACGATTATTTCGATGTGTTAGAAACGGAGTGACAAAACTAATATACCCTCTGGTAGTAGCTACCATAAGGCATAAAAATAACCAATAAACCCAATTTGTAAATTTCATTAAAATCGACAAAGTATTTTAAATGTTATATTGAACAAGCTGGAAGAATTTTGAACAAAGTACTTTTACTTTATAACACCTATATTTCTGTCAAATATAGACATTATCCAAATTATTCGACTTGAAAAATCTCAATAAGGCTACAAAAATCAGAATAGAAAACGGAATTTTAGTTTCAAGTCAAGAGAAGATTCAGTCGAATTTTGCAAAATAATAAGAAGCGATAATAAATTTCACGTAATTTCACGTAAAATACAATTTGTCACTTGAAAGTGATACTATTGAGGCGAAATCTATTAATCTGTCACTTATTTTTTTAAATAATGTTTAGACGTTATAAATCGCCTCACTTTGAAGTTATAGTTTTGTTTTGAAAATAGTCAAAAAAGGCGCCTTACAGAATTCCAATTAATATTACCAACAAGAACTTCTCTACGAGGTAAAGTTATAATAAATATTAGCTTCAAATTAATCTTGAGATTCCCTTGGACATCATCAAATGAGAATTTAATTTCAAGAAAATAATATCAAAAATTGAAGCTAGCAAAATAAATTCATAAAATTTAGTAAATTTTACTACACAAAAAAAAACTTATTTTTTAGAAGGGCGGTGTTTTTTCGTAGAAAACGTGGGAAGTTTTTTTTAAATAATGTCTAAAAATGTCAGTTTCGGCGCCATTAATTTTAATTTTAAAATTCAAGATTTCTTAGAAAATCAATCTTAAAAAATCAAGTATTTTTTTATTTGCCGAATTTTCTTTACTTTAGTTAGTAAAGAAAAATGGTGGAAAAATTAAAAAAACAATAAAAAATTAAATCAATCAAAATTGAAGTAATTTAAGAAGAAAAAAAAAACCGATTTTTTGACTCATAAAAATCGAATTCACCTTGAAAATTCACCATAAACACAATTTGTTAAAATGCATTGCCACAAGTGGTGGTGATCACAATGAAAGGAAAGATTTCTGGTCTGTTTTTATAGCTTCCTTGGATGGAAACAGGTAGTGCAGGTATTTTGTTGTTGTGTTGATAAGGTAGCTTGGGTGTAACTAGTTATTTTTGTCAAAGATGCTATCCCTTTTAAATTGTTTCTAGATGGAAAAACACAAGTGCTATAAATTTAGGAGTGTTCGGGGTTTTTATAGAATCTTTTCCAAATATCGAATGTTCGAATTACATTCTATGAAAAGAAGTGTGAATGCATTTGTTTGGTGTTTTTAAAAAAAATCCTCCTATACTTACAAATGCAGACAAACCAAAAGTTGTATAAATTCAAAAAGAATTGTACTTTTATTGCTAAAAACCAGTAATCATGTCTGTCCATATATGGAACGCCCTGGTACCACGTTCAAGAATAATGTTTTGTATCGTCTTGTTTTTGTTTCTTGGAAATTTTTTTTTTTTGTTTTTTTTAATTTGTCCCAAAATAAACAACAAAAGACTGATTTTCTTGAATTTCAGATATAACATATTTTCTTCCCAAA
Organism: Xylophagus ater; assembly: GCA_963422695.1. Taxonomy (NCBI): domain Eukaryota; kingdom Metazoa; phylum Arthropoda; class Insecta; order Diptera; family Xylophagidae; genus Xylophagus; species Xylophagus ater. The sequence goes on from OY730483.1 coordinate 8,039,222, forward strand.
TAAGATTTGTTAAAAACGTCACAACGCCAACGCTAGTCTCTAACCCAGCGCCATGCTATGGAAATGGCACCCAAATGAAGAATTATTTTTAAATATTTATTTAGATTTTTTTTTTTTTTTTTGCTAAAAAGCCAACCACCTTCACTTAGCAAGCATAAAAAAAGTGTGTAGTGTAAATAAACTACATAAATTTTTTTTCTAATAGAAAGCATTTCTCTTTGACCTAGAAATCATGTTTTTTTTTGCCAATAGATATAAAATTTATTACTTATCCATAAAAATTTCTTCTTAATTAATTAATCCGGCTTTTAATAGACTTTTTTGAAAGATGTTTGTTCTGAATTCATGAAGGCCACTGCGATCGACCATCACTGGTTTTTTGTCGACAAAATTTAATTTTTTGATTAAAAATTTAATTTATTTTTAAAACCATAAATTTAAAAATCAATTAAAACTAGGCTAGACATTTTGTCGCCGTTTTTTCTTTAGAGAACAAAAAAAAAAATAGTATTTTTAAACAAGTTTTCTTGTCTTTAATTTTTGGAAGTAATTTTTTTGGGGGGAATTTTATAATCACGAGCATAAATAATTAAATGAATATCAATAAATTAGTATGAAAATATCGAAATAGCAAAATTAAATGTCAAAACGTTTTCGAAATAATGATTCTATAAACTACGAATTTTCAATTTAGATGAGAGTCCATTTTGTTGAAGCAGTGTCAGGACATCTACCAGAGCAACTATATTTGCTACTGCTAGTTGCAAATACGTGGGAGTTCTGAAACCAAACTAATTTCTTGCAATCGTACAAGTTAGAATGCAATCGTTGGCATACTGAAAAAGTTTTCAGTGAAATAGCGACACTGTTAGACACTAATTTGTTTTACACTCGTTGCAAATTACGCAAATTAATGTTTACGTTTACTTAAAATTGTCTAAGTGTCTAAGAAGAGTTCCAATTGCATGCCTCAGAAGAGTTTGTTCGAAACCAAAAGGTATCTTTGAAACTTTAACGTCTTTTCTCAACTAAGAAGTTTCGAATTGGGGACGAATTGACGGACGTCTTTGTCAGAAGACATTTTAACGAATTTATATGGATGGAAAAATCCATTTGCAGATTTTGTTTGCTTGTCTGTTTATTAGCAAAATGTGAACTCGCAAACTTCTGAATTGATTTTAATAACTGTTTTAATAAGAAGCACTCTACAAACAGGATAAGGTCTGTACCATCATGCCATTCCATTCAGTAAGTTCAACAGTAGCCTTAAAGTGACTTCACCAAACAATGCAACTAGAAAATTTGCACTAGTTAGAAAAATCTATCATAATTCTTAGGAAATAACGTAACATGTTGGATGCATAGAACAGATTGCGATAAAAACGTAAATCAAGCCTCTGGCTAAAGGTAATTACAAATAAAAGGTCGAGATATCTATTTAAAAAATTAATCATTGTTACCTTCGCGGATATAAAAAGTGTTTTATATATTTAAATAGTTTTGTATTAAATAAAAAGTCTGATTCAGCTTTTTTTTATTAAAAGTCTGATATTATCTTTTTGTCTATAAATCTGTTCCGTTTTGTTTGTTTTTAAACTTTTATTAAAATGTGTAAGGCAGTTGTTCTGTGTCTCGCCTTTCAGGAATGCATAACATTTTGGTTTCTTTTTTTCACTTGAAATTTTTTCAATATAAAAAATTGCATCTAAAAATTTGTCAACATTTATGTATATGATAACACCTCTTAAGAAAAGAAAAAAAAGTCTTAAGTGTCATTTGTTATAAATCCTGGAATTTCTTCTTTTTTTATTATTATTACAAAATTCCCGCTGATTTTTTCATGTGAAAGTTTTATATAAAAATATTTCTCATGGAATGTCGACGCGTTTTTTTTTTCTTGAAAATAAATAAAACTTAACATTATTCTTTCTAAGAAAATAACAGAATGAACAAGTTTATAATAGCACAGAAAAAAAGTTATCATAAGACGAAATTCGTTTCTTATTGAAGCAATTATAATTACTTTACTGTTGTATTAACGAGTTTTTTTTTTTTACTCTTCGTACTCCTCAACTTTTTTTCTACTGGTTCTCAAAGAAGAAAGACATCATCATCATCATCTTCATCACAAGAGTTGTGTCTTGAGAGAGATTGAAGAAAAATATCAGCAGTTAATGAAGTTTTTTTAGAAATTTCGAAAAGAAGTCATGTTTCTTTGACTTTTAATAACCAAACACTTATGATATATATTTTCAGCTTGTAAATTATTGTTATCATATGGAACAGATTCTGGTAGACAGATTTTTATTTTATGTGTCTGGATGTCGAAGAATTCGGTTTTACAAAAATTAAATTTATTCTGGTTTTTGGCACAAATTCATAATTTTCATAATAAACACCTTTTTCTTATGTCATATACAAAACAAACCAATTACGTGTGAAGATTAAGGTGAAGAAGAAGGTGAACTTTGATTTCCAATGTGAAAAAAAAAGAAAATAAATTTGTAAAGAAAGATTAATTTACGAAAATTTTATTTCGGACAAAAATCATGTGGGCGCTTTATAATGCGCGTTTTTTTTTTTTTTTTTTGTTTAATTAACCCCGAAAAAAAGAAGGTTAAAACGCGGTTTAATTCCGTTATTATGCAGGCTGATTTAATGTTTAATGAAAAATCGTGTTTTAATACGATTTGCAATAATAATTACGTTTCAGGTTTTTGTTTAGTTGTTGTGTAGTTATTATAATTTTTGTATGTTGGAACCGGACGACGAATAATCTCGTAAAAATATATTAAATTTCTAGAATTTTTTTTGGGTTAGTTTGAAAAGGGTGTGTTAATTGATTATTTCTACCACTTAAAAATTATAGTATATATTTTCCATTAGAAATAAACTTGTTTACTCTATATTACCAGGGGTGGACATAGGACAGCTTCCGTAGAATTGTAGTAGTACGGTTTTTGTACGGATATGTTTTGATTTTTTTATTGAATACTTTAATTAATTTTCACTGTTTGTTGGCACTTTTATTTAAAAGAAAAGATAACTTATACTATATACTGTTTAAAGTATCGTCCAACGTTGGCACCGACTATTTCCTATCTTTCGGACAACAAAAGAATTCCATGAGAAAAAAGATTATTTTTTTTCTCTTTCATCATTATTCAGAAAAACTACAAAAACAGCAATAATCGAAACTATTAATAGTTAGATCGCGTAGTTCCTGATAAATATAGCGAGCGAGGTAAAACATTCCATCCAAGAGTTTCTAACGTTTCCTTTAAAGATCTTGTTATGTTTGGTCGATCGTAGTCATGTTGGAAAATTACCTTATCATGCCATTTTGAATATTGCGATTATTTATTTTTTGTTGCAATGCTCATTTCAAATTGTTGTCGGCAACGATCAGCATTAACTGTTTCACTAGATTTCAGTCCAGTAATGCCTGTTTCTAGGATGTTACTTTGTCTTTCAGATGAAAATCATTATCGTCTAAATCAATCTCTATAAATTATTTCAAGTAGATCAGGCATGTTCACAATATGATTCTACAATAACTTTCAGCGCGGCGGACCTTTTCTTCATATTCAAAAAGCGAAAGAGTAACGCTTCTCACAAATATTAGTTCTTTGAATTAATTTAAGAGTATCTAATATACAATATATTAAAATTATTGACTAAAGTGTTCTTGTAAAATTGGGTCTTTTCAAAAAGAAATAGATGATTTTATACAAAATACTTTCTTGCCTAAGTTACAGTTCCCAGAGTTTGTCTAGTTCGCCACCCCTTCTATATAATATTGCTTCGTAAGCATTTCTTTTTATAAATTCTATTTTCCATCAACTAATTAGATTCTATTGAATAATGAATTCAATTAATTCATTTAATATCACTTCAAAAATTAGGTGTTTTCTGCAAACAAGTTTTCTTTTTTTTAATACCTAAACAGAAAAATATGCAATTCACGCATGTTTATGAAAACATTTTATTTATTCATTCATTAAAAATGCATAAGTGCAGTTTTTGTTTTTCATTTTTCAAGTATATTTTGTCTTCCTACTCAAATTGTATGTATGACTTCGTCGTACACCCATTTGGCTCTCTCGGTGTTTTCTGCTAAGTTTTCATATGCAAAGTGTTTTATTAATGAATTTTCTCTAGTCTGTAGGTGCGGCAGTTTTTTTTCTGACCACGCGATATCATACAAAAATGATATGAGCCTATCTCTATAGTCGAACACAGTTTTTCTTTATGCCACATTAATTTTTTTTCTTCTATTATTCAGAATTTTTCAAGAACACTTTCATGAAAAGTTTTCATTTATTAAATTAAATATAAACTTTAATATACCTCTATCCAACGTTTCACCCGCGCGCTTGTGAATACGTTATTAAAATATATTTTCACTCATTATGATTTGCATCCGCGTATACTCATAATTGTTTTTGAATTTTAAAAGGAAAGTTTTTGGTATTGAAAGCGTAACTAAAGTGAACTCGTTTAAGTATTTTAATATCCCAATTTAGGAGAAAAGGGCCTACAAATTTCACAAGAAATAAATTTAAGTAGTTAAAAAGTTAATATCACTTAAAAAGTAGTTTTTCAGGGTCTTTTTGAAATCTTCATAAAAAAAGAAAAGAAAATAGTAAATTTTGGCGGGAAAAACCACAAGACAGAAATTTTAGGAACATATTATAATTTTTTTTTTTTTTACAGTTCTTTAAAAATGGGGTCTCAAAATGTCTCTTCTTTTGTGCTATGGAAGATTTCATATTTTTCTTCATTTTTAATATGATTTTAATGAATGAATATAAAAACAACAATACAGTTTAAGTTTCCAGGTTTAAAGATGTAGCTGACAGCCAAGAAAAAAGTATTAAAAATGCATTTTATAAAATATATACAATAGAGTCACAGAAACTTGAACAATTATAAAACCAAAGCTGTTCAAAAGCTGTTATTGGGCACAAAGTACGAAATAAGCATGAGAAGTACTAAGTTTTATTTGTACTGCAAATAGTTTAGAATAGGCTTATACTTGCAATATTTTCTTTTTTCGCCGAAAATATCGTTCTGTTGAAGGCTTCTATCAGGTCCTTTATTACCTATCTTATGGGATTTGTAGTTTTCATCACTGGAATTAGAATGATTGTCGATCAGAAATATCATGTCATTTTCCTACACTATCATAGTTCTATAATTAAAACAGTATTTCCTCAATAAAAATCGATATAACAATAAAATTAGGAAAAACAAATTTTATTGATTAAAATTATCGAGTCTCCACTGTATAAACGGATGCCCGTACTTATATTTATTAGTTTTGCAGCCTAATTTGAAACCATAAAGAAAAAAAAAGTCACCTACTGTGAAGCGGCAGAAATTCTATAGCAGCAACATATTTCTAATTAAAAATTTTGATTTCTTTTTCTCATACAAAAAGAAAAAACAAAATATCTTCAAGCATCACTTTTCCAAAATTTATGACAATGGAGTTTTTCTTCTTCGATACGAAAATCCAAAAACAAAATCGAAATAAAATTCAAAAGGTTCATGTTAAATTGCATTTTAAAATGAAATTGATTTTTGAAAAAGAAAAGATATTCTGTTTAATTTAAATATAAATATTTTTTATTTGGAAATATATAAAAATTTCATTGATTTTTAATGGGAAGTTAATAAACAAGAGGAATCTCGAGTTTTGAAGATGTTTGCTTCTTATATCTTTTTTTTTCTTTTTTCTGATTTACAAGAACAGGTTTTACCACTTCCAATAAAAATATATCGAATTAAAGTTTCCATCTTATAATAGTCTTCCAAAAACCGATACTTCTTACGAAGGTCGTCATCGATAGTGGGTAACTTTTTGATGGACAAGAAAATTTTTTCTTTTAATTTTAAAATTGTTACCAACAAAAAAAAATTTTTTATGTATTTGGAAAGTTTATTTAAAAACTTTATAATAGTGAAAGTGAAAAACAAAAAAATACAAATTCCAAAAGAATTGTTCCTGTTATCAGAAATGGTTCATATTTTAAACAAGAAAATTAATACGAAATTATATTTAATAAGAGAAAATCGGGATATAGCTGATTTTTTGATGCCTTATGATAGACATGGGATTAGTTAGTAGTTAACAAATCTATAGTTTAATGAATTAACTCTGAGAAAGAATAACTAAAACTACTAATATTTCATGGTTTTTTCTCCATAATTTGCTTTCATATTTTTCAAATTCACTCTAATTCACAGGTAGGCAGGCTAGGGCCTAATAGCATAAATATATCTTCTGCAAATTTTTATTGAATTTTATTTGAAAAATTTTATGGACAGGCTTATTTTCCACTACGATTATTTCTTTCCCACTATCCTTAGTCCAATTTTACAGAAATTTAACACAGTATCGTCTATTTATGTAGTCAACCAATGTAAATAATTTAAACAAAATTGCTTCTCAAATTTTCAAATTAAATCCGAAAAATCATAAAAAACAACAAAACTTTCTAGTCACTCTAGTTTTTGGTTAATATCTTTGCTGCCTCTTGGTCGATTTTGCTGAAATGCAATATCAAACCAAGTTAAGGAAGAACCAACTCACACTATAAGTTTTATCAAAATCGGATAACGTGTTTTTAACTTATATACGGACGGACGAACATGCAGAAGTCGATATAACTTTTGATTCCCTGCCTACACAACCATACCCTTGAAACCTTTCTAACCTTTCTTACAAATGTAGTGACAAAATAATATACCCTCTGGCACTACCTACCAAAGGGCATAAAAAGGAAGCAAACATAATAAATAACTGGTACAGTTTACTTACTTATTAGTATATTGCCACGAGTATCAGAAACGTTCCAGCCACAACAACTGCTAGCTGAGAAATATCTCAGGTCTAGACAAACAATTGTTTGCAGAAGAGAGGCTTAGGTCAGACAATATTTTATCGGTCATTTCATTTTGGGTCTCATAGAAAGTTCAACTTAATCCAACTTAATGAGCAAATTTAAATAAAAATTCTGTACATTATTATTATGGTAATTAAAATTTGTTTTGATCTATCTGTCGTAAAATAGCTGATAAGATAAGAAGAATACATTTGGCGCCTAATTTTCATATGAACATTTATGATATGATGAAATGGGAATAACAGTTTATTTGAAATATAACGAATAAAATAATCTCTATTTTGATAAATATTCAAGATTATTTTTTCTTAGAATTTATGTAAAAGAAATAAGAGAAAATCCATGCAAAATCTTAAAATTTTATTATCAAATTTCTTTTGAAAGATCATTAATCTAAAGTAAATATTTAAAATAAATTTTGAAGATAAGTATTTATATAATTTGTAGGAAGTATAGGGTGTCTCAAAAAAATGCCAACTAAATGTAACATAAGCCAAAGTGATCATTTTATTGATTTTGTCTTCTATAATTAACCGAAAAGTAGAACAGGCTTGTTTAAAATGAGTAATTTTTGTGTTTTCAAAAATATGGCAACTCTCATTGAGTCAGGTATGCTGAGCAATGAGTCTATTAACATTTGAAATATATATAAAAGATTTTGCTTATTCGCTCAACGCATGGCCAATCTTTCAAGCATTTTCTTCTTTAAACTAAGGCTCAAAGGAAGACACGTATGATATCTCTTTATTTTCGATAAACTTTTATATATTCAGTGAAAGTCTATTGAGATTCTCGTGACATCTCCTTGTTAGTTTTTCAAGTCTGTTGATGTTGCTTCAACTTTTTTTTTTATGGATGAATTTTTGAAATGTTTGCCAAATCGTTTTAACTTTATAATTTTATGATAAGATAACGTTCTTATCAAAAAATTTTATTTTCAATGTTGATGATGTCAGAAAAAAACGCTTGATTTCAGAATTCTAACTTTAACTTGTATAATTTATAAGAAAACTTTTCGCGAAAAAAAAATATACCTTTTGTATATGATTCCAAATGAAAATAATGCGCGTATGGCTTTATTGTTATTCAAAAGAAAAAATTTGTTTAAATAAAAATGATAGAAAAAAAAAACAATATTGAATAAAAATTACGTCGTTTTTTTTTTGGTATATCTAAGAACGCCGCCTTTGACATTCGATATTATGACGTGTTTTTCTAGTTTTTAATCAGCTGTTTTAATCTAACTAATTTATTCATGCGGAATTTTTTTTTCTTTTTTGCTATAATTAAAACTCTCACTATTTTTTATTTGATGTTGTAACTTTCTTTCCCTTTTCTTAATAGTGGCAAATTTATTCCTCCCCAAAAAAAACGAAAAAAAAAAAATTATATATTAAAATAATTTCTTTCGAAAAGCGAAAATTTTGGAATTTTTAGCATATTCCAAAAAATTAATATTAAAATATTCAAATTAGTGGTTTTCTTTTTATACCAAAGAAAGCCAAAATAGTTAATATATAAAAACTTCATTATTATTGGAAATTCTTATAAATATTAATTAAAATATTACTTGTTAAAACAAAAAAAATTGCAAAATAATATGTACAAGGTGTGTTCCCAAAATTCTAGGAATTCTGTTGTTCTAACATCCCAGAACAACGCAAGCGCAATACGTAAACAAGTCTTTAAATGAAATTTTGTAGGAAAATCAAATGCTTCGAAGAGGAATAGTTATCCCAAACGGGTAACTCTTGGTCTCGTAGGGATTACAATGGGCCCATAAGGTGCCTGGTATTGTACGCAGTACCCCGACTCTACCTAACCTAACCTGTCTTTAAATTCGTAAAAACATTCACTCAATTTGAGGATTTGTTTCTGAGTAGAAAACTATGTTTTCAAAATTATATGGCATGGTAAACTCTGAAAATTTACTAAATCTATTTGAAATTCGGAATTAGATTAAAAAACACAAAAATTAATTAGAAATATATTTTTGACTTGTCAAATTTAAATTTCTAAAGTTGAGCTGACTTGTTTCTTTTCAAGTCCAACAAGAAAAAGTTTTGTGATCGACTGGCTTGAAGTCGATTCACGTATACTACGTTCGCTTCAAGTAGAGTTCAAGACCTCTTGTATACGAGATAATAGTCGAAAAGGCAATTTTTTTTTATTATGAAGGTTTTTGGTGATTTGTGATAGAAATTTCAGTTACATAAATCTTATTTAGCACTCAATGACTACCCATTTGTTTGCTTAATTAATTGAAAATTGCATAAAATGATTGGTAAACAGACACCTTACAAAATTTCTTTAAAATTAGTGTTTTACATAGGAACAAATGTATAGCTTTTACTTGGGATTATGTTATGAAACGGAATTGTGTTTTAGAATTTTTTAAACCCCCCTCGTATTTAATCAAAACAATATTTATGAAATCGCGTATAATTTTGTATTACTTTGTATTTTTAATATTTGTTTCGCGAGAACAAAATACAAAATATATAATTCTGAATTTGAATATCTTCGATTACAAACTGAAACCAAAATCATGTCGATTCAAGACAAGAAGTCGAAATTTGAAATTAAATCCAATAAAATAAGAACAAGCAATTGTAAGAGCGCGGACTTTATAATTATGTACATTTTATGGTTTATACAAATTTGAAATTATATTGTTTTTTTTCTTTGAAAACACCTTCACCACACATTTACACCTTAGTTTAGAGAGATAAAATATAAAATTTCCTCTTTTATGTTAACAATATCAATCAAAAAAACCGTGGTTTTTTTATGGTTTAACATTTAGGCCAAATTAGTATCGTGTTCATCGCCGCAAGTGTGTTAATTTTCGATTAATCACAACACTAACAACAAATTACTAACAATATTGAATTTTTCTCTTTTTGTGTACAATGGGCTGATCGACTTATTTCATATTTCAATAAAATCAGCAACAAACGTCAAATTACATTAGAATTATTATTATTATTATTATTATTTTTAAATAATAATCAAATGAATATTGTTTAAATAGAAATCCTTGACCAAAATTTTATGTTTTTGGTTTAGAGTTGTGAATACTGTTCGCGGTTTTTTTAAAAAGATTCATAAAAATATACTAATGTTAACGAATTGAAAAATAAATCCAAAATAAAAAAAAAGGTCACCGACCAATAATATCATCTTGCCGCTAAAATGGTCAATTTTAATATATACATTTTTTTTTTCGGTTTACTCTAATAATAAATAAACAAATGAATAAAAAAATTGATGTCCATAAAAAGGTCAATCGATTCTGGAGTAATAAATCGAAAAATATTATTTATTCATTATTGATTGGTTAAATATTATTAATTTCTTTCAATTGGGTTTTAAATTACATATTGTTCCTAATTACACACACTCTAGCTATAGTTGATTTTTTAGCTAAAGATAGCTAGATCATCGGATGCCAATAGCTAATCTATCTGTGCTGGGAACAGAAGATGACTATAATTAGAGCTATTCTGTGGTCACAAATATGATCTAAATCTACAATTCCTGTCATTTTTCCCATCATGAATTCGAAATAGAAATTAGATCAAGTACTCTTGTTGTATGTAAATGGTGAAAATAACCTCTTTATATACCTACATTACACGTACGTCTGTTTGATTGTTTTAAAATACCAGACGACGGATGTTTTTTTTATTTGTTATAATGTATTCCGGATTAAAAACTCTTATGTGTCACGTATCCACAATCATTTTTCTTACGGGTAGAGACTTATGTTTACTTGAAAATTAAATTTTAGAAACATGTCTCACATAATAGAAATCAGAACATGAAAAACAAATGGAAATTGACACATATTTAAGAATTTTTTTTAATGGAAAGTTGAGCTGATTTCTTTCTTCTTGTCATAAAAGTATATTTTTATGTCTAACAAAAAAAATTCCCTTTATTATATGTTACCCAAAAAAGGGGAATTTGATACTAAACTGTTATTTTTATTTCATATGACTAGAATAAAATTAATCATAATTTCAAGAAAAGAAAAATCCACCCGATTATGTTATTAAGATTTTAAATTTTCAAAAAACAAAACCAGTTTTTTAAGTATTAAAAAAAAAAAACGAAACGAAATTCTTTTAAGAAATTATTTTTGGATATGATGATCAATTTTTCACTTCAAATGTCACACTATCGATATTCTTTCCCAAGCTGGGTATGTGGCGCGGGCCATTTAAAGAAGAATTCATATACGATAAGGAAATTTCAAGAAGAAAGAATTCTCTAATTTTCTTCTTTAATAGAAGAAATTATGGTTGACCTCTTTTTTAGCAAATTTCTAAAAGACAAAATTCTTTAGCGCTTCTTTTTTTTTCTCTCGATTAAACAAGTTTCGTCGTACTCCAAATCGCATTTATTTTCTGTTCCTCAATAAATAATTTGTACATCGCACAAAACATACTTCAGGCCAATAATTTTTTCTTTTCTCCATCAGAAATTACAAAATATAATATTTTTTTCACGATTAATTCAATCATGTCTAATTCGTTTCGTTTACCTCAGAATGATCGTAATGTAAAATAAATTAAAGGTCTGAACAGAATTGACGGAGGGATTTACAATGAAGATCGCGACGTCATTAAATATCAAATGAGACGGATTGAAATATTGGTGTACAGAAAAATGAAGCTACAATCAAATTAAAACCGAAAGTTTGGCGCTTATTTTAATCTATTTATCGATTTAGCAAATTTTGTATAGGTCTAACACAGACATGTCGAGCTTTCGGCCTGCGAGCCGCATGCAACCCTTTCATTTAAATTTTTTGCCCAGTTGATGCCATAATAGTGCAATAGCGAAAAAACAGTAATATATTGATTCAATAAATACTACGAAATTTAAAAATATTTTTGCTTGTGGCTTCCACCAAATTTTAATTCTTAATTGCTTGGCCAAGCTGCCATTTTGAGTTTGACATGCCTGGTCTAACGTAAAATCATAATAATAAAGATTTCCGACAATATTATAGATTTTTCTCATTATCTCCCATTAAAACTCTTGTGATGTATTCTCCTTCAATTTTACCTGTAATAACAACATTGAACATCAAACTACTGCCTTGTAGAGATCTAGCTAATACACAATCTTTTCCATTGCAAATACAACATAAATCCGTCATTCTGTTTAGACCTTAAGAAGTAAAAGAAGTATATTTTCAAAGAGAATACAAAATTTAAATTAGGCGATCAAGGTTGGATCTAAAAAATCGCAAAGATCTTGTAAATTCCATCTCTTATAGATATATCTCTTTAGATGTCGTTTGGATAAAGGAAAAAAACTTGGCTACCGTTGTTACTATTTTTTCTTTGCCTCGTGCTTCAAATAGTATTGTGTCTTTTGTATATAAGAATTAGATTCGTGGCAAACATAAGTAATAATAAAATATTTACAGAAGCAATAACCAGTTTTTTTCTTGCAAAATACAAATTTATGTTTTGATTTTTATTAAATAAAAAAATATATATATATTATAATAGTTTAGTAATATTACGTATATAACCCATAAGAATAACACGATAACAAGACAAGACGACATTGCTTCAGTAAGTAAAATAACTTGTTCCGTATATAGATTTTCGTGAGCTTTAGATATTCGTAAAGCTTTGAATTCAGATTTCTTGACTTGTTGCCTGTCATAAAATATTTCTATAATTTTTGTTCCTTCGATATTAATGCGGTTATAAATCAATTTTAAACATATGATCTCGTTTCTTATTGTATTTTAAAAAGTTAATTTTTTTTTGCAACATGAAATATTTAACGAGAATAAATATAGATAAACCTGCTAATTGGGACACTGTGTATCCCCAGGTACGACCGACCATCTCACAAGTAACATTGAAATGTTTAGAAGAACTAAATAATTGCTAAATCAAAACATAGTAACACAGTATAGTTAGCGGAAACTATCTACTTATAGTTTTCCATGTTGGAAAAGAAAATCACATTAACCAATCACCTGAAGCACCAACTATGGTAATTGGTTCATATATGTTCGAGTCCTCTTTCATGGCTGGTCTGATCATTAGGTTCGACTGTATCACTGTATAAAAGTTTGGGCTTGTATTAACAGATTTTTCTTCTATTCTTGAAACAAATATTTATGAAATTCTAAACATTTCTAAACCAATATCGCAATTACTTATAGATTTGAAAATCTTCTGTTCTAGAAACATTGTTGCAAAAGAGAGTCGTAAATAAACAAGTTTTAATTAAAAAACAAAACAAAAAAAATCTAAGATTACTTTCAAATCTTTCTCGAAATCTTTAGAATTTCATCCCTATTTGATTTTCTCTCTTACTAAATTTAAACAAATATATTTTAATCTCCTTTTTTTTCTGCAATACGCCGCGTATTTGCATGCACGTCTGCAAAAGATATAATGATAATATGCGACGCGAACACATAAATAAACTATTAATCTGGCCAATATTTCATTTCACAGCATGTTGGACATTGTAAAAGGCTCCGATTTATCGTCATCGTATCTTCTGAATTTATACTATATAAGTATATATATATATTTTTTGTTTTTCTGTAGAGATCCTACAATGTAATGACGACCATTATTATAATATTCAAATAGATGACGTTCCTAATGGATACAATCCATTAAATGGGATTTAATATACATGTTTTTCAATTCCATTTAAGATGTGTCTATGCTATATACCCATGTAATATTGATAAATGCGCAATGTACTAGCTGCTTTGGTTAATCATTTTCATAAGACAAACTCTTCTTCTAGAAAACGTATGAGTACACTTAAATTAAAAATTAAGTGTATACAAAAATCGTTGGATTTGTTTTGTTTCAGTATGAAAAAAAGAAAACACAACATACTAAATTGTATCATTTTGATTGTGGTGGATGAAAAAAAAAAAAACCATGGTACAAACTCGATTAGCATTTTTAATCTTGCGCCAAGCTTTTAAGCATCTTATAAATTGAATATTTTTTCACGCAGCCAAAAGAGATTGCAATAATTTCAAGATAATTATGAATTATGGATATTGAAAATAAAAGGGTTCTTCTTTTCAAGCACAAGTGTTGAAATATCTGATTTTCTGTGTTTTCTTTTTAAAAACTCAATCAGAAAATTTTGACCTCAAAAAATATAAACAGCTTGAATTATTATTATGTTATGTTCTTTAATTTTCTCCTTAAATAATCTTCTTGAAATTTTTATGCTTTTCAGAAATGAAAAATAAAGGTCGATGCTCGAGGATCTGTACCGAAAAAAAAACCATGAGTTTTCGATTATTTTCGTCAAACTTGGCTGCTAGTGATCTTTCTTTATTATAATCTCTAATTGATTTTGTTCTTCGTTTTATACCATTTCATATATCTATCGTATATTGTTTTGTTCTTTAGATTTGATTGATTTAATCGAAAATTGATCATAAAGAATAACAACTTCAAATTATTAACGGTTTTCTGAAATGATCTTGACTTTATGTAAATATAAATATAAATAACCAGCATGATACGTACTTACTATTAGATTTGGCAACGTTAAATGAATTTAAAAAAAATATAAAGTCTTACAAAATATTTAATCTAGCTCGATTTTTAAACTTATAAAGCGGATGAATAAATTATAGAGAAGCGTTACACAACACTGTGAAATGCGTGACCACCTTTAAAATGACGATAACAACGACGACATTCAAATATGGTGGTTATTATTAAGTATACCAGAAAGGAAGTGCATTATTCTTACTTATTCATTCTTTTCAGATCAGACTAGACTATTATTATAAACGTCTTATGATTTCCTTCGAATAGAAATATAAATAAATACATTCTTTTGAATTTCATTACAATATCAGACACTAAATTATAAAGACGCCAAATGACTGAGTCATGAAGAAAAAAAGCCACTTAAGGTTTTCGAATCAATTGAAGAAATTAAAAAGAAAAAAAATTATTTTGTTAACTAGACATATACACTTAAAGAAATTGATCTTTAATAATGATCTTCTATGATCATTTCTTTTTTTTTTTTTTTTATCATAAAATTTTATTTGTCATTTAATTAGGTAATTGCGAACACGAAATTGAACAATTTTTTGTTCCTTTTTAATTTTTATGAACTAAAAATCTATTTAAGTGTACACATAATAAAATTATCTATCATCTTGCCTTAAGAATAATTTAGGTTGAAAAGCCTACACGAGATTATCATTAAGATAAAATGAAAATAGTTAAAATTTAAAATAATGTTCTAAACCTATAGAATCGAGAGAGTACCAGCAAAACAGTGGAAAATCATTATTTTAAAGCCCATACACATGATCAAATTTAGTATCCGTCTTTGGAATGACAAGCGATTGTTAAAGTATGATTTGATCGTGTGTATAGACAACTTAACGGAAGACTTTACAAAAGTGCTGGCTGGCATGATGGAATTACGAAAAAATGACTGACACATTACTTGTACAAAGACGGATGCTAAATTTCGTCATGTGTATGGGGTTTTAGAACTTCATACTTAAACAAAACGTCCGTCTAAGGTGAATTTGTCCCTACAAGTAATGATCTACGAACATCTTATATCGTAAGTTAACCATGTGTGACAACTTTAACAAGGTTATTCTCAAGAAGTTGACTCATTCTCTTCTGTCAATGACTGCGAAAAATTTTATTGTAGGAAAATCTGAAATTGTCGAACCCTAAATTTCTCACGACACAACCGACAATAGCTTCTTACAAACTGACACAACAAAAACACTAGTTCTTTTTAGTCTTCAACATAGAGATACATTAACTAGAGATATTAATTTGCTGTCACATGTGGGCCGACAGAGGGGAATATGAAACTTGGGTTTATTTGTATGGAAAATAAAAACAACGCAAATTTTAAATGCTAACGGAGGGGAAACCAAGTTAAATTATTATATCGTATTGGTTGAGCGGCTAGTCGTTATCTCCGAAACTTGGAAAACTTGGGCTTCTATCGCTTGGAGTAGGCGAGCGAGAAGATAAAATAAAGACCATTTCTCCTCCATAATTTTGTATGAAAATGAGGTAAACGAAATCTCCAGTTAATGTAACTCTATGGTCTTCAAGCTAAACTGAACCGTACAAATGCTTATTGTATTTTAGCCATACAAATTTTTATTATTTTTAAATATCTGGCAGCTATACCGGGACTTTTTTTTAGGCCGATCTAACCCATTTTCTGATGGAATAGTTCCCTCTTGTCATGAAACGCTGATAGACAGATAACTAGACATTACATTAGAGTAGTTGGAATCGATGTACATACTTTAAAACGTGAAGATTAGTTTTCTTTTTTAAATTCCAATCACATCCAACTATAGAGTTAAAAGTGACCGTAATTCAAGTCGATTCGGATTGTTTAAATTCATAAAATGAATTTCATATGAGATCACATTCAATTTAGATATAATTTTATGTAGATAATTGTCTAATAGTTCTCCATTATCATTCTGATCGTATATTATTAAGTTAGCATTTATTCAATTGCTATGAATAGGTACATGAGATTGTTGATTGTTCTCTATTTTTGGTAGTAATTTTTTAATTACGTCAATTTTATTAGAATTTCAAATAATTTTATTATCCATTTAACTTAATAACCATAATTTCTAATTACATAAACATATTGCAATTTTTTTTAATATTCAGTCAACTCAATATTGTGTTTTGCATATGGATTTCGAATTCAATTTTATTACCATTATGAAAAAACCAATTTCATATTTCATTTTGTACTAAGAGTATAGTAGTAACAATAGGTAATTTCAATAAACGTGAATTCACGATATGTAATAATAATTATGTTGCGCTACCGGTGCTAGATTTTTATGAATCGTGTTGAAATGAAACGTTTTTATGGGAAATGAATTTCGCCCTTAAAAATAATGTCGTGACATTACATATACGAGCGGTTTTAATATGGCCATAGGAAGAGTATCATACACTTTTACGACAAAATTTCATATTAATAAAAATAAGTTAAGCTTTTCAAAACTAAGGTACTTGACTTAACTCCATTGATTGATTATGATTAGGGAGTACCTATTTTTTGAATTTCTTTATATTTTATTAATTTAATGTTTTAATTTTCTCGAATTGCTGGATTACGTGACAAATATCAGGGTAAAATGTCTTAATTTTTGATTTGATCATGTATAATCATTAATTATAATAAATTCGTTTTTGTTTTTTGTAAAAAAAAATTAATTTCCTATTCTTGTAAACTAATATAGGAAGAAGAAAAAAAAAACTAACTTCATAGAAATCAACCAATTAATTAAAGGAAAACGACAAAATCTTTTCTCTTTCCATATTTAGAGAGTAGAGCCGGGAGTTCAGAATTAGCTGGTTCATTAATTTATCGATTAAACTTTTTTTTTTTGCTTCCAATATGGGCATTAAATTTACATAATTTGCGTGCAAAATTGCAATTTCAATACGCCACTCGAAAATTTACATTTCAATGTGTTTTTTTGGTTAGTTTATAGTTTTCGGAATTGGTGAGACTATTATTTTGTTGGTAGTTGGTAGTTTAATTAGAATTCTGTTTGAAATGAATTTTAAATTTTGTTTAGCTAAACCAAAAAAAGAAAAGCCAAATATAATATTTGTTGTTAAAACTTTAAGAAAATTTCACAAACACAAACATAGAACGATGAAAATGTAAATTTTATTCGATAACAAAAATGTAAATTGATGCGGGGTGAATTTTTTTTAAAAGAATTAAATCTCCTCGTTTAAGCCATATCAATATAAAGAAACCGTTTTTTTTAATTCGGAACTCACAAGAAGGAAAAACTTAAAATACCAGACAACTATGGCATGGCATCGTTATCGCCATCAGAATAATATCATTTTCAACAACTACACTATAAACTATATTTAGTTGTTGGTTGTTGTTGTTTTTGTTATTACATTGTAATGGACTTTACATGCAAATCGAACCTATTGCATATAGGATTGCATGTGAACAATTCGTTTTATATATAACGGATGATTCATCGTAAGGTTCAGGAAAATATTTTGAAATAAGACACATACAACTTAATGTGATATCATTTATTTTTTGAAGATTTTGTCATTCAAATGATGGTCGCAATTACGCCTTAGGTGGTCCATTCTATAGGTCCAAATTTTTAATCACTTGTTGAGATTGGAATCTGGCCAATAGCACGAGTAATCTTTTCTTCCAAGACATCAATCGTAGCTGGCTTATCCGCATAGAATTTAGACTTCACGTAACCCCAAAGGAAATAATCCAGAGGTGCGATTCCACACGATCTAGGCAGCCAATTCACCGGCCTGGATTTCCGTAATACAACTCCACAATTTGGAGACGCTGTACCGGTGTAAATCTTTCCATCATGAAATGGTATTCGCTACTGAGTCAAACTGCAATGACAGCTTCACACTTTTCACACGTGATGTGTAAAAAAAAATCCCGATTGAAAAAAATAGATCACGATGAATCACCCGTTGTGTATACTATATAATGATGTGTTATTTGGTCTGTGAACGACCACATTCATCTGTTTCGTAGAGATATCTAGACAGAATAATAAATACATTGTACTGTATTTTTCATATCAAAAAAAAATTGTACATTTCGCCCCTTTTTTTTAATAACCAAGAGAGTTCAATTATCAAACGTATATTTCCTATATAATACCGCGTTTAATCTAACGTCTACCTTTAAAGGTAATATTGTATTTTGTCATCTGTTTTCTTGCGATAAACCTGGATTGTACTACCCATTTTAAATAGGGTGACAATTTTATCGAACTATAAGAAAACCCAGAAATTTCTGTAGCAAAACTATGTTTTTTCTTTTCAATATGTTTAATATTACGCGGATTATTAATCGGGATTAAAATCTATTTTTGAAATTTTTGGAATATTATTAAAATTACACTTGTTTAATTCTTGTGTAAGCATTCTAAAATAATTCACGAAAAGCATATATTTATGTGTATTTATAAAAAGAACACGATCACGATTGATGTCCATACAAAAAGCTACTCTTTTTTTCTTTGTGTTATTTAAAAATTTATTTATTGATATATAATTCTTCTTCATGGTAAATTAATTGCTGTGATTTATGTTCAATTGAACTGCCGGATCATAAATAAACTTCTTATCACATAATAAAAATATTTCTCTGCTGACCATGATCAGTTTTCGGTTTGTTAAAGTGTAGAAGAGAACATATATTTTTTGATTTATGTTAAAAATTTAGTTGAAATTTTTATTTTGATATTTTAAAAAGATAAGTTCTTCCAACAAGTATGAAAGACATTATTTTAGTAAAATACTTAAGACGTTTTTTCTGTGGTAATATATGATAAAAGTGACATTGAGCAAAACGTTTACCTTAAAAAATCTTGAAGAATTTTTCATTGTTTTTCATATAATTTTAAAAGACCTTCAAAATTGAGCAAAATTTTTGCTGTGGAAAAGATGTATATTTTCATAATTTTACAAACTAATTTTATGCTTTGTTGAAGCATATATGTATTAAAATATACAAAGTTTTTTCTTGGTGCCAATTTATAACATATTAGAAATAAAGGAAACATACAGAAATGGCTAACTATTTACTCAAGTAAAATTTTTTTTTAGCATTAAAATCATGATTATTACAGCTGTGATTTAGCATTCAAATTTCGAAGCATGTCAATGTTACTTGGGTAGATTAAATCAATTCAAAATGTTTAGTTGGAAAACTTGGAGACATATTCTATATAGGAGGTTAAAACTCGTAAGAGTTCGAATCTAGAAGTCGAAAATTATGTTTATTATTTTTAGTTTTATTTAATAAACTTAAATTTGGAACATTTTTGTATTAACGTCCAAATGATTCGACCGAACCGAATGAAACGCGGGGTTTCTTGGGTCAAGAATTACAGATGTAAGATAGGTTTATAGGGCTGAGTGGATGTTTGGGTACGTAGGGACATATTCCCTCTAGTTATAACATATTTTTTAAATAGAGTTAGTTAATTCTTTTTATTTTATAGAGACTTGGACCGTACGTATAACATTACCTTTACTGACATAGAGTATTACTCGTTTTCTATATACAGAAAGACTCCCTATAACGCGAGAGACATACGTTATAGTAAACCAAGAGCGAAAAAAATATGGAAACGAATAAATAGTTTTTTTCTTTTAATATAACAGAAAGTAATATGCATTTTATTTAATTCTAAAACAAAACGAACGTAAATTCTTTCACAGACAAGTTTTTTGAAAATTTCAAACACGTTATAAAGGGGGCAGTAAAGCAATTCGCGTTATAGTAGTACCGCGTTATAAGGAATCTTGATGTATTTTCCATATAGTCATTATGTGAGCTTACTATTTCAGCTCAAACAATGGCAGCTGCTACTGGCACAGGGCGTCTAGTATTATAATTATTATAATAAAATGTTAGAAGAACTTAAAATTAAAAACAAATTATAATTTGTGTTACGCGAAGATTATAAATTTTTGTTTGTATGTAAAAATTTCAATGTTTTAAAACGTCTTTGATGTTTTTTTTTGGACTTTCAAGAATTATTTTTTTGTTTTTTAATTTAAAAATGAATTTTAAAACAATTAAAAAATAAAAGTGCATATTTTTAGAGGAAATGAAAATTTTGATTTACCAAAAAAAAAAAAATACTTAATTAATATTTTTCATTCGTTTCAAGATAAATACTGATAATAGATTTTTATCAGAACATTTTTAATCATTATTTTTTTTTTTAATCAAATCATTAAACAAATTTGAAGATCTTGTTTGTTTTTTTTCTGCTGCTGCTATGGTCTACTGGCCTCTGTTGAATGAATATCGTTGTTGTTTGTTACTTTTTAGTTTATTAAAGAAGAAAAAATATTCACCCAAATGGAGTACAATCAATTGTATTATGCTCCACTTTTCTTTTCTTTTTTTTTGAAGAAAATTTTCAATTTATTTTTCGTATGAGAAAGAAGAAATTTATTATTTCCTTTGGCCGGCGGTTGATTTTTTCATTTTCATTTATTGAGTCCAAACTTATTAAGTTTTTCTTATTCTTGATTGGATTGAGCAGCTTATGGATCATCATTGTGGATAAATAAACATAATTTTTTTTTTTTTTCAATTGAAAACATGGCAAAATTTTGTAAATATTTAAAAATTTTCGCGTAATACTAAAATATGAATATTCATAGTTTTTTTTTTCTTCTGTTTTTTAATGCTAATGAATTTCTTTTACGTAAATATTTAACAAAAAAAAAAAAGCAATAAAAGAGAATCATTTATGGAGAAACTCTTTAAGAAGTAGTTATTGTTAATTACAAAGGTATATAAAAAAGATGATTTGGGAACAAATGGTTGGTATAGAAAGTATTTACAATATATGAACATGACTACAAGAGATTTGCAAGATTGCGTGGGGCTTTTTTCTTTTAATAATGTGTTACTTGTGTCGTAAATAAATCAGAAATAAAATGAATGAATGAATGAGACTTTGATTTATTCAAAAATTCAAGAATTAAAATGGCATTAGGTTAAGCAAACGTAAAAATGTACAAAGTTTGATGTAGAAAAAAAATTGAGGTAAGAAACTGGTAATATATTTTTATACCCTATGGTAGGTGCTACCAGAGAGTATATTAGTTTTGTCACTATTTTTTTAACGCATAGAAATAAACATCGTAGTAAATTTCAAGACTATAGACAGATAAGACTATAGAGTTATATCGATTTATGCACGCCCGTGCACAAAAGATAACTGAAAAACGCGTTGGTTATTCCTTAATTCGATTTGGTGTTGCAATTCAGCAAAATACATTTAGGAGGACTTAGGAGAGCAAAGTTATAAAGTAAAAATCAGACTAATAAGTTTTGTCTATTTTCCTTCTCGTTTTTTCGATTTTTTTGAACTTTTTCTATAGAGGTGATTGAAATGTTCGGCAAAGTTGTGGAGGTTTTTATGGGGATTATTCCCGTCGAAGACCCAATAGTTCTATCTCCCACCACTTCGGCGCTGTATTAAAGAAAAGCTTCTGTTTCACTTCTACAGTGTGATCTAAAGCACACTTCCGTTTTTTTTAAAGTATTTTAAAACCTAATAGATTCATGGTATTAAGACCCATGCTACACCTGAGTATAAGAGCGAATTTGAAGAAGAGGTTGATACAAAGTTATGCAGAAAACCCATTGAAATATTACTAGTTTTGATTAACTTCATTAACTACATGTCATATTTCTACCATAGCACCGAAGAATACGTGCTATAGGCCGATTTTTAGTCTACTATATATTATGACTTGCCATTTTTTTGTTTTATAACAATTAATTAATCTCAGTGTGATTTTCAAATATTTCATTAGCTTACAAAATAAGTCTGCACTAATTTGCAATCAATGGAATTTTATATGAAACACTATTTTTAATCAAAAAAAGCGTAATTAACAATTTTTTAATCTTATTAAAGAACTTCATTTGTACAAGCATTTTTGTCGGATTTGATTGAATTTCACAAATTTCTCGAATCCAAATGTTTTTGTGTACTAAACTTTTAAAGGCATTTGTATAAAAGAATTTGCAAGAAATTCATATTGAAAATATTCTATGAAAATCAAATGAAAAAAAAACCCGAGACTTAAAATAAATATAATAAAACAATTGAAATTCGTTCCAAAATAAAGTTTAAATTAATTTATAATTATTCTTATCAGGTTTCTTATTTCTCATTAAATAAATATTAAAAACAATTAAGTGCTTTTGCGAAATTATATTGTGATGTAAAAATAAACTAAAAAAAAAAATGTGACTGTGATATATATAAAAAATAAATAAAAATTTTTATTTAGCAAATAACTTTCAAAACGACCTTTTTTAAGACTTCGTCGTTTTTATCCTTCAGCAAAAGAGAGAAAAAAAAATGTTGACTAAGAAAAGATATAATTAATTAATTAAAAAGAAAAACAAAGTGAAAATAAGTAATCTACATAAATTATTTGTAAAACAGCAAAACGCGAAAAATCATGGTTTACCATTTTTAAATATAGAATAAACTTTTCTTTTTTTTTAAATTTTAATAAAAGTGAAGAAATTGTTTGGATTTACAAATTACAAAAAGGAAAAAAAAAAAAATTTCATAATGATCAAATTAAAATCATTTTTTCGCAGAGGACAAGGTCCTTCGGGATCAAAAAACTCTGCGTCTGGATTGAATCAACAACAAATTGTTGGTGGTGTTGGTGGTCATATAAAAACAGCATCATCTGTATCAAGTTTAGATGGTATTGGATTAAAAAAATCAAAAACAAATAATTCAAAAGATAAACTTGATCAACAAATATTTAAAAATTCCAAAGAAAAAATTGATCGTTCCGGTTCTAGAGATCGTCTTGCTGATATTTGTATAACAACAGATTCACCAACTGTTATTGTACCAAAATCAAAAAAGAAATTACTTCATAATTCACAAATGCCGATTATTCAACAACAACAGCAACAGCAGCAGCAACAAAATGTTATCGCTAATAATAATTTAATTGATCAAAGAGATGTAACCGATTATAATCATCATCATCACAGTGATAAGAATTTAGCTAGAGATTTAACAGATATTACTTTTGATATACCAAGAGAGGTGAGCATGTTTTTTCTTATTTTATAATAAACTAGGTGCTACCCGTGGCTTTACTCGCGTTTTTTTTCTAGAATATAAAAGTAAATTTAATTTAAATTTTTGACCGAAATATCGACGCTTTTTCTATATCCAATTTTTTCAGTTGGCCTATCTAGATTGGACATTCCAAGTTTCATGAAAATCTGCCTGTTATTGTTCGAATTGACGTTTTCCTATTTCAGCCCCCAGAACACCCTACACTGAATGGAGACATCCTATTTTTTCAGTTGGCCTATCCAGAAGTGGAATCGTGTAATTCGATTGATAGTAAATCGTATCGAAAATACATTGCAATTCGATACGACTTGATCGAATTCAAGTTACACGATTCCACCCCAGATTCGACACCCCAACTTTCATGAAAATCTGCCTATTATTCATCGAATTGACGTTTTCCTATTTCAGCTCCCGGAACTCCCACCAATTGGAGTCATATTGTATCTTTTCAGATGGCCTATCCAAAATGTACATTCCATGTTACATGAAAATCTGTCTATTATTGACCAAATTATTGACGTTTTATTGATTTTACTTGCATTTTCTAATTACGACATAAGCCTGACAATTCCCCTAAGTTTCATCTGAATCGGATTAATGGTTTTTATAGGAAGTAGCCACACACCTATACACATCGTTCCTTTTTATATATAAGAAGATTGAATTGAAATTTTTGGCATATTTCACCCTGTAAATATACGAGGTTCTATTAAAAAGTTACAAGACAAAAATTCGTACGCAATATATAAATATTTGATCATATTTTATAATCAATTAATATTATTTTTATTAATTAATATTTTTTGTATTTAGGCTAATCGGCAACAACAATCTGTGATGCAAGAACTTCAAAGTCATTTAGAGAGATTAACACGTGAAAAGATGGCACTCGAAGCTAAAATAGTCGAGCTATCATCATATCAAACGGAAGTAATACAATTACGTAATGAAATTGCAATGTTACAGGTAAAAAAAAACACTGGTCCATAACAGGGGTAGCCAACTTCATTATTTCTTAAAAATGTTTCGCGATCTATCTACTAAAATCTATTCAACCAACATGATATTAATAATACTAGTAAAAAGCCCGTTATATAACAAGAGTCCAAAAATCTAAATCGACGGGAAAATAGGAAATTGGCTACAGAACCACCAGCGGTTCCGTTTTTGTAAAAGCCTTAAGCTACACTATAACACGTTTTTTTGGTAGTGTTTATATAGCAGTGATGTCAACGAATTCTAATACTCTTGCCAGTGTCTACTGACAAAGTTTGTTAGTGCACTGCCAAATGAAAATTGAATGAAAATGGGATTTTCTGAGTAATTCCAGAATGATTTGACCGAATATTTTAAAAAGTAGCGCATTTTTTAAGTTGGATTATTAGTAGTATTATCCAAATTTGGTGGTTGAGCCAGTTTCCAAGTTTTATAGTGGCACGGAGACGGAGTAGGAGTATCCTTCTTGCATTTTACGTATTAAGATTTATTGATAGAAAAGTAGCCACAAAGAAATACATATTAAATTTTATTTCCGTCAAATATGATCGACAGGCCGATCGCGATCGATTCTATTTTCAGATTTTCTTTTTAGAATTTTTTTTTTGGAAAAAATAAAATTGATATCTTCGATTTTTCAATTTCATAATAAAATTGTGGTTTTTGTATTAATAAATAGTTAGTTAACCACGAAAACGTGTAAGATGGGAAGCTTTATCTAAGTACACTTATTCAAATATAAAAACCTTGTAATATTAAGAATGAATTCAATTGGCAAAACCTCAACCACCAACCAAATAGATCAAATTTTTGTAATGTGTTACTTTTCGATCGGCGGTACCTTCGATTTTTTCTCACTTCTTGAGAGCCTATATTTTATAATTATTATAAAAACAATAATAATTTTTTTTAAAAAAAACATGGAAAATTATTATTGATTTTCTTCTTATTTTTTTCACCCAGAATATTCAAGACAAAAGTAATAACGAAATACAAAAATTAACCGATGAGAATGAAACATTACGAAATCGTTTACGTGATGTTGTCAATTCACCATTATCGGATGCTGAAAAACATCAACTCATACAAGATTCACAAAGATTACATAGTTCAGCACCAGCATCAATTGCAATACCAAATGTAAGTTGTTTTCCGCAAAAACAATTTTAGCTGATAGAGAATTTCAATAAAATACTAACAAATACCAAAATTTTCTAAATAGAATCATGAAGCTGTTGATGGCACACCTTGTGTCACACCTGATTGGGATAAACATTCATCAAGTAGTGAAGTCTCTGTAGCATGCCTTCAAGATAAAATTATTCAAGTAAGTAGTTTGACATAGTAATAAATTCCTAATTTATTTATATTTTGTTTTAAAAAAAAAAAAAATAAAGACGAGATTTTCACATGATAGAATAATAAAATGAATAAAAATGTTTAATAAATTATTTATGGAAAAAAAAAAACAACTACCGTGAAAAAAGTTTGATATTTCTAAAAATTCAGAATTATTAAATTCTCAAGAAATTCCGACTTTGAGTATTTAAATTTTTTTTAAATTATAGTACGTCTTGTCTTTCGCGTTATTTATTATATATTTTGATAGCAAAAAAATAAGATGGAAAACGTCATGTTTTTTATTAAAATTTATCTTTGATAGATGGAAGAAACACATTATTCAACAAATGAAGAACTTCAAGCAACATTACAAGAATTAGCTGATCTACAATCACAATTGACTGAATTACAATCGGATAATGAACGTTTAGCTGATGAAAAAGATGTTCTATTTCAATCTTTATGTCGTCAAACTGAAAAACTAGAAGATTCAAGAACACAAATCGGTACATTACAAGAGCTATTGTTACGTGAATCGAATCAACAAGATGTTGGTACAACAGAAAGAGAACAAAAATTATTAGAATTATTAAAAAATGCCCAAGAAGAACGTGAAAGTTTACTAATTAAACAAGAAGAAATGAATTCTGATTTAAATGAATTACGACAAACTATAGAGAAATCAAATACAGAAAATCTACGATTACGTGAACGTATTAGCCTTTTAGATTCAACCGTTGATGCAACACAAGCTGAACGTAAACAATTCGAAACACAATTGTTACAAGCCAAAGAAGATCAATCTGAGAAACAAATTGAAATTAGTCGTTTAACAACATTATTAGAAAATGCTAGAGCAAAAATCGATGAATACGAACAGGATCGTGTTATGGGTGATAAATCAGATTTAGGTGAATTATTAGATACGGCACGTAAAGAAAAAGATCTATTAGAAAGTCAAGTTGCATCATTACAAGAACAATTATCAAAAAGTCAATGTGAAATACAGAAATTAAAAGATCAAGTAGCTGGTATTACTGAAGAATGTAAAGTTGCACGTAATAATGCTAAATGTGCATTATCCGATTTAGAATATAAATATGAAACATTAAAAGATGAAAAAAATAAATTATATTCTGATTATCAACAATTACAAGATAGTACAAATGAGTTACAGGTACTTTTTTTTTTGTTTTTTTAAGAATTCAACATAAGTAACTTGGGTTATATATTTTTTCAGGTTCAATGCAAATGTCATTTAGAAGATAAAGCACAACTTGAAAGTTTACTATCAGAAGCCCAAAGGCATTTGGGTGAAGCTGAAAGATTACTCGCCGAAAAAGAAGAGAAACTACAAGAGGAAATGAAATTGCGAAGACTAGATGTAATTAGCTAATTAATAGTGAAATAAAAGACTAAATTTTTTAAACAACTCTTTTAAGGCAGAGGAATGGGAACAATTTCAATCTGATTTACTTATGACTGTTCGTGTCGCAAATGATTTTAAAACAGAAGCTCAATCTGCACGGGAGCAATTAGTTATGGATAATAAAACACAGAGGGAAAAAATTCGTATGCTAGAACAACAAATCGAGAAACTTAATAAACGTAAGTTGGATTTTTATCTCTTTTTTTTTTCTAATAATTAATGGAAGTATAAAAATATCCTAATTTTTTTCAAATTCAATTTTTTAATAACAAAAAAAAATCAAAAATCGAAAATATGCAGAATTAAAATGCATACAAATCGATGAATCGTCACCTTCTGTGGCGAATTCTTTAATTAGCTTAACAAATAGTAATAACAGTTTAAATGGTGGTGATGAGTTTTCAAATCAATTAGCACAATTACGAAAACAAATTAATACATTTGGAATTAATAAAATTGATAATAATACAAATACTAATGATATCGTAAAAAATCGTTATACTATTACTACAAGTCAAGAAATTCCACCGAAAATACGACAAACAATATCGAAAAGTCGACAAAATGTTGAAAGATTTAAAAGTTCAGCACTAAGTTCAGATGATATACAAAAAGCATTAGAAAATGAGACGACGACCGAAAGTAATGATGATTATTTACCGCCTCTACCAAAATCGGCACCACCAATTAAATCGATTTTAATCAATAGTAATGAAAACTTATTCGAACCAATATTTACATTTTCACAAAGTACACAAGATCTAACAACACATGAAAAGTTGAAAATGGAAGAACCAACGATTGAACCGAATTTTTTCGGTTCTCGAAGTACTGATGATTTACTATTACAAGATATTGATGGTATTCAGAAATCGAAAAAGAATGTTAAATTAAAATTTCGACAACATAAATCAAATGAAAGTTTACATGATAAATCATTGGAACTTGTCGATAAGATTTCTGGTTTCAAGAAACCTTTACCATTGCCAAGACAAAGTAGCTTAGTTGCTGTTGCTGATGCTGGTGCTGGTGCTGCTCCTGTTAGCCAAGATAATATTAAAGAACCAGATAAGATTGTTTATGTTTTGCATAAAATTTCGAATGAGTTTATTTTAGAATCAGGTTTAAAAAAAACACAAGCAACAAATGTTGTTGTTGATGTTGATGATATGAATAATAAACTTGAACCAATTTATGCGAACGTTTCAACAATTTCCGAAAAGAAACATGAAAAATCTGATGTAGAAAAAAATGATGAATTAATTTCAAAAACTGAACCGATTTATGCGAATCTTACGGAATTATATGATATAAAAAATATTCCTAAACAGGCTCAGACAAATAATGTTCATAAAATTGCAGCTAAATTTAATAAAAATCAAACATCTTCAAGAATTAGCTTGAAAGAAAAGAATCGTAAGTTTAATAAACGATAATTTATCATTAAAAAAAAAAAAAAATCTATGTGAAAAACCTTTCATCCTGATGTTTTATGTCAAATTCATAGAATTTATATTTCAACGCTATCAAAATTTGTTAATGTTTTTCTCTCAACCGTGCATATTTTCGTTAATTTGGAAACATCCTTATGTGTGCAAAGACATTTTTACTTTCTTAGAACATTTTATAGAAATTCTTAAAAAAAAAAATATGCTAAAACTATTATTTAAGTTTAAGTTTGTGTGCTTTTGATGTTAATAAAAAAACAGAAATGTGTTTTCCCTTTTCTGGAAGTTTATTTGACTCAAAAAAAAATTACTAATTTTTCATTTTTCTTTCTTCCTAGAAGCTTCAACAGATGCTCAACAATCATTATTAAATACAGTCCAACAAGAAATGGCAGCACGTCGACAAAAAGTAGGTATATCACGTCAAGATTCACGTTTATCTGTTAAAAGTTTAATTGAAAGTATTGAAAGTGTCAATAAACAGGTAAATGGGAGTATTTTTTTTTAGCACAGTTTATGATTATTTATCTGTTTTTATTTGCATTGTGATATAGACAAAGTCAGCTGGACCTGGCTCTCGTTGTAGTTCCTCATCTAGTTTAAATAGTGTTACATCCGATGCATTAAATGGAATCAGTGGAAATTGTAATTCAAATGGTATTAATACAAATAATCAAAATGGAACACATCGTGGACAAATAAATGATTGGTCAGAGAATGTAATACAACAAAATCAGGTATTGGATTGGAAAAATTTTTTTTTTGGGGAATTTTTGAAGTGAAACTTCTTTGATTCTTTTTTTTGTCAAAAAACGACAAAGTTTTGTGCAGTAAAAAACAAACCGCTAGACGGATTTCGAGAAAATTCATAGAGCTTACGTATTTGACCCTAACTTAAAACTGATTAGTTTTTGGGCTACATTCGACTCTGGCAACACTACTTAAGAACACTTTTTGTTCAAATTTAGCCCATTTTTGGACTCGCTGTACAGCCAAAACTCCGCGTCCAATTTTAATGAAATTTGCACAATCTGTGTATTAAGACCAACCAAGATGTGATTAAATTTTCAACAAAATTCACTTACGGGAATGCTAATTCAATTGTAAAAACATTTTTGTATTCCAAATTTGTGGTGTGTTTAGGTGTTTCAAATTATCTATTGGATTTTTCGTTAGAATTTGACTATGACAAGATTCTTTTTTGTATGGAAGCCAAAGTAGTGGACTGAATTCCATGAAATTCACGCACTTGCAATAATCGAACTTACGACAGTTTTGGTTACACCGAAGTCTGTTGGAGACGGGACGGATACGAGACATTTAATGATATTGTCGGTAAAGTGCTATAGCAGTCAGGCGGGAATAGAGAAAAGTGTAAATTTACTGCTATGGTTTGCTTTGCTCATTTTTTCTTTAATTATGCAAAAAAGTCAATTGATATCCAGTATTAATCCCACTCCACTCAGCAATTTGGCTGTTCATAAAATTTACTATAAGTTTCGTTCATGCCCGCTTCCCTTAGCAACTTCATTTTTTAAAGAATTAGCTAGCGGCTTCGCCCCTGTTAGCTCCATTCATTAACCCACCAATCACTTAATCTAGTAACGACGATTCACTTCAATAGTGTTTAGCGTTTTCTCTTACAAAGTTACAAAACAATAACTTTGTAAAAGGAAAAAAAAAGACTTTAATCGTGAGAATATGGTAATTATTGTAAAATTTTTATTTTTGTGAATTTAGTTACATAGTCCGGTAGTGACAGGATTACAAGCAAAAAGTCCGTTAAGAGAACAACAACAACAGACAACTGGTTCGAATATAAATATGAATGGAAGTCAAAAAGGTTTAATTACAGGTGAGAGTCTGGCCTAGTATTGATTTTTTTAAATTTTAACTTTCAATCTATAAACTAATATTGTTGGATGGAGTATTCTTCTTTTTTTTTGGTTTTCTTTCTACTAATATAACTAATTTTCTTGTTATTATATAATTTTTTTTTTTAGTTAACATTTTTCAATAAGTTTTTATCATTAACATAAAAATTATTTTGGTAACTAATATTTTTAAAACAAAAAAAAATTTTATTTTTCTATTTTAAAATAAAAATATATATAATTTTTTTGTTTTGTTGTTTTATTAATTTTGCTTTATTTGTTTTTTTTTTATAAATGTAGTTTTTGCTCTTAATTATTTGATTTATAGCTAGTTTTTCAGTTAACGTTTAAATTTAAGATTA
This sequence comes from Xylophagus ater, assembly GCA_963422695.1. NCBI lineage: Eukaryota > Metazoa > Arthropoda > Insecta > Diptera > Xylophagidae > Xylophagus > Xylophagus ater. The sequence continues at coordinate 8,070,303 of OY730483.1, forward strand.
CTTAATCCAAGTACCCCGATTAAATTCGTAGGTTTAACACAAATGCGTTTTAAGGGCCCCGTAAAACGATCAAATTCACGTTTTCAGCGCAAACGATCAAATTGTTTGACAAACAAATTTATCAAATTTGCCCGTAATTTCGAGGAATTATGAATTAAAATAAAAGTTTAAAAAGGAAAATAATTTATAATCGGAAAAAATGTAATAATAATGTTATCTTCTAATATAAATATTATTGTCACTTCGCAAACTTGCGAAATTATTTAATTATTTTTGACAATTCGTTGAACCAATCAAAATGATTAAAAGATTTCGCAGAGATTCGCGAAGCTTATGTCAAAAGTATACATGCCCTGGAGCTGATTATTTTCGCAATCTTGCGAAGATAAAATTTTCATTTTTGACAGATGCAATTTTGAATTTATTTTAACGGATTTTTCTTTTGGAAGTGAATACCAAAAACTATGAAATTGTATAAAACTTCAGGAAAAAGGGAATTAGTAGAATTTTTAATTCAAAATAGCTGACTGCCTACTGTCAAAAATTATATTTGCGAAACGTTATCACGGGTTCAGATTATTTTAAATTTTCCCTAATCAATTGAAATGACCTGTCAAACTTGCGAAAAATCTTCGCAAAAATAATCAAGCCGCGTGACAAGCCCTATTATCGAAAAATTGATTATCGGAATATTTCGGAATTGATGTGTTTTCTTCAACAGGTTGCCATAATTCTTCCACGTTCATTATAAAATATTAAATTTTTTCCCTTATTTGTTGACTGAATTGAATTTTAGAAAAAATACATTCTAAATAAGAAATAAATATTAAAAACCCTTCTTTTTAAAATCTAAATTTCAATACATTTACATTCGAATAATTTTTGATATTCATTTTATTTTTTTTCCTGTATTTTGATTTGTTAATCGAAAAAAAAAATTCGTTTGAACTGTGTAAATAGGCCGATTAAGTTAAACTGAATTTTAACCGGGCCTAACACAGGTTAAACTCGAACTTTGAAACCCAAAAATTGTTAATCCTAAAGTTAAACGTTCTTTATAGTTTAAACAAAGGGTGTCCAACCTTTTTGTTTCCCTGGGCCACATTTGGAAGAGGATATGGTGTTTTGGGCTACAACTATATTACTATAGCTGACGAGCGAAAAAAAAACGTAAAATATATAGTTTTCATGTTCAACTAATTTAAAATTTATTAGTTTATGAATTTTTTCATTATAAAAACTGAACAAGAAATTATGTTTAATATCACTTAAGCCGCCAGGTGACAAACAACAGAGCAGTGTAGCTGAGCGAGCATCGCAAACAGAAAGAGAATTTACTACAGAACGAAAGATCTTTTTGTTCTATTCCTGTTTCTGTTGTTTGTCACTTGGTAGGTGTTTAACACGAGAGCGCACATAACACACAAATCATTCCTCAGACAAATGGATGTGCTTCAGTAACTTTAAATATGTTCGGGCTGCATTGATACTTGCCTTGGGCCGGGGGTTGGACAGCCTTGGTTTAAACGTCCACTGAAAAACTAGCTATTACTAATTTTTTTTTTAAACAAATTATAAATATTTATTTTTTTTTAATATAAAATTATGTATTTTTTCATTTAATTTTTTTTTTTTTCAAAAAAAAAAAACCGATTTTCTTTTTCTTAAATAAAAAAATTTTTTTTTGAAAATGTGTTTTTTGGCGGATCAAACAAAAATCAAATCAAATTTTTTTTAAACAACAACGAATTAAATTAAAATAAATTAAAATAAAAACAAACAAAAATCAACAATCAGATAATGGAAAAAATAAGACCACTTCATTGTTATTGAACAATAATAATAACAATATTAATAATAACAATTATAATAATTGCAATAATAATAAAAATTCGACGTTCAATAATAATAATAATAATAATAATATAATAAATAATAATAATAACAACAACAACAACAACATCAGTAGTAGCTACAATCATAATGGAAGAAGTCTTTGTAATAAACAAAACACGGACGAATCCTGCGTCACATCCATAATATCCTCCCAGAAACAAATGGATTTTGTACGACGCAATAGCTATGGAGATTTAAGTACGTTAAAAATATTATATAATTTAGTAATTTTTTTTTTTTTTTATTAATTAATTATTAATTTAATTGATTTTTTTTAACGTTTCTAACTTGTTTTGTTTTTTTTTTGTTTTCACACAAACAATGCTAAAAAAAATATAAATACACACAAAAATATTGTTAGTGTCTTTAATTTTTCTGTTTTTTGTGTTTTTCGTTAATTAATTTTCTAATTTTTATCACCTTTAATCCACCTACTCTGATCCTCTAATTTGTATATTTTTATTAAGAATTTTTCCGTAGTCACATTGTTTTTTGTATGTATTATGTAGAATTTCGGTTGCACTACAAAAAAGGGTTTTTCCGCGAATAAAAATAATTCCCAAAAAAAAAAAGGATAACGATTAATAATAATAAAGTTTTTGATTAAGTGTAAAATTATAATAATAATAAAAAAAAAATGTTATGCTTAAATGGTGATGGTTGTTGTTGTTGTTATAAATTAATAATTGGCACGAAAAATAAGAAGTAATCATAAGTATTTTTATTGTGAATAAGCAAATGAATAGGTATTTCATATTATTTTTTTTAAGAGAGACAATCAGCAGGTTTATGTGCAGATCGAACTGGTACGTTTGGACCAAAAAAATCCGCACATAAACTTGGACCGTACTGGACCAATTTAGTCCATTAGTTTAGTACGAACCAAATGAAACCGAACTGGTATGGTGTTGGCGCATAAACTGTTTTGTACCAAAACAAAGCCTAAACATAATCTAACGTTTTATTATAAATTATAAAATCTTACTGATGCGAATTTTTAAGTTTTTAATAACAAAGTGCCTTAATTTATAATAAAAAGTGAGGTTAAAATAAAAGCTGAAAGGACCAAATCAGTCCACGCGTACCGGTTCGGTCTGCACATAAACGTGGTGAATGTCACTTTGTATTGGATGGACTAACAAGTAATTGCGTTACTGTGTGATGACAAAATAATGGTATCGATCGAATCTAGTCAATATTTAACGACGACACGAGAAATGACCATTGAAACTATCAAGCAAAAGTGTCCAGAATTGTGTTTCACCATAAAGGTTGACTGGGAAGTTTTGATCTATTGTATTGTTTAAAACAGAGAAGAGTTCCATAAGTTGTCATTTTCAAAAGTGAATGGCTCTTTGAAGTAAAGTTATTACTAAGAATATTTCCTAAAAATTATTTAAAAGTGGCAGCTTAATACTTGTCATACCTTAAAAATTTCTCAGTTTCAAGCCACAAATTTCCTAATCAAAAATTTATGAAAGTGACGACAATCAATTATTGTTTATCGTTTTAACAGAATTCCTTTTTTGATCTTGGCATCATCAGACTACCATTTTGATTCGGTATCTGCAGATCTCCTTTAATAGTGTAAATTTGAATTCAAAGAAACCTGTGAACAATGATTTGTCTCGGTTTTTTCGCCCAGAAAACCTACAAGTTTTACAGTCACAGAAAATGGAAAAAAGTCATCGACTAAAATAGACAATATATTGTTTTAGTAATAAAATTTTCGTTTACTATGAACAATTTTTTTTTACACAGAAAACAAGAAAAAAACGCAACGACTTTTTAGCCCATCCAATAGTTCTCTAGAATTAGTTTTTAAAATTAAAATTTAACTTTTTAAGTTACAAATGTTGGAAGAAAAAAAAAACTAATGATTGATGAAACTAAAATCTAAACTAGCTTACTTAACACAATATTAATTAAAATACTAATAAACTAAATTTTTTAAAGAAAATTTTAAATTAGTTTTCTGCGAGAATTAATTTAGGGGGAAGTGTGCGAATAATGACTAAATCAACTAAATGAAAATTATCAATTATGTATATATAAAAAATGGCAATAATTGCAAAAGGATTTCATTTCTCAGAACTTCTCAGGTTTCTCAGCAAAAAAAAACTACTTAATACGTTCGCGGACAGTAAAAAGCTTATCTCATTTGGCATGCCAGTGAAAAAATGAATGCTATAGCATTCACGTCCGCGAACGTGTTAAGATGTTTTAATGCAGTTGGGAATGAGCTGAAGTTGTTGACGTTAAACGAATTTTGTAAAAACCTGAATAAGTGATAATTTGAAGATGCTAATATCGTATATCCTTTTCGTTGCTTGTGAGGCATTTTTGCGCTTTTTTGGTAATAGGAAAGCATCAAGTATCTAAATATTAGTTTTTTTTTGTCTTCAATCTTCAAAAGGGGGTGGTACAATAATACCTCGAAAAGGATATATTGTACAACTCATATGTTTTCAACGACGTTAATACGTTGAGATATATGCCAAAATAATCTTCTAGAAAACGCCACAAAATTCCCGAACCACAACAATATAACATATGAGAAATTTCAAAAATCATCTTAGTTGATTTAATCTTTATTCGCAAACACACCCACTCTTTAGTCTCTTCTATATAGTAATTGATATGAATTCACTGTAAATGTTTACTTTCAATAATAATTTACTGTGTTGGAAACAAAAAATAAGTTTCCTTAAAAATTCGTTATTAATTTTTGGTTGTTTTTTTTTTCTTTTCTTATTTTTTTAGCCGAAAGAAAAGATCCATTAAATGCTTTAGTTAAAAATGGTGGCTCCAAACGTAATGCATTATTAAAATGGTGTCAAAATAAAACTGTTGGCTATCGAAATATTGATATAACAAATTTTAGTTCATCATGGAATGATGGTTTAGCATTTTGTGCAATTTTACATTCATATTTACCAGATCATGTTCCATATGATACATTGGGACCAAATAATAAAAGAAGAAATTTCACATTAGCATTTGCGGCAGCTGAATCGGTTGGGATACCAACATCATTGGTAATTTTTGAGAAGAATATAAAAAAAATTGGAAGAAATTCTAATCTCTTATTTTTTATTTTAGAATATAAATGAAATGTGCCAACAGGAGAGACCAGATTGGACACTAGTTATGGCTTATGTAACAGCAATTTATAAACATTTTGAAACATAATTTTTTGTGTCAATTAGGAAAATGAATGCTTTTTGAAAAAAACTGTATTATATTTTTTGTTTTGTTTTTTATAATCATTTAGAATTCGATTTCATTTTAATTTTTAATTTATTTAAAATATTTCTTTTTGACTTTTTTTGTAGAACTTCGCGAACAAAACTTTTCTGCCATTTTTCATGTGTAAATTTTGTTTTTCTTCTTTTCTTGTTTTAATTTTTTTGTCCATTTCTAATCAATAATTAATAAATGTGTAAAAAAATTTTTTTTGAAATATGAGAAAAAGGATTTCTGAGCAACAAAATTTCAATTAAAAAATTCGCATACTTTATTTCCATTTTATATTATTCCGTAATTAAAGAAAAAAACGACGAACAATATTCAAATAGTCTAGTCAAATAAAATTCTACTACATTTTTTTCATATTTTGAGTATATTTCAAGTAGAAAACTTTATTACTAAAAAGAAAAAAAATAATTATCACCTATTTTCTTCATTAAAACTAAAATTCTTAACATTTCTTTAAAAAAAAACTATTTTCAATGTTCGCAAAAATAATTAAATATATTTAAAATCAATTTGCTGTTGCTTTAATAATAATAATTATAAAAAGAAAAAGAAAAAATGAAAAGAAATATCTCATATAAGACTGTTAAGTATAAAAAAAAATTAAAAAAAGAAGTATAAAATATATTTAGTAAAAATTTTCTTCCTTTCGCTTGTAATCCAGTTTTACTTGTTAATATTGAAGATTTTCCTTTTAAATTTCTTAGAATACAAGTGAAGTATTGATTTGTATGAAAATATTAAGTAATTATAAGTTGAAATTAAAAATAATTTAAATAAAAAAACAATTAAATAAAAATGTAATTTATATTAATAAGAAAAAAAAATGTTTTTATTGATTTTGATATTTTTATTTGAATTTCTATCAAGAAAGAATTAAGAAATCCATCTTATTTAAGTATACGGCCGATTCGACTCGTGCAATTCGACTAGGCACAATTTAACTCTGTACAATTCGAATCGGGGAAAAAAATAAACAAGGTGAAATAGAATTTCAAAGGAATCAGACGTGGAACCACAAAAAAAAGAAATACAAAGATATTTCCGAACATTTATCTTGGGTTGCAAAATTGAACGCTTTGTTGAAAACGCCAACGGCAATGAGGGTCCTGTATTTATGAGATTTTACTATTAATCTCAAAGGTAACATGAAGACGGACGCTTTAGCCAAAATCCTTGGTATTCCTCAAAACACATCACAACTTTCTATTACAGGCTGGATTAGAATTCAACATAAAACTCTATAGTGAAACCAATTCCTAAGACAACCCACATTATTTATAACTGAACCCGGCCTAGTCAAAAATTCGTTATTGAAACTGGACAAAAATAAGACAAGAGTACTGATGGTCACTGATTTTACAAATACCCGCACATTATGGGCATCAAACCCCCCGACTCCATCAATCGCAAGTGCAGAGCTGCTAAAATTGCTGAAATTGTATTACATATTTTATGTTTATGTGATGCTATAGCAGGCCTGCACAAAGGGGGTTTCTCTGGTAAATCATTTTTTGTTCTGTCAGACACCCGGAATCTGAAAATGGAAACCGTTACAACGCTAAATGTACTAAATTTGTATCCAAAAAATAAATCCCAATTGTTATAAGCTAAAACCAAGCATTTCTTATATACTTCTGAGTATGACAGTTCAAGTAGCAGTCCCATTTTTTTCTATAATGAATTGGAGTACATATTTTCTTTCATTTAAGTGTTAAAATAGGTAAAAAGTTTGTGCCAGACAGAGTTTATAATACATATTTGTTAGTTGTCTTTAGTTGGAGTGGAATCGTGTAATTCGATTGATAGTAAATCGTATCGAAAATAAATTGCAATTTCTACGCTTTTTCGATACGATTTGATCGAAATCAAGTTACACGATTCCACCACTGGACGGTGTCTACTTGCTCGTCTATATAATGTCATCCTGTTATTGGACAAATAACAACTTAGGTACTATTAGGATGACATGGTAATGATTCTACCATTTGTAATTAGTACATCTGTATATGGGTAAGTATAGTTTGTACATATCAACTTCATTCATTCATTTGAACTCCTCATAAAATATTCACCTATGAGAGAATTCTCCAAATAAGCGTCAGATATGATAGCAAATTCAACAATTCAACTCGAATATAGCGATTCGATTGGAAATTCATGAAGTCCTTATACTTTAAATTTAACAACTCTGTCGTTTCCTTGTTAAATATTTTAGATTTCATCTTTATAACATAAAACAGAAAAAAATGGTGTTGAAGAAATTTTTTGAATTATTAAATTTTATGATTGAATTCTTATTTGTCGTTATTTTTAAAATTTTGTCATAAAACAAAATGATTCACTTAAGTTTTAAAAAAATATACCAAATGAATTGGATTCAACTTCATTGGTAAATAGAACGCCATTTTGAATTTATACACGTGCTTATAAATGTCAATTTCAAAATAGTGTTACGAGGGTTTTCTTCTGTTTTCTTTTGTTTTTTTAAATATCAACATTGAATAAAATTGATTTCTTAACCCGAAAATGGGTAAAAAACGTTTTAATGAAAAGGGTAGACAAGGCGGAAAAATAATTGTTGATGATTCCACAACGAAAAATGTGATAAAAGTTATATTTTTGTTCAAAAATAGCTAAAACTAACATTAGTACTTTTTGTTTTTATAGATTAAAGTAGATTTGGGAGATAAAGATGAATATCATGGTTACGATGAATCGAATGCATTAGTTTTGCCATCAAAAAAACGTAAAACAAAACTTAAGAAAGATAATCACATTGTAACAAGAATTTTATCTAAAAAACAAAGAAAGAAATTGGAAAAAATTGTCGATAAAAAGAAGAAAAAAGAAGGGGTAAGATGAACCTACAATTAGAAAAAGTATATTTTATCTATTTATCTATTTATTCCAAATAGCGAGCATCATTATTAGAGGCACTCGCTTCAGTTCAAGTACCAGCTGAAGAATTAAAAAATTACACTTCTATCAGTAAAGCACAAACTATCGGAACTAAAAATTTGCATAAAAGTTTAAATGATACAACAAATATAAATCAGAACAGTTCAATTAGTGATGAAAAAATATCAAAAATTAGTAGCATAGCAGGTAGAAGTAAAAGAAAACGTCTTGAATTATTGGCCGGATATAATGATGAGGAAAGTAGTGATAGTAGTAGTGAAGGTGGTGGTAAGACGAAGAAAATTAAAGATTACAATATTGTGTCATTAGAAAATAGTAGTTCTAGTGAAGACGAGGAGGAAGACGATAACGATTCAAATGATGAAAAAGAACAAGTAGAAAATAATACTGAACCTTCAGTTTCTTCCATTCAGCCTAGTCAAAAAGATATAACCGAAATTAGTGATGATACAAAAACAATTCAAATTGAAAACGAACCAAAATTAGTTCCAGAAATTAAAAAATCTATTGAAATTAAACCAGCAATTTATATACACGTTGATCGTGATCCAGAAATTCAAGCAGCTCGTTTAAAATTACCAATTCTTGCTGAGGAACAAGTAATTATGGAAATGATAAATGAAAATTCTATTATAATAATTGCTGGAGAAACTGGAAGTGGTAAAACGACACAAGTTCCACAATTTCTTTATGAAGCTGGTTATGCTGAGAAGAAATTAATCGGCGTAACCGAACCAAGACGGGTAGCAGCAATATCAATGTCAAAACGTGTTGCAAAAGAAATGAATTTAAGTGAAAAACAAATATCATATTTAATACGTTTCGAAGGTAATGTTACGGACAACACGAAAATTAAATTCATGACTGATGGTGTTTTATTGAAAGAAATTGAAATTGATTTTCTATTAAATAAATATTCAGTAATTATTTTAGATGAAGCTCATGAACGTAGTGTTTATACAGATATTTTGGTTGGTCTTCTATCTAGAATTGTTCCGTTACGTAATAAAAAAGGTTGTCCATTAAAACTTATAATCATGTCGGCAACATTACGTGTTGAAGATTTTACAAGTAATATGAAACTGTTTAAAATACCACCACCAGTTATAAAAGTTGAAGCAAGACAATATCCAGTTACTGTACATTTTCAAAAACGTACCGCTGATGATTATGTTAAAGAAGCATATAAAAAAGCAGTTAAGATACATTCAAAATTGCCAGAAGGTGGAATTTTAATATTTGTAACTGGACAACAAGAAGTAAATCATCTTATACGAAAATTACGTAAAACATTTCCATGTAAAGATATTGATAAGCGACAAAAGAGACAAATTCAAAAAAATGATGATGATCAAAAAATACAGGACAATAATAATGATCAAGATTCAGAAATCGAATTTGATATGAGACGTGCTATTAGAAATGTTAAAAAATCTAAAAAGAAATTAGCATCACAAATATCATTGCCAAAAATTGATTTGGACAATTATAAGCTGCCAACAGATGATACTGATGTAGACTTATTAGAAAATGATTTCGATTGTAAGATGGAAGAAAATTCCGATGACGATGATAATAATGATAATGATGATGATATAAATCTTGTATTAACGAAACAACCTTTATGGGTTTTACCATTATATTCATTATTGTCAACCGAAAAACAAAGTCGTATTTTCGAAGAAATACCAGAAGGATGTCGTTTATGTGTCGTTACTACAAATATAGCTGAAACATCATTAACAATACCGAATATCAAGTATGTTGTTGATACAGGACGACAAAAAACACGATTATATGATAAGATAACTGGTGTAAGTGCATTCGTTGTGACATTCACAAGTAAAGCATCAGCAGATCAAAGAGCTGGACGTGCCGGGCGTGTTAGTGCTGGACATTGTTATCGTTTATACTCAAGTGCTGTTTATATTGATGAATTTGAAGATTTTGCTAAACCAGATATACAAAAGAAACCAGTCGATGATTTAATGTTACAAATGAAATGTATGGGAATTGATAAAGTTACAAATTTTCCATTTCCATCACCACCAGACAGTGTACAATTGGAAACAGCTGAGAAACGTTTAAAACTTCTCGGTGCATTAGAAGAAGTTTCTAAACAAAATATTACGAAAAATAATATTGAAAATTTAACAAAAGTAACACCATTAGGATATGCTATTTCAGCATTTCCTGTTTTACCACGATTCGGGAAAATGTTAGCATTAAGTCATCAACAGAATTTATTACCATATACAGTTTGTATTGTTGCAGCATTATCAGTACAGGAAGTTTTACTTGAAGTATCCTTAAATGAAGACACCTCAACTAATCGAAAAACAAAATGGTTTAATAAACGTTTATCATGGGCTGGTACAGGTCATTCACAATTACTTGGTGATCCAATGGTACTTTTACGTGCTGTCGGTGCATCAGAATATGCCGGTTTTCAAGGTAGATTAGAAGAATTCTGTCAAGAAAACGGTTTACGTTCAAAAGCGATTACAGAAATTCGAAAATTACGTATTCAATTAACAAATGAAATTAATATGAATTTATCGAATGCCGATTTATCGGTTGATCCAAAAATGCCACCACCAAATGATATTCAAGCGAAATTATTACGACAAATCTTATTATCTGGGATGGGTGATCAAGTAGCGAAAAAAATCCCTGATGATGAATTACATGATAAAGAAGCTAAACGTAAATTTAAATACGCTTATAGATGTGCCGAAATGGAAGATCCAGTTTTTATGCATCAATCATCAGTTTTAAAGAAGAAACAACCCGAATGGGTTATTTATCAAGAAATTTATGAATTACAAAATGATGATACCACGAAAATGTTTATGCGTGGAATAACTGCCATTGAACCGGAATGGTTATTAATTTATGCACCGAAATTATGTAATATTCAAGCAATTAAAGAAGAACCAAAACCGCCACGATATAATTCAAATGATGGTAAAATTTATTGTTATGTTGATGCAACATTTGGACGTGCTGGTTGGCAATTGCCATTAACAGAAATTGAAATGCCATTAAATGAAAGATCATGTAGATATTTTGGTATGTTCTTTTTAAATGGTGATATTTTTCCAAAATTATTACAATATAAAACGAAATTGAAAACATCACCAACATCTCTAATTAAAACATGGTCAAATCTTAATAAATTTGTTATTAATTTTACCAAATCAATTCTTAGCCGAAATATTAATTCAAAACAGAAAATTCTTGATATTTGGAAAAATGAACCAAAATGTAAGATTTTAATACGTTTTTTTCTTCGGTTGTTTTCTTAAAATTCATGTTTTTTTTTTCTTGTTTTAGATTTATTAGAACAATATTCAGAATTACTATACGAAGTAGATATTAATGAATTATCATTAAATTGGCCGCCATTTTGAACATTGAAAACAAAGAATTCTTTCCAGTTCAATAGAAGTACATTTTTTTTTGCAAATGGATAAAATATTTAATAAAAAATGAATTTAAAAATTCAAATTTATAGTTTTAATATTTTCAAATTCTTACTTGTAGTTTTCTACTCGGACGAATAATTTTCCCTGCAAACTTTTTGAAAAGATTTATGATGAAAATCGTAAACACTTTATTCTACTTGTTTCGACCCGACAAATGTTATATTAACATTTCTTAAAATATTTGCCATTTTAATATCATAACTTTGCCGTTTATTTTTGTTTATCAGTTTTAATTTTACATAAATTTCGTTTAAATTAAATAAATTGAACATCAACGAATGTTACTGTGTTACGTCATTTTAGAATATATCAGTTATAACAATTATTTTTTACCTCTTTGGTTTTTTTTTCTCTAAAAAGATTTTTAAATATAAATCATTTTGATTATAATTTGTCAAAAGAAAAATAAATACTTTAATTTTAGGTTGAAAATTTGTAAAATGAAGATTAAAAAACCAAAAAACTTGAATAAATTACTTTATAAAATTCAAATTAAAAAATATTCCGGCATATTTTACGTTAACAAAAGCTTTCGACTATTATAACTGTTATACAAATTTTTCACATCTAGATGTCTCTGATACACAAGTGGCCTAAACCGAATGAAGCGCCGTCAAATTTTTGAATAGAAAATATTTCGATTTCCAAAATAGAAATTATTATTTAAAAATTTAGAATACAAATTTTTTTCGGTTATTTCTTTGCCGAATAAGAATTTCATTCCTTTTCATTTACAGGTTTTTCTGAGATAAAAGAAAAAATTGTGCACATTTTTCGACATGAAGAATGAATATCCTCCATTCTTTTTTTTTTCTAAATATGAAAATTCTTCGAAATACCTTTTTTTCCCGCCTAAAAGTTTTTCCGAGCGAGATTTTCCCAATAAGAATAATTAACAATGTGTTAGCTTAAAAGCTTAAAACCAAATATCACCTTTTATTACATTTTCTTGGGAAACACATTCTTCACCGGCAAACCAAAAAAAAAAAAAGCCTCCATCATTCATAGAAAAATTGTAATGGCTTTTTTGGTTGCGGTGACAAAAGGAAAAATCCCGAATACACAAATGTATAAAACGGGATTAATATGGAATATGTATAGCCCCGAAAAATAAGAGGAAAGCTAAAAACGTGGTAAATGAAAGTAATGAACGTTAAAATTTTAATTGGACTTTGGAAAAGATTTATGTTCTTCGCGGTTTTTTTGCTGTTTGGAAATTTTTGATGAAATGGAATGCAATTTTGTGGGCGATATATTAATTTTCTACTTACCTTAGTCCTTTCTTCTTTCCCAAGTTAGTTGCATTTTTCATTTGAATATGTTTTTTTGGTCGAAAAACATTTGGAATTCCGAATTTTTTACATCAAAATTCGCGCGGTTTTTTTTTGTTGGGTGGGAAAATTATATGTTTTAAGTCATTTAAATCATTTCCATTTCGACTGTTAACATATTTTTTTCTTTTTAAATCCACAAATCCCGAAATTCTTAAGCATAAATTTGTAAAAATTTTAATAAATTAAATTAAACGAGCTACAACAAATAAACACTTTACACGACGGAATGCACAACCGCAACTGACTTGATGTGTGTAGGAAAGAGAGAGGAAATATACAATCGAACTCTGTTAGTGAAAAAAGGAAGTTATGGAGAAAATTTTCAAATGAAAATAAAATAAAATAAATTTTTGTTTTTAAATGTCGTTTCTTTTTTTATAAACCAAAAAAATAAAAAATAAAAAATAAAAATATAATAATATGACTATTTTTCTTAGTTGCTTTTACAAAAAATCATTATTATTAAAACAAAGAAAAATAAAAAAACTAAAAAAAAACACATTTTCATTTAAAAATCTAAAATATTTTCTTAAAAATTAAAAAATATAAAATAATTAAAATTAAGAGTTTGAATAGCATGGAACAAAAGGCATTTTTAAAATAAAAAATTATTTTATACAAGACAAAAAAAGGACATTAAAAATTAATAAATATTTCTGCTTTTCCTTTTTTTTTTTTTGATAGAAATTTTTTATTTTTTTTTTTATTTTTTAAATATCTACTTAAATGTTAAATAATTTTCTTTTAATTTTTTCAAAATTATTAACTGTTTTTTTTTTTTTGTTTATATAATTTTTTATTAAAATTTATCGACTTCAGTCTTTGATAATATAATTTTTTTTTTATTTTATACAAATTTTTCAATTTTTTTTTTTATAATTAATAATTTCTTTTCTTTTTTTATTTATAAATTATATTTATTAAAACATCACCAGAAGATTTTTAATTTTGCTTAATTTTTTTTTGGCGAGTTTTTAACGAAACTTAAAAAAAAAAACAGGATGAAAAACATTAAAACAATTTTTTTTATCTAATTGTTAAAATTTTAGACAAGTTCCTAATTATAATTTTCCAACTTCAAATTGGGAAGAAAACATGTAGTAACATAAAATCGGGCTATAGCTGATATGGTGATGCCTTTATGATAGAAATGGGACTCGTAGTTAGCAACGAATTAATTCTAAGAAAAAACAGCCAAACCTAATATTTCAAGGCTTTTTCTGCATAACTTTGTGTCTTCCTTTTCAAATTTTCTCTAATTCACAGGTAATCTAGGTCCTAACAGCATAAATGTATTCTGTAAATTTTATTCAATTCGCTATATTAGGTTTTAAAATACATCCAAAAAACTTTATGAACAGGGTTATTTTTTCCTAGAACTATTTCTTTCCATATACCGACTTTATTGAAATTTGGCACAATATCACCTATTTACATAGTCAACCTATGTACAAAATTTTAATAAAATTGATGAACAAACTTTCCAATTAAATCTGAAAAACTATAAAAAAAATTATAAAAAAACGACAAAACTTTCTAGTCATCCTGGATTTTGCTTTATAACTTCGCTCCTCTTCGACCAATTTTACTGAAATGCATATGATTCAAGTCCTAATAGTCGATGAGCAACAAATTCATTTTCTTGAAAAACTTCTTCGATTGAAGCATGACAAACAAGGTGCATTATCAGTCACCAATATAACTGATACATATTTTGAGCTCTCCGAAGGCAACACATCATGCAAACTCTTTAGCTTCGTTCCGATTTCTTGAAGGCACCTCTTCTGATTTCATGGTAAATCGACCCAATACCGAAGTATGAGTAATTATAAAGTATCCCAACTTACCTATCTCTACCTGATAGATTTTGCCATTGAAAATTGACCGTGCTTTTTTGCAGTAATTTCAATTGTGCTTTGTTTTGATTGGAAATAAGGCTCGAACAGAATGACGGATCCACGATCGATTCACGACGTATTAACTATCAAATGGATTTTAAATTTATACGTTTTCAATTAGACTACACAGAACGTGAAGGATCCACATTCTAAAAACCGAAAACCGAGAATCCGTGATGGATCCATCATTCTGTTTCCCGGATTACGATTACTTCGTTATCCTTCTTGGGTACTTTATAATTACTGATACTTTGCCAATACTCAGTTGGTAATTGTTTTGTTCCCAATTTCAAGTTGAAAAAGTATAGTTTTGTAAGTTTTTAAAAACAAGTTTCGAAAATTTTCCACTAAGCTATAATTTTTTAAAGTCGTAAAAATAATTCAATAAAAAAATTACCCAAAAAAATGTATTTTCGTTGTTTTTTGTTTTATAAATTACTCGAATTTTTTTTTTTTTTAACAATATTTAATTATTAATTTATCATAATTATTTTTTTTTTAGTTTTTAAATCTTAAACAATTAATTGTGACTCATTTTTATTTTATTTTACACGTGATTTTTTTTTTTTATTTTTATGTGAATAACAAAAATTTTTTTTTTATAATTTTTAATAAAATAAAAATATATGATATTTTTTTTTTTGTATTTAAGAAAAATATTTTAATTAATTTCATATTTTTTTTAATAATTAAAAAGGCACAATATTTTTTTTTATTTTCAAATGAATCATTTTTTATTATATTTTTTTTTTTTTAATATTTATTGATTTTTTTTTTTTAAATAAATTGATTTCCTATTGATTTAGTTATTATATAATTAAAAACGAACGACTTAAAAGGACTTGGGGGACTGGTCCAAAATTGATTTCGAATTTCCAAAAAATTTGCGTAAATTAAAATTATAATAATATTAAAACTAGAAATAAAAAAAAAATACTCAGTCACAAAAACTCATTCATAAATTGATCACCTTCATTCCACCAGTTAAGTAAAAATCACCGTTCTGACGGTCCTGTTCCAGGCCGTCCATCTACACCAATATGATTATTATTATCATTATTTCCGCCTCCATTTACACCAACAAAAGCTGGTTGCTTCTTAAAGAAACCTAAAGTATCTAAAGTTTTCATTGACCGTCGAACTAATTCATCTTTAAATTTCCATATAGTTTTATCTTCGATCGAATGTTCACGATATTCTTCACATGATTTCTTTAAGGTTTTCACACAATCAGCTCGATAATGTTGTAATTGTGCATCATCAGTATCGATCGGATATGATTTACAAACACCACCTAAACAAGCTAATGGAAAATGATTATGTAATGTTAATACACGTTCTGGATTATGGAAACATTTAACATATTGATTTGGTTTCGTATAATTCTGAGCACGATATACATGCTGTAACATATGCATATATTTGGGTATTTCTTTATGCCAACCATGATCATGTTGATGATCATCTAAAAAGTAAACATTCCGTACATTATAGCTGGGGAAACCTTCGTGTCGGATTTTATCTGATTTACTTGAAACACGTTTCATTAGATCCGACCATGTCATATCATCATGTTTTGGCATAATAACTTCATCGATATCTAATAATGCAATATAATCATATAAATATAGATTTTTATATAAACAATCATTGTACGGGATAACTTCATTTTGTCGTTTATGATTGGTTTTTTTTGTTAAATATAAATGTTGAAATCCAGGAACATTAGGTTGACCACCAGGTAATGTTAACGGTGTCACTTGGACCATATCCATTTGTTCGTAATGTCGTAAAACTTTCGTTATATTCGGATGTATTTGTAATTCATAGAAGAATATTTTATCAGCACCTAACATATTTAATAATTCAATCCATTCAACTAAACGAACTGATAGATCATCATAGAGAAAATCTAATCCTTTAACACATACGGCGAAACCTTTTTTTCGATCATCCTTTGGACGATTATATAAAACTCGTAAATTATTTGTAGCCGTATCACATTCATGTTCAACCATTGATACCGATGATGGAACAATTCCATGAAATGGTTTTGGTATTTGACATGCTATTAAATATGGCTGATAAATACCTTGTTTATAGTTACCCCATTTATTATACCAAATATATTTATATTCAAATGTTTTCACAATGAATGGTTCCTTTTGTCCATCAAACCAAAATTGACAAAATGTTTTCACTTTTGGTTCGATACGATCGATCATTCCTAAGATTCGTACTGTCGGACCAATTCGTGAATATTTCCGGATATCATAATATGCACCGAAAAATTGAAATGTTCCATTCGATGTACGCATTGTTTGCCAATAAATATTATTAAATTCTAATTCAAATATTGACGGATATTTGGCACATGTTGAAGATTTCTGTTGTAGAAAATTCTTATTTTTACTCCAATATGCGATCGGTAATGATGGTAGACGTGATTCTACATCACGAACTAGTTGTTCATCGTCCATTACTAAACAAAAACAAAAAAAACATGTGTATCAGAGAAGAAATTCTTTAAATATAAACAAATATACAAAGTAAAAAGAAGACGAACCTGTTCTATTATCAACTAAAACGTCAGCCGGAACAAAACGATCTGTTGTTGTAGATGTCGGATCGATATATTTACTATCCTTTTGTAAAAGGATTCGTCCATTTATTGGTGCTGGAACGTATTCCTGTGATACAATATGACCGCCATGAATTTTAAATAGGCCAATCAATACGAACGACCAAACACCAAGCGAGAATAGGATTTTTATGATTATTTTATATTTTGGCATTTTGGAGAAGTGTGGAAACATTTTCTTAATTTTATATAAAGTGGGTTTTCTTAAGAAACAAACAAATATAATTCTATATTAATAATATCGTATTTTTTTTAATTTTAGTCTTTTGTGCGATATATTTTCGATTGATTTTCATTTAAAACCAAGAAAAAATTTGAAATTTTATTTCTTCGATGCTGTTCAGTTCTATTGTTTTGATAATCTGGAAAAAAGAAAGAAAAACAATATTAATTTTAATTAATTAATTTGAAATTTTCTTAAAAATAATATACAAAATTTGTTTTCTTGAAATTCACTGAAATTTAGAATGATAAGTGTGTTGAGGGCGATCTTAGGCTTTTCTTAGATCGAAATAATTTGCCGAAAAATGTTTGCGAGAGCTCTTGGATAAAATAAAGGAAATGGATTTCCAGAAAAATTGAAGTTATGAAAATCAACAGCTGAAATTATGCTATAATAAAAAACAAAATGTAATTCAAAAAAATGGTTACTATGTCACGTTAAAATATTTTAAATTTAAAGTAGAAATTTGAGTTTATCCTTAGGCTGGTATACATCTAGAGGCCTAAGCCAGAACGCGACGAAAAGGTAAAATGAACGCTAAAAATTTAAAACCATGCAAAATGTTTAAGGCAATTTCTTAACAATGAGCAACAATTTTAAAATAATTTCCAAAAAAATAAACATATAGTAACTGAAAATCGGCATATATCGGATTTTTCGATGCCTTATGGTAGAAATTGGACAGAAAAAGAGCCAAATCTAAGATTATTTCAAGAGTTCCTTTGCATAATTTGGGTTCTACTATTTAAAATTTAATCTAATTCGTAGGACTAGGATTTTATAGCGTAAATTTATCCTGAATTTTTATACAAAACGATACATTAGTTTTGAAAGTACATCCAAAAAAACTTTATGAACAGGCTTATTTTCTGCTACGACTATTTCTTTCCCTATTATCCACATCCCGATTTTATTGAAATTAAGTACAATATCGCCTATTTATGTAATCAATGTATGGAAATAATTTCAATAAAATTAATGAACAAACTTTCCAATTAAAATAGAAAAACCATAAAAAAACGACAAAATTTTCTGGTCAGCCTGGTTTTTGCTTTATAACTTCGTTTCGTATTAGCCGATTTTGTTGAAATCCAATACCAAATCGAGTTAAGGAATAAAGAGCTTACATTTTCAAATTTCATCAAAATTGGATAACACGTTTTTGAGTTACAGGAACGGATTGGCATGCATAAATCAATATAACTTTTGATTCTCTACACAATACCATTGCCTTGAAATCTTCCTACGATGATTATTTCTATGCGTTACACTGGTAACTGGGTAGTACCTACCATAGGACATTAAAATGATTAATTATGGAAATTGTATTTTTCATTTTCTTAGTGATTCTTGATTATTTTCGAAAATAATAAAATTAAAATATTTAATTTTAGTATTTTCAAAATATTCTTTAATGAGATTCAAACATAATTATATATGTTCCAAAGCTAGCAAATGGTGAGAAATAAGAATAAATATTATTATTATTATAAAATGAATTTTACAAGAAAATATTCTTATCTTATCATTTTTATTTCTACTAATTTCTGCGTAAGAATTCAGTTTTCATGGCATTTGATAAATGTTTGATATGTTAATGATGAGAGACGAGAGATAACAGAAAGGTGAAAGGATTTAATTAAGGCAAATAGCCTAAAGTAATGTTTACCAGAATCAATTAGAATATAACAAGACTTTTTAGCTAAACAAAAAAAACAAACAAACAAATAAACGCTAGTAAAAGCCCAAAAGCCTTAAAGGTGAACGCGATTGTTCTTCTTAAAAAAAAAAAATGTACATTCAAAAAGAAAATTATGTTTACGTGTTGTTTTTAATCAAAAACTTTAATTTTTTGACAAAACCCAGACAGATAGACAGACAAATATATAAAGCCAAAATAATTAAAATAAAATTAACCACAAAAACAAAAAAAGATAAATACGGTTAAAAAATAACAAAACATTTAACATAAACATTTCTGTAGAAAATGTAATTAATTTAATCACTTGAAAATTTCTCTTTTTAGATAGATTTAAATCACTCTGGAAAAAGTCTGGGGGTTGAAAAGGACTTCTTTTGTATATGGAATGCGATATACTAAAATGAGGTGGCACTTTTTTTGGTGTTTTCAAAAGTAATTATTTTAATGATTAAACTAATTTCCTAAGGTTTTCTTTTTTTTTATAAAACATCTGAAATATTCATAACTATTTCAAAATTAAAATTAATTAAATAATTTATTCAGTTTTGTTAACAATAATTATCGGAACATCGGTCATAAGATGCTAAATTCTGTAGAAATTCTTGTATTCTTCTGCTATCCTATATACACTATAACCCAAAAATGTAGTGATCGATTTTTATGAAATTTAGAATATAAAAAGTTTTTTGTCATATTTTTGAACTCAATATCGTATTGTGTTTTAACATAATTGGGAAAATAGAGACTAAAGTTATAAATAAAAAATCCGTATGACTAAAAAGTTTTGTCGTCTTTCGAATTTAGTTAATTGTAAGACGCATCCTAAGTTCTGCATTTACTTAAGAAAATGGACCCTTAAAAATTTTGAGTTTGTAAAACAAAATTTTGATTCTAATAACACAAATCGTAACAGGTTCTACATTAAAAGTGAGAACAAGGATTTATCTAAATGATATTCTAAATTGGTCGTTGAACCGAGAAGCCTTTAGAAATTATTTATGTTTATGGGGTCATAGATACCTTTACCAAAGAATGTCTTTTAAGGTCTTTAATATTTTATGGATATAAGGAATTAAGTATTAATATGAAACATTGCAGTTTCAGGAACAGTTGCTGTATTTTTTTAAAAATGCTATCTGCGTCTATCATAAAAATTTTTAGCGCCGGATAATATCGGGCGCTAATTAGCGATAGATAGGAGGCAGGGATAGCAGGATGGATAATGTACTATCTAGCAGATGGTAGATGGTGCAAATCAAAGGTTTTTTTTTCATTGGAATATTTCAAAATAACAGAAAATTGGTTTGAATCTTGAATCATACCTGATTTTGGTCAGTTTTTTTTCCATTATTTTTATTCCTTTTTGTTTTATTTAGTTAAAACAATACTTTAAATAGCCGTCTTGCCAAATATTATTTGTTTTAATTTCATTATTTGTGTAAACAAAGAATTTTTAATTTTTTTAACTTAAAAAAAAATTTACTCTAGTTGGGTACGCAACCAAATAATTCCTTCAAATAATTTTAGTTGTTCGAATATTCGAAATTAATACTTTTAAGAATTTATATAAGAAAAATCGTTCTTTTGTGAAAGTAAATTAGCGCCCGATAGAATTCCCAATAAAATACAGCAAGTATATAAACTCTTTTTGTGGCCAAAATAGAGGCTGTAAATTTCAAATTGAATTCAAACCATCTAAAACAAATACAAAAATAGTATCATATCAAAAGTCGTATTACACTTGGGGGACCTTCTCAAGTCAGAGTTAATTTATAAAATTTATTGCAAAAGATTCCCATTTCAATAATATGGTATCGGATTTATGCTTTTTCAAAAAATAAACAAAAATAAACAGATATGTTTTAATAAACGATAATTTGGTTAGTTTTTTTTGTTTGAGCGGAATCTGGAATTGAATGATTTTGGCCAAAAAAAAAAAATCACTAATCAGGTAAGTTTTTGGCTCTTCGCCTATGTCTTTTCTTGTGCGGTTTCCAATCAATAAATTCAGAATTAAATTTTGCATATTTTCTGTAGATAACAAATTCCATTTTTTTTTTGGGGATCTTTTCTAGTTTATGCGAAAATTAAACTTGAACCATTTTGTAATATTGAAGGTTGGCTGCTGAGTTTTTTTTGGCTAGAAAATTACATATAATAAACAAATTAAAATTTAGGAAAAAAAGTGAATTTTTTTTTTCACTTTTCATTAAAAAACGTGAGAAACTTGACAAGAATTCAACAAAATTTTGTTTTTCTATCAATTTCGCGTTAATTTTTCTTCGGCAAAAGAAAAAAAGAAAAAAATATTACAAAACCACCAAAAAAATGATTTTCTTTTCTTTTTTTTTTTAATTAAATGAATAAATTATATCTAATTTTTTTTTTGTATGTAAAAATAACATTTCATGTAAATTTAATCAGGAATTGTTTAAATCGTGTGATTTTGTAATAATTAATAATAATTTTTTTTTATGTATTATAAAATTGAGGATGATATTTTAACGTAAAACAAAAAAAAATTCGACTTTTTTGTTTTAATTAATTAGAAAATTGTTTCGTTATCATAAAAAAAAAAATTAAGAGTACCCGGATCTTATACAATAATTTTTAATCATATTTTTAAATAGTTTTTTAATTAGAACAATTAATTAATGTGTTGTGAAAAAAATTTCATTTAAATTTTAATTAAAATGTCCAAAATAATCATAATTTATCATTGCCTGATTTTTTTGGTTTCTGGTTTTTGAGAAAGATTTTTTTTTGAATAATTTCAAAATTTGTATTCCTTTTCTTTTGGAAGATTTCAGAAGAAGCAGAAAAATTCATTTTGAAAGTGATTAAAAAAAAATGCGTGAAAGTGAAAATTCCATATTTTTGTTTGTGGGTGGGTGGCTTAGCATAAGCCTAAATATTATAAAGCTACTGTATTTTTTTCTTTGTGGAAGAAAATTATATGAAAAAAAATTTAAAATTTTGATTCGGCCTAAAGAAATATATTATTGATGAAATAACTTTTTCTTTAGCGCAGAAAAATCATTGAGTTAGTTTTTTTTCGCGATAATTGTAGAGTGAAAGGATTTTTTTTTCTTATAAAAAATCTAAAGAGATGAATCAAAAAATCAGGTCGAAACAATTAAATATTTGACGATGAGTGTAAAGATTTCTATTGTTGTTGTGTTTTTATTAAGAAAAAAAATAATCAAACTAAAATAGCTGGACTGACTCTGTTGCTATTCCTTGGGGGCATCTTTTAAACGAGATGCTCTCAAAAAGTCTAAGAAAAGAAGCGCGCGCAAAAAAAATCGACTATAAATTTTATTTTTTCTTTAATGGAAGTTAATTAATTATTGACCTCAAATAATTAAGTTTTTGAGACTCAATAAAAATTTATAACCGAAAATATTTGCCAATTGATTTTTATTGGGAAATATGTTTATTTGAAAGATTTTATAATTTGTTTTAAAGATTTATAACAATTAAAAAACAGATATTCGACACTTTTTTTTATTGTATATA
Organism: Xylophagus ater; assembly: GCA_963422695.1. Classification (NCBI taxonomy): domain Eukaryota; kingdom Metazoa; phylum Arthropoda; class Insecta; order Diptera; family Xylophagidae; genus Xylophagus; species Xylophagus ater. The sequence goes on from OY730483.1 coordinate 8,093,181, forward strand.
TTTTTTTTAATGAGTTCACGTTTCGAAAGCCTGATCGAAAAATGCATAAATGAAAGGCACTACAATAAATTTCTGTTTAAAAAGAACCTTTATAAGTCCTTTAATATATTTACAAGATAGAAATGTTATTGTATTTCATATTTTCAAGAAGACCAATCTACAACGCTAAGCTGTGTATGTGACATTAGGTGCATATTAGGTGTTTCTTAAATACATTAGTTCGTTCATTTGGCGCTCTTCAAAATTGACTTGAGATCGACTTGAAACTCAATCCGGGTTTTTAGGTTTAACAAATTGAAAGATTGACTTCAAAATGATTTCAAATCAGTTTCAAATTGACAGACGCTTGCTTTCTAGGTTAGAATTCTGTTCATACTTCGATTTAAATTTTCAACGCGATTTGGGTTTTACATGGAAATTTCAAGTCGATTAGACAATTTTTTCTGATCAGATCGACTTAAGACGAATTAAAGTCGCTCCGGGTTTATATGAACGATTTTTGGATTGAAGTCGACTTCAAGTAGATCATGTAAACGAGGTAAGGATTTTAATCCTTTTTTGTATATCTTAAATAATAATAAATAAATAAATAAATAAATAAATAAATAAAAGCTCTGATCACTTTATTTATTCTCTGTATTTTTATATAAACATTAATTTATCTTTAATCTGGATCTCTGTTTATTAAACATTTCTGAACTTAAAAAAAAACAAGTAACTGCCTGAAAAAGAAATAAATTTTAATAAAAAGAATAATAAATTCCCACCAAAGTTAGAAATCCGTCAAATTCCTAATCAGTACCAAACTTTTGCCTCCTAGAGATTATTGGGGAAATATGAATAAAAATCTCTATCAGTGAATATACACCACAAATTCTGGATGATTCCCTTTTTTTTGTTTTTTCTTAAATAAAAATATTTAAAATAATAAATAGATAAAAAGATAAAACTATCAAATTAAATTTTCCGCTTGTTTATTTTTATTTAAAGAAAAAATAATGGCGAACAAGATTTAAATTTTTTAAATATTTCCACAAAAGTGTGATATAAAATTTAAAAAAAAAAATGTATTTTTAGAGAATTAATCGAATTGAAGATAAAATATTTAAAAAAAAAACCATGAATAAAATAAAAAATTCCAACATAAACATAAAAACATAAATTACGAAATTATTCCAAAAATAAATTTTCGTTTATAAGTTTTTCACGCAAAAATGTTTTTACAAATTCAAGTGATGATCGCGCGCCTATAAAATATTATTTACCATCAAACCTGATGATATATAAATAGTTCAGGGTATAAATAAAAGGTATACCAATCTGCGTTGATTGATCGTGATTGATTTGTTGTTCGAATAATATTTTGATTTCGTACGAATTTTGATTAACTAATACAAAATCCAGACCTTGAAAATATAATAGATATGCTTAAAAAAGCATGAAATGATTATCAAAATCTTATAAACTCAAATACTGTAAAACATGCTTAAGAGACAGCCTGAAGAAAATAATCGAATAAGTGAAAACTGATCCTCTTTTTCTTAACATTTCAAAATTTTCCCTGATGAAAACAAAATGGCAGTTCTTCAAAAGAGAATGATTAGTAATTGAAACAAATAATTGATCAAACAATTCTGAAGAAAAAAGAAAAATAAATTACATGTTTTACGTAAGAGTTTATACCTTAGGTTAGGTATTGTTAATTACCTACAATATCAGGTAGCATGTGAGCCAATAGTAATACCAACAAAATACCACAAAGAATGGTTGGTTATTATTCCTGTCATGTTGTACCTTTATCCTTTAACCCCACGACTACATTAGACTCATTTCAAGACATATTTTCAGTCGGACTGAAAAAAAACTCCAATTTTTCGATTCTCCACAAGACTTTTTTTCAGTCCGACAGAAAATAAGTCTTGAAAAAAGTCTAATGGAGTTGCCTGGTAAGAAACAATTAATATACGAACGAAATTTGAAAAGGTTAACTAAATCCGATCCCTTGAAGCATCTCTAGATTATCAAATAAATAACTTATTAAAAAGTTACGAGGTTTACAAGAAATTATTGAGTATTCGCAAAAGGTTATGAGTTACATCCTTAACTGTCTCCATATCCTTGATCAGTTAGTATCAAATCTAATTTTTTAGAATGTTTATATTTTTAACTATTTCCAGTGTTTTCCCATATTTTTAATAAAATAGATTAATTTGTCCTAGGAGTTTTCTCTTCATGCGTCCACGATAAAACTCCGTCTCCGGGAAGGAATATTTTTTCCTTGATCCTTGATCATAAGTTCATACAAAACTAAGCCTTTTTGAAGGCAGAAACTGAGTTAAGATGAAAAAATTTATTGGTCTCGTTCAAATTGGGCAATGTTGGACTCTATAATGTGAAAGTATACATAAATAAGATTCTTTCTTGAAGATCATACGATCGTATAATCAACAACAACAGAAAAAAAACAACATCAAAAGAATATTCTTCTTGCCAAGAATTATTCCCCACAAAAAATTTGGAAAACATGAACTTTTATTGTGGTTCTCATTTTATCCGGAAACATTTACTTTTGGTCCATGAAACATGAAATGGCGTGTGAATTTTTTTTTTTTTTTCGTTTTTTATAAATCACCACCCAAACCAAATGATCAAAGAGCTTCCATCAAGAATAATATTTTTGACTCATCATTATCGAAATATTAAATTAAACAAAACAAAAAAAAAAAAAAGTACTAATAATAATTATAATTAACGAAAGAAACACAAAGAACCCAACCGGTTCTTTTGCTGAAGTTTTAAGGTAGAATGATTAATGATTGTATTGGAATCCATTAAAGGTAGTTTTTTCCACCTTCTGCTGTTTTTCCGGGCAGGAAAAAAAACTACTACAATATTTGCTGATAAATTTTTTTGGGTGTTATTTTGTGTACTATTGTACTATTTATATGTGTTGCAAAAAAAAACCCCGAAACAAAAATGATTTTTCACAAATATTTCGTTCATAATTTTCTTTTTTTCAGTTCATACTTTCTTAGACTTTAACTAAAGTACAAGTATAAGTTCAAAAATCTGATTTTTCGTTTTCTACAGAAATGTACATGTTTCAGGGTTTTCTAAATAAGAATTGACTACTTTCCCAATGATGTTTACATGTATGTAGACATCAGAGAAAATACTTGTACGTAAAAAATAAGCACATTTCATTAAAGTTTGAACCAATTGAAACAAAAAAGTTGCTGGTTAATGTTAATAGTTTAGTGAAACTGCGCAAAGCTGTTGGGAACCAGTACTTATATGGAATACAAACAGAGTTAAAATATTTAGCAGCAGAGAATTCTCCGGCTCATTGGCTTTTCAAAATGATTCCCATGTTTTATTGGCTATAATTTTTAGCTCTTACAACCAAAAAGTCCACTATCCTAGAAAGACCCATAAAAGTAGGAAATAACACCAGAAAAATAGCACTCAAAGCTATATATTTTTTTCCGTGTGGTTGTGGGTAGTTACTTTTCTTGTATACACGATAACTCGAGAACGACTATTCTAATTTTGTTTAAATTTGATACAAAGATATATCATAATAACAGAATGAACTGATTAGAATTGATCAAAAAGACAATTAAAAATAAAAAAATATATGTAAATTTGTGGAGAAATTAATAGTTAATATAACATCGTGATTCACTTAACAAATTTCAACAAAATTTTGTAGTCGGGTGATCAAGGAAATCCTAATCCATGCGCTTTGTGCCTTATTTGTATGACTTTTTCTTTTTTAGTACTTGTTACGCACTAACTAATCAAACAGCAGCGACTGCTTAACGTATCCTCTCAAACACAGAACAGACGAACATTTCTTTTTACTTTCTTTCAAACCCGGCTAAGATTCGAACCTGTTACCACATACTTCATAATTTAATGAGTTACCTATTAAGCCACGATCCCTGACTATACACACTTCACTTAATGGAACAGAAATTTTCGATAGTACGTCTAAGAAAGTTAAATGGTTTCCCATACCAGTCATTTAGTTAATGATTTTATTACAAAAGGTAAATCACATTTTTATTTTTGGTTTTTGTTGTAAATTATATATTTGTAATTTATCTTTCTTTTTTTTTTGGTTTAAAAAAAAAATAAAACAAAAAAAAAAATTGTACTAAATTATGATAATAAATTAAGAAATAAGAAGAAAACAATGTTTATGCTTAAGATAAAAATTTTCACATAAAGATTATGAAAGAAAAATGTGTAGAATGTCTTTTCTTTATTGGAGGGAAGAGAAGAGTTGAGAAAAGTTGGAACCGTGAAAAAAGACGTTTTAATAGGTATTTAAATTCTTATTTTTTTTGGCAATTTTTCATTGTGAGAAATTTATTAGGACGTGTTGAAATTATTTTTGAATAGGATTTGAATTGATAAGATTATATATACTTTGGCAGATGAACACGCTTCCGAAATAAATATTCGAAGATAAAAAAAAATAATGAAATTGAATAAATATTTGACTTTGTTCCAAACAAGCAACTGAAAATCGGTTTATAGCCGATTTTTTGAAACCTAAATTGCATTTCTGAGTAATGATTATCATCAAATAAATTAGAGTGAAAGGTCTGAAGGAGCGAAAATACAACTCAAAACCCAATTTATTTGAATATTTTAGAAGAAATAGAAAACTATTGCAAGGACATTGCTAGAGTGATATAATGTTCCATACTTGCTTGTCTAAATCTCTGGATTAAAAGAGTGCCCGCTTCAAGATGGATGAAACCTCGAAATTTTATTGTTAAAAGGATCGTCCATTTAATGGAGGATCAGGAAATTAAAAAATTGCATATTTTCAGGTAGTGAAATGTTCTTAATATACTATATAAGAGCGCGCTACTCATCTGTGCCAATTTAAAATAATGTTTTAGGTAATAACTTAAAAACTAGCGATCCGATTTGGAAGAAATTTTGTAATTAGACATTTTGGAGGCCGATTTTGTGCTTTATCTTAATTCAATTTTGAAATTTTAAAGGTCACAACTTAGTTATTTATATAATTCATCAAATACAATTTACAGTGCTGATTCGCTAGCCTAAATGATTTGGTAGTTTACACATAAATTGTTACTGAAACGTTACAAAACTAAATTTAATTTTATTCTTTCTAACATTTTAATCATATTTTTCCAAATTCAAATTTGAAAAAGTTCTTGAATCCATTTATTTCAATCGAATGAAAAAATTAATAAAAAAATGAAAACGAATGAAATAAAATCAATCAAAATTGATATCTGAATATTTCTTTTCGAAATAGAAGAATCTTCACTACTTTGGCTGTCTGTCTGCTTGGTTTGGAAAACTCCACACCAAGCAGACAGACTTTTAAATTTAAGAAAAGACAAAATGAACAATTATACAGTTTTGAATAAAAAAAGCGAATATTTAAATTCATATTTGTGCTGTTTTTTTCCCCCGAAGAAAATCCATTTAAATTTAAAATGAAAATTTTTTATGCCATAACAAAAAGAAAATCAATCGATCATTGGTTTGGGAAAAAGAAGTTTATATATTAGAACGCGATTACATATATAATGTTTTTTTTTTTTAAGGAATGAAATCTCATGCATAAATCAAAATCTGTCAAAAATTATTTGACAGTTTCTATCAATAGTATTGAAGATGATGTTGATGACGTAAAAAATGTATATTTAAAAGGACGAAAAAAAAAGCCAAGAAGTCAAGAAACGAGGACGTAAGATTGGAGATTCTTTTAAAAGCTTTTTGGCATCGAATAATGAAGTTTATATATTTTCTTGAATAAATTCGAAACGTTAAAAAAACAGGTAATTGTTTTTAAATTGTCGATAATAAAAAGAAAAGCCGCCAATAAAAAAATAACTTCTTTTCACTTTCGTTATTAAAGAAAAAAAAAACAAGCTATAGTGCGCAAACCACTATGGGAACTTCTATACATATCGATCAAATTATTTCATACAACAATTTATGATTTATTTTGTACAAAAGTTTTGTCCGAGCACCGAAAGTTATGCTCCAAATTTCATACAAAAAATCCGAATTTTGTTCGGCAACTACCGGAAGTTTTAATCGGATTCAATTGAGTTTTGGACAAAATTGTTCTTTCATTGAAAAAGTGCCCCATGCCAAATTTCATTGAAATCGGTCCCCATAAATAACGTTACAATACCCTGTAATGTAAAAACACAAAAAACCGAACTTTTGTTCGGCGACTATCCGAAGTTTTAGTTCGATCAAACCCAACTTCTGATAGAATGGTTCTCATGAAGAAAAAACTGCTCTTACCAATTTTCATGGAAATTGCTTCAAAAATACGGCCGCAATCTTGTACACGACAGACAGACAGACAGACGACAGACAGACATTGGATAAAAATGATTGCAAACGATTTAGAATCTTATAAAACGTGGAGATTTGTGATCATGATTCCAGTAACTTATATACTTCGTATAGAAGTTAAAAAAATTTTCATTCAACAAGAATTTCAGAGATTTAATAAATACGTGGTGCCGAAAATTTTTCTCAAAACAATAAACTTATTAAATTTCGCAATAAAAAGATTTGATCTAAATGAGGGAGAGGGGCCCCCGTGTGCCCTATAACAGAAATTCTATCAAAAATTTTCATTTTCATTGACATAATTAACATAATTATTTATTTGGCAATCAGTATGATTATATAAGAAAAAAAAAAGTAAACATAATTAAAATGCATAACGTGAGAGAGCTCTGCTTTGGTAGATTACCTTCTCTTTTTTTTTGGTACGGTATTTAACCATGACTTAATGAATATGGTTCGTCATCATATTTAACCTAGTCTAAGGTTTATGTCAAGGATATTTTTATATTCTATGTGATTTTTGTCCGTTACGGTTCGGTTCTTGAACCGGGAAGGTCAAGAATATAAATATAGAGATACAAATCCATCTGTTTATTTTGTTTGGAACGAATTTAATAACGGATTGAATTCAGAAAAAAAGCAGAAGAAAAAAAATATTAATTAATAACTAGCGTTTAGTTTTACTCTCAGGAAATGGTTCAAGAAAAGAAAAAAATTGAATAATTTGCAAAACATACGCGGTTGAATGAATTCACACAAAAGTGAACATCGTAATTTCTTAAGTTGATTACATACGTTGGGTGGTGTCATTTGATTTAATCAAGGTCTTCTTCATTTAAGCGTTACAATGACGACACAACATTAATAAAAAAGAAAAGAAACTCATTCAACCCAACAGCAGCCAGCCGCCACAGCAAAAGAAAATTATTTCTCAAGATTCTTGAAGATAGGAAACTGAAAATTCATTCCGGTTTAAGCATGATAAATGTTAGAAAAATTCTTATGATGATGAGTTTGAACAACGCAGGTCAATTAAAATGAAGTCAAGTTTTTAAGTATATTGTGCACGCATTTCTAATTCACGACAAATTAATAATAATATCAAAAAAAAAAAACGAAAATGATCGTAAAGGCCAAAGACTTCTTCAATTTTATAATCAAAGAACACATGGAATGTTTCCAATACCTATTCTTTGCGATGTAGTCATACACTAAAATTGGGACTTTATTAGGACTAACATATAGACCAGATATGTTCAATCCATTTAGAATCGCGGACAAAACAATCGGATTATAGCATTAACGCGAGAGCTTTATATTGGCAAACTTTCATAAGTATAGTAGAGGCCTTTTTTTGCCTCTATTACTAGTTTAAATAGTTTAATAATTAGCTAAATACAAAATAGCAATTGTATTGTTTATTATAAACAATGGAAGGTTTATGATGAGAAACTGAAACAAGAATTTTGGTTAATTTGTTTAGTAAACGTAATTTAAGTACTAGAGATTGCTAGCTAGATTGAGAGGTCTCGAGTTCAACTTTGACAATATTCACATTTATTAAATTTCTTACAATTACAATTTTATAATACATTAATACACAAATTTTTTCCATTTTCCATTTTCACCTACCTAAATCCCCACATTAACCAGCTTTCCTTTTTCTTCACATCAGGCTGGATGATGATGCAAAATTGATTTATTGTTTGACTTGGGATATGTTACTGATGATGGTGTTTATATTACTATGGTTAAACTAAGTAGAAAACTGCCCCATATTTTTCTGCTTACTATTAAGCGATATTTGAAGTCCTTGCATTAAACTAATGCCTTTTTTCAAACATTTATATAACTTAAAAACCATTCTAAATTGTATTAAATACAAATACAATACAAATGATTGCATCCATAATAATTTTAGGAATTATGTTTCAAGTAATACAGTGGAACGCGTTTGGCTTCTTCAGGCTTTGTTAAAGACCTCTCCCCTCTAATATAGATGATAATGACATTTTAAAACATATCGTGAGAAAAAGATACACATCTTTTCGTACCTTGAAATTTAAGACGTTCCTATATCGTCTACATATTGGCTTGATAAGACATATACAAAAGGCATTGACTAGACGCACCCTACTTTATTGTTTAGAATACATTGCATGGAGTACTCGATGGAAGCTTCGCATATGATTGGTTCCATTTTTTTTTTTTTTGTGCAGAAATTATTCAATTGGATATATAAACAAGGCAAGTCGTCTTTATTAAAATCTTCACAATGTTTGCTAACATTTTTATCATGATTTCAATTTTTATTATATTAAAAGTTTTTCCACAATTAAAACTAATTCATTTGCGGCGATCAACGCTTCTACTATAATGAAGTGAAGTGAAGATCTTGTTCTAAAATAAGTGTTACATTAACAGCTGCTAATGCATTGCTTTTGGACATAAAACAATTCCCTTCTATATAGTACATAATAGTACTGACGCGTCTTGGTTGGATGTAATTTCAATTAGTGAACCGTCACGTTAAAAAACCACCAAGAATGAAAAGATAACAAAACATTATAAAAAATATAGAATTAAAAACAGGAACAATAACAAAAAATTATACCACATAACATGTTTTCATGTGAAATAATAATATATGTTTAGTCTACACATATGTAAAAAAAAAAAAAAAAGAAGGTTCTTTGACTTTTTAAACATTAAACTGCGAAAGCAACTAAATTTCAGATAATAACTTTGTTTTTTTTTGGAGGAGAAGAATTTCGAAAAGTTAATGATGGTAATTTGGAGTTTTATTAAAAAAAAAACGAAGAAAAACAACAAATTATTTGTTAGGGTCAAGGTTGAGCGATGTCTAACCGTAATATGGTACTAGGTTTTCCCTTAAAAGTAGTGTGATATATGTTCGGATCTATGTAATTTAGATAAATATGGTTTATTTAAGTCATTTCTTATTAAATAATGTTCTTTTAGAAATGAAAAATAAAATCCGTTATAGGCGAGTTCAAAGTTAATAGTTTTGAACTGTGGGAGGTTATCGAATATATAGAAAGTTGGTGGTCGCGTCTTTAAAAAGACACAAAAAGAAAATCTATTTTTATCGTTTTTTTCATAGAAATTATTAAATATTTGTTCCCATTTTGAAGTAATTTTTATTAATGAATTTCAAAACAAAATATAATTTATAATTTTTGATAGATTTTAATTAATTTTTTTTTATATTTTTAATTGTAAGAATTTATTAAATTAGCTCAAATACGGGAATAAAAATTGCGATTTTTCATTTTTTTCAGGTCAAAAACACAAAAACGATTCATCTTTTGGACGACACACAAAGCTCAAAAAATTATGATTTTCATAAAATATTTAATATTTTTAATTAAGAAATTGGATTTTAAATGAAAAGAAGAAACGATAGTACATGGAAAAACGGTTTTATTTTAATTTTTTTTTTGCATCTAAAGAAGAGTCGAAAATTTATAATCTGAGAAAAGTTCCCAAATTTTGTTTGTTCTGAAAAATTACAATGTTGAAGTTCAATAAAACTTTGTGCGGTTAGAAAACGTTTTTCTTTGCAGTATCTTTTGTTTTTTTTTTTTTATTCATTAGGTTTTTGAAAAGAATCTATTAAAAAAAAATTTTTTTTTTTCGCTTTTTGCAGATAATTGGTCCCGGCAGATAGTTTTTTCTAAATTAAAATTAAGTTTACTCCACGAAAAAAAAAATGAAACAGGGTTATTGAACTTGAATTGTACTTAGAAAAAAAAAAGAAAAAAAATCTATAACATTGGAATTTTCGCTGAGACCGCATGTTTAATTAAATTGAAAGAATTTTTTTCAAATATATAACAAACTACCAAGGTAATGTTTTTAAATATATTTTTAAGGTTACATTGCACAACATTTTTGCTATGTTAAAAAAAAAAAAAACATAAAGGGTTATACCCGGTCAAATATTTTGGTGAAAAATTGGCAAATGATTTGAGAGAAATTTCCATAACACAACTCCAAACTCTACTTAATCGATTTTTTTTGTTTTTTTTTCACAACTATTACATAATAATATAATAAATAAATAAAAAAAAAAAAACAAAAGTTTTCAATGAAAAAATGAAAACTTCTAAAAGTTATCGTCATTTTCTTGAAGCTTCCTTTTCTTGATATTGATTCATTCAACTTGTTTTAAAATCCAACTTCTACATATAGTACAGAGAAATCATAAACCTTTTGCCTAGTTCTGGCAACTGAACTTTTTGTTGTGAGAACTGAAAACTCAGTTGTGATAACTAAAATTCAGTTATTACAACTGAGTTTTCATAATTTACACCTAAAATTCAGTTGCCAGAACTAGGCAAAAGCTTTGTGATTTTTCTGTGTGTACAACTTCGTCAATTTTGTAAATTTTTGCATCTGTTTTGGCTTGAAATATTCTTAAAAGATCAGTCAAAAAGAAAGTAATAGACAGATCTCCGATTTTAATGATCATTATTGCCAAATCGATCAATAAAACTCGATAATGATCTTTATTTACGTAATAATGATCAATTTTAAGTACCTATTTCAAGCATCATTATTTTTCAAATTATCAAATGAAGTTGCGAGAAGGACCTAAATTTTTGCTTCACACTGTTTACAGGGCCATCTACATTTGAACATTTTAAAAATTTCATTTGGTTTTGACATGTTTTCTTCTTTCACATAATCTTAAAACGATAGAAAATTCTTTTTATTCCAAAAATTTCTTCAAATTATGTTAAAAACAATAAAAAAAAAAATTAACTTCATTGAATAATACTTAATAAACATTCTGTTATGAAAATTATAAACAAAATAGTAATTTTATAAACCTTTTGGAATGACAAGAATAATGATCATTGTGAAAAAAAGAAGATGTGTCATGGGTCTTCCAGAAGTATCATTAAATAATAATTATTGTAATTAAAATCGGAGATCTGTCTAGAGCATAAGACATACTTGTAACTTAAGTACCTGATTTTTCTAATACTAAAGTGTTACATGATTTTCAACTAAATATTTATAAATGCTTAGTTATTTTCACTAAAAAAAACTATTTAAATAAGTACATTACAAGACAATGTAATGAAAATTTTCTAAACTAAATTATTATAATTTCCTGCACACCTTGAACTACTTTCACATACAAATTAAACTGCATTAATTACCTAAGTTTTCTTGTAAATTGTAATTTTTATAAATGCATTTTTCTTTTCAATATCTTTAATGCAATATTTACATTAGTAATACTACTTTCAATTCATACACATTTCAAAATGTTTATACTTTATATGTGCAACATGAATACATATTTTTCGAAATGGAATTATGTATATATACATTTGTTTCATACACACAGAAGGGTATGCATTTTTAGTTTTGTTGCATTTGAATTTCTATTGAACTTTATTAAAATAATAAAAAGTGAAAAATAAAAAATCAATTGAAAATATAAGCAAAATTTCCTTTTAAAACAGTTTTTCTTTTTTCATCGTTTTGTATAAAAATGAAAATCAAAATCAATATAACGAAAAAACGGATTACAAACTTGAAAGTAAAGAAATCAGTTACGCAGTATTATTCATTATGAAAAACAATATTTAGTTGAAAATAGCGAACTGAGAGTACATAGTTGATTTTTCAAGTACGCTATACAAAAATATTGTAAAAAATATCGAAACCTAAAATAGGCAGGAAGACGATTTTTTGATGCTCTATGATAGAAATATGGTTCTTTCTTAGTTACCAAATAAATTAATAAATTCAATGATTAAACTCTAAGAAAAATACAACCAAAACTAATAATATTCGAGTAATCTAGCGTCTCAAGCAACCTTTTAGAAGGAGGTACAATGGACCAGTAAGGCCTACGTGCTAAGGCTCGCAATATAATATAATTCAACACAATACAATAATATTCGATGGCTTTTCCTGCCTAATTTTGCCTCATCTTCTTCAAATTTCATCGAATTCACAGATAGCCTGGAGCCTATAATATCGTAAGTCTATTCTACAAATTTTATTCAAATTGTTATATCAGTTTTTAATGTACATCGAAAAAACTTTATAGACAGGCTTATTTTTTTCAACAACTAATTATAGTATGTATTTCTTCACTATCTTTAGATCGATTTTACTGGAACATAGTATATCATAGTACATCCTACCATAGGACATAAAAATCGGAAAGTATTAGTAGAAAATTGTTAATAAAATGTACTCAAACAATTCAGATATTTTGGTCGGGAACTTTTAGTATAATCAATACGAGTTAAAAATAATGACGGTTTTTTTCTTTTTTTTTAAATAAACGACATACTTATTATTAGTTTTTAAATACTTACAAGTTTTCACTTTAATGTATAAAAAAAAAAAAAAAAATTATAAAATCCACTTAAGTTACATTTTCCAATCAATGAAAAGTGTTTTTTAATTCAACTAGTTATTAAATTAAAATTAAATTATTTTATAAACTTGAAACGAGAAAGAAAAATTTAAGAATTTTACAATTGGGAAAGCTGGAAAAACAAGTTAACTAAAATGAATTAGATCGAAACACTGAAAACGGTAAGTAACGCGATAAGATAGAGAGATGAGGAATTTTGTGTGAAGAAGAATCGAGAGCAAATTTTCCTTATCAAAAATTTATACAAATATGAAATGATTTTGTTTTCAAATTGTTGGGAAAACTGAATGCAATTTCTAAAATGTGTAAATTGGAGTGTAACATTTTCGAATTATAATTGCTTTTCTATTTACGATGATGTTGGTTTTGAAAACCATCAAAAATAATAATTTATTAAGGTGTATCATGATTTACAATCATATATCATGATAAACATGAATGTTGATTTAGTAGGGTACATCATTTCATTTCGTTTTGTGACATGATAACATTTTAAATTTTCATTAAAAATTTATTTTAATAGAAATTATTTGGAAAATTTTGTGGGAAAAACTTGTATCTTGTTCTGATCATAATCCATACTCGAGTTCTTGTATTTCCTGTCAAAAACAAATCAAAAAATAAAAATATATCTACTTGATTTTTTTTAAAAGTCCATACGGCCACCACATGATTTTTTAAGAATTTCGGAAAATTCAATACAGTGAAACCTTCGAAATTTATTCAATTTCCATAGGTTGTCAAGTTATAAGCCCTAGTAGCATTTTCAGTCAATAGCACGTTTCCACCACTGGTATGTGATACGTGGATAAGTAACTGCCACGTAGCGGATACTGAAAATATTACTTGGGAGAGTATTTGAAAATTACTATTTAATATGAATATTAGAGTGGAGCGAACTCATTTTAATAAATATCTATCGCGTAATCTTTGAGCAGTGTCTTCAGATATCAGTGAATTCCGATTTTTTTTGCAAATTTTCAGATATTAGGTTACTTTTTTAAAATTTTTTCCCATTACTTAGAGGTAGAAGAATGTTCTCCTTTTATAGATTACCAAACTCTAAGCAAACATGACAAAATTTTTGATGGATTCCAGACAAATGTCCATAAGTCATATGAAATTTGAAGTTAAATATGGTGGAGAAAACGTTATTGTTATGAAAAATCAGTTTTAATGACCTTATTCCGCACAAACTCCTAGTAATATCTGCAAAGGAATTTAAATTTTTTAGCTTGGTTTTAAACCAACCCTAATTTTTTCAAGTTACTAACTTGCAAAAGAGTTAATCTTTACAGGTTTTACTGTATTTTCATGCCATAAGAATAGAATATGTAAAATGAATATAATCATGTGCAGCATATATGCAAATCCATTCTATTTCTATATGCTAGAAATTCACAGTGAAAGAGCATTACTTTTTCATTAGCAAATGTAAGGTATATCAACATTATGGTATTTATATTTGTGTTAAAGTGAAAATTTGCAATTCAAATTGAGAGGAAACAACAAGTATAGTTAAAATTATTCGCGGTCGATATATATTTTGTATACATATGGTTGCATTATGTATAATCTCATATTTAACTAAACTTCTCTTCTTTTAATTGCATATATAAAAACTTGCAACGACAAAATTATTAAAATGCATTCTGAGGATCACCACTAAGAAAACCAACAGATCAATTATTAAAAAGACTAAAAGCCTCTGTGCAAGCGGAACTGGTAACGTTTAAAAAAAAGAGAAAAAGGAAATAAGCATTTCATTAAAAAAATTTAAATCCTTAATTCTTTTCAAGTCAATTACTAGGGTAGTCAATAATTTCTCAGCCTCGTCAAGAAAAACACTGTTTTTGTAAATTAAATATATTTTATTATCCTCTACAGCTTCTTGTTTCGATTCAGGATCATGGTGTCTCATCCATAGTGATGAATCGAAGTACGAAATCTATTGTATCCTTCTGAAAACGGTTCAAATGTTGTTGCGAAAGTAGCATTCGAAGGTGTTTTTGTTGCAATGTTAGCAAATGCGGCACCCATTTTGCACAAAGCTTTTTGAAACCTAAAACTTCAGCTAAGATGTGATGTACTGATCTATGTGAGATGCCTATGATGTCAGCTATCTCATCTCCAGTCACTCGTCGATCTTCCAAAACAATATTCTGTATTTTTTGTATGTTTTCTGTTGTTGATACACTTTTTGGACGACCCTTCGAGTAGATCATCTTTTAACCAAAGACTGAATTGACTTATTAACGCGAAACTTGACGCGTGTTCATATGAAGGTTGTACCAACATAAGACTAAAAAATTGACCTGTTAGCAGCGCGTTCTCTTGTCGAGACTGAGAAATTATTGACTACCCTAGTATGGCTAAGTCAAGAAATATTTGTCTTATCTTTAGTCTTCGTTGTCTATTTTAATAATAAAATTTTAAAGGCTAACCTATTCGAATTAATTTTGTATGTTTTCGACGATTGCATACATAAATTCTATGTTTTTCTTATGCTCGATGAAAAACAAGTTTGTTTTTCAAAGATTTTCTTTATTTTTCTTCTTTATTTTGTTTCGTTTTCTTTTTTTTTGGTTAATTCTTTTAAATAATTTGCATTTATATACATTTTTACTACATAATTTCCGGGAATTAAAATTACAAAAATAATAAAAAGCGAATGCATGTGCACATAACTTTAATAACAAGCATCTCGCGCATCTTATTATAGAAAATTAAAATGTAGTAGATATAACTATATATATATACACTTTGCATTTCTTAGAAGGATGGCGGAAATTAATTCTTATGGGCAAGTTTAAGTAACATGATTATCTTATGTTTTTATACAGTTAAGATTTGAAAATATGTGAAAAACAAGCCCTGTTCTAAACAACAGGAAGTTATAACATAAATATTGATTTCAATTTATCGATAATTTTAGAATAGAAAATTCCAAACTGTCAATAAATGTCAATGAACTTTTTACTGATATTACTGATATTAAAGTTATTTTTCAATAAATTTACATTTGTAGGTGACTAAATTTAACCCACCTACAACCAAAAAATATATTTTCGAAATAATATATAAATATATTGGCCAAATTTATGACATCCTCAATTTCTAAATAATTTTTTTTTTTTTTTACTTAAAACTTTGACTACGACAACATTATAAAGATTTCAAAATCATAAATATATTTTAACAAATAATTTTCGATAATAAATATTTTATTGATCCCCAGCCCAAGACAAGACATTTTAAAAGAGGAGCAACTATAAAATTTAATAGCCTTTTCCCACATTCTAGAGATATTTTTCAAAGTTTGAAAATTGTGTGGCTACTTTGTATTGAATTGTTCTTTTAGAAAATTCACTCTCATGATCGGTTCTTAAAAACATTATGAAAAAAGCCATTAAATAGGATTTTGTTGAAGATTTTTGCGATCTTTCATCTAAGTGGAATTTCTCTATCATAATTTATCAAACTATAAATTTATATGTAATAAATCCATAAGAGATCATAACATGTGGTTTGTATTTAGCTATAAATTTATTATACAATAAAATTAACGATATAAGAAACAACTAGGTTTGGTGAAATAGAGATTTAAGTTGATGGAAATGTGAAAAGACATTATTTGAACGTAAATATGATCTTATTTAAATGGATTTAAAAAAAAAAAGTGATATAAAACTAGTCACTAACAATAACTCTAATAAAATGCGTGACAATGATTCTGGAGAGATTTTTCCAAAATACATATACTAATAACTTTGTTGATGATTCTATCCAGATTACCGGAATATTATTTAAATGTAATCAGAAGTTAATCAAAATATCTGATAGGGCAAACCACTCAATTTTCTTAGACAATATCAAATCAATTAATCAACTGATTATAAAAAAAAAATGGTTTGACCCTAGCTGAGCTTTATCCTAAATTCTCTTTGAGCTAACGGTAAGACCGTGGAGCTTATGAAGAAAATATGTATAGTACTTGTACTTGTCGTAACGTAAGTACCTTTCGTTTATTTGATATACGATTCTTTGGGCTTGTTATTTATAATGTTTATATTCGGAAGTGACCTAGAAATTTAAGTAGCATTTTTTTTTTAGTGAGAAAAGATTGACAAGAGAATTTAAATAGTATTCAGATAATAATCTTATTTAATGAAAAGTTATATATATATACGTATTTGAAATTTTCAAGAAACTCGTTGTAATGCCATATTTTTTTTTAATTCTAAATAAATTTTTGATTTCTTCAAAATATTTTCATGAAACACAAAATTTAAATTAAGGGCTTTTATGAAAAACTTTCCATTTTTTTTTTTTTCGAATTTCACTAAAATTTATATTTAAACTATTTCCGGGAAAAATGTTCACCTAACAAATAACAGCAACCACAACAACACCTTGTTTAAAACAACAAAATATTAATTAGTTTATGCATAATTAATATTAAATGAAAAACCCTCAAAATTCCGAAAGGTAAATAAAATACTGGATATAGGAAAAAAGAAAAAAAATTCTTTTTCCCAAAATAATTAAGAAGATTATATTAGAAAATTACCTTTTCAGCTTTTGGTTTCTTCCCGATTTCTTAAACGGAAAACAGAATAGACAGATCCATGGTGAGTTCTACGATGGATTTATGATATACGTATATCCAATGTCAAATATATGTTACACTGCACAATGACGCGAAAAACACATGCAAATTGGAAGTTATAGAAGCAGGGCCGTATTTAGGACCTGTAGACCCCTAGGCTGAACTTGTGGTGCGTGCCCTATCGCAAGGAAACGAATGCTGCACTTTCTGTCAAATATTTTGGTCATTTTTGGACTAATTTATCAAAAATTATAATAGAATATGTTTTATATGAACAAAAAATAGGTAAATACATGAAAATTCTTGCTAATGGTTATAATTAATTGACAATTTAGAAATTTGGTACTTAAAATTTTTAAACAGTTTTTTTTGTGCTGCGGGCCCCTAAGCTGCAGCCTAAAATTGCCTAATGGTAAATACGGTCCTGTATAGAAGTATTTTTATACGTATTTGAAATTATTGTTTGGTATTGCGGTAAAATACGTCTTTATCAACATTTTCTATTTTTACCATATATTTTAGTATTTTTATATCGCGGTCTTCTCTTTTTTTGATTTATTAATTGTTATCTAAAATTATGCATTTTATTTGTTAATAATTTAAATCCACACAAAGAAATTTTAGTTAATTTAAAACTTTCTCATCAAATAAACTGCTGATAAACATTGTAAATCGATTATTTTATAATAGTTTTCGCATTTCGGATTTCAGATTTGAATAAACTTATCCGTCTCGGATCTTGCCGCATTATGTGTAGTCTAATGGAAACATATTTGAAATCTATTTGAAATTTTATGCGTCGTGAATCCGTTTATTCTGTTTAGGCTTTTACACTTTTAGTTTTTCTTTTATCAGATTTACTAAATATTTATACAGAATGTCCCAAAATAAAATAAATGCCTAGTTTTCTTTAACTCAACATTTTTCAAATATCAATAGTGCCCGTAATGCATCAGCATTATGAGAACAAACAGTTTTATTATGAAACTAGATGAAGTACTTTCATATCTTGTTGGCTGTCTCTCAAGTCCTTAAAAACATTTTCTAAACTGATGGATAGGATGAAAAGATAATAATGTTGAGTACACTCGACTTTCATCTAATTTAACTCATTTTACTATTTTTGCTTGAAATTGTTACCCTATTGTGTTCAACAAAATTTTTAATGAAAAATGTGCAACAATATTAAAAGAGCTTTTCCTTAGATCTGACAATTATCGATCCAATAAAAACTTTGATACTTGATATAAATTTTATTTTAGTATAAAAAAAGCATTACACGAAGAAATCGAAAAAGCGTTTATACCATTAATATCAGATAGAAATTCGGTGAATTCAACTCAATTGAAAATAAGGCCTTTATAAACGATTGTAATTATTTGAAGATACAATCAAAAGCAGTGCCAATTGACATTTAATTTCAATATTTACTAACTACGGCATATAAAAAGAAATAACCCAACAGCCATGAACATGACTTCAGTTTCGAAATCTACGCGTATTTAGAAAATGTGTGCGTTTACCCAATGAAAATGGTTTCAAACTTTTTTCGCAAAAAAGAAGTTTTTGCAATATTTTTTCTGGACGAATAAAAATGATGACTGGGCTAATCTCAATTAATACCTGAGAGGCCGCCCGCGCGCCCAGCTTAGAGGGAACGTTGCCAGTCAGTATAAATTCTTAAGTGGAGCTAGCGAGTATGCATTAAGTCACTATTAATTACACAAACATAAAAAAAGACTATTTATAAATAAATAACAAATGTTAATAGTTGTGGTTAGGTCCAGGAATATACGCCAGATCCTTCAGACACACTCTATATATTTATTTACTATATATAAAACATGATAAATTCTCATTTACATGATCTCTAATATTATAAGTTTCAAGAATAATGTCAAATAATTTATTTAACGTTTAAAAATACATTTACTAAAGATTTTATTACGGCTAGGCCTAAATCTACATAAAGAATAATCTGACGAGAAAGAAAGAAAGATCATCATAAATTAGATATTTTTAAAATTCTATATAATAAAGATTTTGACACAGATTTAATTCGACATAAAAAGATAAATTCTTGAATTTAAATGACAAAAAAAAAAACAGCCAAAGGTGTAATTCGAACCAACGCGATACGCCAATTGAGTACTTGTTGTCAACTTATCCATAAAAGAATAATTATGAAAAAAAAAGAAAACGTTGTATACCTGTCAAAGGTAACTGTTTTTCATTTTCTTCATTTTTTTGTTTGTTAATAACAAATCTTAAGTTCTCATTAATTATAATCTTAGCGAAAAAAAAGCATAAAATTTTGTTTATTACAATAAAAGGAAAAATATCAAAGCATTTATAAAAAGCACTATCACCTCAATAAGTCAGTCATAGATGGGTCTACTCAGTACGTATATATAGTTTGACCGAAAATAAACGGTACTATGCTAATTATGATGAACGTGTTTTCTTCTCATTCATCATTTTCTATATATGACCACCCTCATCAACAAAAAAAAAAAAAAGAAGAATTTACCACATATAAAAAAAGCTACGTGTTATTTAAAAAAGAGGTTAATTATCATCAAAAGAGTATCCAAATAATAAGAACTATAAACAACCGACCTAACCTAACCTCTTTGGGTGATCTTGCCATCATTCAAATAACATTCTTGGTTATGGTTCGTTCTTTTTTTTCTTTTTTGTATTTGCGTCTTCTATTTTCAAATACCTTGGATTAGAATGAGATAAATTCTCTTTTAAATCCTGTTTGACAAGATTCAATTACTGACCAAAAACTTGAAATAACAGTTACTCAACGAAAATCATATATAGTATATAAGAAAAAAGTCTTAGAAATGGAGTACGCGTGTTCAGTTTGGATGAGTTGCTCTTCCGGACAAAGATAAGTGTATAAAATTTACTTTCATATATAATACTTATAGATAGGGAAAATGCACCAAATTGCAGGTATTCTATCAAGAAAAGAAACCCTTTCTTTTTGAGCCTGTTAAGACAGGACTTTTTTTTTGTTGATAGAGTGCCCACAATTTAATTATCGTCTTCAATTTGATACATTTATCCTATGCGATCGTTAGCATATATTTTCTATTAAATGATTATTGATCAAATTCAGTGGCAGCGCTGATATTATACCGTTTTGTACGTAGGACGACGCGATCACCTGTTCTATAAGAAATTTTGGATTAATAAAGAAAATAATTTTAACACAAGTTGTTTCTTTCTTTTTATGAATTTAACGGCATAAATAGCGATCATAATTTTTAAAGAATTTGATCATGCGATCATCATCATCATCAATCCATGGAGGTCAAATGAAATAAATCTATAATAAAACTTTCATATATTTATGAAAATCAATTTTTTTTTTGGCTGCGATCATTATGATCGTTACGTCTTGTTTTGTTGAAATTGGTATGTGATACTCCTTAAAAATTTTATCATGTGAAGGTCGGCTATTTGAATCCAAAAAAAAAAAGAAACCGTTTCGCGGTCGGTTACCTTTTGCATATTATTGATTTGGTTTTTTTTTCTTCGATTTTGCAATTGAATGTTTTTATGTTATATTATGTACTACAAATTTGTTCTCTTTCCCGTGCCTCTTTTCTCTAATTGAGAAAAACAGGTATTTTCTTTCTTTTTTTTTTTTTGGTTTTGCAAAATGCAGAAACATGAAAGATTTGTACAAACAAGATCATTTATCTATCTTTAAAATTGCGAGTACGCAACAGGTAGATAGCGGACATTTGTATGTTTTTTTTTTGTTTTTTTTTTTGGTTTGCTTCTATACTAATTTTTATAGATGGCAGAAAAATAATCGTGAGATGTCCGTTTACTGTATTTTTTCATAGAGAAAAATGTATGATGCCCTCTGGGTGATCATTTCTATTTGGCGGATCATATAGAATTTTTATAACGAACTTGTTCATTGACCTCTAATAAATATACTAGTCAAAATGTGTGGTAATTATTTTTGTTTTTCTTTAATGAGGATATTTTACATGAATAGTTTAAGCTTTTAATCGATTTACTTTAAAAAAAACTACCATACTTCAAGGTAGTTTTTTTTAAAGCTTTCGTTAATTGAAGAAAAAAAAGCGCATATATCAAAAAAATTTTATAAACTAGAATAGTTTTTATCTCGCAAACATGTTTAAAATTTATTTCCTAAAAAAAGTAGATATGCAGTTATTGTCGGCGACAAAAAAAAAAGGAATAAAATAGAATATTTATTGTTAGTTCGTCAAAATGTTACCATAAAGTTTTTGTATAGTTTTATTGTCTAAAAGTTGTGTTCGCGAAACTTTATTTCTGTTTTTTTCATAAAATATATGAAAATATGATAAAGAAAATGAATTATGTGCTTTAAAGTTTTGATATGATAAAAACTAACTCTAAACAATAAATAAAATCCTGAAAAACATGAATATTTGTCAACCCAAGTAGGAAAACTGAGTGTCCAAACGCTTGGCATAATCTACGTAGTTAGTTGACTGTACGTTGTGTAGCAGTGTCAGGCACCTACCAGCAACTGTATTTGCTACAGTTCGTTGTAAATCTGGTGATCTACCTACGTTGGAGAAATGGTTTGGTTGGATGCTGTGAAACACGATTGCAATTTTAAAAATACGTGTCATGTTAAGTTGCATTCAAACCAAAAGAGTTTACGAGACGAGCACTGATTTTGAAATGTAATATTTTAGGGATTTACGATGCAACTAAGAAACCAAGAATTATCCTTGCGATGTTAACTTTTTATTGAACTGATTAATTCATATAAAAAGGTAAAATTTTTGCAAATTAAGGAAAATTTCTAATAAACTTTTTAGTTACTTAAAAGTTAAATTTCAAATTTTATTTTGTTACTTGAGGATGTGTTCATATTTTTCAGGGAAATGTTAATTTTTTTTCTAGTAAAAAGTGAAAATTCTATAATTTTATTGTTTAATTGTAATTACAGGAAAATTTTATTTAAACAAAAGCTAATACCGTCATCATTAACGTCAGTTCAAAACGTATTATCGCACAGTTTAATGATATTCTATATACATTTTCTTTCTGGAAGAAAGGGCATATAATTAGATATCCTTATTATAGTCTCTCTTGTCTACTCGAAAATACAAGATATTCACAACAAAACCTGATGATGGAAAATGTTTTATAGCACGTAACATTTACTTTTTTTTTTTCTTCTTGTCATTCAAAAGTTAAAACGAAAGAAATTTAAACAAAAACTTGAAAATCACGTAGTTAAGTGATGAGACCCAATGGTTGGCAAAGGTTTCACAATATTTTAAACATTGGATAAAATTGTAGAAGATTACACATTTAAACATATATAAAGGAAAATATAAATAGATGATGAACGAGAAATTTTTGGCTGGGTTACACCAACATAATATAATAAAGACTGTATTTAGTTATCTCTTAATAAGAGCAAAAAAAAAAAAGAACATACATATATAGGCGAAATTCTTGTATCCTGAATTTTGAATGATCGTTTTCTTATATTTTTATGTATTATTTTTAAAGTTTTAAAAGAAAAGTTTAAAGTCATTGCAAAAATACGTGAGGCATATTATATGAAAAACTTTAACATTAATTTCTTCTTTACAATTTGTTAAAAGATGTTCAAATATAAAGAAAAACCTTATTCAAATAGTACTAATTTTATAATAATTATTATGAATTTATAACACAAGGAAAAAATTACAATTTTCATGTTAATCAAATGTTTAATTGCATTGTTGATTAAAATGGAATTTCATACAAAAATATACACACATATTTTTAATAGATGAGTAGAGGGAGTACGTATTAATTCCCTCATATTTTTATGCCCTATGGTAGAGACTACCCAAAGGGTATATTAGTTTTATCACTACATTTGTAAAATATCGAAATAATCATCATAGAAAGGTTGTGTAGAGATTGAAAACTTATATCGATTTATGCATGTCCGTCCATCCATCCGTATACAAGATAACTCAAAAACAAGTTATCCAAATTTGATCAAAGTTACAATGTGAGCTGGTCCTTCCTTAACTTAGTTTGGTATTGCATTTCATCAAAATCGGCCGATGGAGAACAAAGTTATAAAGAAAAAACCAGGGTGACGAAAACATTTTCTCGTTATTTTGTTTATGGTTTTTCGGATTTAATTAGAAAATTTGTGGAGTAATTTTGTTTAAATTATTTACATGGGTTGACTAAATAAATAGATGATACCATGTCAAATTTCAGTGAAATTGGTCAAAGGATAATGGAGAAAGAAATAGTCGTAGAGGAAAAAAAGCCTATTCTTAAAGTTCTTCCGATGTATTTTAAAAGCTAATATATCGATTTCAATGAAATTTGCAAAAAACTATTTGTTCTAACCTAAATGTGAATTATAGCGAATTTGAGGAAACAAAGTTATGGAGAAAAAACCTTGAAATATTAGTAGTTTTGGTACTTCTTTTTCAGAGTTAATTCATTGAACTATAGATTGGTTAACTACGAGTCCCATTTCTACTATAGGCTATCAAAAAATCAGGTGTAGGCCGATTTTAACTTACTCTATAGTTTTTTTTAAATTATCATTTAAACTACACACAATTTTTTCGAGTCCTTGACTATCCGCTCAATATACTACAGTGTTTATTGGAATGGAATCAATTGCATTGAGTCGTAAAAAGCATTTACAAAATCAAGTTATATACAATTCCACTCCTGTAATTACATCAACGATAAAAATGAATATATATGTTGACCTATTAGTGACCAAATTCATCCCAAACCGTTAAAAATCAATAAATCTGATAAAGGACATTGACTCACAGAAATATATAATTAGTCAGCAAAATGTTCGATAGAATATTTTTAAATAAACAAACAAAAAATAAAAATTCCCATTTATTATAATAATCATCAATTGATTAATATTTCTCTGAGTTTTTCGCCAAATATTCACTCTACCAACAACCTATAAAGTTTTCATCAAATTCTAAATATATTTTCATGACATTGCAGTCTAAATAAACATAACTAAATAAACGCCTACTAAAAACCCTTAACCAAGATGATAACATTTGATATTATATGTTGTTGGATATTTGGTTGATAAAAAATTCCATTACATGTGGTACCCATTTGCATACGACATTAATGAGTTCGGCAGCATTTGGGGCGGGAAATATATATTGAAATTTGAATTTTATAGGATATAGAAAAATAAAAACTATTACTTTATATATGAATCATGAAAAAAAAAATTGTATTCAAAACACATTTATTATGGAATAGGATATTTGGGAAAGGATAGAATTTAGAATTTTCTTTAAAAAGTAAACAATTCTATAATAACCCTATATGTATGTGCATACGTTGTTGTACCGCATTTAAACAACAAAACCATAAACTGCGATGTTAATGAACTAATCGAGAATATACGCTATATTTATAAAATCGTTATGCCACCAAATTTCCACCATTAACTCAATCATCAGGAATATATCCGTAACCAGAGAATATACAGTAGACGAATGATGACCAACAAAATGTTGTTCTGTTTGCTATACGCGCGAATAAACATAAAATTGGTGGTACCGTGTGAGTAAATAAAATCCTTGTTTTTCTTTTATCAGATGCACTAAGAGTAACATATCTAATTTTACTATATGAACATTTATATGCGATTTTTTATAGGAAAGTTTAGAAACTATTAATCAGTTTTACATCAAATTTGGCATACGTATTTGGAATGATATTATCTAAAAAGTATCGCAAGATCTTATTTACTTTTTTTTCATCCTGTTCTAATAATTTGAGTAATACATTTTTTTGCCTAATCTCTATGCTATTTTGTGGATATTTTATTAAGCAATAAGAAAAACCTTAGCGTTATAACTAGGGAAACTCGGGATTTTAGGACTCGGCGAGTACGAGTCCCAAGTTTTGAAAACTCGTCGAGTCCGTGCGAGTCCTGGTCTAAATCTAAACTCAAATCAATAAGCGAAAACGTTTAATTTTTTGGAGTTCAATAACGATTCTCATAGCTGAAGTTTTTTAACAGCAAGTCTCAATCTGATTGTAGTACAGAAGCTGCCACTTATCGAAAATTTTCTTACCTTAGAAGTTGAAGTTGAAGTTGGTTTTATGGAGGAAAGTACGTTGTACAGGTCATCAAGATTAATTGCTCGTTTTCTAGTATTGCTAAAAAGCAAAAATTCTTGCTTAAGTTTGCTATAAATCTCGGACTCGTCGAGTATTAGAGTC
Source organism: Xylophagus ater (assembly GCA_963422695.1). Classification (NCBI taxonomy): domain Eukaryota; kingdom Metazoa; phylum Arthropoda; class Insecta; order Diptera; family Xylophagidae; genus Xylophagus; species Xylophagus ater. Next base: position 8,118,854 of record OY730483.1, read on the forward strand.
GAGTTCCTAATCCGAGTAACTACCTAAATACTCGACGAGTCCGAGTCAAGTCGAATTGATTACAGAAATCCTAGTTATAACTCAGTACATCATCAGCGGACAAACTTCGTTGGACAACTCATAATTTCGATATATTTTTTTAAATATTTTTGCACAACAATTGTTATAATAAGTTCACCAATATATGGCTCTAAACATAATTAAAAAATAAAATATTTTTTCCATTTAATGATTGTGTCAAAAAAATTGTAATAAATTTTATGTAGTTTCGTCGACTCAGAGAGATTGAACCCCTTAATCGGAATGTGAAATTTAAATATTTCAATATTACGGTTTGATGCACTTAAGTAAATTATTCTGATTTTTATTTTCATTTCATTATTATTGATTTAAAATATTTAATCGATTTGTTTATCTCATAATTGTATTGTTAAACATTTCATGGAATGAATCAACTTTGTTAATTAATTTTTTTTTTTTTGATTACGGATTTCGTCAATATTTGGTTCAAATTTCATATTTAATTTTCTGATAAGTCGTTTTCAATTTCAAGAAGTTTTGACGCAAATAATTTTTCATTGATGTGTCGTGTTAGGTTTTTATTACTACGTTTTAAATTTTAATATTGCATTGAAATTGGTTATTATTCTGTTTTTTTTTTTCTTTAATTTCAACATCACGTCCAAACACCATTTATCTTTTTATCGGTAAAATAAGCTAACAATTTTTGAAATTAATAATTTCCTTGTTGTTTTTGGAATTACATGAAAAGCTAAGTAAACATTACTAATTACTAAGTATATGAACGTATGAAACTTGTGACAATTCAATAATTTTATTGTTTAAAAAAAACAACAATTTTTTTAATCATAAATTCGTTTTTTAAGACAATTTTTTTGGCACGTTTTTAAACTGAAGTATAATATCACAGTCAAACTCTCAGTTTTTAACGAGTGACTAAACTTGTATCTGATTAAGCGTTATTATCATGACACGTTGCGATACATCAATTTAGGACGCTTCTATTAAACGGTTTGATGGTTCACAATGTTCAATTTCGATATGTATAGATTCTGAACGATCTCTCGTGTTGTTAAACGTCAATTAGATTCAATCAATGCTTTTATTTTGTCGTCGTTAACAACGCAATTACTTTTGTCCCTTCCAATACTATTTATATATATCTACTCTTCAAAATATACAAGTTGTTCCAGGATTTGTGAAATGTTCCTTTGTAGCAAAAGTTTAGGAAATGCTGGACTAGTATATCCAGATGTCCACGCCAAATGGTCAATTTGATATTCAGTATTGTAGGTAAAATTTAAGAAGTATACATTAAAAGAGCTTTAGTGTAAAATAAATAAAGAGAAGAATCTATAATGTGTCCGGATATTAGTACACAAGGAAGTATAAGTTGAAAGTACATACTTGAACTTTATTTTACTTACTATATTATAAAAAGTTATGCATTTAAGGGTTAATAATGAATGCTTATTTCACTATCCCATAACAAATTGTGTTAGTTTATTCTAAGTTGTTTCCATTCCCTGATGGTTAAAAGAAATCAACAGCTAGTGTTATCTTTACAGCACAAAACGGAAAGCACCTTCTTGATAAAACTTTTGATATTTCTTTAGTTTTCCTTATTTTTTTTTCGTTTTCTTTTTTTTATCATACAAAGTTCTAACGAGAAAAGAAAAGCTTTTCATGTTTTCATTTTGGCTTTTCTTTTCATTTCTTTTTCTTTTTTTCCTTTTAACTTAAATTTTCTTTTGCTCTACACAAAAAATCCCACCCAATTTTATTTCTACACCCGCCGCAAGTCCGAATTTACTTTGAATGATGTATTAGACAGAATCGAGTTATGCATTAATGCTCTTCTTAAATAAACACATAACATTATATTGTGTTATTTTTCAAAAGCCGTTGGCTGATAGGATGTCTTTTTTTTTTTTTTGCTGGCTGTTGTTGAAGGTGGGTTTGGCAGTTAAAATCCCAGAGAGAGATTTCTAAAATGAAAATTATGCTTTTGAAAAAATACCTTAAGGCATAAAAAGGCGAAGGCATAGAAAGTTTGTAACAAATTTTTTGATGGTGTTTTCTTTTTTCTTTTTTTTTTTTTATTGGTAAAATGAAATTGAGAATTTTTTGCCTCATCCTTTTTCACGATTCTCGGGAAATGATTTTCATTCGGTGAAACGATACAATATTGTAAAATGTTTATCTCACAGCTTTTCTAGTGCTTTCAACATATTAAAGCGATTTTCATCGTTTTATTCATGGTCAGGTGAATACAGAATTTTATCAGGTTAGTTAGATCTGAGATTTAGGGTATTTATACGATGATATAAAACTTTGAGTGCATATATATATATATATATATACGTGTTTACATTGGAATTTTTCCGAAAGATTTACAGATTTAATAAGCTTTTAGATTTCAAGAAAGCAAAAAAAAAAAAAAATTGCTTGATAAGATGCTGAAAGAATATAAACTTAAGAAATAAATATCTTGACCTAAGGCATATATATTTGTATTTTTGATTTGTTTGTACTATTTAGATTTTCTTTTTTTTCAGTTTTCGCGGTTATTCATATTATTTTGTGTAATAAAAATTCGTAATTAATTGTTTTAATTTCGACTTACCTTTGATTTTTATCGACCAACAGGACCAAATGGTTTGTTGTTCTGTTTGATTAGTTAAAGATGTCATATAAATTTAAAATATTTACGATCTGAAAGAATAAATTAAATAATTTATAAAATATTAGATTTTTAGGCATTATTAATTGGAAAAGTTTCGAAATTATTTTAGAAACAGAATGAAAAACCTTAATTCGATTAAAATACTAAATTGCTTATCATTAAATTAAACAAGAGAGATGATGATTTCCAAAGTCTCTTCTATTTTAATCTTTGAATTATATTTACATTTTCATTTTAATAGAAATTTAAAAACACATTTTCATATTGAATGTTGACAAAAATCATTTTGTTGATGTCAAGAATTTTTAATTAGCATTGTTTATTTTTCTGAGGGAGAAAAAAAAATTCACCACCCTCTAAAGGAATTTTTCATTTAGAATTTACTGACTCGAGGTTTATGTTGGGAAAGAAAAAAAATACTAATATTTTTTTTTTGTTGGGATGCTGTGAATATCCTACAACTTTTTATCTAAATAAATTGAAATGCCTTTCATTCATTCAAGACACAGCTTTTCACAATTATTTTCTTTATCGTTCCTCTGAATTTAAATTTCCTTTTTTTTTTGGTGTTTCCTTTTATAAATTTTATGATGAACCCGCGCGACTTAGGCATACGATTTGAATTAATCATATTATTATTAATTAATAACTTTTTCATATTAATGTTGAATGTTGGAAATTATTTTCGAAATTTATTATCGAAAGTGAAAATGAAAAATACGACCTCGTTTTTCAATAAGAAATAAAAAAAATTAAGATTTCTCTGTGAAGCCTTGTTTTTTTTTTTATAAGATATCAGCAAAAATTTCGTTTTTCATATTTAATAATTAATTTTTGTAAGTCCTAGAAGAGGTCGATATCGTCAAATTGTTCGGAAAATGTGTTCTCATCATTATGATTAAGAACAGTCTTTTTTGAACCATATTCATTCATTTTCTATTTTCTTTTTGATAAATTTTAAACTTTGATTAGCTTCAGATGACCAACGATATTTTATAATAGTAAAATATTTAAAATACAAATCTAAAAATCGGTCAAGAACTTAGTAAGGGAAATTTTAGGTTAAAAATAAACTTTTTATAGGACTAAATCTCAAGAATACTATACGACTTCGCAATGGTATAGATCCTTAGACTATCTTTTTTTCATATAAGTTTTGCCAAAAATATCAACTCAGGTAGCGTGAATTCATAGGAAACACATTGGTCCAAAGCTACATGACAAAGGTTACTCTTTTTATGATTCTAGATTTATTTAAAAACATTTCTAATATCTAATTTTTGACAAAACTTATGAGAAGATTGCTGATAAAAAGATAGTCTCAAGGCACTTTAAGCGTTTCGAGATCTAAAAGTGAAATTATTTACCAATTTCTAAATTAGTTAATAAATTAACCCTGTGTCAATCATCACCAAATCGTTTATTTATGATTCATATATTACAATGTGCTATACTTTGCCAACCACGAGAGTCCCATTTCTATATTCAGGATCCAAGTGCGGTTAACGAAAAGCATTTTAAAAAGACACCCAAAAGTACATCCAGGTGAAAATCCATTCGATTGTAATCGAGAAGTAATGAAGATATGCTACGGAAACTGTCCCGTAAAGTGCAGTCTTGGTAATAGCAGATAGGACAATAATCATTGATATATTGTATATTTTCAAAATTATACTGTTTTTTCCATTTTAGATGATCCTGTCACAAATTCTGATAGCACTCGATCAGAGATTTCCTTTTTTTTTTTTGGAGCGATGCATTATTGCGTGCTGGTTATCGAAGGCAATAACTCATAAAAATTTCATGAAGAAAACTTTTCATATTTTCCATTTATATTAGAATAGAGCTTAAAAACTTTTTCCTCACTATATCCTAACATATAGTTTTCTTTGGAAAAATTCCCAAAAAAATCACGTATTTTTCGAACGATTTGACCGGAAAGCATATACCCTTAAGCTTTTCTGTTGATATCTTACTGTTCTTGGACTCAATTCCATTATATACATACACACACATTTAAAAAAATAAATAATTTTCTTAATTATCGATTATCCAATAGAAAAAAAAGCTTAAGCACAAAAATATGTGAATAAAATTATGTTAAATTCAAGTTGATTTTTGTAATAATAATTATTATAATTTCTTTCGTTTGAAATTGTACTTAACCTCAATATTCCTCTTAAGATTACTTATTTTTTGTTTTTGTTTTTGATTTCGTAATTTTAATGAGAATTTTTAAAATTATACAGGATTTTGAAAATACTTAAGTATGATTGAAAAATTTAGACCCAGATAATTATTTATTATATAAGAGTTTTAGAGTCATGGTCACAAAAAAGGTACAATATATAAGAAGAAGATATTACAGGACCTTCAACCGATTTTTAAATAAGTCAATAAATTTGGAAGTTTTAAAAAATAAATCCCAAACAAAAAAAAGAGAAAAATTAGTTTTTCCAATTTCCGAGTTTTCACATAAATAACAAACTAATAGAAATATAAATTGCTAAGCCAATTTTAAATATTATTAAATAATTAATATTTTACCCTTGACGACTTATGTTGTTGTAAAAAATTAATGTTTTATGCTATCAGTTTGTTTTTTTTTTGTTCGACACTTTTTAATTAACGTGACTTGACTTATCAAACTAGCTAGAAGTTTATTATCCCCTATGGTAGGTACTACCAGAAGGTATATTAGTTTTGACACTCCATTCGTAACACATCAAAATAATCGTCGTAGAAAGCTTTTACGGGGATGGTTGACTAAGTTATATCGATTTATGTGTGCATGTCCGTCCGTCTATCCATATACAAGATAACTCAAAATTTTGATCAAATTTACATTGTGAGTTGCTTATTCCTTAACTTGGTTTGGTATTGTATTTCAGCAAAATCGATCACGGGGGAGCAAAGTTATAGAGGAAAAACCAGAAAGACCAGAAAGTTTTGTCATTTTTTTTGTTTATGGTTTTTAGGATTTAATTGGAAAATTTGTAAATCAATTTTGTTTATTTAATTATATAGATTAAATACACAAATAGACGATACCATGTTAAATTTCAGACAAGTCGATCTAAGGATAGTGGAGAAAGAAATAATCCTAGGTGAAAATAACCCTCTTAATATAGTTTTCTGGATGTACTTTAAAAACTAATACACCGATTTGAATAAAATTTGCAGATTAGACCTATGCTATCAGGGTCTGGGTTATCTGCAAATTAGAAGAAATTTTGAAAAGAGAAAGCAAAGTTACGAAGAAAAAACCTTAAAATAATGTTAGTTTTGACAGTTTTTCTGTCTCATTTCTACAATAGGGCATCAAAAAATCGGCTATAGGCCGATTTTCAGTTACTATATGTTTTTTTTGCTGTGATTAATATTAGTTAGTTAAAATGTTTGGTTTTTCTTTTTTTTGTAAATTAAAAGAATCATTATAATACGCGAATATAATCCCGGATGAGTATGAAACTTCCAAAGGAAATGATTATATAATTATTGATTAAATATTGTTTTTAAAATAAAAAAAATTGTGCATTATTCGATATGAAATTATTATTATTCAAGACCATCGAAAAACCTTGAAGACAAATAGCATAACGAAAATTGATTAATGAACGCGCGGGATTGGAAATGAATTTGAAATCATCGATTTTGAGTCATTTTTAAAAAATTAATTTTATAAAAGGAAATTTTGAATAAAACCAGTTTTTCTTTTTTTAAATAAATTGCACAAAAACTTTGGTTTTTCTTTTTGGTAGATGATTTTTTTTTCTTAATTAAGATTTAGGAAAAAAGTATGATTAAGATGGTAAACACTTTTTTTTTTTGGTATTAAAAAATTAAAAAAGAGAACAGTGAACTATTTTTGGTTTTTAACCTTGATCGAGTTGAAGAACTTTGTAAGAATCTTTTTTCTTACTAAATAAAATAGCGTCTTCAATCATCCATTTCAGGTAATTAACAACACTGTTTGTCGGGGGAATAGTTTTCTATAGAATTTTCGTTGTTTTTTTTTTTCTCTCATTTTTAAATAAGCCTTTTCATTGGTATTCAATCATTTATTGACCCCAATCGATTTTGAATGTTCTACAAAAAACCTACTTTTCGAAAATAATATTCATTTTGAAAAAAAAAAAACTCATAAAAATTTCCATTTTCAATAATTGAAATTATTAATTTTATATAAATTAGTCATCAAATTTAGATGGTTTACTTTTCCATGGAAGGAGAAAACTAGATTTTTTAGTTTGTATGTTATGTTTCTTATGATTTTGTTGACCTCAACGCGATGTAAGAATTTAAGTTTGTTCAATTAATAATTACTTTTTCCCTGACCACATTTTTACGATTAAATGGATTCCAATCAATTTTCATTAACAACAAAGATATTTGTGAAACTTCACCTGAAAGTGCATTCAGAAAGTTAAATGTTGTTTTCTTCTCTAATTTATTAAAAAAAATTTTCATTTTAATAATAATAATAAAAATTGATGACCATATAAATAGTATATGTAAGTAATAGCATTAGAGACAAGTTCAAGACAAATACAACCATTTTTAACTAGTTTGACTAGAAAACGGATTGAATAAATATTTTGCGAAAAAGTTGATCTATTAAATACTTATTTACTTGGCGAAAACTACAAGTAATACTCGTAGTACTGCGCTAATGCCTTTGCAAATACGTAGAAATGAGTTCTTGTTGCGGATTTATGAGATCATATAATTTTTAACTTCTATACTAAGTATATAAGTTACTGGAATCATGATCGAAGAAAAAAGATTCTAAATCGTTTGCAATCTTTTTAATCCAATGCCTGTCTGTCTGTCCGTCTGTGGTAGGCAAGATTACAGCCGTATTTTTGAAGCGATTTGAACGGTTTTTTTCTATATGAGAACCATTCAATCAGAAGTTAGATTCGATCGGACTAAAATTTCGGGTAGCTGTTGAACAAAAGATTGATTTTTTGTAATTTTAAATTACAGAGTATCGTAACGTTATGTATGGACAAATTTTGGTACAGGATACTTCTTCAATGAAAGAACAATTGTGTCCAAAAATCAATAGAACCCGATTAAAACTTCGGATAGCTGCTAAACAAAATTCGGATTTTTTGTATTAAATGAAACGATCTCTGAAACTTCCTTTCATATTATCTTCATAAATTGTAGTTACGATAACTGATACACGTGTTACCCGATTTTAGTGAAATTTGGTAGTTTGTTAGATGTACGTAGGCATAAATGTTTATTGTTTGTCGTCAGGATCCAAGAAAGGATAGGGGTCTTTTATAAACATGAACAACCATATATAACGGGATGAAAAAGACTGGAACTGTGCTCCTATAATTTTATAGTTCTTTTTAGATCGATTTTTGGAAAGTAAAATGTTTTGAACAGATATATAGAAGTTCTTTATAGTGGATTTTGCACTATGGCTTGTTTCTTTTTATATTTGTAGTTGCATATAGAGTAATTCTTAATAAACAAGTATGTTAATTGAAAATTGAATAAATTTATTTAAGATGATTAAAATTCATTTTTAGGTAAAAATTTTTCTGAAATTAAATCTTGTAAACAATTTGATTGACATTGAAAACGATTCAAGTTGACAACAAAATTAGGAAATTTCAATTAGAATTTACTAAGCACTAACAAGTATTGATTTAATTACTTAAAATTGTTTCATTTTAATTGCAGATATTTTCTTATTCATATAACTTCGTAGATTTTATCTATTTAGTATCGAACTGAAGTAATTCGATTCTAACTAAATTGAATTGAAATTTTTTGAATTGATGTATTTTTCTATTCGATTTTAGTATCATTTGAATAACCACGATTCGATGTATAGTCTGTCTTCTAAAAAAAAAAAAAATCGTGACTTTCCTAATAATAAGTTGTAATCGATTTGAAGCTTAGTTCCTAGTCACAATCGTCCTTAACCCTTTTATGATCATTTATATATAAAAAAAAAATCGATAGTGCCAAAAATTTTAATTCGAATGTCGTATATAATTCTTTTTATATCAAAGCTCAAAACAAAATCATTTTCTGTCTATAATATTGTATAATTAATAATTTTAGTATCCCTCCGATAGATGGATAACAATTCGCCGTTTTGATGGAGCGGTTTAGATGGAGACTTCATTAAAATTTTCTGAGGGCCAATGTTACTTTAGAAAATGTTAAAGTTGTGACAAACTGGGATATTTTATCTGGATTCAGATATCAAATTGAGTTTAAATTCTAGTCAATCATGAAGAAGATTTATAAATTTAACAGGTAATTTAACTGGATTTAGAAGTCAAGTTCTAAAACACGATTTAACGTAACATAAGAATCTGGATAGTCTGTCGTAACTTTTATCGTGAAAAGAGAAAGCGTTCATTTTAGTGCTCATACTAGAGTATGTATTTCAAAACTAGCACACGTTACTAATATGTGCAAAAATTGTCCACAAAATAGAATTTAACATCGAAATTTACTATACATAAACAATTTATCATAAATCATAATTTTCTAAATAGCTATGATGACAATAAAAGCATTTCTACAAGTAATTTAAAATTTATGACTTAAAATCGAATTATCCGTGCAAAGAGAATCATTATGGAAATTGAACATAAATCTGATTGAAGATTATATTCGAGGTAAATGAAGGCAATTTTGGAATTTTCTATTTCATCAAATTATTTTATTACAATATATGCGATAATATCGTCGCGAATCTAATTAGAGAATAATTACAATTCGTTATATTTCTAAGAAACAGAAAAAAAATGTCAACCACTTCAACAGAGATAGTATATACTATATAATAACTAAAATTACAATAGTTAGTATTGCAAAACAGAATATTCATAATAATAATTTATTTTAATTTGGCATGATGCTATAAGTTTTCTCTAAGATAGTTGCGGCTTTTAAGGTATAGTATCTTATATAGGAGCGCTTGCAATCATCTCTAAAAATGAACAATACCGCATGTAATTCCGCTAAAACTGGATGATTTATTTGAGTAAATATATACGAACATTATTTATGTATCGATGATGCTTATTTTTCCTTCTCAGTCTTTGATGTTGAATGCGCTTTATGAAAGTTGCAGAAAGTTTCATAATTTCAATTTTTTCTTTTTTTTTTTTTTTTGTATGTGGTTTGAGTTAAGAGCTAAATAATTACCCCACAAAGATGATAAAATTAATTTTTGTAATTTTTTTTTTCTTTTCTTAATAAAGTGAAAGTTATAAAGTGACAAAAACAAAAAGAAATTATTTTCGAATTTTGAATTTCCTGGAAAATTTTTGAGAAAAATACCAAAATCAATTCTAAAATATTCTTTTGTAATTTTTTGTTTTATTATGATGAAAAGTAAAAATTTGATTAAAATTACGTAGTAAATAAAAATGATAAAATATTAAGTGTAAATTTATGAAAATAAATAATTCCCATATACCCGACTAGTATATGAATTAAATTATATAACAATACTCGTCAAAATAGTTAGTCTTATATAAGTTTTAAATTTAGTACCAATAAATATTTATAAAATTTAATTGTTTAAGAAAGAAAAAATGCTTTAATATGTATGTTTTTTTGATTTAACAAAGTATATTGTAAGAATAAATTGAAACAGTTGAGCAGTTTAAAAAAACTATTTTAGGGTAGAATCATCAATAGTCGGACATTTATGTGAATATTCCAATTTTCTCTTCAGTTCAGTTATATTGAACCAACTTCCCACATAAGTGTAATTATTAGAAATTTTATAAGCTTTCACAAAAGTACAGGAACCCGGAAAGTTAGTTTTAATTTATTCAATAAAATAAAAATGTACACTTTGCTTCAGCAGTCTAACACTTTCTCCTAATATTTCAAAACAATAGCCAAGTAGTCGTAGGACACGCAAATTTAATTAGAATTTTAGGATCATTTATCAGAAGTATGCATTTTGAGCAAAAGTCTTCATCAGCAGGATTTGTGCATGGACTACAGCCTACAATTGAATTTTCCCCCAAAATAAACGGCTCAATTATTAAAATAATTAATATTTTCCTTATCTCTATTCCTCGTACTAACTTTTTGGGGAGCTATTTCTTCGAAAATTTAAGGATGCTTCAAGGGACTGACATGGGTAGTTTGATGAAGTTTTGTAGGAAAATTAAATGCTATGAAGAGGAATAGGTTCCCCGTCCCCCCAATCAGGTAACTCTTGGTCTCGAAGGGATCACGATGGGCCCATAAGGTACCTGGTGTTGCACGCAGTATCTCTACTCTACATACCTACTAACCTATCTCTACTCCCAACAACAACAAAACTGAAATTAGCGAGGGATTTTAAGGTATTAACACAGTATATTGCAGATATGCACTCATATTGCATTTAAGGATCAAAAAGGCAAAATATTTTTGAGAACATAAATGGCATTCAAGCTGACTATTGTTGTCTGATTTAAGGAGATATTACCCTATATATGGTATATACCACAAAATAGGTAATATTAAAATTTCATATCGTAAAGATGTACCATGACATGAAAAAAAGGCAAAACTTTAATGAAACATTGCATAAAGAAATTAAAATAAGGTATAAAAATAAATTATGTTCAATCATTGGCTATACTCACGCAATTTAAAAAAAAGAAATAGGTAAAATCTAAATAAAATTAAATTGTTTTTTTTCTTCTTTCATTAGTTTGTATAATGATTTAAAACAATGTACGCAGGCGCCACTGACTGGAATGAGGTTTTATGAGGTTTTAAAATAGCAAATATTTTAAGTACACAAAATTGTAGAAAAACATGTAGTAATTGAAAATCGGCCTGTAGACGATTTTTTGATGCCCTATGATAAAAATGGGACAGAAAAACTGCCAAAACTAACATTATTTCAAGGTTTTTTTTTCATAACTTTGTTTCCTCTTTTCAAAATTTCTTTTTATTTACAGGTAACCCAGACCCTGATAGCATAAATCTAATCTGCAAATTTTATTAAAATCGGTGTATTAATTTTTAAAGTACATCAAAAAAACTTTATAAGAAGGGTTATTTTCTCCTAGGATTATTTCTTTCTCCACAATCCTTAGACCGATTTGACTGAAATTTAACATGGTATCGTCTATTTGTGTAGTTAACCTATATAATTAATTTAAATAAAATTGATTCACAAATTTTCCAATTAAATCCTAAAATCCATAAACAAAAAAACGACGAGGCTTTCCCGTCACTCTGGTTTTTCCTTTATAACTTTGCAATACCAAATCAAGTTAAGGAATAAGTAATTATAAATTACATCATTGTATACGGACGGACGGACATGTATAAATCGATATAACTTTTAAACCTTTCTGCGACGATGTGGTACAAATGGAGTGACAAAACTTATATACCCTCTGGTAGTACCTTACCATAGGCATAAAAAGAAGCAATGCGAAAGCAAATTTAATAAATTCTAAATGAGTTTTGCCTGCAATTCTAGTTAGAGAATTCTTCATCATGATATTTTCTATAAAATAAACATGAAAATGTGCATTTAAATTTAATTACTTACTTATGTATGGATTTTATATAGTACTGTCGATTTCATATAGAGTGAGTTTATATTCTCTTAGAAAGTACGTATTTGAAATGAAATTGAAACAAAATGAACAAACTAGATTTAAGCAATTGAATTTAATTGAATGTATAACAATGAAAACTCATAGTCGCGAGATTCCGCATTAAAAAGGCGTGTGTATAAAAAAAGAATAAAGATAGTCACGAAAGACATATTTCAATTCATATGAATAGCATAGTTTTATGAAAAGCGAAAATTATCATGATTACCAACAAGAGAAAGGGAGTATCAGGTGAGTGGGTGGATGTGACGAAATAAGCGAAAGAAAGAAAAAAAAATTGGCAAAAGAATTTCTGATATATGAATTGGATGGGCGGCGGTTTAAGGTAAGGAGACTTTGTTATTATTGCACAATTGTTCAATTGTTCTCCACGAAACTACATTTTCGATGGTGTGTGGTTGATATGAAGAAAACATAATTGACAAAAGGTGACAATTAAAAATCAAAACAAGAGAAGGAAAAAAAAATGAAAGTGATTTAAATTGGAAAAATAAAAATTTGTAAAGATTGATGTTTTGTTGCTTATAAGCTTTTAATATCTGCCAACATATATTTTCATGCCCTATGGTAGGTACTACCAAAAAGCATACAATAATGAGAGTTTCCAATTTGGGCACGTTTGCAAGCGCTTCATTATTAATAGTATTTGTTAAAATGACTCTGTGTGATATAAAATTGCATGTATTTACAGTCTTTTTTACAAATACTATTAAAAAGAGGTTCGCAGCGCTGCAAACGTATCATCAATTTATATAGAAATGATTACATGTGGTACTACCAAAGTTTTCTCACTACATTTATGTAATGTATTTAAGTAAAGGAACTAATACACGAAGAAGTTGTACAAAAGTAGTGGAGAATCTGAATTACTTGAAGAAGTGAAATCGTTGGCTTAGCGAGAAAGCCAATTTAGTAGTAAATGAAGGGTCTCTGAGTTCGAACCCAAGCGGTGGCGATTTCAAATTTTTCAGTTTCCCACAATTTGGGGGCTCAACCGGGATGAGGAATACTTTAGTTGATTTTGTTGTTAATCGGTGTGTGTTCTAACTCTGTTGTGTGTGTTTTTACACTCATGATGACCATGTATATGTGAGGACAGCCGGGGTCGGCTGAATTATCAGGATGGCCGAGTTGTAGGAGTAAAAGAAGTAATACACAAATAAGTTGTACAAAAGTAGTAGTATATATAAATTATTTGAACGAGCTAACTACATAAATAGACAATACCATGTTAAATTTCAGTAAAATCGTTACAACGATAGTGAAGAAAGAAATAATCCTAGAAGATAAAAGTCTGCTCATAAAGTTTTTTTAATATAGTTTATTCCAGAATAGATTTATGCTATTAGCATCTACGTTACATGTGAACTAGAGAAAATTTTAAAGAGGTGAAACAAAGTTATGAAGAAAAACCTTCAAATATTGACAGTTCCTCAATCTCATTTCTGCTATAGGATATCAAAAAACCTGCTACAGGCCGATTTTCAGTTACTATATTATTCATTCTTTTATGATTACAACATATTTTTTCTTTTGTTTTTTGATGAATTAAAAGCACTGTAAAGTATCTACTTTTTTATATATATAGAGCCAACATATAACCAGATCAACCTGACGTCAATGTTAACTACTCGTAACTTTGGCATTTACAATAAATAATTACTTTTACTAATATAATAGCGTTTCTTAAGGAGCAATTATAAAAATAAAACACAAAACAAGGGATTATATCTTTTATATTATATATATGGGAGAAAATGTTTTCGAGAACTTTTATACACCTGAAATTGGGCTGGTACCACACAACTTTTGTTTCAGTGGGTAAAGCTTTTTCTTTTTTTTTCTTTTTTTGTTTAGTTCTATCGCTATAACAATTGCCAGTCAATTGTTGGTATTATATATAAATGTGTTTCTTTACTCATTTCCAAAATATTTTTTGGGTAGAATAAGTACAAAACATTATCACCTGGATAAAACATCCTTAAGTTAGTTAGTTTGTTTCGTAATTAGTAATTTACGATGGATTTGATGATTATGTTGAATTGTTTTTGTATACATACAAAAGCTTTTCCTATTATTGGATTTTATATATGATAGGAAAGTAGATAATTTCAGGATGAGTTAAATTTGGTCTAATTCCTTTTAATTGGAATTCTGAAGTAGATCTTTTCTAACTATAGAAAATTATTTCGAGAAAATTGAAATCGATTTTATATATGTATATGAAAACAAAAAGATTAATTGCGGTGATGAGTATTTAATAAATACTTTTTTGTTCTGTATTTTCAAAAAAATATATACCTATATCTGGAAAAACGAAAATTACCCAACTTTCTTAGACAATGTCGAATCAGTTGATCATAACTTGATTATAACTTTATTTTACTCTACATTTTAAGAAAATTGAGTACCTTCAAAAAAGTGGCCACACGAGCGTAATATAAAAAAAATTATTCACCTTAGGTTCGCCATTTCCATTGAAAGTTAAACTGATTGTTTCTGTATTAAGTATCATTATAATCATATTGACGGGTAAACATTCATATTTTGGGCCGAAACTAACCGCTCCTAATTTAGTATTTTTCGGTGAACATCTAGCGCTAGCTAATTCTTCCTTTAGTTAAGAATATGAGTGTATCAAATTTCGTTGAAATTGGTGATGTGGTTCTCGAGTTTCTCATCCTCACAAAAAGATAAAGAAAATGTCTGTTTTTTTGTAAAAAAAAAAAAAAAAAACAACTTCCATTTCTGACCGAAAATCTAATTAGTTCGTCCCCTTATTACAGCCTTTTTTTGAACCAAATTTGAATTAAATTGAGTACGAACTTCGCGAGTTATTAGGTCTGTTTTATTTGCCACTTGCTCTGGGGTAGAGGAAATTTTTACATTGAAAACAAAAACAACAAAAGAGCAAATCCTACACTACTTTCATACCAGGTGTAACTATCACACCCGAAATTAGTTCAGTTTTCTCCTATAAAAAGTGTATTAGCTAAACGTTTCTCATTTCATTACAATATGGTTGTTAAGCAGCGCTACCAACATTTGAATTAAAACTTTCTCCTACTCCTGCTCGTTTTATTTGCCACTTACCCTGCTCCAGGGTAGGGTATGGCAAATAAAACAGACCTAATGTGTTTATAAAAAAAAAAAGGTGACCACAAACACAGACATGAGAAAATAGTCAATTCGAATTCAGTGAACCCTAAAAAAGTGTATTTCCGTTGAAAATGTGATTTCGAATTTTTGTACGATTACAATACAATTTTATAAATGTCTAAGATAGTAAAAAATTACATATATATTTTTAATAATTAAAATAATTACATACTTATGGGAGTGTAATTAATTTTCTCTGATATTTTTCAGTTTCTCTACATTTTGAAATCCGCTTCTTTTATCAAAACCAGATATCATGAAATATAATGAATAATAATCAGCAAATTCATCATATTTTTAGCATATATGTATACTTATTTAGCCGGAAACAAACATGGTTAACAATTTATTATCATTCTTGTTTTCCCATATTTAAAATTGTATAATCCTTTTTTAATATTAAACCAAACAAACTGGGATAAAACACAAAAACCTAAAGGATTAACTTTTGATATATCCCGCACTTAATTTTGTGTATGTGAAAAAAAAAGAATACGCTTCATATATTTAACTTATATGATTTAATAGATTTACATTAAAGGATTTGACATTAAAGGATTTAAATAAATTGTAAACTTGCATTAATATAAATCACAGAAACATCAAATTATAAAGCGTATGATTTGAAAAAATAGTTATATTAAATTTTATACCGCAGAATAACTATTATGACTTATATAATGTATGTAATATTATGGTTGACTATGTAACGCATAAATTATATGAAAAATACTTCCATTGATGTTCACCTTTTCATAGATATAAGAAAGTAAGATATAATAGAGTTCTTTTACTTTGTATCCAAAGGCTTGTGAGACGAGACAAATAAATAATGTGATGAGATAACGTTTTTTTTTATGTCTTGTTAAAAAATGACAAGACTCTTTTATCATAGAATCATAAAAGATGGATGCATCCAAGATGCATTCATTCATTTGCATCTATAATAATTTTCCAGTCAGCTTAGTCATAATAGTTATGTTGATTGAATATTGAAGATGGATCGGTTATATCATCACTGATTATGATCATTTCTCTCTATTGAATATCTTCAGCCTACTGCAACATTGTGATTTATTTTGACATTTATGCTATTAATTTGACACCAAGATTAACTATTTTCTTAGGCTTGGTACTCGTAAATATAAATGTGCAAGTAGTATTGTCAATATTTTAAGAAAACAATCTTTTTAAATATGATGAAATGATATTTTAATAATACAACAATTTATTATGACTAAAAGAAAATTCTTTATGATTTTCTGAACGTCGAATAATATGAAATGTCTAAATGAAATGGAAAAGGTTTTGGTTTTGTGATAAAATAATATTACTGTCAAAATAAGTGAGAATATGAAACGGGATTTTGAAGAAGAGAATTTCCCATAATTGATTTTTTCTTGGTTGTACCCTTTTTTCCTCACATAGAATAAATTACTGGACATCATAAAAAGTATTATTATTATTATTAAAACCCTTATCAAAAAGCAATCATTCAAATTCTCACCTTTCTGTGTGGTATGTATATTATAAGTGTTGAATGGATTCTTTGACCATCACGTACAAGATGTTAATCAAAACAATAAAAAAAAAATAGGAAAAACGAAAATTAAATCATATGAAATGATGGAACAAGTTAAGAAGAACTTACAACAAATCATCTTCAAGATAGTATAGAAATTAAATTATAGAGATGTTTGCAAAAAATCGAATTCCATGTCATAATTCCATGGATAAGAAGATGTAAATCTTAACATTGACAGAATTAAAATATTAATTTGTGCTATTTATAAATGTTGCAATAGTTTAATATACTTCAAGTAAATAGAGTTCAACTACCTTAATCATGTTTTTAAGTAAAGAAAATAAATATGAAACCTTATGTACACAGAAATATGAGAATAAATCAAGTTACCTGTAATTATTTATTTACATTTGCTAGTCTCGCCAGGCCCAGAGTTTATTTAAGTTGGATACCCAATGCGCGTTTTTCTATTCTTTTTCTTTTTAGCAAAATGCGTTTTTTATTGACATAGGTGCGTGCGCTGTACATAAGCAAACATACATATATCAATTACTAGAAAAGTTATGCTGAAGATTCAGTATTCATAGTGAGGTTAAGGTGATGGGAGAACACGATATACGATGTTTCTATTTATAGTTTTTACGTTTTCAAATTATCGTTGATATAATGAAGGAAAAATCTTGTTTTTCTTCGTTTTTTTAAATTATTGCTTAGCTATGTTTTTTTTATAAAAAAGAAAAAAAAACATAAGAATTACTAGCAAATATAAAAACAAGTATTTTTCTATTAAAAAAATCATAAAAATTCCTTTTTACACGTCGCATTTAAATTTCATAACTTGTCTGATTAAGAAAAACGATCATCGAAGCATAATTTTCATGTATATTATATTTCAAACCGCGTGTTTGTTGGCCATTCTTTATTATTAATGTATAATGATTAGATTTAATGAATTTTCCGGCTGTTTATGATCACTTCAATAAATAAGAAATGAAGATTTTCTTTCTGATTTTTTTCCAGATTACATATTAGATCTGGGAATGAGTTTTTACGATTTTTTTGGTAAAAATAGACGTTTACTTAAGAACTATACAATATTTTGATTTCATTCAAAGTATACTTCATCTAAAGCTACAAGGTTCGCCCATGTTTCAGTTAATTTACGGATTCCCTGTCTGAAGAAATCTGGGTCTTTGAAGCAATCCAATCATAGACCCATTTTCTGATATTTCCGTAAAAGCACTCAAAAGAGCTAATTGCATGGACCGGAAAAAAATGGTAATCTGACGAACCTATGTCTGGTGAATACAGTGGGTGGGGTAACACTTTCCAGTCCTGTCCTTCTAAGTAGTTTTTAACCTTTTAATCGGTAGAGCACCATTTGGTCTGCGATTGTCATGCTGAAAAATACATTTATTGTGTCCATTCATCCATTCTGCTCGTTTCCATCCTCTATAGCTCGCTTCAAACGTATTAGTTGTCGGTAGATAACGCCGGTTTCAGGCAGTTTCAGCAACTCATACTAGATCACCAAATGCAGAGGATAACCTTATCTGAAAGAATGTTTCGTTTTGGCGTTGACTTGACTGGTTGACCAGGTTTTACTTTTGCTTCTCTGAGTTTGGGACTTTCGAAATAGATCCACTTTTCATATCCAGTAACACAACTCGATGCAAAAAAAAAATTTTTTTTGTTGTCTTTGAAGTAGTAAAGTAAAAAATCCCGCAAATGCTGTTTATTTGGCATGTAACCTTCCATTTTCGATCGAATAAAAAACAATGTTCTTTACATTTTAATTAAATGTCATATACAAGTAGTACGTTTTGAAGCTTATCATCTAATGTAAAATCGTAAAAACTAATTCGCAGACCTAATAAATAAAATGATATTGCACTGATATGACAAATTTATATGAAAGTTCCATGAATTGTTTCTTTTTATTTTTTTTAGGGGGCGGCGATTGTGTAACACTTTCATTTTCGGGAACTGAAAAATTTATAAATTTTAGTAGAAAACAAATGTTTTCTTGGAATTATTTTAAGGATATAATAAATAAGATTTATCTACCAAAAATAATACATTATAAATTAAATCACTATAGAAACACATTTTTCGACTATGTATATGATAAGGTCAGGTATACCATTCTAAATCTTAGAACATTTTCTTAGGAAATATATATTCTGTTGGATGGGTCCCATGATAAATATTGTAACTCGCTTAAATTTAATCATATTTAATCTTGAAAAGTGGGTAGGTAAACAAAGTGAAAACTTTAGAGATAGAAATTCATAAAATGAAGCTATTAACACCCTGCTGATATTGTTATATCCATACCATATGTGTTACACACCACCGGTGGGAATATTGTGTATCCTGAATTTTTGTACCATATCCGGTAGACTTCGTTTAGTCCTTTTATTTTCATTTTTTTTTCTGCTTGTTTTTCCATTGTCATTTCTTATGTTCCTTCATATGGACAATATTCATGACCTTTGTATAACAATGTACATTTTCTTCCAAAATCCACTATGAGATTAAGCTTTTCTGTTTTTCTTCTTTTTTTTTTTTGAAATATGTGAAAATATTTTTTTTCTTTTCACACCTTTAGAAGAACATTATGAATAAACTTCTGGTAGGGAATCTTTTCCGACGGTGGATTCCTTTATGAACTTACACTTATGTTGACTCAGATATAATGTAACACACTCCACTTATTCTTATTCTTGGTACACAGATGCTGAATTTACCAGCAAAATACTTGTCAAAAGTTTGGTACTTTTTTCTCATCTCTGAGCTTAGTTCATATACCGTGGTAGAATTTTAGAAAAAAAGAAAGAAATATGGAAGTTTTAAATCGAAATCCCTTCGGACTCAATTTATTTTTTTCTGTCTTTATATGTATATATATATATATTACATAATTCCTACTTTATGTAGCACATTTTTGTTTTTAAATATTTTGTGTAAATTCACATTTCGTGGTTACTCCAACTGGGATTTGAAAGAAGAAAAAAAAAAATCCCACATATTTTAGAAATGTAACATGGAAATTTTCAACATTATAAAATTCAACAAATCCAGAGAAAAATGCTTACACTATAAGATTAAGTTTATAAGAAAAATTAATTCGAGGGTGAAATATAAAAAAAAAACCGTGTGCAATACAATATTTTTCGCGGTTTTCAATTATATATAAAGCAGATAATGTACTGCAACATGGTTTACATTATAGTAAAACATATTAGACTAGTGTTTCTTCCACTTTTCACTCGCGAACCGTCCATCCACTGAAATAGCAAAAACTCAAATATTTAAAAATTTTCAAAATATTCACTCTTATTTTATTCTTCGTTATGGTCTACTAGTGGGACGCGGATAAGAGATTAAGAACCACTGTATTAAACTACCTATGTGCATTACCTAGTTAGAGGTGGAAAAAGTTTCTATAAAATGTTAATGTTTATTGCTTTAAAAAAAAACGGATACAACTTTTAGTTTTAAAAGAAAAAAGCTCGTAAGTCTCAGATGGTGTACACAGAGTTCTAGAAAAAAAAACTGCATTAAATTAGGTTGTATCATAAGTTTTCTTCGTTTTTTTTGTCTTCTTCTAAATATTGCATTTACTTAATTGCAATGAAAAAATAAATGGAAAGTTATACTATACCTTTATGAGACGCGAATAAAATTAACTATTTAGATTTTCGTAAAAATCCAATCTTTATAATGACGATTAATTAATTAACTTACTTTGAAAATTTCAATTTAATTAAAATTTTCGTAAAATAGAAATTGTCTATATTTAAAATTGAAATTTCAAATGGATTTTCAATATCATAAGGAATACATATGTTTCACATATGTATATAGACTAACATCACGTAATTTAAAGAACTGAAATAATGATTACTAAAAACAACTGGAATTACTTCATTGGAAATGAAGAATTCTGTAATGCTTATTTGAACTTCATTTAATTAAAAACCATAACGTTCTAACAGAAATACTTGAAAATTAATACTACATAACTTCATGGTATTTAATTATTACAGGCAGGCTGGTCGGCTTTTATGCGTTTTGCGGTGATGCATGAAGAGTTTGAAATGGTTTTCTGTTTGTTCATTGAAATTAGATTGCATCAAGTTATATGATGATTATCTTAATCTTGCGGGAATAGTAGAAATCGCTTTATCGTTTTTCAGTAAATAATCTTAAATTAGAAATCATATTATATAGGCTGGCTAGTTTACCATTAATTTGTTTGTCGGTATATTCTGGAAAATCGGAAATCAAATTTAATGGAAGAAAATCTTTCAATTGAATATATCTGCTTTTACTCTTTATTTTTTTGTTTCTGGTCCTGTGACTAATAAATTCTTAAAATGTGCTGACTTATCGTTGGTTCGTGATTAAATTTAATTATGAAAAAAAAAAATCGACCTCATAACGTTCTACGTGATGCACTCTCGTTTTAATTCAATTACTGTACTGCGAAGTTTTCATTTTGACATTCAAATTATTTAAATAAATACCAATAGTAATATTGTTATACGTGCAAATATATTATAATTTGTATACCCTATGGTAGTATATCAATACTGCCTGCTTTATATAATTTTTTGGATGGTAGAATAGGGTACATGTCATTACATTTCTACTGCATCCAAATGTAGTAGATACGTTAGTTATATCACAGAGAAAATAAACTGAGAACTGGAACCATTGCAGGGTTGCAGGCAAATACATCCCTCATTACTGTTTGTAAAAAAGATTGTAGATTCATTTTTATATCACATAGTCTTTTTTACAAATACTAATAACAAAATATCTTCTTTACAGACTGAAAATTTGTGACACATGAGAATACAAGTGGACAATTCAAGTATGCTTTTTGGTTATATAAATAGGTACTGGATTTTATATTAAACTTCTGCAAAATGGATCCAAATATAGTCCAGAAAGAAATAGAATAGTTAATTGACCTGCCTATAAAATTTTCTTTTTTTTAACATTGAAAATGTTTTAAGGTTCATCAAATCTTACAAACTTTCCCTGGTCTTAAACGATTCTGATAAAGTCGACCGCGAAGTGTGGGACCAGACTTGACTGACAAATATAGGTACATGATTCATTTTCATTGTTCCCCTCTCTCGATAATTCGAAGACTGTTTTTTTTTTTTTTTTTAGTTCTAGATTAATTAATAACTTGATCTAGTTATTGCTAAATTAGAGCCAAATTTAAGACAACAAAATAGAGTTATGCAGAAAAGACCATTAATATATTCTTAGTTTTGGGTGTTTTCTTTCTGGGACTTAACTGAATTGGATTAAGTAAAGTTCCTGTCCTGTTGTATTAAAAAGTATGTTATATACCGATTTTTAGTTTCGAAATATTCAATATTTAATTTTATTTTGAATTATAATTGAATTAACAACTTGTAAAACAAATTGATGTCCACCAAAATATTCAATTTATAAATGCTATTACGAAAACTCTAATCATATTAAAAATATTTGAAATTTGTTTATAAATCAGTTAAGAGCTTCACCTTCGGCTTATTATATGGCATTACTTAGGCCGCACACGCATAACAAGCAAGCACGTACGTAATAAGCTTTTTGTAAATATTGATCTTGAATTTATGGTTATCATATTTTTTACTTTTTTGAATAGTTAAATATGTGATTTTTTTTTTATAAATATTAGCTATTTTTTCCCGTTTTTATAAATAGCGTTTTTTTTCCAGCAGTATTTATTAATGACAAATATTAATTTTGGGTTTACTTTTAATTATTGAATTCATATTTAAAATTTTAAATATTTTCTTATAGAATTTTCAAAGATATCTAAATATTTACATTCCAAATTTAATCATTTTGTTTTTTGGAGAAATTTAAAAATCCGTTTACTTAAATATAAAGATTTTAATTTTAATTTTCTTCTTACATTGTTTATTTACATTTGTATTTTAATGAAAGACGACGAAAAACCATGAATTTTAAGCTGGATTTTTCATCACAATTTATCATGAAAATAAGACGATTTGAAAGTAACCATTATTTATCTAGAATACTAGGTTTTATTGTATTATGTCATGTAGAATGCTGTCAACAATGTATTTATCCTGTCGTTTTCACAAAATATTAGTTTTATAGTTGTGTTATGATGGTATACAAAATAAGGAAAACTTTTTGAGGCGAAAGTAAAAAAGAAAACTGGTATAATTCAACTTTATATACAACAAAAGAACTAAATTAAAAGATTTTCTTAAGACGCTGGCTGTGCAGCATCAGAAGCATAAGTGCTGTTTTTCAAAAGTTATGCACAATTGTTTTTTTTTTTAAATTTAAATTTTTATTCTTCATTTTTCTATGCTTTTTATAAAAGTAAAAGAAGAAATTGGAAAAAAATGTTTTCTCGACATGTTAAAAAGAAAAATAGTCAAAGTCTTAAGATTCTTTTAAAACCAAAAAAAAAAAGAAAAAAGAATATATAAGAACTAAAAACGGGAAGATTTCCTTTAAGATGAAAAACTATATAATTATAAGTTTTTACTTAAAATTATTCTTCTAGATTTTAGAATAATTTCTTTTATGCTGAAATTTCTACATTTCCTATTTAGTCTTGACTTTCAACACATCGAGTACATTTTGTAATTATATATATTATGTATATGGCGATACCACCCATGAAGTACATATGATGGCCAATGCCAACTTAAGAATGGTCTTAAAAATCTATAAAACTCTGTTAGAAAAACTTGAATATAATTTTACTACGACGACGTTGTTGACTTTTTAATAAATCTAGAAAATTATTTCAAAACTTGTAACCGAACTGATGTTCAATAAATAAAAAAAGAAAAAAAAAAAAGTGTTATTGCAAAAGAACATAAAATTGTTCTGGGTCGCGGTATATTGATATCGGTAAAGTCGTTAATTTGTTACTCATGGACATTCCATTAGAGTACGTCTTGTAATAGTAATTGCGTTTGTAATATCTTTCATACTAGTTTTAATGCTAATAAATGACGCATCGAACTAAGGTTGAACACCTTTTAAACAAACGTTGCATAGATTTGAGATCGATTTTCTTTAAGTGCACTGACCAGCAAGATGATGATGATCGAAGTATATTATACCTATTTACTTATAATATGTAATATTATTTGTTGTTTTGTGAAAATATTTATGTTTTTGAATTGTAAAAGTTTGTAACTAATAAATAATTGATTAATTACTGAATGACGTGCATATATATTGAATTATAGATATGATCGATTGGAATTTCAAATGGAATCTTGAGAATTTATTTTTAAATAACTCATATCTCTTGTGTCCATTTTTTGATTAATAATAATTATTATTGGAAATTTTACATATATAAAAATATGATGCCACTTCCCAATTCGTCGTAGAAAATAAATTTCCATTAGTTTTGATTATTCATGAATGCATATTTTTAACTTCTAAACTTTTTTGAATGTGAATAAACTCCTAGATTCTTCTCATACAAGGTGTTTCAAGTAGAAATAATAATGAACAATATTCGGAATAAAATAATCTGTGTCCTTTTATCACATTTTGGTTTAAATTATAAACTTTAAAAGAACAGTTCAAGAAATTCAAAATCAATGTTACAATCACAATTTGTTAGTGTTCTTTGAAAACAGTCACAGTTTCAGTTATCTTTGTATAAAAATTTCGTGAAGAAATATCTGAATACCAAAGTTTAAGCCAACAAGTAAGAAACACCTTAACGCTGTACATTCGTTGAGAAATAGCCACCTTAACACGAGCAATTTTGACTAGACTCATAGAAAAAGTCCATCGAAAAGACAAGCTTCTCTATTCATGCAGTAAGGGTGCCTGATTTGCCGTATTTTTTTTTAAATCAAAATTAAATGTTATATGAAAGACACATTAGCAGAAATAATGTACATCATTTCGCGATTCCCATTAAAATTCGATAATCGTTCGGATTTTAATCGAGAATCGTGAGATAATGTACATTATTGCTACTAATAGGTCTGTTTTATTTGCCACTTGCTCTGGGGTAGAGCAAATTTTTACATTGAAAACAAAAACAACAAAAGAGCAAATCCTACACTACTTTCAGACCATGTGCATGTATTACACCCGAATTACTTAAGTTTTCTACCATAAAAAGTGTATTAGCTAAAATTTTCTCATTTCATTACAATATGGTTGCTAAGCAGCGCTACAAACATTTGAATTAAAGGTTTCTCCTACTCCTGCTCGTTTTATTTGCCACTTACCTTGCTACAGGGTAAGGTATGGCAAATAAAACAGACCTAATCTGTCTTAAGGTTAAAACTAATTAAATAAACAATATTTAAACATATACAAATTAATATTTTACTCAATGTTTCAAAAGTTATAAGCAAATGAAAATGTATTTTGGGACACGCTGTTCACATGTTCAGAATTAGTTTGCATCATGTTTCTTTTTTTTTTTAAAACACAAGTTTTAATAAATTAAAAAAAACGAAACGAAAAGTAATCTCTTAAATTGTAAATTACGATAATTAGCAAGTATGTAGGAGTACAACATTTTTTTTCTATTTTACTTCTCAACAAGACTATTATTATTATTTAGTTCACATTTATTAAAGAAATGAAGGTTGCTCTTAAAAGTTTACATTAATCTAAAAAAAAAAAAAAATTGCCTGTTTATAAACTTATTGTTGTAACCACGAAAATTATACCTAATTTTAAGTTCAATTACCTTGATTAATAACTATTTCAGTTCGTTTAGAAAAGAGAGGAAAAAAAAAAGTTCGTTAAGTGATTTTTGAATACGCGAGGTATATAATTTTCAAAGAGTTAAAAACTATTAAATAAAATCATATCAAATTAATTATATTAGTTTTTTTTTTTTGGTAAGAAATATACGATCGAATAATATTGATGAGATTTTAATTAAGTTTTCATTAAGAAACAATTAAGAAAATATATTTAATCGTTAATATTTGGTTTGTAAAACTAAAAAGTAATAAATTTTCTTTTAAAGCAAACATTAACCTCTTTTCTTTTTCCATTGGGATGATCCCATTTTTTTCCTCCTGAACAAATTTTCAGAATTTATATGAATTTGGAGAGTACATGCACTTTTAGTAAATGTTTACCAAAGGATAATAGAAAACAATTTATTGCTATTAAATTTTTGTTAACGTTCATAAGTGTAGCAAAAAAGGAAAGAAGAAAAAATAAAGTAGCAAAGTTTTCTTTTTTTCATTTTTTTTACTGATTTTCTTGAAAAAATTCTCATCTTCTTAGACCAAAGAAAGAAAACAACCAGGATATTACACAAAAATTTCATATAGAATGATAGTCACAAGGATTATCACAAGACGAGCATACAAACAATTCAAATATAATAATATTTACTATCTTTGCTAGTTGCAAAAAAAAAAAAACTGTTTTATGAGCGGCGAACACGGATAAGGACGTTTCTCAAGATTGTATAATAGATTCGCTGACATCCTTTTCTTATTCATTTCGTTTTTTTTTTTTTTAGATATAATATAGTGAGAAATTTTATTACTACATACAATACCTTATGTATACGAAAATCTTTAACATTTAGATATTAAGTCTCAAGCGTTTTACTCCCAGTAGAACAATTTATATTCAGTTAATGAGTAAGACGACAATGCACTTGAAAATAAGGATTCTTCTGAAGGAGTAAAATGTTGAACAAAATATAGTAAAAAGCAGAGGTCAAAATTAAGGGTCATATATACAAGAATAACAATAAAAATAATGTCGTATTAAAAAGAAATTGTAGAAGGAAAAAAAAATGATATTTGCTTTGTTAAGGATGGAGGAAAATTCTCAACTGGAATGACGATTGAGGACACAAATTATACTCGGCATACATTCAACATTTATCAAGATTATACGATTTAGAAGATTTCGTTATTACTATACTAACGAATAAGAGGAAAAACAGTTGTTAAGACATAAGAAGAAAATCTTAATGACGCTATTAAGATGACAACAAATGTCAGATGGAAATATTTCATATTTTTATTCGTGGCAAACACAGGTAAAAATGAGAATTTAAATCTGATTTGTATATAGTATAATGGGAATGGTGAAATTTCGGGATAATTCGCGAATACAATTTATTGTAATAAATTAAAGCAAAAAACAAGTTATAACTATTAAAAAAAAAAATTTATCTTTACTTTACTGTACTATTAAAATAAACCTTTTAATTCATTATTTTGAAAACAATTTAAATCAATTGCTTTAGACATGGAGAAATTTATATTGAAATTTTAGCATTGATTTAATTTTATAAATTTGTATTGAAACAAGAGTACCTAAATGTTCTTCCTTGAAAATGAGAATATAACAGAACAAAACTGATACTGGGAAGAAACATATCACATATCATATACAAAATAAGAAAAGCGGTTTATTATTATGCTTTTCAAGTGTGCATAATACATAAAAATTGTTTTTTTTTCCTCTTTTTTTGCAATGTAATTTAATCGATTTGTATCACCTGAAAGAAAGAAATGCAAAAGACAATATCAACTTCTTGTTATTCTTGTGGTGAACTCATCATATTATATCAAATTCGTTATGGAGGATGCACTCGAAGTCATTTCGAAAATTTATTGAATGAGTCAAAAACTGTTGAATACAGAATACTGGAAAAAGTGCACGATAAAAATAAACTTTTTTTTTATTATGCCGAAGTACTCAAATGATCGAGTGAAGAACCCATATATAATATCACATTACTACAATATATACCAAAAAAAAAAACATTGGTGACCAAGAAAAGTAACGTGATTTGAATTGGTTTAAAAGTTTCTAGAAAATGTAGTTTTATAGGAAAGCAATATTTTATATTAAATGAGACAGGTTTCTTAGTCATTTAACAAAAAAATACGTATTTTCTATTCTATCGTCAAAAACCCTCGAATGAATCATAACAGTACATGCAGAAAAATTTTAAAGGCTTTGAGCAGTTCTGACAACTGAATGCTTTGTTGTATGAACTGAAAACTCAGTTGTGACAACCAAATATCAGTTGTCGAAACTTCACAACTGAATTTTTTGTTATGAGAACTGAGACTCAATTGTGATAACTAAAATTTAGTTGCCACAACTAGTCAAAAACTTTATGATTTTTCTATATATCGCAAATGTCTCAATTAACGACAGCTAAAACTATACGAAAACTTTAGTATCAATCTTTTATGATTTTTTATGTTCACTAAATTGTTACTAATCAAAGCTTTTCTTGTCCCTGAGCCATTTTAGTTTCAAAAAGTTGACAATGCTATTGCAATTAGTAGTCATGGAATTCTACACGAAGAAACAACATTATTATTGACAGCTGTTAGTTGTCGAGCGTCTACTGTGGACGAAAAGGGAAATTCCGTCGAATTCAATTCATGCGTTTTTAGTGAAACATCGTTTATTTAAATTGTAATTAAATTCTTTGTCAAATAAGGTATGGATAATATCTACAGAACCCAGAATACCCTAAATATACATACATATACTTCCATACTCGTGAATTTTTGGATTTTCCCTACAAAAAGAAATTACTTTGAAAAAAAATAATGGCATTTAATTCGTAATTAAAATGTCCATGGAATAAGGTGTGAGTTATATCTGAAGGACTCAGGATACCCAAGATACATATGCTTCAATTTACGTTAATTAAATGAGATACTCTTTACAATTTTTGATTATAAAGCACCGAATTCTTAATGGAACTAGTAGTAAACTATACTCTTATGTTGATAATGATTACTTTGTAATTGTGTACTTACCAATATTGTTTTATTAGTTGCTGATGAAAATTTCCCAAATATTTTTCATTTCCATTTTTGTATGATATCTAGAAAATTTAAAAGAGGACAAAATTTGTAAAGATTTTTCTTCTATTTAAAAAATTTTTATTTTAAGGTAAAAACAAAAGTAAAATTTATGTTCAACATTATAATCCATTAAAGCATTAAAATTTTGTACCAATGTCAAATAATAAGCATTATAAAACGACAACAGGAGCGGGTATAATTTAATTTCGGTGTTATCTCATTTAGGAATTTGGTTTAAAAATTTTTATGGCGCTTTCCAAGATTGTGTAAATTGTTAAAAACAAACAAACAACAACTCATATATCTCGGATGGTGTTAGACATATTAGTCAAAAAGATGATTGTTCAAGGAAAGAAGTAATTTAAAGTTTTCAAATTATGAGCACATCTGAGCTAAATTCTTATAGTACAACTTCAAAAAAAGAAGGATTTCAAGTGAGATCTCGATTAAAGCCGACTATTTGAAGGTTCTGGTTTTGAGGATTTCAAAATGATTTCAATTATTAAATCCAATTTAGTAACCATATTGTTCAAATACAATATAATTCATGAAATTTGAACAAACGAATTGGTAGTCGGATTAAATGGAGTCAAACTTACATCGAAACAGTTCAAATTACACTCGAAATGACATTCGAAATTATAATTTTTTGTTTCACAAGGTCAATTTCATATGCAAATTATTATAAACATAATAATAAAACGCCAAAAAACCTTTATTATTATACAGTTTGGTCAAAAATTAATTGGTGTCATTTCCTGATTTCGAAATTTAATCTCTAAGTCGTTATTTTTTAATTGGTACAAATTTTTTTATTATTAATTAATTTTAATAGAACTAATTTAAAGTCCATTTGAAATTACTGAATATTAAAAATGAACTTTTTCGTAAATAAATCCAGACAACTTTTAATCGGACATATTTAAGTCATAAATTTCTTTGTCCCTTCAGGAGTTTTACTCTTTCGGAAGGATACAAACAACTATAAATGTAAAACAATTTTACTTTGATAACGTCCTTTAAACCAGAGCTCTGTAACCGGTGCGCTGCATGAGATGATGCTAAATGTGTCGCTTTTCAATGCCTCCAATAGGAGAAAATGCACAGAGCTGATGGGGAAGACATGAAAATGAATAAAATATGTTTATTTTTGTATACTTTTATTTGCGGTGTCCCACTGAAGTCTGAGAAGTACCTAAAAATATTATCAAGATCAAAGGTTTGGATTAAATATAGAGTATTCCACAATTTAATATTTAGAATATTCAAATATTTATTGTATAGGGTTTTGCAATAAAAACTTTTTTTCTTGCTTATGATGACAGCTTTTCGACATAATTGCAGTACAAGGTCTACATTTATTATAATGAATTCAATTTCGCTGGAAATTGCATAAAAATAATTCAAATCCATTATGAAAATGGGGGATCTGGGAAAACCACATACTTTTTAAAAAATCATCTTTTCTGACGGAACTCATTTTCATTTGAATGGCTACGTTAATATGCAAAATGGACACATTTGGGCGTCTGAAAATCTAAGAGTAATTTTTGAACAATCATTATATTCATCTCGTGTCACTGTTTGGTGTGTTTTATGGGCTGGCAACATAATTGGAAAAAAAATCTCATTGAAAATCCCGAAATGTGTATTTTCTGAATTCGATTAAATACATATAAAAATAATAATTAGTTACAGTTTAAACTCTTTAACCCTCATGAGAGTGAGTGTTCACTGTATTCATTTCTTTCTTTTTTCTTCGGTATTTTGAACTTTAACCAATATTATTATTAATTACCCAATCAAATATCGTATCTTTTTGATTTTACCGTTCATTAAATAAATAAATGACTAACATATAAGTTTTACGATTCACTAAAGTTATATTTCTATATATTTAACTAATCAATTAGTAAATCATATTAAATTCAAATTGATGACATGATAATTAACCGCGATAAACCCGTAAGTGACCGAGATTTATTTTACGGTAAATACTTTAAAATCTAGTTTTTTTTTGATATATAAACGATAAAACAAAAAAAAAACCCAAAAAATTTAAATAAAAATTTTCCAATTAGTTAAAACATTACTAAATTTTTCTTTTAGGTTGAAAATTTTTGTTATAATTTTCTTTTATTTTCGAATCAAAATTAATGTCATAGTAAATTTCATGTAGGTCTGTCTACTGATTATTTTTAATAATATATAATTAACATATAATTTGTGTTATTTAAGACAAGTATTATTTGAAAACTATTAATTAAAAAGCAATAAGTTATACGTAAAATTAAAGTTTTCCATAAAGGCTCAATTAACTCTATTTTTTATTGTGTTTTTGGTTTGTTTAATTTTATGTGCTAAACATTAAAAAAAAGTTTATTTACCGCATAAAATTTAACTAAATAAATTTAAACGCGTAACCTAACTGTTTAAAAGACGCTAAAAAAAATACCTTTTTTTTATTGATAAATCCTAATTGAGTGGAATATATTACTTAATTATTTTGATTGAAAAATTTTTTCGGAATTTATCTTCCAGTTTTTCGTTTTTAATGATGTAAAGGTATAACTTTTTTTGGAAGAAAGATCAGAAAATAAATTTTATTGATATAAAATTCCAGTTTTCCGGCCTAAAAAAAAAAGTAAGTTAGTAACGTGAAAATATTTTTATAGAAGAACCCAAACAAGGTTTCTTTTCTTTTGAATTTTACAAAACACGTGAGTCTTGAAGATTCTTTAAAGCGAATCTTATAAATTACTTTTTTTTTTGTTTATCTAAAATAGAATTGTTAACATAAACGAAACGATTTAAAAAAGTATATTTTATCTTTTTGGTAATAAAAAGATAACAATTTTTATATCCAAATTATTTTAAACTAAAAATAAAAATATATAATTAGAAATGTTTATATTCAAATTCTTTCGTCGTATTTTATTTCGATTAAGATTAAGGTAACTCGCCCAAGTAAAATGTGATTTTGTTTTTATAAAGAAACTATATAATCATTTATTTTATTGGTGTGATATTTATTCTGGCTTTAGTTTTTGTGTATGCTACTAATGAATCTTTGTGTTAAGTCGATAGTACGTTTCTGTTATGGTATTCATAGGTTCACGAGTATCTCCAGTTATGTACCTTTATTACTTGGCTATAACCCTAATGAACATTTCGCGTGGAGAATCTTGATCTTACCATTTTTTATTAACTCACTTTCTTGTTTGTTTGTCAAGTATAAATCTTACAATCGATTTTTAACAAACTTCCCGACTAGCTGGACTAGCTTAGAACACGATGACAATGCATTCTTTTAAAATGTGTAGCCCGATTTAATCAAAATTGAATTCATTTTCAGTAAATTTTGTTTTGCATGGAAAGTTAGTTCGGAAAAAATCCGCAAAGTGGCGGTTTATATGATTCAGCAGAAAACTTAAAAACATAGTATATAAAAAATTATTTTTATCTTGTAATTATTTATGCATAAAATATTGTTGCACGTCTTCCTAGTTATCTGTTTAATTGTTTAGTGTTTTCATATCAACGTGTTAAGCACATTATTTTACCGCCTTTATTTCACCTTTGCTTCCAAGTTCGTGCGGCTTGTTCATGGAATTCTCTTAATATTCTAATGTCCTCGAATTTATATAAATTTAAGCGTCTGTGTTTTGAGCGTCAATTACATTCTTAAGATGTGCTATGGACTTAAGTATGTAAACAAACTAATAATAAAAATGTTTGCTGTTCGCCCTACTCAGAAATAGTAGTAGTAGTAGTAGTAGTAGTTCAGATCGTGTTTTAGAAACAGAGAATTCTTTGCGTAAAAATTTTAAGCACCAATCAGGCTGCAAAAAAATCTATCTGGTCATTAGTGTTTGTAAAAAAAAAGACTGCAAAGAGATGTATTTTTGTAGGACACGAAGTTTAATAAGGAGATATCCTGTTTATAGACAGAAAATCTATGCCACATGAGAATACTTGATGGACACTCTATTATGTTGTACGCTTTTAATCTTTTGTATTCATCAGAAACTAAAAAATTTTAATTTTGATAAATAATTTTTGTGTTAATTAAACTAATTTAATTAAACAATATCAAATCATAATGAAAGTATTTATGCAGATACTTTGAAAGGGAAAAAGGTTTTTTGCTTACCTACTTGAAAAAGGAAAGTTCGCGATGAATGCGTTTCAAAGTTTATGGCACCTGTGACGTAACGTGTGTCAATAAAACCGATTGTGGCCACAGATATTTTTCGATGTACATATTAAATGATATTTCGTTAATATCATAAACTATTAAATTATGTGAAAATTGAAGAAAAACTAATCTATTTTCTCTCAAAATATGGAATTGCCCCCTTAAGCAAAAGCCTTGAATTATTTACTATTATATTCCCGCATTTTTTGAAAATGATAAATTATTTTCAAATTTATTTACTTATTTAAAAAGCATGATTAAACATAAGGAAATCAAACTTTCTTAATAACAAAAAAAAAAAACGGTGAATAGAAATATTATGTTTGATCCTTCAAAGAATTTTTTGTATTCTTCCTCAATTAATGATATTTGTTAAGAACATGCAAAAAAAAAAAAAAAATACATAATAGTATAAAGTACCTATTTTAGCTACCCAAAAAAAAAAAGGCCAAAACCTAACCTTGACGAATTCACAATAACTTCGCGCAATGCGTCATTATCTTAATTATTATTAAAAAGAGAAAAAAACCTGAGTACCTAAGTAAATATATGAAATATGAATACTATTTAAAAGTTAATTGCTTTTTTAGCTTGAATTCGAATATTGAAAAGAAAATACGATATTCAATTACAATAAAAACAGGTATTTTAATTTAATGATAATCATTAGTAATATTTTTGTCCGTTGGTTAATTTCAATCGTAGATATTTAAATACCGCGTCATAATATATCGAATAATTAAATAATTATGTTTTTATAATTCCGACCAATCGTCGAAAACGATGTGTTTTCTATTTTTGGTTGATTCGAAAAACAATTATAGTGATATCATCAAAAATTATTAGAAATTTTTTGTTTATAAACTGATCATCATGATCATGATCTTCAAATTTTCGATAGGAATACAGAGATTAATCAATGTTCGCGGAGTAGAAAAACAACATTGATGATAATAAAATCCATAGAAGACAAGTCAGCGATTAAAAATAGAATGTTCTAAGCCTTTTTTTATACACTGACTGATCATATAGTATGAGTATGTACTAAAGATGATGCGAGACTAATTTAGCAGAGGTACCAGGTGCTAGGTAACGTATTGATAATAAAATCTTATATAAAATTGAACATGATCTTCTCAGTCATTGTGTATATGGATAAAATCCATGAGAAGTCAAAACAATAAAAAGGTCGAAAATAATATACGATGAGATCACTTCGATTATCAATAGGTGGATTATTGGAATTCATTTATGGAATATTAACAGATATTATTGCACAAATAAAAATCTACAATCGATTGTGTATTTGCTGCAACAGACAGTTTATACGGATGACACTTTGATATGATTTCAATGATCTTTATGTATAGAGAAAGTTACTTAGTTAATTTTCTTTTTTTTTTTGTTGGAATTTTTCTACCTAGGAATTTCCATAAAATGGAATATAAATAATTTAAATAGCGCGGGTGTTGAATTTTAAAATTCAATTTAATTTATGTACTAAAATTTTTGAAGGATTCTTTTAATTTGAGATGATAATAAAAACGAGACAATTTAAATGTTTGAAATACTCTCTTTTCCATTTTATGTAATATGATGAAATATAAACATGAATGAATTAAACAGTTTTCTTTTTTCTTTTTTGTAGAAGGAAAACAAATATAATTTTCCAGTGGTTTTTACGTTAAAAAAAAAACCAACAAAATTTAAAAGAAGAAGTTTTCATTTTATTATTATGAAGTCATCACAAATGAATCAACGTAAAAGCCGCCTTCAGGATCATCCCGAGGATAAAATAGCAGTGAGATATCGAAAACACATGTAACTTAAATTACTATTACTGAAACATTTCAGTATTTTCGTGAATGATGAAATATTGAAATATTTAATAATAATAATAATATGAATGAAGAAAAAAATATTTCAATTGAAATGAAAGGATGTATAAAAAAAAAAAACCACTGAAAGGGAATTTTCCAATTTTCAAGAAGCCGATTGGAAATGACAGAATTTTCTGTGTTTGATAAATAAAGGCTCTACCAGACCAGTAAAAACCAGTAACAACAGTGTTAACAGAGAGAAAAAAAAGGAAAAAATTACGTGGAACAAAAAAAAAGGGTTGAATTTTCATCTTAAAAAATAAAATATAAAAATGCTGTACTTTAAATTAAAATTTTTGCAAAAGTAAAGTATGGGAAATATCAACCCTATATATTATCAGAAATCAGAGTTCTTAATAATCCATGCCATGCCATGAATACAATGGTTTGAATATTTCGTATGGTATGAGTGATTAATTTTCTAGACATGTTCTGAAAGCAGGCCTGTGCAACACAAACCTTCACGGGAGCCAATTCAATTTTATTGTACAAAAGTACGTACACTTGAGTAATAGGTAGAATCAAAACCGGTGCATCTGTTCCGAAGTTTTAGACCGATCAAACTATTTTTTGTAGAGTTTTTGTAGTATGTTAGAATCTGTTCTTACCAAGTTTCGTTCAAATAGCTTTATAAATGCGGACGTAACTTTGCACAACAAGACAATGAGATCTTCCAAAATAGTCAGGGAACAGTTTGTGAGGACATTTTTTTAAATGGTGATGTATAATACTTACAGTATATTAATAAAAAAGAAAAGTCGATTCTAAAATCCATTGATATAATTGAAAATTTTTTGAGAACCGCAGAAAAGATCAGATAAGCCGCAAGTTGCCCAGACCTGTTCTAAAGTATCTGTTAATTAAGGGGGTTATAATGGAAAAGAAGGCTTGTATCGTGTATCCTCCTACTTTGTAAATATCGAAACAACAATATGAGATAACATTTTTTCATTTTTTTTATTTACTTTACTAGAAATAATGCCAGAGAGACAAAATTTCAAAAATTTGAATTCGTAGCCACAGCCTAAAGTCATGTCCTTTTTTGTACACGGTACATGTATACCATATATTTTCAATGTAACCATAATGAAACAAACACAAGGCACATAATCTTTGTCCCAGACAATGATCTTATACATAGGCATAAGTTCAACAAAGATGATGATAACAACAAAAAAATGGCAAGGACAATAGAAACTTCATCACAAAAACCATAAGATTTGCTGAATTAACATTGCACATACAGCCTGCAGTGCTTTTACGGGATTACCCATATTTATTTTAATACTTAGAATTTTTTGTTCATTTTTTCTTTATTCCAATAACACTCGACAAAGAATCAGGATGAAAGGATTGTTTCGGTTATATTGTTTGAAATTATAGTTTTTTCTGGTGGTGGTGGTGTGTTTTCATTTTGAATCAGCAAAAGAAAATAGAGTTGAGATTTTCTTATACTCTCATCTAACACGGTTTCTACATAATTTGTAGATTCAATGTCTATGGTTGCACATTTTGAAAATTTTTATTTATTTTTCTAGATCATTTGTAGAGTATATATGGTATATAAAAAGGATGATGAAAGGAGGAGGATTGCATTGTATCATCCTTCAGGTTATTAAAGAAAACCCTAAAGCAAAATATAGTAATCGAGGTTGGAGAGAAAACGAAATGTCTTTCGCAATATAAAAGATCTCTAGAAGAACGTTATGACGGACGTGTTCTTTATGTCTGGTTTATAAGAAATTTTTTATTATTCATGGATCATTTTGTTTAGTCTCTGTTTTAGTATAATATCAAGAATTTGTTTGCTGATATCCTAGCGCAAAGGAGACTACTTCAATAACCCTTAAGTGGATAGAACTTTTTACCAATTCATCGTTACGTTTGAAATTAGAGAAAGAAGGGATAATTTTGTTTCATATTTAAGAATTGTTTTATTAAATTTTTAAAGATTTTCTACTAAAAATCGTAATCTTTGAAGGATTTTTTTTGTAGGGCAAAAAATAAGAGTTATGTGAAAATTTTCCACATATTTCCTTTCGTTTTTTTTTTTGTTTTTCTTTTAATTGGAATTCAATTTCTATTTTGTTCCAATATTTCGAATGTTGGTATACTTTTTCCTTTTATTTCAATTTTACCGATGATCGTTAAAATTTCTAAAGGACTCTTTAGTTGAGTATATTTCTTTTTTCGTTGGTAGCTGTATGGTACTTTATATAGGGTGAGATTTTCGCTCTTAAGTGCACACGTTTTATTTCTCATATTGTATTTGAAAAGTTTATGAGATTCGTATTTAATTTATATTTATTGTATATATATATAAGGGAAGAAGGTATTTTTCTTTATGTTCAAGTTGTTTTTTTCTATTAAAAATGTGGCATTCGATGTTCTCGTAAATCAAACAGTACAAATAGCTTGTCATGACACATATGCCCCATTCAAAAATAAAGCTAAGAGTTAAAAAAAAAATACTATACACACATTTACCTATAAAATACATTAAAAAACCTATATACGAAACTCAGACCAAGGGTGGCCATTGAAAGATTGAATAACAACCCTTGAGTACAATATTGTTTTGTAGAATATAGGAAGACCAGTTCTTTTATACTTTTTTTTTATATATTTTTTACTCAGCATGAAATTTTTTCTTTCTTTTTTTCGGTGTCGTTAAAGAGTCAATGTCAAAAAGGTGAATATACTAACATAGAGAATCGAATGCTTCTTATGTGTACCATATACAGAAGGCAGCCCAGAGACTATTTTACCCCAAGTATAGCACTGATAGATAAAACTTATTTTAAAGTGGATCACAATAAAACTTGAATCGATACTATTTCCAGATAATGTACTTAAATATAGTTGAAGATTTAGAGATGATATTATGGATTCTATTTTCTACCATTTCAATAAATTTCCTTGACCTTTTATATATCTAATATCATCATTAAATATTGCACAACGCTTGATCTTATAATCCGATTATATGATTCTAATTCATTTAACGATTGAAAATTATTATTTTTAAAAAAAAATTTTCAACAAATTTTCTCTTAACACATATCCTCAACACATTTTCCTATTATATATTTATGTTATCGATATTATATCTAAGCTTCCAATTATGAATTTCAAATATTCATGCCTATATAATAAGGCTATTATGTGATGTCTTTTGGTGGTGGCACATCAAAACTGACGGCCTTAATCTGTGAAGCCCTACAAAATCTGAAAAAAGATAATTCGTTACAAAACAGCAACCCTTAGGAGACATTATTTAGAAACGTATATATTGAATATATTAGCTCTACATATTCTTTTTCCATTCCATATACATGATATATTTGTTCAGGTGAAATATTGATATATATATTTTTTTTTTGAAACATTCTATTTGACTTATCGATTTCTCATGTTGGAGTTTTTACACCGTCTCCAATCAATTCTCGCGTATTCAAAAGACACGAACAGAAAGAAAGAAAAAACAACATTGTAGAGTAATTTATTTTGGTATTTCAAAAACTTGACACATATATAAAAAGGATATGGACCCCCTGACTCTTTCGTATTATACAAATTTCTAGGTACTCGCGGAAATATATATATAACTAATCTGAAACATAAATATTTGGCAATAACATAACACACCTGAGTTGAATTATATAATTTTTTTTGTGATGTTGATATTAAATTTTAAATATTCCTAAAGTTTTTGTTGAAGAAATTTAATTGGGCCCAATCATAATAATGAATTTTTTTTTCTTTTTTAATTAGCGAATTGTTATTGATGTTGTTTTCTTTAAATGATTGAGAAATTAATTTCAAAATAATTGATGTTTTTTTTTTGCTGTGGGGGAGTTTAGATAACACAGAACCGATAATAATTTTGATGGAAAATTTCTAATAATTTACGGAATATTTTTGTACTAATCTAAAAAAAAAATTGGAATTTAAAAAAAAGAAAATGAAAACAATGATAAAAAAAGAGAAATTTTATATTCTTTCTTTTGATATAAAATTATTATGAAATAATAACAAAAAATGTTTGTATATTTGCTTGTTTAATTTCGAAATGATATAAAAAATTGATTGATTTCTGTTTCAATTATTCAATATGAAGGACGATAAAGATGAGAACACGCAAGAATATTCTACACATATGTTTATTGAACAACATATAACATTTTTTTCTTCTTCGATTTCATATATTCTAAATCTAAAAATAACAGAAAACATATAGAAACTTAAAATCGGTTTAAACCATATTTTTTGATAGTAGAAATAAGATTCATAACTGAGTCCTAATAGCATAAACGTATTGCACTATATACAAGTATTTCTAGGAAAGATTCCATGATTTTCTTATTAAAAGAAAATCGTGAACTTTCCTTTAAAAACATAGAAAAACAAAACACATTTAATTATGTTGAAAGAAATCAATTCGAATATTCCATGGTTCTACAAACTACGAAAAATTCTAAGAACACACAAATGATCACTGATATTTCGTTTTGACAGTTCGGGGAATATGTTTCGATGCGGGTTCAAGAAGTATGTTTCCATGTAGGGTTTTAGAAATTGAAGAGCGTTTCCATGACGAGTAAATAAGGTAGAAACGCCGCAGAAACACGATCAGTTGAAGTCGAATCAAGAACTTGAGCCGTGATTATCAAAGAGATTTTGAGCAGTTGTTATTTGTGGTGTGTTTTCACAGTAAAGTATTAAAGCGATTTGATAGAAATAAGTGTATTCATTAGTAATTGCCGTTGTAAATACATTGTGATAACTTAATTTTGTAAAAAGTATTTAGTTAAACAACGTATATAATTAATTTACTGAACAAATTTTACAATTAAATTCGAAAAACGAAAAAAATCAAAAATTTTTTAGTCACTCTGGTTTTTGCTCTGTAACTAGGACACGAAATTGTAGAGCCGATTTTACTGAAATGAAATACGAAACCAAGTTAATAATCAACTCACATCGTAAATTTCATTCAAATTGGATAACGCGTTTTTGAGTCATCGTATATAGACGGACCGACGGACATACATCGATATAACTTTTGATTACATGATTATTTCTATATGAATTAGAAATATAGTATAGTCTGATAGTACCCTACCATAGGACATAAAAATAAATATATTTTCGAACAACCAGTGGAAAGGCCCAACACAAAATAGACAACATTTTCTCGTCAAAAATGCCACAAAATCAAACGAACAAAAAAAAAAAAATTATATATACGAAAGGAAAACAAATTTCAGTTAAAATAATCACATACGATATGATAGCATAAGTTGTTATGTTTTTATGCTCAATTTATAGACGACGACGACGACGACGACAACCATAAAAAAAATAAAGAAAATATTTCCGTGGAACTCTTACAATTGAATATCATTGAACCCCGAAAAAGGTTTTCCCTTCGTAGCTCTATTTGAAGGGATCATATTTATATTTGCTTTTTCGGATCGAACTTGTTGTATATTTTATTCGATATTTTTTTAAAGTCTCTAATTCATTATTATTCTTTTGGTTTCTTATGACAGTTTTTTTCTTCTTTTCCATAAAAATTCCAAGGACATATAAATGAAGACGACATTCGAAATAAAAAACCAAAAAAAAAAAGAAATTCCTGTTTCAGGTTCCCATTATCTGGCCACTTCACTTTCGAACCTCCAAAAAAATTAACCATAAGACTTTTAAAAAAAAATGCCAAACGATTCAAGTTTACTATAGTTTGTTCCTCTGGATATAATATCTTTAACAAATCCCAGGCATCCTAATATTCACGATACATTTGAAAACAACCGGTTTTCCGGGCTAGCGGATTCTATTCGAATAATAAAATGATGTATGAAAGTTTCTTACCATCGCGATGGTGGTGGGTAGACTTCAAAAGAATTGAAAATTTTCGTACAAAGATTCTCAAGTGGAATACGGTTTTAAATATCTAATTTGGGTAGTGTGGTTTTTTGAGCGTATAGTGTGATCTTTTTGATGATGTACAGTACGTTGTTAAGTGTATTACTACAGATGGGAGGAATAGAATATTATAAACAGTTCATTTAATGAATCCGTTTTTGTTTCTGGAACTGTGTTAATTTAAACTGATTTAATTTTCTTCAACACATATGGTTTAAATTTACACAAAATTGATTGATAAGCATGGGGAACTTTTTTTTTATTATTATATTAATTTCCTTAGTTGAACATTGGGTTATAGTAAAAAGTTTAAAGCTATTAACAAAATGTAGAATAAAATAAAAACTCTTCTAGTCTTGTACTCTTGGGCACCCACTCTTTACGGTTATTAGCACTTTATATACCATGCTAAATCGTGAAATACAATACAACAAAACCCAAAATATCCAAATGATCGAGACATCATCATCATCACAATCAAGTTCTTTATTAACTCTAAAAAAAGAAATACCATAATAATACTCTGATGTCGCGTACACACATGAAATGCATAATGTTTGAAATTTTTCATTAACTCAAATTCAGTCACACAAAAAAAGTGGAGAATGTGGCCAAACCAAAAATACCATTGATTATATTTATATACGGTGTCTCTCTCCTTCCTCTTAAATGATCCCATTAAGTCCCATTCGATATGAGTTTCCATCCCATTCGATAGATTTTTATTTCCACTAAATAACTGAGTGTCATTCACATAGATTATATGTTTATCTACACAATTGTTGTGTTTCACCATAAAAAAATCCAAGTCCGTTGGTCAAACAAATAAAATTTACGAGGAAACTGATGCCGAATGCCAATGATGATGATGATAATGATAATGATGATGATTCAGTTCGTGTAGTAGGAAAGAAGAAAATATTGAAAAACTTCTAAACTAATACCCGATTACTACTATATATCCGTCGTCTGGAACTTCTTTTAATTCAAAAAAGATTTCTTATATAGTTTTCATTAATACATATTTCCAAATGCATGGCATCGTCAAAGTAAAAATGTCCACGCTGCTATTGGTTCTTTTTTCATTAAAAATATTTGATTTTTGAAAGCATTTATATTTACGATCACTTATTTTTAATGTTTTGGGATTATGTTTAATAGGTTTTGGGTAGAGGAATAAATTTATAGCGGATATGAAGACGTTCATCACGAACTTTTTGCGCATGTATAAAAACACTTAAAATCAATCAGAATTCTTATTTGTTTTTCTTAATCCGGAATTATGATTTTAGACAAAAAAAAAAAAAAAAAACTATTTCCGCCATTTCTTTTTATTACAACACTTGAGTAGTCTCTTCTAAAAGAAACTTAATTTGCATACTATTTGAACAGGTTTTATAGTTTTTGCTATAAGATCTTTCGTCTTTCCTATTCAATTTGGTACTAAAAAAATAAAATCTAAGATAGAGAACCGTTTTGAATTATTCGAAATCAACTCGCACCAGTTTCTTATGGTTGTTTTTTTTTCTTCTAGTTTTTTTCATTTTAATCTTGTAACTGTTTTTTCAAAAGAATATTGATTGAAAAAATCCCGGTTTTTCATAAAATTGATTTTCTATATTTTGCCGTTATTACATGGAAAGTCCAGCATAACATACGAATGAGTACATTCAAATGAATATATTAAAATTGATAAGGTTATTAGGTAAGAACGTGAGAATTTCTATGAAAAACAATAAAATCTTGAGACCCATAATAACATCGATGAAAATTTAGAAGAATTTTCATCCAAAATAAACCCACTTCTTTCTATAAACTAGGTAGTATGTAAAATAAACTAGGCACAATAATTTACACGTAGTAATCGATAAGACAATCGTTTCTTGGTAATGCATGAAGTAATTGATGCTTGATAATCCGAAAATTAACCATATTCAACTCTTATCTAAGATATCGAAATGTAAGTAATATATAAGTAAAGTATTCAATGATTGAATGATGCTCAAGCTCGGGCATCAGAATGTTAA
Organism: Xylophagus ater; assembly: GCA_963422695.1. Classification (NCBI taxonomy): domain Eukaryota; kingdom Metazoa; phylum Arthropoda; class Insecta; order Diptera; family Xylophagidae; genus Xylophagus; species Xylophagus ater. Next base: position 8,161,774 of record OY730483.1, read on the forward strand.
AGTAATCAATGAAGTAATGTATAAAAAGTTCTTATATAGCTTACCGGTAATGCATTACAGAATCGATGTGTGATTCTGATTACCATCCCACTGTAGAAACTTTTAGCACACGCACAAATGAACATAATACCAAAGAAACTTGAAATATTCTAAAATTCTATTCTAATTTTCTATAGTTAGTTTACTTAACATAAAACACATAATTATGTTGAAGAATTTCTTAGAAATATACACATATGCTAATTTTAAATTACATATCATCTCAATTTGAATTTATAACTAACTAACTATATGTATATTCAGAGATTTAGGTAAAATGCGGGTAATTTTAAAATTAGAATAAATTAATGCTGGGGTATAAATTCTTATAAATAGATCTCATCTTACAATTACCCATCATCATCAAAAAAAACATGTTTCTCTATAATTAAGGAATAAAATCATGTCAACTAGATCAATTTCTTTGCGCCTATATACAAATATAAAAACACCAAAAGCATATATATTTATGTAAACTTTGACATTTTTATGATTCATAAAAATAAAAAAGTTTTTCACATGCTATTTATAAAGTATGATATATGAAGTCTCTAATTTTTACTATCATCTTATGTACGAAGCGACAACATTTTCAATTAAAGTTTTTGATTGATTACAAATTGATGAAGAATTGAAATTTGATGGTGTCATAGACCCCTCCATCATCATCAGCATCATCATCATTACAGATCATGTATTAAAACAAGTATGAATTGCATGTACGTGGTACATATCCTATGATTCAGTTCAGTTAGAATGTGTTCCAGTATACCCAAGACGGTTTGTTAATCAGTTTTTGGTATGAGAACTACTCAATTGGGGATGGTCTTAGTGTTTATTAATATGAATATGGGTCTCATAGATAATTACACATGAATCTCTATTAAATCATAAAACTTTTTCTCACAGATAAATTATATGAATTCTGTATGTTATACTTTTGATACATGATAAACGAGGATATGTTATTAATTTGTATGCCCTATGATAGGCACTAACAGAGGAAAACTAGTTTTGTCATTACATTTGTAACACATAGAAATAATCATCGTAGAAAGTTTACAAGGATATGGTTAATGTTATATCGATTTCTGAATGTCCATCCGTCCATCTGTATACAAGATAACTCAAAAACGCGTTATCCGATTTTGATGGAATTCATAATGAGAGTTGGTACTTTCTTAAATTGATTTGTTATTTCATTTCAGCTAAATAGGCCAAAGGGGAGGAAAGTTATAAAACAAAAAACAGGGTGATCAGAAAATGTTATTGTTTTTCTAATTGTTTTCCGAATTTAATTGGAAAATTTATGTAGCAATTTTATTAAAATTTACATACATACACTGATTACATCAATAAGCGATAATATGATAAATTTCATTAAAATCGGTTCAAGGATAGAGGAGAAAAAAAATAGTTGTAAGAGAAAACAGGCCTGTTCATAAGGTTTCTTTTTTATGTAGTTCAAAAACTAATTTACTGATTTGATTAAAATTTACAGAATATATTGATTTATTAGGGTCCAGGCTACTACTATAGTATCTTTGCTATTAGTTTTCACTATTTTTTTTTTTGTTAACTACGAGTCTCATTTTTACAATAGGACATTAAAAAATCGGGTATATGCCAATTTTCAGTTTCTAATTTGTTTCAATTAAATTTTTCACAAAAAAAATTTTGAAATTAGTATAATGGCACATTATTTACTACGAAAAAACTCATCACAAAAAGTGGTTTTTGGAGCATGCAACATGAAAGCAAAGTACATATTGTTATATTAGCACTAATTTAATGACACTGAAATGAGCTAAGGTGAAGGCTATTATTATAGTGATTGAAACCTGTTTATATGGCGTTTACGTGAGGATTTTGTGATTCTATTGATTCGGCTGATAACAAAAAGAGCCAAAAAAAAACTCAAAAGTGATATATTCTTTTGTCGAATGTTAATTCTATTGTCTGGTACTTAAAAGTTCTCTCTTTATAATTTCGTTCATAATCATATTTTTAATGAAGATTTTAATTATGACAAAAATCATGTTAGGTGACAATGTTTAAGGCCATTTGCCGCACATATATTTCAATATGGTTGTAGCAGGAAAAAAAAAACTTAATGTAATTTAATAATGTCTCAAAGACATGCTACGAATGTTATATATGTAATGTTTTTCATATTTAATTATTACCAGGAATGAAATTTGATGAACCGTGAACTTTCAACAAGTATAAATTCTTGAGAATAGTTAGTAACAGAGATAATATTAATGGAAAGCCTTGTATGAAAAATTCGTGTTTTTCTTTTTCTTTTTAAATAAAAGAAATAAATAATAATATTTATATAAAAATTCTATCGTCGAATTATATTAAAAAAGAAGTATATTCCACGTTTCTATAACTGAATTCGATATTAGAAATGGAAAACCTCTTTATACATGATATATAGTTTCCGTCTTCCTGGCAGAAGAATAAAAAGGGTTAAGCTATCCTAAGTTATTCCTGGTTCGGTCTGCATTTCCTTTTTATATATATATATGTATATTTGGAATTTATTTATTTTGTTTTTGTTTTTTTTTGTATGCCATTTCTTTCTAACGATTTCATTTCGTGATTCAAACTCTTTATAGAGTAATAATCCTTCGAAATTCGCCAGGGTACTCTTCAATTTTATTTTGATGTTTTTTTTTTTTTTGGTTTCTTCTAAGGATTAAACCCTCAAGCAATATAATAAGTGTTCAAAATCCCGCCTTTACCTAACACAATCCCCAATTCAAATGAACCTTTATATTCAAACAAAAACTAAAGAATCAAATTGGTCTATGATGAATGAATGAGGATTTCTGTATTGTACCTAGGTATATAGTAAGAAAAATGGGTAAGGGTTTTATATATATGTATATTTAGGCTTGAATATTTACGATGGCACGTTTTTCTTAAATAATTTTTGAAGAGAATGTACATATATCCTTAAAAGAAAAATAAGAATGAGACATTATATTCTTTATACTATATTTACCATATATATGTATATTTTCCGCATTAAGAAAAGGGGGTTTTGATGTAGTTAAAAAAAGAAAACGAGGGTAAAATATATATATAGTGTATATCATATATGTTAATATTAAAAGTTTTCTGGTTAAGGGTCAAGGAAAACATATTATAAAAAAAAAAACGAGTATAAAGTATGATGTTATGCTTCCGTAATTTACAAGAATACCGCAATACCAAAAATGATGTTGGTGCGGTCGGATCATTAATTTGACGCATTTTTCATATGTATTTATAGTTTCATATAACACACTATAAATCCGGAACAACCGCCCCATCCCTTCAAGTTTTCTAACTTGAAATTAATTAGAATTGAGTTGTTCCTTTTGAAAAAGAAAAAAAAAAAAAACCTGTCAGATAAGTGATTTCAGATTATTCGTTAAGGTAAGTTATTTTATGATGTAGAAAAGGTTTCGTTGAAAAGGAATTATTGAAAGTTTTTCTTTTCTTTTTTTTTTGAAAATAGTTAAGTTGTATGTAATTAGTTAAGGAAATTTACTGGATTCGTTTACCTTTTCGTTCCAGTGAGTAGAACGTTTGTGGGCGAAAAAACTATTAACTTTTGAATATATAACATATGAAATATATCATAATATCCTGGGTATTAGCGATTTTTTTCACATTTTTAAAAAGACTATCAATCACACATGGAAGCAAACAAGGATCTTTATGTATGTTCTTATAATTACAATTATTTTTATTTTATGAATAATTTTAAGAAAAAAAAAACCAACTCACCAAAAATTGTCCTGTTGAGATTTTAAGTGGATATTTTCTTCATACCAAAAAAATTGATGTATTCGGCTAAGGTTAAAAGGAAATTTGTTTTGAATTTTCTTATTCGTTTTCTTTCCAGAAACGACACTTTTACATGATAACAATTTATCACCGATTTTAATTAAAATCCCAAAATTACGTGATATTATCCAAAAATGTTCGGTACAGAACACAATTTGTTTTTAAGACCCTTTAATATGTGTCATATTAGCCCAAGAAAAAAAACAAAATTTACATAAATTAATCTGAAAATAGATAAAAAAAAAAAATAATTATTAAACAAATTATCAAAAAAAAAAAAATCTTATTTTAATTAATTCAAAATTTCATAAATTTTCTTTTAAAAGTATAGGGTCACCCAAAATAGACTGACAAGCAACGCTCCCTTTAAGCTGGGCGCGCGGGTGGCCGCCCTGGTATAGATAGACATCTTTTTTATTCGCCCACAAGAAATATTCCAAAACTTCTTTTTTGCGAGAATAGTTTGAAAATTTGTCACCATTTTCATTGCGTAAACGAACACATTTTATAAATACGTGTAAATTTCCGCACTGAAGTCATGTTCATGGCTGCTGGATTGTTTCTTCGGAATTGTTTCTTAAATTTTGTCTGACTTTTTTTTAAATTTAAGAGGGTTGCCCACATGGTACTTTATACCGCCCATGGATTTTAAAAATTAGAGGGAACGTTGCTGACAAGCAGGACAATATTCGTGTGTCAAAGGGAAAAATATGAAGCCTAAAATTTTCCCCTTAAGATCATATAACTAAGCTTTGCAGGTGAATTCTACAATCAGATAAGTTTAATACAATTTGTCACTTTCATACATCAGCGCACGATAATTTGTCACTTCTAAGTGATTAATTTGAAATAAAAGTCTTTTGAAATAATGTTTAGGGAATATTTTAAGTAATTGTCTTATTTATAATCACTGTCACCTTATAGAATCCCACTTCTGAACACAGAAATTTAAAGTATATTGAGTTGGAATATATTTTAAGATAAAATCTTTTAATCTTCCTTGAGCCTCACCCTGTATTATTTAAATGATTTAAAAAATCTACTTTTTCTAGTAAAATATTTAAATTATAAAAATTATGAAAATATTGAATAAAAACAAAACCGAACATTTTTTCTCATAGAAATTTTTATTTCTACATTCGAATTTCTTAGGAAGTTGGAGGTGGGTTGGTGGTGGGTTGTTGGCGGCGTCTATGATGAAACATTTTTCAACATTAAAATTTACAAATGAAAACAAAAATGCCACTAAAAAATTGATGATTAATTTATTTATTAATCAATTTTTTTATTTTAATTTTTACATTAATTAAATTAAGAGAAAGAGAATTTCTTAGTTGATGTGTCGTATTTATTTTATGAGATTTATAAATCATTTCGGGAAGAGGATTGATCGTTTTAAAATGTAATAAAACACGATAAAGACGATTGTAATATGTTAATTATTTTCATATTAATATATAAGTGAAAGCTTCTGAATTAATTTGAGAAATTTTCGGTGAAAAAAAAAATAGCTATAACTTTAATTTTGATGAGAATGTCAAGAAAATTTGAGGTAAAAAAATGAATAAAAAACTAGGAAATTTTAATGTCTTGTTTTATTCTATCGCATATTTTATTAGAAAATCGAAATTATGTAAGATTTTTATTTGAATGGCAACAACAAATACATAAGATTGCGAAATTTAGTTTAACTTTCAAAATTTTAGTTTTTAAAAAATACAAAATACTAAAAAAAAATACTATTAAAAATTTTGTGTATCAATTTCTTCGTCATATTTAATTAATTGATAAAAGTAATCTGATATAAAATCGAAAGAGATTTGCTTAAATTTTTAATACAATCGGAAATAATTTGAGAAAAATTAGTGTTGTTTATTATTAATAAAAAAAAAGGGAATAAATTTAGTGATAAATGTCAAAATGGCATATTTTTGTGAAAGCAAAGAAAGAAATTTCAATAATAATAATTCATTCATTTCATATAAATTTGAATATCACAAGCAAAAAGGCTGACGACACACAAAAATATATGATCTCCTCACTTCATCGCGATCATAATTTCCACCGCACAATTGCTTAAAGTTTAAGTTTTAAACAATTGATTAGATTTTATTATTCTTGTATATTTTTGGTTAATCATAAAAGGCTCATCAAAAATTATGATTTTCAATTTAAATTTCATTTCAGAAAAAACTTTATATTAGAAAAAAAAGATGAGAAAAGTTCCGTCGCTTCATCAGCCTACGCCAATGAAGAAAAAAAAAAGTGTAAATAACTTTTACTTTCATTTATATTAAAACCAACACAAAATATAAATACTAAAATCGAATGTGAGAGATTCACAGGAGAAGGTAGAGCACTTATCAACAGGTTATAATTTTCACCTACATTCACTGTTATGAAAATGATATTATAAAAATCTGAAGGTGAAATGCAATAGAACTTAAAAAAAAAAAAACTGACGATGAAACTCAATACTCAGCTTTTGGTGACAATGGAAAGATTGGAAAACTTTTTCATAAATCTCAACCCTTTTTTGCAAACCAAAATTGTTCACATTTTCAGAGTACATATATTGATTTGCATCCGAATTAAGTACAAATGTAGCAATTGTAAGGTCTTGTTTCCATTTGGCACTTATTCGTCAAATTTCAGGCTAATTTCATATAGGAATCAAGTAGCAGAGAGTTGATAAATATCAGATGTAAACAAGACTTTAGAGACATTCAGGATTTTGTTAAAGATATCACAATTTTTAAAGCTTTTTCTTTTTATAGTATAATTCGTGAGGTATGTATATACATATTGTGAAATAATTATTATATTGCATTATTCCACAATATGTGTACAACCATATGAAGAAACCATTAAACACATGTGGTTCCATTTCTATAGTACAAAAGTTCACATAAAAGAGATGAAAGTTTATGCTGCTTTTATTTTCTTTTGGTATAGTAGTATCTTGTGCTTAAATTGTTGTGTCGTTGATTTCGCTACAATATGTTTAATTTCAGTTTCATTTTATTCATTTTTTCGCGACATTATTTTATTCATTTACCTTCTTCGAATATGGCTGGCTGTTCACATTTAAGCTGTAAGATTATTGAATAGTCGTAAAACTACTACAAGCTAAATTCGACTAACTTTTACATATCCAATTAAATGCAATTTTATGTATTTAAGTTCTATACTTTAAGTATATAAAAGGTGCTGTTAGACTGATTTCATTCCCAAGTTCTCGGATGCAATGTCTGTTTGTCTAATTGTGTGAAATACAAATTAAACGAAAATTTGTAAGACTCATTTTTATCATATGAAAACAATTTCATCAGAAGATCTGTTCGATATATCTCTTCTAAATCTTCGGGTAACTGGCAAACAAAAGTTCCATTTTTTTAAGATTTCAAACGAGACTCCAATGTTATCTATGACTTATACACAACTTGGTGAAATCAATTTTTCAATGACGAATACGAATAATTTAATCCGAACCTAAAATGTTAAAATTTAAGGCTATGTCTATTAAAGAGACACTTTTGTAAATCATTTTTAGACAATATTTTAAATAATAACCGTACTGTGAGTCATAGCTTTTGAAAATTATTACTTTTATCAATTGAAATAGCTTTTATCAAACTCGAAAACCTACATTTGAACCTACTCCTTTAAAAACTTCAAATTCAGTTTTCTCAAAATCTATTTCGAAATATCTCCGTATTGAACTGCGTCAACGAGATATATAGAAGTTTCAATCATAGTTTTGCAATGAAGCTTTCATGTACTATCTATGTACATGAAAAAGAGTATTTCTAAAAAGTTGGGTGCAGCATTGCGTTTGCTTTCGTTTAATTTGAATTTTCGAAAACTAAAGAAAGCGGAATTTAAATTTCATTAACTTTAATATGGACCAAGTCCCGTTCTTCTCAACTCACTAAATTTTTTCGTTTTCTTGGGTACTAAAAAGACGATGCAAACGATGAAAACATAATTTAGTGAAAAATAGTAAGTCTATGTGAAAATATGTTGTTATAATTTACGAATCATGTTATTTTGTTTTTTGAGTAATTAACCACAAATGTATACAACCATAAAATTGAGAGAATCATATTGTTAATAATTATGTGTTTGCCATCAAAATTTCATAATTAACACGATGTTGAAAGTAAAATATTTTTATGTTTAAATTGAATTTTTTGGTAATTATCGTGAAAATTGGTAACATTCTGTGTTGTTTACAAAAATGTGTTTTTCTTTGTGTAAAGAAATTGTAACCGCACTTACATGATACTCCCTCAGCCTCAAATTATGGATATACGTAATTGTTTGTTGTTTGTGATGTGGTCATGTAAAAGTTGAAGCAATTAAAAATGAGACCTGTTGTAAACGTAATTAAGAAAATATGGGATTAGAAAATTATGTGTCCAATATTAGGAGATAGGTGATCAGCGAAATTAAACATAGCAAATAGTATTGCAACAACGACAAAAAAAACGTAGTGCAACTGGCAAAACTGCAAGAAAATTTGATGTGAGACGTTTAATAGTGCATAAATGCGATCAAACAAAACCAATGTATAAATTAGGACTCATATTGATTAGTTTTCCATCAGCTTTTGAGCAACTGAGAGAAAACTGACCAGTGTGAATGTAAAAACTGAAGGTTTATCAATCAGTGAAACTCAATAATTATTCAAAATTTTCGTAAGCAATCAGTTTTCTATCAAACACGACTGACAGTCATGACTAATCAATGTAAGACCTACTTTAGTAAATTATTCCTCCAATTTGAACCTGTAGAGGTAAAATTAAAGTACAAATGAATTGGCGTTGAGAGTTGAAAGATTTTATAGAAAAATAACTGTTGTACTGTTTGAATAATATGATATTTAGAATTTACGAAAAAAGGCAAATGAACAAATTAATAACTACTGTTGAATGGTCAAGCCGATTAAGGACTCGTTGCTAGAAGCTGATGGGACCTTGTTTCAAATCCAAGTCTCGGTTCTTCATGTATTTATTTTTCTTTGCCTACAAACCCAAGGACTAAAAGGAGATATTTGAGCCGAAATTTCATCAAAGAAAAAAAGAAATATATAAGAAAGAATTATTTCAACAATTTGAACAAAATTGAAGATATCAACTTCGATCGTCGTTAAATTGAAAGTTAAATGAGATGTAAATAAATAAATCCCATATAAGAGTTATTTATAACATAATTTAGAACAGAAATAAAAGCTTTACGTATACTCTATATATATATTTTGGGACAGAGGGAGTAATAAGCATGGAATTTCATAATTTTAATATTTTTCATTTGAAAAACCAGCATTTTTCCAAAGTTTTCGACCTCGACTTTAATTTTTCTTATCTGAATAAGAACAATTATGTGCAACTGGTTTTTCTAGTTTCTAATTAATATTGTTTTATTTGAAAATTAGAAATAATAAAAGGCGACTAATTGATTTTATTTTATATATACAATATGTTTAGTTTATGAGCGTTTTTATTAAATAGGTTAAATATATGAGAGAATGTCGAAAGCATATTGTTGAACGGAAAAAAGAAATTATGTCCTTTTATTTTTGTTGTATATATAATCGTTTCCCTCTCTGTGTTCTTCTTGGGGTAAAACTAACACAAAAAAGAACGTAGGTTGATGGTTCTAATGATAAAAAGTTAGAACATTCAAAGGAATCTATCAATGTTAGAAAATCTCTTTCTAATATTACAAGATTTTATGAAATTCTTACAAGATGTCTTTTTTTTTTTCCTTTTGAATTTATATCATCATATTTGAGTGGAAGGAAAATTCTGTTGTTGTTGTTGTTGTTGTTAGAGATTTATATACACTGGTGGAGTAACTCTAAATTGACGTCCTCAAGTAGAAGTTATTCATCCTTGAATGGAGTGTTATATACATTTATATATATATACTTTCTGTGTAGATACAAAAATTCAATTTAACCACCCATTAAGTTGGTTTTTTTTTTTTTTACTTGACGACTGGGGATAATAAATATGGCAGGAGATGGTAGTTTGTTTGTAGAAGAATTGAAGTCAACACATAACTGAAGTAAGAAATGGAGATTATTATTCCCATTTTAGAGTATACATAGTCTCGTTCATTTGATTTTGTGGTTTTGGCTGGGAATTTAATTCGCAAACAAATTGGCTGAGAAAATCACTAAAGACGAGCGAGCGACTGTGAAGACATATCATAAGGTGACAAAAAAAAACGAGATGATAGATAGAAAGAAGAGATTTTTGGGTGGGTGGGTGGGTGGGTGGTTGGTGTGAATATGAAACTCAGATAATATTTTTGTTGGGTGGAAGAAAATGTTTTCCTTTTCGGTTCCGGTTTGATGAAAAGGATTTGTTATTTTGCTTTGGCGTTTTTGTTAAATGATGGTGGATTGTATCAAATTTTCGAAATGTTTATAGGGATGAGAGAATCTTCGTCAATTAACTGAGAACATAAATTTTAATCGGATTATGGTAAACATTTAATCAATCGAACAAGTGTGAGATAATATTCTATGAAGTTTTTACTATTTGGTAGATTCATATGAAAGCTTATTTAAAATCCTTATGCTTGGAGGAGACGGTAAATCACTTTATATATGTTGTACGAGTATATGGATTTAATAATGTACGAATGAATGATTTTATCGAGAGATGGGTAATAAAGACAAATGGATTATGAAGAGATTACATTTGTTCCAAAGAAAAGATGATCTAAAATAATATTTATTTAAATATAGCACATATGGCTTGTTTTTTGGAATGGCATTTAAGTACTTACTTTAGAAAAGGGAACATACTGGGATTTCGTGATTATTCGTAGTTTTGTTTCAAAAATTATGAATGTAATTTTTAAAACTGTCTTTTATGAAACTCAATTTTCATTTTCTGTTACCAGGAAGGATTTATATTTTGTTTGAAACTAATTTTATAGGTCTTCGAGATAAGATTCAATTCGATCGTGCGTTATAGCCCAAAATTCGGTCTTAGTCTGCTCTAAATTCTTACCAATGATATACACATACAGTTAGTACTAAATAAAGGGCGAGCGTCTCATGTAAAATGCATATCCATTCAATTTTTAGATAGCTTTCGATAAAGGATAATTGTTTATATTTTTGGATAAATTGGAAAAAATCAAAACTGTTTCTTTGAATACAGAAATTAATTTGAATTGTCATAGAAATTCAGTACAATTGTGTTTCAAATACTATTCAAAAGGAAACACCCCGGATGTGTACCTTCATGTTTACTATACAAAATAAATTCTTTTATCCAAAATACAAAAGTTCATCAAGAAATATTTGAAATGTCGGAAGTACTTGACTCAAGAAAAATGGTTTATTTAAATTCATCAATATTTTAAGATGAGATTTTTTTTTTTTTGGGAAAGAAAAGACAGGGTCATATAATCTTCAGATTGAATATTGAAAAGAATTTAAGTGACAATAAATTTGTCTTTTATAGAAGAAAACATTCTTTAGAAAAAAAAAGGAAAAAAAACATAAACATTTTATCCTTAATTTTAATTTAAATTTCCATTTAAAAGGAGGAAAAAAAAAGAAAATGCTTTTATTTGGAAACAACAAAATTCAAACTGGATTCCTTTTCTATACAAAAAAGATGAACAATTTGTTTTGTTATTGTTAGAATGTTGTTTATCGTTCCTGTTTGTTTTTGTAAAATATTAAATTACATAAGAATTTAGTGAACATTATTCCCTAACCAGAAAAAAGAAAAAAAATTCATTTTTTTCTTATGGAATAAACAGGAAGAAAAATCTCGCAATGAGTAAAAACAAAAATATATGAAATTATTTAGAGAAAATGACTTATTTTTTACTTCCTGAAAATAGAAAAGAAAAACATGATCATATTTTTGGAATAAAACTAAAAATGAAAAGAAAAATTGTTTGTATTTTATTTCGAAAAAGAAATTCTTGGTTATTTTCTTTTTTTTTATTTAATTTAAAAAGATAAAAAGTTTTTTTTTAGTTTCGATACAAAACAAAAATACAAGTTTTTCTATTTTTATAGAAAATTTGTTCAAATTTAAAAACAATTTATTTCAGACAAATTCAGGATTAAGAAGCCAAATAGTTTTACGTGTGTTAAAAACTTTAAAAAGAAAAAATAGAAACTCCTGTGCCAGTGCTACAAGCAATATTAAAAAAAAAAAATAAGGGTAAATACAATACCCTTAATAAATTTTTAAAAAATGTTTATTCGTGACTGGACTTAAACCTAAAGTCTTCCAGTCAACGGTTTTAATTAATTAAACTATGGCAAATCAAAAGAAAATATCTTATCTTTTTGTTCTCTTTGCATACAACATTATAATATGGGTACTCTCTTACCGTTGTAAAACGTGGTGTATCGTTGCACCTCTGTATGATTCGGTATTTTTAACAAAAAAAAACGAATCACACAACGATAACGGAATACGCCTAATATTGATTCAATTTTGAATTTAACCCTTATCGATCGTAAGTCACCTCTGACGTGACAACAGTAGTTTTTTGCAGCGGTCGTACGGCACGTGTGAAGTGACAAGGAGGATCATATCGAAACATGCTGCCTATTAAATATGCATAGTTTATCATTACCAACAGAGCATTTAACCCCACGACTCTATTGGATATATTTTAAGATTTATTTTCAGTCGGACTGACTAAAGAGTCAAATTTTTAGAGTCTCGACAAGACTTTTTTTCAGTCCGACTGCAAGTAAGTCTTGAAATAATTCGTGTGGAGTCGTGTGGTAACTTGTAAGTTACCTGGAAGAAGGAAAACAACAGTATACTTTTGTGAAACGTGCAAGAGAAAACCAATCCTTCATGTTGTTTCAAAAAATACCATATATTTATTAAAAATAACTACAACCTGGTGAGAATCAAGCATGCGAAAAATCTCGTCCGATAAAGGTTAAAGAAACTACATATTTTCTATAAGTTTTCAAGGCAGGTCGGAATTTTTTAAGTTCTTTTCTCAAAAAAAAGGAAAATATTGAATTCCTAAAATTATTGTGTTCTTTTCTAGAAAATATTGTCCAAAAAAGGAGAATTTTCTGCAACAAATTCTGACCTTCCAATTCAATAACTTAAAATGTAACAAATGGAAGTAAAAACAATAACATTACAGACATGAGTAAGAAAACAAAACACATTTAAATTTTTCCGTTCGTGTCTATTATGAACAAAAAGTCAAAATTCATAACAAAAAAATGCGGAACTTAAGAAATGTTGCATTTTTCAAGTCATAATTTTTCTGTGAATGTTGAGTTTTCGAGTAAATATGAAACAGTTTTAAAGTAATTTTATTACATATTAGAAATGTCTTTCTTTATCAATAAAAAAAAAAAAAACATTTTTCTTTGAGTGCATGGCAAAATTTGCATTCACTTCAATTTTAGAAGGTTCATAAAAATGTCCAAAATTAATTTCACACCAAGAAAAACCGAAGAAAGACACATAAATTTGCTAATGTCATAAAACTATTTCTATTATATTTTTTCGTCTTCTTCTGGAAACACAGTTTTATGAATATATTGTATTTCTCGATGAATATTATAACCTCTCTTTTTTTTTATTGGGAAATTTAAAGTTGCATCGAAAATACGATTTTTTTTTTCTTTCTGTAAAGTAAAAGGCCACCAACAATAAAACCTGAACAGAAATCATCGAAGTTTTTAAAGATATGTTTTTTTCGGAGAGCATATATTTATATATTGTAAAGGTCGAAAACCGGTTATTTTGCTCGTGAAACGGATCGACTTCAACTTTTACAAGAAATCCCAAATAAAGGTATATATATATATATAGACTTTTAATATTAAAAGGTATTTCAATATATAAGAAAAGAAAAAAAAAAAACCAGGTGAAATGTATGCAAATATTGAAAATAGTTTACAAATGAATTTTCTAATCAATTTACCTTTACACTCGATTTTCTGTTGAGTTAGTCCCTTTTTTCTTTCTTTAATCCAAAACAACACAGAACTCTCTCCGGAACTTAACCTAACAATTTGATTATCCCTTTTTTTTTTTGGAAATTCATTTCAAATTAATTTTTCTTTTTTTTTCTCCAATAACTTCTTCTTTCTTTTTCAACAACATTTATTTCCAAATTGATGAGATTTTTTTGCACTGCACTTTGAAGAATTTTTAATATCAATAAAATTGAATATTTTGTTATTATTAAAACTCGTGGAATTTGGTATTTAATTTTTATTTTTAACTGGAAAAAATATGTGTACACTTTACAGAAAAAACAAAAAAAAAATTCGATTTTCTCAGATAAATTCGATTAAAATTTATTAAAAGCCAAAATAGATATTTATCGCGAATTTGAGAGAAAAGAAAAAAAAAATATCAACAAAAATCACGTTTTTAGATACGCTTGAAAAGATAGAAAAATTCACACACCTGAATATTAAATTGGCGAAATTTTTTTCAAGAACACTCAAAAATTACAACCGATTTCGACAAATGCCGGCGAACAACTGAATTGAAAAACAGAATAGCAACTTCTGAGCAGACTTTTTTTTTTTGAACAGTACCATTATTAATACAGCAGTTTGAGGAACTGTGCTGGAGAATTTTCTTTTTGCTTTCGATTTTCTTTCGTTTTTTATATAGTTTTTCAGAGATTGAAAACGTTTCGTTGGCGTGCGAATAAGTTGATATATAATTTCAATACAAGAAAAAAGAAAAATAGAAAATTCAGAGATATATTTTTAGAAACCATCTTATTTACATCTGACATTTATCAACCGAATAAAGCTCTTTGGATTCTTCATGTTTAATGTAATTAATGGAGTTTGAATGATTTATAAAAATACAAATAGCAATTGTAGGTATTATTTGCATAAACTACAATCTACAATAAACCAGTGCCTATCGTTTGATACAAGTTAATTAGTACCAGCAACGAGTTTATAATATATACCATATAATGGGTATACATCTTGGATCGTAGTAAAATTGAATCTTTGGTAACTTGCGTATGTAGAGTTAAAATTAGAGTACAAATAAATTGTCATTGAGAGTTGAAAGGTTTTATAGAATAACTGTTGTATTGTTTGAATAATATTATATTTAGAATTTATGAAAAACGCAAATGAATAGATTAATAACTACAGTGTTGAATGGTCAAGTCGGTTAAGACCTCGTTTCTAGAAGCTGATGAGGCTTTGGTTCAAATCCAGGTCTCGATTCTTCATGTATTTATTTTTCTTTGCCTACACGTAGTACAAATTTTTCATAATTTAACAATTATACTACGATACAAAACCACATACAACGAAGCTTGAATACTACCCATAAAGAATTGTTAATTTCTATTCTCCTTTTTCGATAAAGGTGGTTTTCTGCAACAAATTTAACTTGTTATTAGGATTTGTGTGCCTTTTTTTATAAAAATACTAATAACGACTTAAATTTATTGCATAACTACTAGCAAAATAGTGCCAAGAGATAATTGAAATTGACGACCTTATTATATTGTGTGCTTTTTGGTACTAGTCATTAGCGAGAAATTAAGGAATCTTCGGTTATCACAGAAAACTTCTATTTTCGTATAAAAAGTGTTGTATGAAAAAATCGCGAAAATCTTTACATTTGATTATTAGTTAGAAATTCGGCAAAAAAGTGTCAAGGTATTTCTGATTTTTATTCGAACGTTTATTTATCGTATCACCAATTCCAATTAAAAACTTGTAGTACCTTAAAAATATCTAAATTTTAATACAGTAACGCAAAAACTATGAATATCAAACATATGTATCTAAGACAATATCATCAATTATCAATAATATATATAGACAAAAAACAAAAACTATAAAGAATCACCCCTTGTCGATAAGGAATGAGAGTATATAGTAGTCGTCCCACAAATCCAAGTCTAGTGGGATTCAGATAATGAAATTTTGTTTAAAAATTCAAAGGGAACATTCGGTTATTTTACTTGTAGCATATAGAGACGACAGCATCTGGTTGCCTTTGAGTTATGTTATTATGTTGAAAGGATGTGCATGTGTTGCACATGTGGTCCTTTCGTTTTTTTCACATGAGAGAAGATTAGAATCTTTAACTATAATACAAGAGATGGGCGGTGAATATTAAGGTACTGGAAAAAATCGACAAAAACATTCATAATATAGACAAATATTATAGACTTGTCAACAGTTTGGATTCAAAAAAAAAAAAAAGGATAATATACCCTCTCTGCATGAGGGATTCAGAATGATTCGAAAAAGATTCTTTTATTTGTTTTCTTATTCAATAGAAATAGGAATATTGAGTTCTTTTTCTAAAAAAAAAAGCCATAGATCAATAAAACTATGAAATTTTATAATATAGAGATGATTAGTCAAATACATAATTCATGAAGTTTGGTCATCCTTCTGTTGTAATGATTTCGAAAAAAAGAAATCAAGTGCAGATAAGTAATTCTATGACCTACATTTATTTTCAAGTTATATACAAGATAAAAATACTATTTTCCATTTATCATATCAAAAGTATGAATGTTACTCTAAACTTTTCTTCATTGCATCCTCCACAATGAAACTTCCTTCTAGTTTTTCCGCTCGGAAACATTAATGTTAAGTTTTCTTTTTAATACTTCAATTCAATTCAATTCAAAAGTTCCTATCTAACTGAATTTAGTATCATTATTACAAAGGGTGCACAACAAGAGCTCACGATGATTTTACAACAGTTCGTATTGGAAATCCTAAAGTAATATCAAAGATATAAATGAGTAAAGATATGTAAAATTGTAAACATTGTAACATGAGTACATTATATTAGATCTTACAGCAAAGGTTTTAAGGAACTTAGGATCTAATGCAATTTACTTATATTAAATAAAAGCTTTTTTAAACTTTCCATATCTTCTTCTTATTAATATCTTTGATAATATCATAAGATCATGCGTTCCTGTTGTATCACCCTTTATAGAGAAAAATTTTTGGTTAATGTGTTTGTACTAGGTCATGTAACAACTGTTATTATTCAGTATCTGGGATTGACTTCTTGTTATGACCTCTTAAAACCAACTAAGCCAATTCTCATATTCATATGTATTTACATATGTGAAAAAGGAATAAGAGATTTTAATTGGATTTCCAGATGAGATAGTTTCATTCTTTCTTTTCGGCTGTTATAGTAATTACACGTACAAAAAAAAAACACATATGTTTCTTTTTTTCGAGGTAAAAATGAGAAAATTTTATGAAAGAAAATTCACTAAAACTGAATTATATTTGTGGCTTGAAAACCCCATGAAAATCCACCTGCTTGTAAGTAATAAAGAGTAGACAAATGTTCTGTGAGAACCTTTGGCATCGTTTTACGTAGAGAACTTTCAGGATATACAATATTTTTTGGGGTTCTACAAATAATATATCCTATTTATGTAGTCACACCTCCTCTCATTTATTCTCAAGACGACCAACACACCAACCTATGAAGTTTGTGATTAATTGGCTGTCATAATTGGGTTCAGGGAAGTTTTCAAGTGGTGTCCATGGATCATTTATGATTTCAGATATATGTATACATAGTATATGTATTTTATGAATAGCCTATAAGTTTTTGTTTATTTAACACTTTCCATTGCTTCCCTTCAATACACGAAATGAAGAACACCTGTCGGATCGATTTAGCCTTGTCGATTGAGAAAGCCTTTTGATAGTCGTCGCCGTCGGGTTCTTCAAGAAAAATGATGGAATGTATATAATAGAACCTTTTTTTTATTGCTTGTTATGCTCATACATCCCCCATCAACATTTTCCAGTATACTCTTGTTCATATTGCTTATTACACCGGGAAGTATTTATAGGTGTTTTGGGTTTTTTTCTCACAGTTTTTTTTCCTTTTTTTTCTTTCTTATTTAAGAAAGTGGAACGAATTACTATCAACAATGAAAGATGATGGGGCTCTGCTTTCTAGTGAGTGAGTGAAATGCGGTTGAATTGGATAAGGATATTTTCTATTTCAATTATGACATGCAAATTGACCATTTAACTTTAAAAGGAGCAACGATATACCAACAAAAAAAAAAAAAGAAAATGAAGAAAACTGAAAATATACCAAGAAAATTGTTCATTGTTTCTATATAGATAAAATGAAGAAACGCAACTTGAAGATAACTTCGTAATTGAGTTTGTTTTCGTATTATATATTTGTATTTTATTTTTCTTGTGTTAAAATAGAAGCAAAAGTAATTGACTTTCGAGGTTATCAGATCCACCTGACGAGAATAAATTTTCCATAGAAATAAAAGAGAGAAAAGAAAAGAAAAATGTTTTATGTGAAATTCCTTGTTTTTTTTTTTTTGTGATACTTGTTCTTTTGGGAAACAGGAAGAAAATTCTACCCCGTTTAAAGATCAATTCGTTGGGAGAAACAGCTTTACAAGTGAAAAACTTTAATACTTCTTATCTATAGGAAATCTTTTTAACATCTATCTTTAAGTAATTTAGGAGAAAATCAAATTTTTGAAGATGTTAACAAATGAAACCAAAGAAAAAAAAAACAAATCAATAGTTTTTTGGAACACACAAAAATCGATGTTAATTTTCATCTTACTGTAAAACCAGGAAGTAAAAATTTCTTAAACGTTATTTAGTTATTTATTTTTTGAAAGTTCGAATTCGATATTATGGATTGTAAATTTTTTTAAGAAAATTATATTGTGTTTAAAACAATTTTAGAAAATAATTTTGTGATTTTTTTTTTTTTTTTGGTTTTTGTAATAAAATATCAAATCGCGAAAAACCGCGAAATGAATCATTGCATAATATGTTCGAGAAAAGTGATTGATATACAAATTTTTGAATGTGAACAAGAATTACAATAGAAAAAAAAGAAATAAACGATATCGATTTTATTTTCGCGATTAAGAAAATATATATAAAAAAAGAAAAAATGAAGACAATCACTTAAAAAAATATTTATATTTTGTTCCAAAAAATTTGATCCAAAATCCAATTAGATAGTTTCGATCACCCGAAATAAAAAAAAACAGATTTTTGGTTTTATGTTTTTATTGATGATGGACTTAATCTGTGTGCATTTCCAAGATCTGGTGATGATATTACGTGTGCTACCATTGCATAACAATATTACTATGAATATTGTGCAGTAGATTTTTTCTTTTAGTTTTTGTTTCTTTCTTTACAAAACTAAAATATACAATCATTTGTAACAATACCTTGGAGAGGTGTTCAATGTTCCATTATATTTACATTATTCAAGTATAAAACTATAGTATATATCTTTTAAAAAGTTTTATATATACAAAATGGAAGAAAATCTCGTCAAGGTATATTTTTATAGGTGATAAACATATAATTTGGATTTTGTACTATGACGAAGAGAGTATAAGTACTTTTGTGCAATTGTAATAAAATTGTATAAAAGAGATGATACACAAAAGTATTTATATTATAATATATATTTTTGTTTTGTTTCGTTTTGAAAAACAGTAGCTAAATGAAATAGTATAGAAAATATAGTTTGAAAGATGGATGAAATGTTTTTCAGGAAATTAATTGTTTTGAATAAAAACAATATTCTTTCTATGGATAAAGTTCATAAAATAAAAGGAATTGTAATCATTTAGTTGTGATATAATCACTTTCTATATCTTGCATTAAAATATACAACGTTAACGTAAGTATCGGAATTATAGAAAACCAAAAATATGATAAAACTTTTCTAAATTAGCCATATATGTATAGATCCATTAGTTAAGGCCGTTGACTGGAAGAGATATCAAAAGCAAGCCTAGGTACGCGCAAGGAAAGGCCCTAATAGCAAGAAAAAGAAACTCGATAATGATTGGAATATATCTATGTTTGTCCTGGTTATACAAAAGAAGTTTCAGGGAGTATAGCATCAGAATGAATTAATTTTTCCAATTGTAAGCCACATTCGTGTATTCCTTCATATAAATTTCGCGGAGGTCAAGGTTGGCCTATTCCGATTTTATTATTTTCAATAGGAATTTATCTCAAGAGATGAGTATCAAAATGAGGCTAGCCCAAATTAAAAAATTTAATTATATCAAATACAGTTAACATTGATTAAACTCATAAAGCATTGGATATATCAGAAATTCGGATTTGTCGTCCACAATATCATGATGTAAAATAGCAGGTTGCTTAAAGAATTTGCACTACCCAAGTTAGATTGTACCATAAGTAACCGCTACGTGATAGCTACTTATTCACAAATTGCCATTAGTGGCAGAAACAAGACAGCGACCATAGGTGCTAACTGGGTAATGAAACCTTTTTCTGCATTTTCTCTGAAACATCTAATAAAGACACATATTTTATTCAAAGTACTGCCCATCGTTAGCTACTACAAATTCCCTTTCAGCAAATATTTTGTTGGCACAAAAGTCGACATTATCAATTCAATAAAATATTTTGTCTTTTACACTTTACCTAAATATCATATTATTGACAGTATATTAATAAACATGAGCTTACAACGTACACGATAAATAATCTGAAAATAATATCACAAACAACATTCAAAATTAATTCTAACATCCAACATTTTGTTAGTTGCATTGGCACAGAGGCTTCTAATAAGATTAATGTACAGATGAATTAGAATAATTCGCGAAGGATGTAGGTTATCGCCTTTTTTTAAAAGGATTTTTATTTAAAATTTATATTTTCATAATTTCGTTAACAATTGTAAAAATTATTGAAGTCACGATCGAAATTAAATATCGCGAGAAAAAAATAAAATAATTTATTGTTGTTTTTGTTGATTGATCGATTTTTTACCTTCACTTTTATGGTCTAATAAATTTGTTACAATTCTTTTTTTTTTTTTAAAGAAATTTTCATTTTTAAAAACTTCTTACATAATTTGAAGAGTATATATAATAACGAAAAAACGCCACAAAACCGCCAAAAAAAAAAATAAGACATCAAATTGGCATTGAAAGTAAGATTACATAGACCGATAAAACAGATCATATTATTTTTTTTGTTCATTAATAATTATTTAATCAGGAAATGCAACTATCATGTAATAATTTTTAATGAGTGTTTGTAATGAGTGCCACCATAATCAAAAAACCACGTAATATTTCTATTTAATATGAAAAATACTTGAATTGGTTTTCTTAAAGGGTGTTGAAATTGTAATGATTTGTTTGTTTGGATTTTCTTTTTCCGACAAAACGAATGGCTTTAGGGTAAAGTATTATATTCGTGCGAAAATTTAACTTTTTTCGTAGATGAAAATAAGTGTAACCATCCGTTTGATCAAAAATAATTAGCTGTCTGTCCACTTCTTTAAATCGTTAATAAAATCTAGACGATTACACGAAATTTATATACAGCAACCCTTTTTTTGTCAGAAAACGACAAAATTTTCTAAGTCCGGTGCAGAACATATCGTTGTACCGATTTCGACAAAATTCATACAGTTTATGTATTTGACTCTAACTTTATGGAAGCCAAACTATTAGGCCGAATTCGACAAAATTCAGACATTTAAAGTAATCGAACTTAAATCAGGTCTCGTAAATTTTGTACCGAATTCTGATGAAGACAGAACGGATGTGGGTGAGAAGAGTAAACAGGGGCAGTGGGGATGTGATAAAGTGGAAAACCCGAACGGACAGAGCGACACGAGAGCTGGGCCCGTATTTGGTTTCTCGACTCGATCTCGATTTCTGTTGTGTGTGAAATATCAAATTTCTATTATATCGATAAAGACTTTGAAGGCTTTTTGTTGATCCGATCTTGATCGAGTCAAGAAACCAAATACGGACCCTAAACGAGTTTTTAAACGAGAGCGCAATGAGGTATTCAATGACATTATCGACAAAGTTCCATAGCTGTCAGGCCGAAATAGAGAAAAGTGTAAGCTCACTGCTATGGTTTGCGATTTGGTTGTTGTTATTGTGTTGATATAATTACACGCGACTTTAGTTATTTATGATGAATGTGACATAGAAATTTTTGGTTTGACATTAAAACACAAAAAAAAAAAAAAAAAACTAAAAAGAAGGCATATAAACTCTTATTCTTCATGAGA
This sequence comes from Xylophagus ater, assembly GCA_963422695.1. Classification (NCBI taxonomy): domain Eukaryota; kingdom Metazoa; phylum Arthropoda; class Insecta; order Diptera; family Xylophagidae; genus Xylophagus; species Xylophagus ater. The sequence continues at coordinate 8,183,748 of OY730483.1, forward strand.
AAAGAAAGAAAACTGAAACGCGACAAGGTTGTTAAGACTTGTCCAATTTATATAGATCGAGTTTTCAAGAAAAATGATTTAGATCGCTCTCAATTGTGCGTTAAAAATCTTGTATGAGAGTTCTTTTGAAAATAACTGGATTTCTGTCTGTTTTGGGTAAATAATCATATATAGTAAATGATAATGTTTAATAAAATATGTTTTATTGTATTTGTATTGCATATATGCATGGCGCAGAGGTAATTTTTAAATGACAATATAAGAAATGGAGAAATAAATAAAAAACTAAAATTGTTAAGCATGGCATTTATAAATTCACTTATTTGTACTTCAAGAAAAATTTAATTGAATTGCATTTTTCTTTCTTCCAAGGTCATACGAAGAAAGTGTTATAAAAGAAAGAAAAGTATGTCTAGACACGGTCTTCTTCGAAAGAACGATTATCAAAATATGAAGAAAATTTTATAAATGCGAACTTTTTCTTTCAATTTGAAACAATTTCATAATTAAATTTTTATAAAGTATATTCTTAATTAAAAAATAAATTACAAGGAAATTTGTCAATTTATCCAAGCGTACTATTTTATTTGTTTAAATTTGTATTATTTTTTTTCTATTTCTGTTCGCGCATAAACGTATTCGAAACCTAATTTCAACAGTTTATTTATTTTCTAAAAGCTTAGAAATTATTATAACACCTATGGTGATATGCCAAAATAGGCTTGCTATAAGACTTAAAATGGTGTTCGCAGAATCATAGACTGGAATTAGATATTTATATATTTATGCAAATGTAGATGCATATGGACAGCGTTATGTTCAGTCAAAGTATAAGTAATTATAAAGTACCCAAAGCTAACGAATAAACAATTGCACCAATGAGAACAAAGTACTAAAGAAACCAGAATAAAATTCACATTGCAAAGAGCACACTCAGTTTTCAAAGCAAAAATGTATCAGAAAGAGGAAGAATAAAAGTTGACATGAATGTCACAAACTCTTAAAACTCTAATTTTTTTCTAAGATTTGTGCATTGGCATAAAAATTTCAACTTGTATTTGTTTATTTGCATTTTGAAATTGTAAAATTGAATTATATTTCTCTGCTATCTATGTTAGCAGTGGATAGAAAATTGTTTGAAAATTTTCTTCCCTTACTCTAGTAGATTTCCAGTCGAAATCGGTAAAAATGTCGACACAGCAGGGATAGGAAATTGGGATACTTTATAATCACTCATACTTCGGTTCAGTGCTATTAGTGTATGGTAAAATTGAAGAAAAATACATTAAAAGAGGTTTAATCTAAAAGAATGTAAATATTCTATTATAATATGCTGTGATATTAGTACACAAGAAGAATCAGTTAAGTAACATACACAGTCGGGATTGGAAAACTTTATTACAGCTCTATGAAAAAATGGTATCAAGGCAACTGATGCATAATTATGAGCTTTTCCGATTTTTACATGTTCGTCTGTTTACATGATAATTCAAAAACACGTTCACTGATTTCGAGACAATTTAGAATATAAGTTTGTCACATATTAACTCATCTCAAAATTGATAGTGGAAGAACAAAGTTATAAAAAGCAAAATAAGCATGGCCATAAAATTTTGTTTCATTTTTCCGATTTAAATCCATAAACCAATTTGATTAAAATTTAGTGTATATGTTCATTGGTTGTATAAATACATAATTAAATTTTAAATTTCAGTAAAATCGATCTAAGTATAGAAAGACGTAGTTATAAATTAAAATTGGTTTGGCGATAAAATTTTCTCGTTTCTATTCTCATAGCTTCTCTTATAATATATATTACGTATTACATGGAGAGTCACGAAAGATCTAGGAGTCAAGATTGGGCAGAAATTTGAATTCACGTTTATGGATTTAAAAGGTTTAAATATCGAATGAAAATTTAGTCGAAAACATAATAAAATTTTGTATCAACAAAATAATAATCGTAATACAATCACCAAAATGCAAAAAATTTAGTCAACTCAATTTGGCATCGACCATCGTGCGTACATGCGTTTCAATTTAGTTTCGACTTGCTTTATACTCTATGTAATAATAAAACCAACAGCTTAAATTTGGAACGTTTTTATGCAACTCTTAATCCAGGAGTTTTTTGGTATTATGAATTTGGAATTCATTTGCAGAGCAGGGAAGATGTTTGATAGAGATTGTTGGCAGCTCGAAGGATTGAGAGAACCAATTGGACACACAAAGCGCGTAGGATTTATCTTATTTTATATAAATAATCTGTTATAGACCGATTTTATGTTTCGACATAATTAATACATATGCACATAGAAATTAATGGTGTCTATACATTTTCCTTGTATCTAAATGGAAATTTCATTTTACAAACATTGTTCTCGTAATTAAAAACAAAAAAACTTACACCACCTATCATCATTTTCATAAACCATTAAGCAGGGTAAACATGCGTATTAAAAAAAACGCGACCTTGTTAAAAACAACAAAATTTAGGTTAATAAATTTTCATAATTTTCACAATCAATGATTTCTAGAATTCTTATTATTCGAGTAAATTTCATGAAAGGTAATAATAATTCCATGTAGGTAATTATTCTTATTGATGAAAAAAGCTCCTATGTTTACATATATCTATTGTGTGTGAGCTTATTTCAAATTACGCGCACCAGGCACATAGAAAACAATAATTTCGTCGATACCGAATTTTATTTTTAAGTTTTTGGTGAATAGATAAACAGTTTGTTATGTTTTTCAAAAACTTTTCATACCGGAAAAATCGTAATGACTTCTTTTTTATATTATTTTGTTAATCATTGAATATTGTTCATTTTATTTTTATTTGTGGATGATTTTTCTGAAAATTACTTAATCTAGCATTGTTTAGGATTTAATGATTTTTTAAATTAAGATTTTTTTTGAAATTTTTGTATCGTTTTTTATTTCTCAATGAAACAAATGCTAATCAAACGAATTTGTAATAATTTGAAAAAAATGTAAGTAAGTACATTTTTGAATAGTTTCTTTCAAAGACATATTTCCATGGATTATTAGAATATTGGCACACCTTTCTGAATGATTCTCAATGATTTTTGGAGATTATTTTATAATCGCGAATATATATGGAAGCGTGAGAAAATATTCAATAGAAGAATGTACAGGGGTTGTCCATAAGCAGTAACGAATAGGATCAGTTATATGATTATCGTTTTATTGAACTATTGAACCTTGTTAACAATAATTGAAAAAGAAAAAAAAAAACAATGAAGAAATCATTTTTCGAGAGGGAATGTATGTTTCCCTGAACTTGATACACACTGAATACTGAAAAAGGGACTTCATTTCTAAATGTATTTATCTCTGGTCAGGTCGGGTTATAAATAAAATTTTACATGGATTGCGAACATTTAAGTAATTGTTTTACAGATGCCTAACAAACTTTGTAATTATTTTACACTTATTACCGAAAAAAATCGATTTTTACTAGTCCTAATTTTTTTAAAGTCAATGAAAGCTGAGGTAAATTAGGTTAAGGTATGGTGCAAACGTTAGGTACCACACTACATAAGTTAATGATTTACAAAATTTTCGTAGCTTTTACGAGGTGTTTTCGAACAACAGATTAGGATTAGACTGAAAACATTCTGATTTTATTACGAACTAGCTGACCCGACAGACATTGGTCCTCTCCAAATTTCAATAAATTTGTTTGTGATCGTTTTGTGGATTTGTAAAAAGCTATTGAAAATGTGTAAACAAAGTAAAAATGAGAAAAAGACTTATTTCTGCAAGATAATTGCATATATTAACAATTGTGGCCGTGAATATTCCATTTGAGTAGGAGCACTTTCAGTTTTTCCTGAATTTTCCAATTTTCCGGGCAAATTTTCCCATTTTTCTTTCTGTAAGAATCTTGTTCGGACTACTACGAACATTTTAACAAAAAAATGAGCGAAATCGGTTCAGCCGGTCTCAAGTGATGCGCTTACCAACGAACAGTATTTAATTTTTATTTATATAAATTGTAAAATCTTTCTTATATTGTATTCTAAATTTTTAAGAAAAGATTGGCTAAAATTTTTAAATAAGATTCTTGCAAAAACCGAAAAGTGACAGAGCAAATGGTCAACGAATTCTATCTGATCCGACACCTCACAGCTCCTGTAAATCTGAAGGAATTTTTAATGAACGATCGAAACAAGAACTTTAAAATTCGAAAGACTATAGTTAGTGCCTTCGATTTTCTTGAAAAACGATAACAATTGTTAACTTTCTATTTGTTGAAGTTGCTACTTAAATAATATTGAATTAATGCTAAATTACAGCACACTTTAATGCTAATAAATATGAGAAAATTTTATTTCAGTAAATTCGAAGCGAATTTTCGAAATAACTTAAATAACGTAAGTATATTTATTTCAATTATTTGCCATTAAAATCGGTTATAAATCCTTCAAATAAAACTGTAAAAAATTCAAATTTTGTTATAGATTCCGTTCCTTTGTGAGAATTTGAATTTATAATTTTTACGATAAAAAAGAAGAAATTGGCAACCAAAATCTTATAACATAAAAAGAAACAAGTTCATTTGAAATACGCATCTATTTGTAGGTGGGTTGGTTCTGTGTTCTGTATGCTATTTATTCTATTGTGTAAAATGGAATTCCCTAACTTGAGACGATTTTTTGCTTTGGAAAATTGAAAATTAACAGGAAATTTTTTTTTCTTTTATGAAAAGCACACGAACAGAATACAAAATTGAAAATGTAAATGTGGTTCATGTTGGTTTTTTTTTCCCTATTCAAAAGCTTAAGAAAAGATGCATGAAATGAACTACATTTTATATTGCGCGAACTTTATGCGAAATTATAATATATAGGGTGATTTTTTCAGGGTGATGAAATTTCAATTCAAAACACCAATTCATGGCAATAATATTTAAAAAAGGGTATTAGTATATGAACACAGCGACTGTTCTTGACGAAGTGCATTTTGTCAGTCCAACTTTAGGTCACTTTTTCGAGGAATGTTGGTCGTATGTCACGAATAACACGAACAATGTTTGCCAATTGTTACTAGTTTATGAGCCTAAACTGGTGACTATATATAAACTCATAGAAAATAGTCAAGAGATATCAGATTAAATCACCTTGGCCGAAAATTTAAAGGATCATCTCTCAAAATCACTTTATCGCCCAATCGTGATTTCCATAAATCGATGCTTTGTGTCGCTGTATGGCCACATAGCGCCATTCTGTTGAAACAACATCTCGGTAGAATCAATATCATCCATATTTTGGAACAAATTATCATTGATCATGGTCTGGTAACGATCTGATTGATCATAAAGAAATAAGAACCAATGATACTACCAGCGTGTAAACTGCATTTTTCTGGATATAATAGGATCCCTAAAGTTTCTTCTGGATAAATTTCACTCCAGAAGTGACAATTTTGTTTATTAGGTCAAAAATGAGCCTCGTGACTGAACACAATTTTAGTCGGAAAACGACGGTCGATTTTCAAAGTTAATTTGGATAAATCTTGATCGTTTATCAAACATGAGCCTATTCATGATTATTTGTCAGACTATATTGAAGATAAATATCAAAAAGAGCTGTGAGAATGACAGCTTGGATTCATAGTTATCCCTATCGGAAGTTTCATCACGCTAAAAAAAAACACCCTATATATGTATGCCATTGCTAGTGGGAGGAAAGATAGGCCCGTTAGATACGATTTTTGTCCCTTTTTTTACAATATAAAATAAGAACTTAGCTTATTTTTTTTATATACTTTTCTACTTTGGTATTTTTCAATTACAAATTTCTTACGGGTTAAGGTTGAGGTGTGGTGGTTTTTTTTTTTTTTTGTGTAAATAATTTGCGTAATACGCACGCTTAACACTTTATTTACTTATTCTTATTTTTTCCAAAATTACGTGAAAATTGTACACTATAAAGTTCTTTTTTTTTTGGGGTACTAGATACTTGATTTTTGACCGAATTTTTGAATAATATTTGATTTTGTGGCTATTTTTAACAGGTTACTAATTTTATTGAAATTGATTTTTTTTTGTAAAATATGTTGTCATATATTCGATTACATAAATATATATGTATATTTATGAAAATCAGTTCAGAAAAGGTGTGATTCGATTTATTTGATGGTCATTAACTCTTTCAATTACGAAATTTCCATCGGTTTGGCAGACACCCACTGAATATGTAATTTTACGTATATTTATTTTATTACTTTTGGGTTAATGTCGGAGGGGTCAGGTATCTTTGGGGGCGCCTATATATTATTTTCATGTTCTTGGTATTTTATATTGAATTGTTTTTTTTTTTTTGATGAAATTATAAAACAATTGATTAATATTTATAGGTGTTTTTTTCGGTGGTTTTTCTTCGAATAAATTTTTCAGTTAATTGAATTAAATATTAACATATAATACGTAGGTACATATTTTTAATTATTTATGTCATGGTTAATAGGACGAACGTTGGTTGTTTGTGGTAGAAATTTATAATCGTACAAAATTCTTTATAAAAATAAAAAATAAAAGAAAAATAATTTAAATATTTTTCTTATCATCGATTTAATAAAAATTTAAATGCCAATTTTTTCATTAATAATTTAAATATAAAAATAATTTATAGAAAATTAAAACAAATAAAATTATGTTGTTTTAAGGTAAATTTAAAAAAAATAAAAAAAATTTTAATATAAAGTTTATCAATTTTATAATAGCTTAATGAATATTTTAATATTTAACGGGTGATTCATCGTGAGGTTCAGAAAAATATTTTGAAATAAAACACATAAAACTGAATGTGAAAACTATATTAAGAACCGAAAAAACAAGTGATACTACTTATTTTTTGAAGATTATGTCATTCAAATGTTAGCTGCAGCTACGTTTTAAGTAGTCCATTCTATTGGTCGAATTTTGAACGACTTGTTCTAGCATAACGACTGGAATCTGACCAATAGCGCGAGTAATGTTTGCTTCCACTGCATCAATCGTAGCAGATTTTATCCCCGTAGACTTTAGACTTCACGTAATATCAAAAAAAATAGTCCAGAGCTGCGATATCAGACAATCTAGGTGGCCAATTCACCGGTCCAAAACGTGAAATCAGCTGCTCAGCGAAATGATATCTCAATGTGCTTCTTCATGTGCTGTATAACTAATAGAGCCATCTTGTTGAAACCAGATATCATTCGACAATACGGGCTTGAATTTCAGGTAGCTAATACTCTAATACTCATGATTTTTTAAAAAAAAAAAAAGGACTGATGTTTCCGCTAGCTCATAAACCACACCAAACCGTGCATTTGATACTCTTCGGGTTGTTCATCAGCACACATACGGCAATTATGCTTATTGACATATCCATTCAGCCAGAAATGGGCCTCATCGCTAAATAAAATTCTGCGATAAAACTTGTCATACAGAGAGCTGATTTTCGTAATACAGCTCCACAATTTGGTGACACTGTGCCGATGTAAATCTTTCCATAATAAAATGGTATTCACTACTGAGTCAAACTGCAATTACAGCTTCACAGTATAGTGATGAGTTAAAAATTCTCGATTTAAAAAAGTACCTCACGATGAATCACCCGTTATATGTATATATGAATGTCTCTTAAAGATGTTTATCATATTTTCAGAAGGACTTTTCTATTTATAACAAGTTTTTCTTTTTATAATAAAAATAAAGTTATGACATTATTTTAAAATTTAGAAAAAAAAAAGAAAAACATGTTTCTTTAAAACTGTGTATAAAATAATTATTATTATTAAAATAATCATTGAACGATTAAAATAACAACAAAAAAAAATTAATTTTATATTTATTATGATAAAACCTCATATTTCATGCTCACTGGAGCTTAAGCTCGTAGTTTACGATTTTGATACGAAGTAATGTCCGTTGCGTGGCATCGAAATGAGTCACGAGTCAAAAGTATTTGGTAAATATTGTATTTTATTATGAGATATATTATTTGCTAAAGTCACCCAAAGTGCATTCAAATAGACTTAAAGTAGATCATATAATTTATGATGGAAAGCGAAAATATTGATCCATTTTGATTTCCAGGTCATTGGAAATACTTGATACTATAATTAATTGTGATTTGTATATACAATATAATCATTGAACTTATAAGACCAGGACAGAAATTAAAACACATATATATTAGAATTAAACTGTTCAAATGAATGCAATTATCCGATAAAATAGGTTTTGCAACTGTTTTTATTCGATATTAATTAAGTCTAATCAAATGAATTTCTAATTTCATTCATATATACTAGATGTGTCAAAAAGTTGTCGGCAAAAAATAAAATAATATAGTTCAGTTTCCAGTATAATCTCCATGCAAGCTTCAGAATACACTTAGCCTAACATTTTCATCCCTTCCGGATAATATGTTTGGTTTAACCCCTGCAAATAGGCATTTACATCGAAAGATGAGTTTGATTTAAATCTTTTACCCTCCAACAATTTCTTCAAATTTAAAAATAGGTAATAGTCACACGGAGAATAATCTAAAGAATACGGGAAAGGATTAACTAATTTGTACCTCAATTCATGCAATTTTTCCATTACTTTAAAGATGTCGTATGATTGCGTTTTAGATCGATTACGTGCAAACGCGTCAGTTATATTACCAATAAGTTTTTCTAATTATTAATTTTCATGTAAAATATTCAAAATGTCAACTATCTAATGCACTAATGCACGTCTCTCGATCTCCTATCACGAGATCATGAATTTTTTCAACAATTTGTGGTCGACTTGGACGTTCTTCATCATGGGGTACCATGTTTAAATTCATTAAATAAATATATGATGTTTTCATGGAAACTTCAATAGACAGGATATAACTTTTCATAGTATATTGAATTTTGTTCTAAGTATGAATATGAATATGAAGGGGCATGTAGAATCCGAGGACCGCGAGAAACTCCAGGGAAATTAGCTATTTACTGATAAAAACCAAAAGTTGTTCCCTTTCAATGGCTGTCAAAACTAAACTAATTTATAGATCAATATGAAAATGTATATGTGTTCATATGAAAGTAGTATCATATTTTTGAAAAAAAATTTCGACATTTATTATAAGATTGAGAACTTTTTGATACATCTAGTATATTCAATATTTTTTGATTAAACTAATTTTGTTATATAAAATCTATTTTTAATTGTCAGTGCTAATTAAATTGCACTTAATTTATTTTAGTGAAAGTGTTAAACCAGCTTATAAAAGGTGTGATAATCAAAAAGTATAGTATTGTGAATTTGTGAATAATATAAAAGAAAAAAAAAAAACAATATTAATAAAAGAAATTTCCTTTTTAAAAATGAAGCAACATAAAGAAATCGATTTTACAATAGAAAAACATTTTCAATTAACCAAAAAAATAAAGAAACTGCATTTCCTTTTGTCTCTTTTTGCATTTTCAGTTTAACACAAAAATAGATGAATTGTTTCTAATAAATTGTTAAATAAAAACTTTGTCGGACAGAAAGTCGGCGAATTTTCTTCAAATAATAATAAAAAAAAGCTGCCATAAAAAACTTCTTTTCATGTCACGAAGTGCCAAATCGTGATTTGATGGCACGATAAATCGTTTTCGAATATTTATTCGCATAGTATACTTTATTTTTTCCATCCAAGTCAAATTTTCAGTTAAAAGAAGATCCCCATAAAAATCACTATTTTCCAAATCATCTTCAGTATATAGTACCAACCATAAAGTGTTTGGCTTTTGTCGTCTAGTCATGGTTGTATCGTTTTCTTTGGATAGTAGCTGATTATATAGTCTTCTACAAAGAGTATATATACCTAAGTATTCGTATAGGGTTCATAAAGTCATGATAATGAGCATTATCAACTGCTTTACAGCAGCATTTTCCTTATGACAGGAGATAGATTTTCTGATCTTCTGCAGAAGTTAAAAAATTGCAATTGTAACCATAAAATGAAACAGTTTAAAATGTGGATCTCGACATCATAGTTGCATTGCGGTCCCAAAAATAGAGAGAGTTAAAGAAAATGATGTAGTATAGTACAGAAATAGGAGTATACGTGATATTTAGTTTTTCCCTATTTTAGGTATACTATAGGTATAGTTTATATGCAAAAAAAAAAAAAAAGAAAATTTAGGTAAAATTATATAGAAACCATGAACCGAGATGGAAGACGACAAAATAAGATGATTTGATAGTATAATTTCTATGAAAACTCATTGGAAATTCATGTCTTTAGCATTGCTTTAAGGTAAAATTCTGTTATATATTATTCCACCTTCTTCTTATTATAATAGAAGGGAAAGATATGCAAATTTCGAAATATATTTTACGTCCTTTTCATTTCGATGCCAGAGATTATGTCATAATTGTGGAAAATTACTGGCATGATAAGAGCCAAGAAAAAAAATATATATAATTTATTCTTAGTTTTTTACATGAAAATTTAAGAGAAATTCTTTAAGTTTTCCTATTTTTCTACTTTTTCTTTTTCGAAGAAGCAGTAAATATGATTTTTCTTTTAAGAATTTGTTTGTTTTCAAGTACATTATATATTTAGTTGAGCATAAAATTTTATTTGTTTTACAATAAAAAAAAAATCAGGTTTAAAAATTCAACAAGAATATATCTTTGGTCATCCGCCTTTCATCGATATTCCTTTATTTATTACTCAAGTTTAGGGGAAAATCTTTTGGTACCATCCTAATTTGACTTTTTAATATTTCAAAACATTTATATGTCAATTGAAAATTTATATTCGGGCACTTAAGTAAAGGGCATTTAAAATCAGAAACATCCTTTTTGCTTTTTATTTCGTCACGATTTTATATTTTATTTTGTACTAAAAAGAAAAATTTTTCACTATAAATAGAAGAAAAATGTCTTCTCTCGTCGGTTTTTATTCTATTTATATAAATTTTACAACATTATTTTTTTTACAAAGAAAATCTATAGTTTTCTTTTAGAATTCGAAATTTGAAATTTATATAGGAATATACTTGTATATATGCTGGGAAAAGGGATAACGAATTTAGGATTCCCATTCGTATTAAAAAGAATTTTTTCTTTTTTTGAGAGAGAGAAAAACAATAACGAAAAAGAAAACTGCAAAATTATTCCAAAAGAAAAAGGAAAATATCTGGAAGAAAAAAAAATTGGAAAGGAATTGTAAATGTCCATCTGTGATGAATAATCAATGAAGAAAAAAAAAAGTTCAAAATATTGGAAAGAATTACATTTTAATGATGAAAAGAAAATCTTGATATTGTTGAATCTTTGGTCTTGGACTTTCTTGGTGTTTTGACTTCCCTCCAATTCAACATGAAAATCGTATAAATTTCAAAGTGACGGAGTTTAAATAAGTTAAAGAGAGAATGAATAAGTTTATGATAAAAAAAGACAATACAAAGCTTATATCTATCGACTAGGATTGTCGATGTGAACGTGGTTGGGATTTTCAATTTGGTAATTTTCATTAATTTTTCAGTATTTTTGGTCAATAGTTAGCCAACACATGATTTTATTTTATTTTTTTTGGAATAATCACCGAAAAACTAGCTAGTGCCAAATAACAATATCAGCAAAATGTTGTTTTGTGCATACAAATTGTATATATTGGATCATGGTTTTTCGGTTTGTATGTTTTCCGAATATAAAATGTAAAAATAAAATACAAATACATGAGTCGAAAGATGAAGGAATTGAGATTGGGTCTAAATTTAAACATGTGGATACAGAGGATTGAAATATCGAGTCAAGATCGTCAAGAATACAAAACAAATGAAAATTTTAACACAAAAATCAAAATTCAGTTAAATCAGTTAACCCAATTTAGATATGGACAAGAAAATGTATCGTCTAAACAGAAGTTTTGTAAAAATTGATTGGAAAAAAGGAAAAATCTAAAAGAAAAACATGTTCAAAATACGTGTTATTCAAGAGTTTAAACCTTGTTGCCGACTTTCGACAGGTTGTATTATGAAAAGCAAGAACCTATTTCCGATCTAAAAATACGTTAAAAATTCTTAAAGCATAAATAAATCGAAAGAATAAATCGAATCGTTATAAGTCGAATTGTTGTAATTCGATGAAAATTAAAATTCATATGATATTTTATTCGTTTTTAAATTTTCATATGTCAGGAAAAGAAATTTTCTTTATAACGACATAAAAGGAAAAAGCTTAAGGGCTTATTCTTCAACCATATAGTAAAGTGTCGTCGTTATTGACGTATTTCTCACAATTAGGAAATAAAATAAAAAATTTCATTATTTAAAATTCTTTTGATCTTTACAAAAACCGTAAAATAATATCCTACAAATCTGAGGTCGTACATTCTTACACAACTTCTGTACTTCAGAATAGCATTTATACATATTGTCGTTGCATAGTATAATCGCATAACTTAAATAAACGATAAATAGATTTATCACTACGGCGGTTGGGGAATAACACCGTAAATCTATAAAAGAAAAAATTCTGAAATAAGTGAAAAGGAAATGGAATCCAGAATTTTTGTACAATATGTGTACCTTTTTCCTGGTTGGAAATTCCGATCTTAAAATCGATATTTTTAACTTTTGAAAAGAACATATACTATATATGTGAATTCTGTGATGTGATGCAATTGAATATAAAATCTTTTTTAAAAAAATGAGAGATACTTTTTAAAAGGAAAAGAGACTTTTTCACTTAAGAACTAATTTATAATTTTTTTTAAAGTTTTTTAAAATGAAATTCAATATTACAAGATGTTCGGAGCAGTGGCGTACCATCCAATAATAATAATAATAATAATAATAATAATAATAATAATAATAATAATAATAATAATAATAATAATAATACGGCTCAAATCAAGCCTGAAGGGGGAAATTAATACAAAATATTAAGAATTGAATAGGAGCTTTCTCAGTTCATACTTACTGAGGGAAAAATTAAAAACTTGTGCAGTGGCATTAATCATGCACAACATTCGGTAGAAACTGATCTTAAACAAATCCACGAATCTCAACTAACGAACTTTAGAAGTTAGGTGCATTTTGTTTAAAATATAGGAAGTATCAATGGTCCCACTAAAAATTTTATGAACGAAGTTCACATCTGCCACCTCACGCCGCTTTTCCAGAGAATATAAACTTAGCAATTTCAGCCTCTCCTTATAAGGTGGCAGCAATGAATTATCATTCTAAGGTAGGTTGCGTAAAGCAAAACGTAAAAATTTACGTTTCCAGTCTGTTGACGTGAACTTTGTAGTGAGGTAACCACACCTGACTAGCATATTCTATAATAGGTCTAACAAAACCGATATAAAGCGTTTTAGTGGCGTACGGGTCAGAACACTCTTTGGGCCACCGCTTAATATATGCTGAAGTCAAATTGGCTATATGAACCAATGAGTCAAAGTAGAATTTAAAGTTAAGCTCATAGTCGCAAATAACTCCTAAATCGGTAATTCAACTAACTCTTTGAGGAAGAGTCTTCCTTGAAAAGGAGCGAACCAATCGACTAAAGGGTAGAAGGTGGAGACCGCACGCCAACGCACACCAATATTTCAATAATAATCTATAGCATGTTATATTTTCTTTAATTCAAGAATTTGAATTTTGGAAATAACATCTGAAACCACATAGCTTCAAAAAGTACGCCACTGATTTCAAGGAATCTTCACTAGGATTTTAATTTTCAATCAAAAAATAAAACTTCACACCTTTTCTGATAAATTCATTCCATTACTGGGATATAGTTGACAGAAATTTTATCATATTGAAAGTTCCTGATGTTAAAATATTGATGAAGAATAGTAAATAAAAGAATCCATTAGCTACATATATAAATATACAATATTTATACATACTATAAGATAAGTTATATATGTACTTTATTTATAGTTGAAGTTTCCCTCTTTTATATGAACCCAATTATGGTAGCCAATTAATCACTACCGTAAATTGGATGTCGTCTACGTTGACATCGTTCTCGGTGGCATCGTCTAACTAAACACAATAAGGCAAAAAAAAACAACTAACTAAGACGATGATTTCAAGAATAGGAAGAGTAAGTCTTATACATCTTCTGTTTGTATCTAGAATAGGGAGAATGGTCGTCTCTCGTATAATTTAAAATATATTTAATGTGGTTACTTTTAGAATTTTTTTTTCTTGTGGTGTATGCCATTTTATTTCCTTGATTTTTCCTTCATTTCTTTTTTTGTAGTCTTTGTTTTTTTATGTTTGCAAAATAAAAAAAGGTGATACAGTAAAACGCCTATCTTAAGTTGACAATCAAATAAGAAATAGTTGGAAATGTTTTAAAACTGTTTAAATAATATTCTTGTGTTTATTTGGTTTTATCAAGAAAAAGTTTTTTTATTCTGTTCCGGAAAAAATTACGTATATTTTTCATAATAAAAAATAATTTAGTAAACAGATTTTATGAAATTTATACAGACAGAATCCTTATTATTTCCGATGATACGAATGGTACACCAACAGGATCACTACATTTGTAACGTGCAGTAATAATTATCGTAGAAAAGTTCTCAGGATACTATGCCAATTCATACGCATGAAAAATAAAAAAATGCATTTGCCGATTTTAGTGAAATTGAAAATTGATATTTAATTTCATCAAAATCGGTAAAAAGCGAGCAAAGTTACAAAGTTTTCTCGCTTTTTTGGATTTAATTGTAAAAATTTTGGATTAATTTGATTTAAATTGAGTATATATACAATCTTATGTATAAAATCAACCTAAAAGTGCTGTAAAAAGAAGTAGTTATAGAGTAAAATTAGCTCGTGCATAAAGTTATATCGTTTATAATAGTTTTCCTGATTTAATTCAAAAACGACTTGATCAATTTAAATGGCATTTTGAGGAATAGATTTATATTATTAGGTCTCGGGTTGCCTCAAATTTAGAGCGTAATTTTGTTAAGTGAAACGAATTTATACAGAAAAAAAAAAAACATTAAAACAATATTAATTTTGGTTATTGTTTTGCAAAATTAACTGAAAAAATGATGGGCCGACTTGAATTTTCTATTTATAACACTTCAGATGGAACTCAAAAATGCATTATCAAATTTTGATGAAATTTAGAATGTGAGTTGGTTATTCCTTAATTCGATTTAATATTGCATATTATCAAAATCGATCGAAGGGAGAAAAGTTATTAAACAAAAACAAGGATGACCACAAAGTCCTATCGTTTTTTTTCTGGTTTTTCAGATTTAATCCGAAAAATTGTATGCAAATCCGTTTAGATTATTTACATACGTTGACTATATAAGTAGGCGATAATACGTTAAATTTTCAAAAAATCGGTTCAAGGATAATTAGGAAAGAAATAGTCATAGGAGAAAATAAGATTGTTCCCAGTTTTTTTGATGTACTATAAAAACTAATACACTGATTTGAATAAAATTTGCAAAATTGTTTTATACTATTAAGACCTACGCGTTCCTGCAAATAGGAGCAAATTTGAAAAAGAAGAAACAAAGTTATGCAGAAAAAACCTTCAAATATTATTATAGTTTTGGCTGTTTTTCTGTCCCATTTCTGCCATCGGCTATAGGCTGATTTTCAATTACTATACCTTTAAATTTAAACAAGGTTATTTAGAAGAACAAAAAAAAAACGAAATACGAAAGAAACCATACTAATAATTAATTATGGTAAGAAAAAAAAACAATTCAATAGTAACAAACTAGTTACTTCTAAACAATTGATAATATTAGTTAATGTTTTGATATAAAATAAATTTTATTAAAGTTACTCATTGTATATTCAAGGTATTTTGAAAATATATGGACTATAAACTATATGTACACCCTATTGATAGTGGATTAAGTAATTTCGGATGCAAACACCGCATGATATTACTAGCCACTTCCTGTAATGTATTTTATTGACCAAGTAATGGTAACTGCTATTGCACCTTGAAACCACCACAGTTTGTATATACTATATGATCACTTTTAACTGCTCATTGAATTAAGAAATTGCGTAAGTTATATGATATCTTAAGTAAAACTGATCTTGTACTATATATGTTGGACACATTCAAAAAAGAAAAAAAAAAGAAAATTATTTAAGCAGAAAAGTTAATATCCATATGTACACACATTTTGTCGCCGTATTTAAGATATATAATTCTTTTTTTATTATAATTATTATTAAACTTATTATTTTATTTTCGTTTGTATCAAATTGACGGTGTTCATATTTCACATGTATTCACGTTTTATCTGCAAATACGATCAACGAGGCATAAAAATAGCGTAATTTATCGCTATTCAACTATGAAAATGGAAAGACTGAATTTGTGATCGATACTTTTTTTTTTAGTTTTAATAAAATGTAATTTACTTATGGTTTATTATTGGATTTGGGAGACCAACCACGATATATATTTATATTTGGGTCAACAATTGAAAGAATAATGTCCAAGTCGTGTTAAATTCTTATTAAAAGCCGAAAGATTTGAAAATATTTTTGCATTCCAACTATTACCTTGAATTAAAAAAGTTTTGCATTAAAAAAAAAAAAAAACAATTTAAATTGGATATAATTTTTGGTCATTTTTAAGATAAAATTTAATAAATATTAAAAATTAAACAAAGAATTTCAACATCGCCCTTAAGTCGCGGAGACTCATAAATCAATTCGTTTCGTTTTCTTGATTTTTAAAAATTTCAAAATCGATTAAATGCAGTTCGTTGACAAATCTTGAAAATTGATGATGAATTATTTAAAGAATTAAGTATTTTATTTTATGAAGTTTTAAAAAGTTCGTTTTAAAATAAATTTAACAAGTTAGATAAAATTGAGTAAGATAGGTTAGATAAAGTGCGCCCATTGTGATCGCTACACACAGAAAATACGCAAACCTTTTAGCCAGTTCTGGTAATTGAATTTTAGTTGTGAGATAGGAAAACTCAGTTGTGAGAAAGGAAAACCCAGTTGTGATTACTGAAAACTCAGTTGTGACAACTAAATTTCGGTTGTAGAAACTTCACAACTGATATTTAGTTGTAACAACTGAGTTTTCAGTTCTCGCAATTGAGTTTTCAGTTCTAGCAACTAAAATTCAGTTATTACAATAAAAACAGTCAGTTATCACAACAAAAAAATTCAGTTGTCAGAACTAGGCAAAAGCTTTGTGATTTTGTGTGTATGAGACCAAAATTAGTTCGCAATTCTCCTGTTTTATTCCTTGGTAAAGCATTTTTTATTGCAACAAACTGATGCATCCCGAAATTGTTGAAGAAGAAACTATCCAGAATGTGACGTTTCTCAGAAATGGCTAAGCATTCACAAAAGATATGTGCCATGTCCTCAGCCACTTCGAAATATACGGGGTAAAGATTGATGTGTGTCATTTACAAAAGTAAAAAATCTTTATTATTGAAGAAATTGAGTGAAATTTGTAAATATATATTTAAATAAAATAAAACAAAAAATGAACGGAGTTTTTTTTTTTTTTTTTGTTTAGAAAGAACAGGCCCTTAAGGTATACGTGAAAACCCAAAACCTATTTATATATGATGTGAATCCGGAGCGTGAGAAGGGCAAATAATTTTTTTTTTATCCTCTCCAGTTCTTTTTTTTTGGAAGGTTTTCTGTTTTGTTTTATGTAAAGAAGGTATTTTTTTTTGGTCCTGATATTGATCGGCATGAAAAAAAATGCCCTTAAGGTATATTCAAAAAACAAAAGAATCCACTTTATGTATTTTTGGATATTTAACTCGTCCTGCTCTTTGCTTCTGGATAATAACAAAACGTAAAGAGTAAATATTTTTCGACAAGAGTATACTTTTTTTTATGAAAGCAAAGAAGAATATTTTTGATCGACTTTAACTCTTTTTTTTTTCTTCAATGAAAATTGATTTTATTGGTTATATCAAAAATTTGAAATTATACCTTTCAGGATCCAATAGATAAAATTTTCATTTTGTTTTTTTTTTTTTAGGAAAACTTAATAAGATATAAATTATTCGCCTAATCAAAATTCTAAATTTTTTTGTCGTAATTTATAAATATGTTAAAAAATAATTAAAAATAATTGCTTGTTAGCTTGAGGTAATTTTCATTACAACGTATCAGACTATAGTAGAATTATGTGGCTCGCTAAATTTTTGTACAACCTATGGTAGTATGTACCAATAGAATATATTTGTTTTTCCAATTTGTACAAGTTCGTGTCTAAATGGTAATTCAAAAATATTTTAGCTGAGAAAAATCGGTAAAGAGAAGACCTAGTTTTAAGAAAAGAAGCAAGGATGACCACAATTTAATTGAAAATATTGTAAATCAATTTAATTCAAATTTGGTATGTGTGTTGGTTATATAAATATTTGATATCACGTTAAATTTTAAAAAAATCGATCTTCTAATAGATCGATTTAACTAGGAGCTAAAGGATTGCTAAGAGATGGCGCTATTCACAAATCATGATATTTTTTAAAATGACAGCTATTGTGTTTGAGAGAACTTTCGAT
This sequence comes from Xylophagus ater, assembly GCA_963422695.1. Lineage (NCBI taxonomy): Eukaryota > Metazoa > Arthropoda > Insecta > Diptera > Xylophagidae > Xylophagus > Xylophagus ater. The sequence continues at coordinate 8,202,296 of OY730483.1, forward strand.
AAACATAAATAATCAGAAAGTCATTTGACTTTCAAATCAAAACAATAATGTTTTTTATTCGATTGAAAATGGAAGGTTAAGTGTTAAAAAAAACGGGAATTTTTACCTTTTTTGCGTTATCTTGAAAGAAAATACAGTTGGAGTACATTGATGGGTATAAAAAGTTTATGGCGAACATGCTCCATCAGCTTCAAATTGTGAATTTTGGTTTAGACGATTCATAAATGGTAATTTTGATGTGGTCGATAAAGAGAATGAAAAACCGCCATAGAAGTTTAGAGATGAAGAATTGTAGGAGTTATTGGACAAAGATTCATATTAGTTGGATGACGAAAGGAATGAAACAGTTACTGCTGATAGTTACAGAGAACAACTGATCGAATTGAATTGCGCTTTGAAGGAAAAGCGACCAGAATGGGGAGGAAGACACGATAAAGTGATTTTGCAACATACTTAAAGATAGTTGTAAAACTGACATAAAGTTTGATCCGTTTTGATAATTTGTTCAAAAAGGAAGCGTCCGATTTAAATGAAATTTTTAGAATAGAAAAATATATTATAATAAGCCTGAAAATTTAATGTGGGATTTGGTGGAAAACAATCCTTAAAGTTCCATTAGTTTTGGTCGTATTTGGACTTTAGATTGAAAAACAAAAAAATTCGTATTTGTACCATAGGATTTTCAGTTAAAATATAGCCTCTATTTTTTTTGAAATTTTCTTGTCTAGGATGTCATTTTATATTCGTTTAAACTTTAAAGGTTCCTGTTTGTGCTGCTACCAAGAAAAAGAAAAATAGTCAAACCTGATTAGAAATAAAGTTCTTAGCCTTCAACTTTTTTCTTAATTTTGATTCGTAGATTTATTTAGCATTTTAAAGATTTGACACCAAAAAAAAAAAAATAAAAAATAAAAAATAAAAAAGCTTGTTTTGATGTCATTAAAATCTTCACATTTTGTTTCTATAATTAATTGTAACCTATGACCTTATCATAATCATTTATAAATTTAGTTTTTATGATAAGTCATGATTTATCATAAATTTTCTTCTAGGATTTTTTTTATTCAAGTTTTTTTTTCATTAATTCTGATGGTTAGTTAATTATGATTGTTTTCATGCTTAATTAAAGAATGGGAAGATAAAAAGACTATCACTTTCATTTCAATTAACTGTTTTCATGGAATATAATATTAGTAAGAAATATATAAATAGTATAATGGTTAATTTCTTCATCCGATGATACCGTAGCACTACGTAATCCGGAACAAACGCGATCCAAATACGTTTGTGTAATAACAAATTAAACTGTGGGTCTCTAAAGTCATCGCACTTGAGGCAAATAAAAAAAAAAAACAATTCCAAAACAAGATTTTATAATAGCCAACTTCTTCAATGATGGAAGTGCAAATCAACAATTTTATAATTTATGAAAATTAAGCAGGCGGTGACCACTAAACAATTTGACCAGAAATTACCCACTTAAGAAAAAAAAAAACTGGCAATTTAGTTAGTTGAATTGACTTTGATGATGGTTAAGACTTTTATGATTATTGATTATTACTATAGTAGTAAATTTTTTTTAAAGTTAAAATTCATTAGTTAGTCAATCAGCAAAATTAAAAGAGTTTAAAATTGCATTCAATTGCAATACGAATTGTAAAGAATTTTAAATAATTTTTTTCTCAAAATTCCCGACACGTTTTTGTGTTAACTATTAACTGTAATCTCACTGATTGAAATCAACCTTTCTTTTAGTATAATCAAATCGGATCATTTCAGGGAAAAATTCACGGTTCACCTACAAGTATTTGTGAGCGGTTTTTTTTCTCGTTTTCTTTAACTAATCCAGTTTTTAGTATAACGAAAGAATACAAACAAATAAATTCATTTTATAAGTTATAAAATTTCGAAATAAGTAACTAAGAAAAAAAACGAAAAAAACTAGAGCATTTTAACTGTAACAAAATCAACAAGAATTATAAGAACCCACCACCCATCCGCCCATTCAAAAATCCATTGAATCTTGTTTCTTTACCTTGGAATTAACATTCTCGAAAATTGTCTGATATACAAAATGCTTTTTTACACGGTACTATATCTCGAGAGTGTCAACTGACAATCTGTATGCCTAGGCTAATTAGAAATTCAAATAGCGTGCGGTCATGTCAGACGTATATATCGGCGGAATAAAGTAAGCAAAAAAAAAAAACAAGAAGAAAAATAGAAACAACCTTCTTACCTTTTGAGTATATTTTATAATTTTATATAAACATAAATACTTGAGTAAAATTTTAAATTCCGGTCTTTCGAACTAATGGGTGATTCATCGGGAGGACCTTTTTCAATCATGATTTTTTTACACATCACGCCTCACTAGTGTGAAGCTGTCAGTATAGTTTGAATGGCATTTCATCATGAAAAACCGCAAGACTTTAATTCGCGTCGTGTTTTCAGTGAATGGCCTTTTAATGATGACCCGCTGTTTTATCGCAGAATTTTGTTTAGCGATGAGTCCCATTTCTGACTAAATGGAAACGTCAATAAGGAAAATTGCCACATTTGACCTGATGAACAACTCGAAGAGCATCAAGAGCTACCGTTACATCCAGAGAATTGCACGGTTTGTTGTGGTTTATGGGCTGGTCGAATTATCGGTCGATATTTGTTCAAAAATGACGTAACGTAACTGTCAATAGCACCCACTATCGCACCATGATAATGGAATATTTGATGCCTGAAATTCAAGCCTGTAATGCTAATGATATCTGGTTTCAAAAAGACGGCGTTACTAGTCATACAACAAGTAAAACAATGGACATGTTGAGATATCATTGATGAATGGGCCATCTAAATCGTGTGATATCACACCTCTGGATTATTTTCTTTGGTGTTACGTGAAGTCTAAAGTCTACACGAATAAGCCAGCTACGATTGATGCCTTAAAGGAAAGATTCCTCGCACTATTGGCCAGATTTCAGTCGTTATGCTCGAACAAGTAGTTCAAAATTGGACCTATAGAATGAACCACCTAAAATGTAGTTGCGTCCAACATTTGAATAACATAATCTTCAAAAAATAAATGGTATCGCTTGTTCTTTCGATTATTAATAAAGTTTTCAACATGACAATCCAGTTTTATGTGTTTTATTTCAAAATCTTTTCCTGAACCTCACGATGAATCACCCGTTATATATGATGGAAATTTCAAATTGAAAACATTACAGTCCCTTTTAAAATCATATAAAAGAAGATCATAATAATAGTAATAATAAAAATGGGCCTTTTTAGACGCATTCAAGACGAGTTCGAGTTGTAAAGAAATCATAACGTTATTTCAAGAATATGAGGCATCAGGTGAAGAAAAAAAAATGGAATAGATTCCAATGACAATATTTATTGTCTGTCTGTAACTAATGATGCTATTCTTCTGTGAATTTGAAGTCGATCATTTTAGTGGGAGAGTGGAATTTAAAGTGAAGTATGCCCTCTCGAGACTACCAAAAAATTCTTTTTAAAATGGGAACATTTTCGTGAATATCACACGCAATCTAGCTTCTGTTCGGGAGCTCTTTTTGGAGTACATACATAGTTTGTTTCTTTTTTTTTTGTGTCCAATTTGGAATCATTATTACATATTACATGACATGATTCTTTGACAAAGCACGTACTCCACAAAAGCATGTTAATGTTTTACTTATGTTGGCGTTATGCCACGCGATTAAAATCGTTAGCCGAAATACAATGACAATAAATAAATAAATAAATAGAATGATTATGGATAAAGAATATTTTTGTAATTGAGATAATTCAAAATTGAATAGAAAGTGAATGTAAACACTTGAACATGTAACGTACAAGTGTTTAATTGAATAATTACAATTGATTTTGGTACAAACGGAGCTGGTACACAGAGCTTAATTAATTACGCGATTAATTAGATGTCAGTTTAAAATATGATTGATAACTTTTAATAATAATTATTTCTAGAAGGTTTCTACTACTTTCTTAGAGTTTAACTAAAGTATAAAGTATTGTAAATCATTGAAAAATTAAATTTTCAATAAAACGACATGTTTTGAAGTCACCTAAACCCGAAATTATGCTAGCATACCTTTGTGCAATCACCTTCTTTTATGTGCATAATATCTTGAGAAAGAGTTATCTAATTTTATTAAAATTTGATGTAGAGATAGGCTGTAGTAAGAGGATGAACCGATAAAATTTCGAGTTGAAATGCCAAATCAGAAAGAATGATTTTGTAATAAATTTCCAGTTTTCATAATAATTCCTTCGTTGCAAACGAGACCGCGTTTTAAAACTTCCACAAAATTGAAAGCGGAGCTTGCTTTAGCTAGGAGAACTGAAATATCTGCGGTAACCGTGCGGAGGAGGTTACTGGAGGCAAATCTACTACTAATGCATATCACATAATATTAACATAATTAAGTTCTGATAATTATATTAAACTTGAAATATTTTGTATGAAAAAGTTAGATAGTTTAAGAAAATAACAATTTTATCAAAAGTTCTTAAATAAAAACTAAAACATTTAGTTCCTTTTCGGGAATACCCATTTTCGATTTAAAGTAATAAAAACCTATTTTATTATAGAATAGAATAAAAATTCGATAAAAAGAGACTATCAGTTTGGACTGAATTTAAATAAACTTCCTACGGTTTACGCTTTTTAGGAAGTTTTATCCAATTTATAAATATCGATTCAATTTTTTTATGTTTGCCGCTATATGCTTTCTAGAAGTTATGAAAACATATGAAAATGAGAATATTGTTAAAAAGGAGCTTGAGAAATCCATTTGGAAAAAAAGTTTGTTTGAATTTTTTTGGACTATGATAAAAGTTCATCGTAAATCCTTACAAAAAAAAGAAAGAATATAACTCACAAACACTCACCAAAAAAAAAAGACAAACAGAAACTTTGAACTCGAGGAAATTTGGTTTTAGTAAGTTAGTGAAAATTCTTGGTAGAAAGAATACTACTTGGAAGGTTTGTTATTTCTTCTCGGATAAAAAAAAAATCAAAAAAAAAACGTTTCATTCATTAAATGGGTATAAGAACTTGTATACCTGATGTTTTTCCTGTCCATTGTCTCTTGAACTTTTGATTGTGTACAATATTCAGTATAAAAGTTCAATAATTTTGTACGCAGTTGTTCCTGAAGCCAGACAGAAGTTTTTAGAAAAGTTTTGGTTTGGAAATTCTTTATAAAGATGAAACAAATAAATATAGATAGTTTTCTAAAGTTCTACATTTCCAACCAAAAAACAAAAAACAGAGTAAAACAAGTTCTCCTTCAATAGTCAGTAATTTTTCTAGTGATTTATATTTTACTAGTTTTTCTTTTAAATGGATATTTTCTTTCAAAATGAAAACTGAAATAGAGAAGAAATGTATCCATATTTGTTTTTAATCACCACTTGAAAATATGCAATTATTTTGATACAAAAATAAAAGTTTTCTTTTAAAGTTCATTATTTGAAAAGTTTTCAGATAAAATATTTTCATATATTCTTGTTTTAAATTTGGAAATTATTCAAAATAAAATAAATTGAAATTTCTTCATTTAATATCAATCAAGATCTTTGTGGGTTTTCTAAAATTTCCAAAAAAAATGAAGCAAAAAAACTATAATGCAAAGCTTCAAGGATCTTTTTAAAATTTTGCGCTTAAAAATTGTAGAATAAAAATGATAACATAGCATTTTTAATTAAAGTGCACCAATATCGCCTTGATCAACTTCATCAGTGAAAGAGAAACAAAGATTACAATTTTTCATGTTTCAAATTGGTTTTTTCTGTGGGTATACGTCATCAGTGCCCAGGGTACACGTTTGAAGTATAGAGCAAATAATGATTATATATGTTTTGATACATTTTGTTAAAAAAAAGCGATAAGAACCATAAAACAAAATTAACAACAAAACTTTTAGTACATCACGAAAAAATTTTAAAATACCCGGAATACATAATGCGTATTATATTATTTGATTCATACTTGTTCTTTATATTTTATTTATTAGAATCAAGTGAAGTTAACAGAAAAACATTTTCTTATGTTTATTTCATTTAAGCAGGCCTTAAACGAGGAAACAGGTCTTTAAAAACGCTTCCAAGTATTCAAAGTAGTTTTGATTTTGCGACGATTTGAGGGTTCGAATCATAGAGTTACATTAACTGGAGATTTCATTTCGCTCGTTTTCATAGAAAATTATGGAGGAGAAATGGTCACTATTTTATCTTCTCGCTCGCTTACTCCAAACGATAGAAGCCCAAGTTTTCCAAGTTTCGGAGATAACGACTCGCCGCTTAACCAATACGATATAATAATTTAACTTGGTTTCCGCTCAATTAGCATAGAAAATTCGCGTTGTTTTTATTTTCCATACAAATAAACCCAAGTTTCATATTCTCCTCTGTCGGCCCACATGAGACAGAAAATTAATATCTCTAGTTAATATAACTCTATGGTTCGAATACAATCCATTAGACAAAAAAATGTAACCATAGCTGACAACAGTTCGCAAACGGTGTGACAACATGTTCCTCGTTTAAAGACTATTTAAGACAGGAAAATAGTTGCTATACACTCGGTAATGTCATAGATGTAGCCAATAGTCAAAGCCTCCAAGAAGCTATTATTTTAAAAAAATTATACTTAATTACCTTTTTTTATCTTTTGAAATTTTCCGCCAACTTAATCTAATTTTATTGTAATTTTTGAACACAAGCTAACCTTTTTAGACTATTTCCATAGTCCTGTAATATTTCTCTCGTTAATTCTAGATATAAGATTCAGGTTTCCAAATCTGTGTACGTTTTCCTTTCCAGGAACACCGAGTTAAACAAAAATTACTATTTTTTTCGCATTTTTTACAACTTAATAGTTGGTAATGTGCTGTGATTTGACAATTAATTCGTATTTCAATGGATTTGCCGTGACGTGTTGTGGATAAGTTCACTGGGACAGTCGAGATACATATCCAAAATTTTGTAATGATGACATTGTACCGACGCGATGAAATCAGGGTTGGACTCATGAATGAAAGAATATACAGATTACGCCTTCCCATATTTAAAATTGGATTTTTCTGCGCACCTACGTCACAGGGGATTTAAAATACATTGTTTATGTGAAAAATTACGATTATTTATTTGAAAGAAAGTCACATGTGATGTCAAAAAAGTATCTAAATAAATATTTAAAATGGCCGACATGGCGTAATCTATATATTCTTACATTCATGGGTTGGACTGGCTATGCAAATTGCACCGGGAAATTTTGGAATACCGCAAAATTTCCCGGTGCAATTTGCATAGCCTATTTTCTTTGATGATTTTATTTTTTAGCACTAAGTATTTCCAAAGTGAGCTTTGTTTTTCAAAAATATTTCGATTGTAATCTTTTTTCAACGGTCGATTGTTCACAGGCCCACTACAACCGGCCCACACAGGGAAACTTTTCGTCGTCCCGGTGGCCCAGTCCAAGCCTGGATGGAATTAATAAAAATAATATTATATCTTGCTATTTTAAATATAAAAAAATAAATTAACTTTACTTGCCTCTACAATAGAATTTTAAATTTCTCTATCGCGAAACCAATTTAATCCGCGTTTTAAAATGAAATAATTAAGACCGTAGGTCTTTTTTTATGGTCTACTGCAAACATTTCTTGTCACAACTCTTCAGATTTTCAAAATGATATAACTCGTCTCTTTTTTCGGTCGATTTTCGTTTCTTAATTAAGTTTTAAAGAAGAAAAGAAGTGGTAAAATTTTTTTTTCTTAATATTTAAGAAGATAATTAAAAAAAAAACTGTTTAATATGTGTTTCAACCAAATAAAAAAAATAAAGTGAATTATGATTTCATATTTCTCATGTAATTAACCATAAAAATGGTTTTGTTACAAAATTTTTCAAATTACATCATTTTAAAAAAAAAAATGAATTTAGACTTTCGCGTTCATAAAAAACAGTTCAGTTTTAAATAAATAAATATTATTTCCGGATAAATTATTAAATTAATGACATACACGAAAATCATCTTCATTATCGAGTTACTAAAATGCTTTCGAACGTGATACTTTCGATAAGAAAACGATGTTTAGTTTCGTAGATGGAATGTACAAAGAAAAAAAAGCCTAAAGTTTACTTTTCAAAATAACACACTATCGAAAGTGTGACATCAAAATTTTGTAAGATTTTGAGTCATCACCGTTTTTGCCAAAGATATAACACCAATAATCGTGAATTTTTTCGCGTCTTTTCTTTTCCTTTTGAAACAAAAGAAGAAGAAGAAGAAGAAGAGGAACACTTTCTTTTTTTACACTAAAAAGAAGAAAAAAGTATAAAATCACCCACTGTGAATGGAAATTATACTTTGTTTTTAAAGACTTTTTATAAAACTGCATCTTCATTATTTTCTAATACATATTTTTTTCTTTTTAATTAACCATTAACCGTTTTCCGTGTACTTTATTTTATATAAGAAAGACTCAACCCAATTCCAATCAAATTTTTTTTTTGTTGGAGAGATCACGAATATTGTTTGATAAGCGTATAAAATTGGATTAAAATTAGTTAAAAACTATTATGACAGGTCTGACCAGGCTAGATTATTGCCGGGTGATATATTGGTTATATTTGGATTTGATGGACAACCATGCGTAAGTCGATTATTTAATAGACGCCATCATCTTTAATGGAACAAACACTTATGAAAATTGATAAATTGAAATCTTGCAGAAACATAGTGCTTCTTTATTTTTAAGCAAAATCTTATATATAAACAATTGAATTAATATAACGGACGCCTTAATTGTTTGTATGACTGACTGTTTAACTGTGAGCCAAATAATTAATTATTACCTTGGTTAGACCTATTTTGGAATATGCCAGTCAAGTATGGTCTCCCTACCATAAAAGTCTAATTAACAGATTGGAGTCTGTTCAACGTAGATGCATACGTTTTGCATTAAGAGATCTTTCTTGGAATGATGTTTTCCTAGTACCCCCGAACTGTGATAGGTTAAAACTGATTGACCTGCAATCCTTAGAAAAGCGTCGTCAGGTGGCTGATATTGTTTTTGTCTACCAAATTTTCAATGGCGTTATTGATGCTCCTTTACTATTAGAAAAGATGCCGCTAAATATTATTGTTCGTTCCTTGAGGTCAGTAGTCATATTTAAAATTTCGTACCACAGAACGAATTACGGGAAAAACGAACTAGTTCCTCGAATGCTACGTGCAGTTAATATAAAGATCTTATATAATTCTAACGCTTGAAGTAAGTAATAAAAAAAAAAAAAACTCAATTCTTCTTTATTTTTAAAAAATAAACAAAAAATATCTTTCTCCTCTTACGTAATCTAAGACTCATTAGTTATCATCGAACAATACCGCGTTTATATCTAATATTATATTTGTTTACAAAATAGAACTTCTTTAAAACAAATAAACAAATGTTTCTGATTAACATTCCGTAATCTAAATACTATCAGATTGACCAAAAAGTCATGGCGGTATTGTTGATGACAAAATAAAGGTATTGATTAAATCGATACGAAGGATTTTGTTCAGAATCTTAACATATGGAAATCGAACGATTGAAAACCATGAAAGCATTGAACAGAATCATCCAGAATTGATGAGTGAAATGTGCAAAAGTGAAACATAAAACAACATGATAACAATACACCACATAAAAGTTTGATCATCCGTCAAAATTTAAGAGAACTTGTTGTCCTAAATTGGCACCATCAGACTACCATTTGTTTTGCTATCTGCAGAACGTCTTTAACCTATTTCGACATATTGTCTCATATAGTTATAGAGTATAGTTTATTTTATTTGAGTTCCAACTTAAGTTTAAAGTAATCGATTTAGCTTGGTTTAAAGTAGAGGCTAAAAGCACCTCTATAAAAATAGTTCAATGTTCTCAATTTCTCTCGTTTTATGTGAAAGAAGAAAACATGTCAAAACCAGATGAAATTTTTAAAATGTTTAAATGTAGCTAGCCCTGTAAACAGTGTGAGATAAAAATTTAGGAACTCTTCACAATTTCATTTGATAATTAAAAAAATAATGATGTTTGAAATAGATACTTAAAATTGATCATTATTACGTAAATAAAGGTCTTTGTGGAGGTTTAATGACTGATTGGGCAATAATGATAATTAAAATCGGAGATCTGTCTAGAATATTAATTTCACTTAAGATGAAAACTCCATAAAATTCTACCAAAAATACTTTCAAATGAATTTATAATAAAAATTTGTGTCCAAAAGAAGCCTGTGAAAATCAATTATCTTAGTTTATTTGACAGAAAACCAAGAAGTTCTAAAAATACAGGATAATAAGAATTTTTTTATGAATGAAGAAAAGAAAAATACTACAGTTTTTTATCAAACAAACATATCCGGATATTCACGTTTCCGAAATAATTAAAATATAGTAATTAAAAATAAATGCAAGCTTATAGTAAGAATGTATTTTTAACTCGAAACCCGATTTTGCCTGCAGGTTTCGGAATAACACAAAAAAAAAATTGAATCCTGTTTTTAACGCAAATAAAAATGTACCAAAAAAACCGCGTCTTCAAAACTAGCCTTGTGCTCATATGACTATCGAAAGTTTTGGTGCTTTTTTTTTGGCAAAGCGTTTGCTTATGATAATCGATCATTTAAGGGAAATCATATTCATATTGTTTAGATGACATTAAGCCTTTTTTAGATAGTTTTTATTTATTGTTTCTTAATTAATTTCATATCGAAGTTTTCCAAGGTTTTTATTATGACGTAAAGAATTCTTAATTATTGAACTTTTTTCTTCGATTAAATTCTTTTGTTTCTTGATTTTTAATATCAAATTTTTAACAAAACAAAAAACAATTTAAAAACGTAAAAAGAACTAGCTTTCTTAAAAAAATAATTAATTAGAAATTTTAGTATTAATATGATTCATAAAACGCGATTTCATAAGAGATATCTTTTATTAAGTTAATTTCAATGAAATGACATCACTATTCCTTTAATACACCTTTTATATTATTTAATGACCTGTAATTTGTTTATCATAAATAGCTGCAAAGGTTACTCGGCAAGATATTCCAGAGAAAAATTGATTAATTATTTATGTTTTTCTTTTCTTTTTTTTTGAGTAATTTCTTTTCAAAATCTTATCAAACCTTTTAAGAACATTAATGTTTATGTCATTTTTAACCTACTCAAAATAATGCAACAGAATTTATTATTATTTATTCTTTAAAAATACAGATTTTCTCCAAATCCAAAAATAAAAATACTTTGATTAATTTGCAAGAAAATTATTACATGAAAAAATAATTTCTTAATTAACAAGACTTTTAAGAAATGCGAAAATTATGCAAAAGATAAGCATTTCAAATTAATTGAGTAATATTTTAATCAATCGACTTAGGACCTTAAAACTTTGGTAAATCCGTTCAAAGTTGCGCAAAAAAAAACAATTTTAAACATTTCTTTTTCGTTCGAAGATTCTCAATATAAAAAAATTTACAGTGAAACCTCTTCTATATAAAAATTTAATCAACAATTTTGGTATAACGAATAAATTTAGACAAAGACGGGATCAATGTCTATCTCAAAGAATAAAGTACCTAAAGCTAGAGAACAAAAACAACGACCAATTAGAGCAAAGTAGTAAAATTACACAAGGCAAATAAAAACTACATCATCACTATTAAACAAATTCGAATTCATAGAGTTATATTAACTGGAAATTCCGTTTCTATATACAAAACTATCCAGGAGAAATGGTCACAGTAGGTCAAATGAACATAAGTGTTAAGTTTATTGTACATATCATGAAAACATCACTACATCATGAGTCGTTCGTATCATATATTTTTGAAAAAATTCGTTGGTTTTGAGCTATTTTAAATATCCCGCATTTTCGGGAAAATTCATAGATTTTAGCTATTTCAAATATCCCGCTATTTGGCAATCAAGGTTACTTAGTTTTTTGTCCTACGCTAGGTGTTGATAAAATTTAATAAGAGTCTTCAACTTCTGATATATATGTTCTGTGATCTTCGGTGTCTTCGGGAAGTTCGCAACACTATCGGCCTCATACTCATAAGTACTTGACAACATTCCGTGTTGTTCTGTAGTTTCGTTCTATTATCGCCACTGCGTCTGGAGAGATTTTGTGATCGACGTTAAAATATATATTTATCATATTTATAATAGGAGTACAGACTACTTTAACCAAGTATCCTGTCCTGTAAAAAAACCCCTGTAGCACGCTTGCTTGTTTACAATAATTAACAAAAAATTAGGTACGTGACACGGGAGGAAATATTATTCCTGAAATTTGGCCCGCCTGTTGAAAAGGTCTAGCTAGAGCATTAAATCGTATAGAAAAATAATTACCATTTATATGCTTTTTCGATATAATTTGATTCAAATTCAATTATACAATTCCAGTCCTGGTTTTGTTACCACATGACTCCATTGGACTTATTTCAAGACATATTTTCAGTCGAACTGAAAAAAAGTCTAATGGAGACTCTAAAATTTGGACTTTTTTGTCAGTCCGACGGAAAATATGTCTTGAAATAAGTCCATTGGAGTCGTGGGGTTAGACAGTGAGAAAGTGGGAGAGGTTTCACTGTATTATTAAATACATCCCAATTAGACTTAATTTTATTTGAACTATGAAATATGTATATATTTAAAAATAAAATAAAACAACGCAAAAAAGGTCATCCAGTTAAACTGGTTAAGTTTGCGATTTAAAAATTTTCTTTTTTAAAAGTTTTTAAACTTTAATTTGCATTTCTGGTTAAAATTTTATACTAATGATTTGGCGCTAGTCAATTTTAGATAGAATGTTAATTTTTAGAGATTTCATATTTTATTAGGTAAATAAATAAGTAAGAGAAACTTGTATTGTATTAGAATTGTTCTTGTTTTTTCTTCCTTTTTTTAATCATAATTAATAAAATATTTAAATATAAAATAACGGTATTTTAATGTGACATTTGAAATAAAATAAAATAATAATATTAATTATTTTATGATTATTTTTGTTTTCCGTGAAAATTCAACAAAACTTCTTTTTGGAGCTCGAAAAAGTTAAGAAAGTGTTTTTTTTTTGTTGTTTTTTTTTTGTTTTAAAGAAAACTGGTCAAATTTTTGTCAAATGACTTAAAAGCTTTTCTTATACAATGCTTTTTTTTCTTCATGAAATTCAAGTTCATGCATTCTAAGCATATTTTATTGTTAAACAAAAAAAACATGTTTCGAGGCTATTTCACATATTTTTCATCAGATTATGTTGATTTCTTATATTTTATGGATCAGATGAGTATAAATATATGTATTTTTAGTTAAATCCTTCGGCATTTTATATCCTCAAGAGTATTAGATGACACAAATTTGTTCACCTTCTTGTACAATATGTTAGATTTTGGCTTCTAAAGGAAAAATGTTATTTCAATCAATCAATCAATCATAATCTGATCAATTTCATATATATACAATCCATATTGTACAATATATGCCTTTATATATAAAGATACGATAAAATACCTGTAAGCTAAATATTTTATTGAATCAATTTTGTATTTTCATGAAAAATTTTTCTCAATTGAAAATATCGTTCAAGAATTTATTTCTGATTCTGTTATATGGAAAAGTCAAAAAAAAGGAAGAAAAATTCGTATATAGATTTAGTTCTGTTAGACAAATGGCAAATGGAAACATGACCATTAGTCATTTTGGGGAATAAAAAGAAATAAGTCATTCTAACAATTGTGCTGGCAAGAATCAAATAAACACAATTTGAAATACTATAATATGAACACAAAAAAAAAAAAAAATAAATATATATAGTTCAGATTTTTCCTTTTATTTTGCTGTGAAAATCAAAGAAAATTGATGCGAGAAAAGATGGAAACAGTTTAAGATAAGCTAAGCCCATATATATATTGTTTTTCTTTTTCATTCTCGGCTAAAATGAAATTTTTCATTCGTTTTCGGTTTTTGATAAAAGAAATAGACTAAAAATAATGTTGGTTCTTTTCGTATGACATGAACGACAAATACAAATTGCTAAAAGCGAAAATTTAATTTAGAAAAAAAAACCAAAGAAAGAAAACAAATCTGGAACAATAATCTTTAAGAAATTTATGGGCTTTTCCAAGAAGGACATAGAGGATTTTTGTTTAGAGAGAAGCCTATGTAAAACAGATTGTTTCTTATCTGGTTTAGATAATTAACATTTTCGTAAATCGTTTAAAATACCTTAAATCAAATACATACAAAAAAAAACTTTATTGATGAAATATTTAGATCAATATTGAATCATTTCATCACCTTATTACTAGTATAGTGTATAGTATAGTGTAGTGTATATAGTATAGTATAGTATCGTGTCTAAAGTGCCTTCCGGAGACCCATACGAAACCTGTGTATAGACACATCGGAAACTCAAAAAATCTATGCATCTTTCTAAATTCGAGCAAAATTGGTTTAATCATTCTAAAGTTATGGTGCATACAAAAAGTGAAGACACAAAAACTTCCTGTTCTATACCAATTTATGGACGACATTACCGACCTGCCTAATATGCAAAATATGCGTTATTGGGCAGGCCGCAATCCACACATTCTTCAAGAGACACCATTGCATCCACAAAAAATAACTCTGTGGTGTGGATTACATGCTGGAGTTGTCATTGGGCCATATTTTGTCGTTGATGCTGAAAACCGCCACGTTACAGTTAATGGAAATCGCTATCGAACCATGCTAACTGATTATTTTAGGAATGAATTGCGTGATATGGACTTGAAAATATCAAATACACTGATACACTTTTATCCTGTAAGAATTAGAGGATTTGCAAGCTCTTTTTAAAATAGGTTTTAAAAAAACAATCATGAAAATTTGCTGTAGATTTTGATCTATGCATTCCATCCATCTTTGTTTATACCTTTCTAAGGTCTTACGAAAATTACGAAAATTTTTAATTTAAGAAATACAATAATTTCTCGATTTACATGAGAAATAAGTTAACATGAAAAATACCGTGCAATTCGAATCGCGATTTACCGATACCAAAAAAAAGAAAATATTTTGATTTAAAAAGAAAACTTTTCTTTTTAAATAACAAAAAATCGCGTTGTGGTAGCAAATCGCTCGGACAACGTAACTATGCAATAAGAAACCGCGGATATTAAAAGATTATTACCAAATCAAATCAATAGTGTTCTTTTTTGATTGAACACAAAAAAAAACCGCTTATTTATAAACCTTTCAACAATTATGATGAGATAATTAACCTTTTATAAATTTGGCCCTCGTAGGCAAAGGTTTATCGACTTTCTAAACAAAATCTTTTAAGTCGTCATGTAAAAATAATTGATCATAAAAGAAAAAAATCGATCATAGAAAATAAATTGCAATCGAATTGAATATTAACGATTAATAATTGTAATGAAAATTTGGTTAAAAAAGAGTACTCTCGTCTCGCAATTAAAGCGAAAGTTTCGTCAATAATTGGTGTACCGAACTTTCGAGGCTTCCGCATCTTATATTTATTTTATAGAATCAAGTTTGTGGTCGTCGTCGTCGTCATCTTTTTTTTTCTATTATATAAACATAAATAATTTATTATCGATTACAAAACTAATAAAAATTTTTTTCGTATTGTTTGAATTTGTGAAATGCATAAAGATGCAATTTTAATCTAACATTGGATAAATGAAAAAGAAAGTTTATATCGGTAATGATATATTTTGTTATTGACGAGAATAAAAATGTAAAATTTTTAATACAGTAGTCTTCAGAAACAGCCAACATGAACTACTTTAAGTCTAAGTTTAGAGAGTCGAGTAATAGCACTTGAGTTGAACTAAAAAATAAGAAAAGAAAAGATCAACAGATCAGTTTTTCATGCATTTTCATTTCATTACATTTAGTTCATTTATTTTTGGGCTCATTTTATTTATAGGTATAATGCAATAAACTCAATAAATTTAATTACAAACAAAACACACTGCCATTGAATACACTAGAAGAATGCTTTGGCAATATTAATTGCAAAAAAATGAGATCAAGATCAAAAAACTTGTCATCTAAGATCTGTTGGCAGGAGTAAATACACAACAGACAGATAACAAGACCTAAGACGGAACCATAGACCCACTCGAACCAAAATCGATATCTAGGTGTTTCGTATATCAAGAATTACTCATCTGAAATCGGTTGCAGGGATGCACAATTGACGGATAGGAAGGCTCATATGGGAACAGTTGACTGATCCGTATTATATGAGGGTGAAATAGGTGTCTCCTACTAAACATGTAGGAAAAATTCAGAGAATTAATATCAGTTGAATTGGATATTTTGTAGTTAGCCTTTTTAGATTATTTTTGATGGTATTCTTTTTATGATTTTCACGCAATCAAATTTACTTCAACAAATATTCAACATTCCTAATTGTATTAAAAACGGTTAAAAAGTTTTTAATAATTTAATTTATCATCCGACTCTCTTTTCAGTACGCGATACCAATTACACTGAAAAACCGATTGTTTGAGAGATATCACAGATAGACGTACGAATTCAGAAGATCTCAAAAGGTGAAGTTTTAAGGCCAATCTCCACACAGCCAATTTCCTATTCTGACGGGGAAAAATCAGAAAACTAGAAAGAGATGGACTTTTGCAATTTTCGCTAGGATTGATCGAATAAAAACATCAGTCTCCCCACACAATTTAGAAAAATTGATAGTGTGCGACGGTATCGTGTGTGATTATTGTGAGAGTATGCAAACGAAGATGAAGAGCGATATAAATCAGATAAACATGTTCATCTGTTTTTGAGGGGAATCATCTGCAGATCGAAAATAAGTTGGGGAAATCAGAAAAGCCGACAAAATTTGTAGGATGATTGTTTTCTCCCTTTCTGTTTAACCAATCTTTGTATAGTGTTATCCCATCAGAAGTATGATGTCGGCTGCGTGGAAATTAGCCTTAAGCTTTTAAAAAATGTTTGTTTCCCCTGTAAGTCCTGATACAATTGAGAAATTCCTAACCCAGCTCGGAGGTCCTGACAGTATTGTTTGCATAATATTAAGAATTTATACAAAAACAAAATACAATTAAATAGATTATAAGTACAGTGTGAAATGTTTGGATGGTTTTACCTTGTTTCTAAAAGCTGATAAGACTCCAGATTTGATCCAGATTTCGTTTCTTCAATTATCCTATTTTCTTTGGCTACAAATGTGAATCTGGTGATGTCAATTTTTTACAATCACAAAACTTTATTGCAATTCTGTGGAAAGAAAAAAAATATGTTAAATATTTTTAAATTTTAAAGCATTTTATTGAAACTAAAAATCTTATTTTTTTAAACGTTCTCGAAACTACTTTCAATGTCAATAAAGAATTTATTTTATAATTTACTTAAAATGAATTCTAATTAAAATTTTGCTAAAACACTTTTCCATGTTTCCATTATAATTTCGAACAAAAAAACAAGAAAAAACTTTAAAGTGCTGTTCGGGTACTGTTTTTAAAAAAAATTGTTTAATTAATAAATGCAGTGAAAATAGTAAAAACGAAGAAAATCTTTTAGTTTTTCCAAAACGAGAAAGTTTTTTCTTCGTGTCGTCGCTCTTATTTCTTGGTTATACCAGACGATACAAAATTTTTACTTAAATGAAGTTATAAAATTTCCCCAAAACAATAAAATACTATGAAAATTGGATAATTTTGTGGAGATTCCTTTTGTAGTGTTTTACACTACATATTCCCAAAAAAAAAGAGTATCAAAACCTAAATTAAGAAGATACAAATTTAGTAGCAGAAAAACGAAAAGAAAAAAATATATATATAACTAAATATTTGACTATTTCCCTAAAAAAAAGAAAACTTTTATTTAAAGTTTCAGTGCCAAGAATTTTAACAAGACAAACACAAGAAATTATATTTTCTAGTGATTCTTTCGATTTCTTTTAGCGAGGAGGACTTTTCTTTATTCAGTTTCAAGTTTTGTTGGTTTGCCAAAAAAAATTTTCCTGTTTTAATTTCAATTTTGAAAATCACTTTCATTCGAAAATCGTGATTATTTTTTAGATTATAATCCCACGACTCTATTAGACTTATTTCAAGACTTATTCTAAGTCGGACTGAAAAAAAAGTCCAATTTTTCGAATCTCCACAAGACTTTTTTTTAGTCCGACGAAAATAAGTCTTGAAAAAAGTCTAAAGGAGTTGCCTGGTAAAGAAATTTTTAATCTAATATTAAATTAGGCAACAAACATTAGCCAATAGCTTCATTAGTTTAGATTTAGACCTTTGGCTGAGTTCAAGTCTCGAGCAAGTTTTCGATATATTAATACATATCAATTTATACATATCCATCCATTTCAGAAAAATCGGCCAAGGGGGAGCGCAGTTATAAAGCAAAAACCAGGATGACCAGAAAATTTCGTGATTTTTCACATTTAATTGAAAAATTTGTACACCAATTTTATTGAAATTATTTCCACAAATTAACTACATAAATAGAAAATATTGTCCCAAATTTCAATAAAATCAGTTAAAGGATAATGAAGAAAAGAAATAGTTTATTAGTGCCTAGGTTAGCTGCGAATTAGAGTAAATTTGAAAAAGAAGAAACAAAATTAACCAGAAAAAGGTTTGAAATATTATTAGTTTTTTCTCAGAGTTAATTCATTGAATCAATACGAGTTCCATTTCTATCATAGGGCATCAAAAAATCGGTCATATGCCGATTTTACGTTACTGATATGTTTTTCATATTTAAACATTTAAAACTGTTCACATTAACGAGTTTCTTTCGGTTACTGTTATATTCCATATTAAAAATAACAGTGTATTTAGCATAGATTCAAACCAAAACAAAACTTATATATGAATCATATATTTTAGAAAAAGTTTATTTTGAAGAAACTTTTATAAAATAATATTTTTTTTTAAAAGACGAACGATGATTTATTTCGGGCATTCTGAGATTGGGATGCAAGGTCCATTAGAAGGATTACGTGCATAGCCATCAATACAATAACATCCATCTGGACAACGGAAAGTTTGTATTATACAAGTTTCATTTAAAGTTTCACATTCCGTTTGACATGCTGACGCTTTACCACATGGTTTGAAGATCTCATTTTCTGGACAACTATTATCTGTAAAAATAAATACCATATATTTAGACATCATATCATATAAATATAAAGTATTTAATAAAACGAACCTGTTTCACAATATGCTGTCATCATTAGAACCGCAAAAAAACAGTAAATTGTGAAAATTAATTTCATTTCAGTAGCTTCGATGATCTTGTTTACCTCACAGATCGTTGTTTAATCAATTAACTCACGTTTAAACATCGACTTTTATACTGGAAATGTTTTTATTGAATCAAATGTGGTAGAAAAATCCCCAAAGTAATTAATTCCATTACAAAAAAAAACAAGCTAATTTAAATTAGAAGTGTGCGGCAATTTTGTTATGAGAAATTATAAAACTATGAGCTTTTAATAAAAGCCATTGATAGAACAAGTTTGATTTACTGTAAAAGTAATCAGAATCTTTCAATTAGGAGACTAACAAATGAAGACATCTATTTGAATACTAAAATATTTATTTAAATTTACAATTTTTAATTGGGATACACTTTAAGGATGAATTTCGAATATATCCTTCAATACAAAAACAGCCGTCTATACACTCCAGGTTACAAGATCTTTTTGAATGGAAACAAACTGGTGGACAAGCAGTTCCACAACGTGAATACTCCTCATATTTTGGACAATTTAAATCTGTAATCGAAACTAAATAAAATCATTCAAAAATAAAAAATACTTTCTTACGTTTTGAGTTGATTTCGATTAAAATGATCAAAAATATTAAACCGCTTAAAATGTGCATCTTTCTAACTTAGAAGTTTACATAATTCTAAGTGAAAATTAGTATTTCTTTAGAATTAATATACGTGAGTACCAACAGAGAGTTGTATGGAAATCTTGTTCGTGATAACATGCAAAAGAAAGATACTTGAAAAATTACCTTGGTTTAGTAATTAATAATAAAATCGACTTATAGCCGATTTTTTGATGCTCTATGGTAGAAATGGGATAGAAAAACTGTCAAAACACACATTATTTCAAGGATTTTTCTTCATAATTTTGTTTCCTATTTTCAAAATTTCTTCTAATTTGCAGGTAACCCAAACTTTGACAGCATAAGCCTAATCTGCAAATTTTGTTCAAATCGGTGTATCGACAAAACTTTATAAAAAGGGGTCACTTTCTCCTAGGATTATTTCTTTCTCCACTATTCTTGGACCGATTTGACTGAAATTTAACATGGTATCGTCCTATTGTGTAGTTATATAATTAATTTAAACAAAATTGATTCACAAATTTTCCAATTAAATCCGAAAAACCATAAACAAAAAACGACAGAACTTTCTGGTCACCCTGGTTTTTCCTTTATAACTTTGCTCTCCCTTGATCGATTTTGCTGAAATTCTATACCAAAATAAATTAAGGAATAAGCAATATTGTAAATTTCATCAAAATCGGATGACGCGATTTTCAGTTATCTTGTATACGGACGGACGGACATGCATAAATCGATACTTTTATCCAAACAAGAAAACGCGCGAGAACTATCGACTCAAAGGATTTAATAAAGTGCGAAGCTTCAAGAGCTGTAGAGGAAGACTTCTGAATTAGCGCAAAGTAAGATATAACACCTAGATCAAAAGGATTCCTAGGACAATAGGACAGAATTTAGACTATGTAGTAACTTTTTATGTAATATGGAGAGAATAACTAATAAGTATAGGCATAAATGAGATCCGATACGTATAAGGTTCTGATAAGAGCAAGAACAGGAGTTTGATAAATGATCTTCAACGAAATTACTACTTCACAAAATCGATCTTCAATAGGGAAACTAATAGTGAGGTCAATTGGGATATCTATTGCGATCTCCAGAAGCTATAAAAAAACGTCTAGTCTATTTGAAGATAGAGATTTCGGAGAGAGTCAATAATTGCAGGTTGCACTATTCAACTAAAATTTACAATCGACTTATTTCTAAGTTCACTTCATTTAATATTTCTGAAGTAGAAAGTTTACGAAAAAATTTATAAATTGCGCAGCACTTGAAGTCTAGAATGTTTGATATTCAGTTGCTCTCCAAAATAGAAAGAAAATAAAGTTTAAATATTGTCAATGACACAAATTTCGCATCGATCAATGGTTTTTCCATTCAAATTAATTTCATCTGTTTTGTTTGTTTAGAATAAATAAGAAAACAATTGCTGTGACATTGAAATATTTTTGAAATGAAATTTAAACAAACTTTCATATTTCTTTCAACATTTATTAAGTTTAAAATATTTCTTAAATTTTCATAAAAGAAATTTTATGGGCATTTTGAAATAGGGATGCATCTACTTGTTTTTGGATGACGTGCAAATCCTTCAATACAGTAGCATGCGTCATTACAACGAATATTTACGATTGGACAAGGTTTACCTAAGGTTTCGCATTTAGTTTGGCATGCAGAACCGCATGCGTATTCTTCATTTGGTTTATGACATTTTACTGTAATTGAAAAAGAATTAAAAAATTGAAATTAAAAAGAAAAAGAGTTCACACTTACTTGATGATTGCGACGACTTCGGGATCATAAAAATTATAATGGATATAAAAATCATCAAATATAAGAAAATCTGCATGATTCAGTATAAAGAAGAATCGAGTTGTTAAGCTTTTTAAGAATTCTTTTGAAGAACTGACACAAATTAGTTGTAATTTGTTCGCTTTTATACCTTTTTATCGTTTCCAATAAAAATAATTTAAATAATGATTGTGTGTTTAATTACTTTATTCTGATAGTACGGGAACAAAGCTTTGCGATTGAGGTGCCCAAAGTTAAATTTGCATTTCAACAAAATCGGCGGAGGGAGAACGAAGTTATAAAACAAAAACCAGGGTGACCAGAAAGGTTCGTTGCTTTCTTTGCTTATGGGCTTTCAGATTTAATTGGAAAGTTTGAACACCAATTGCAGTGCCGGGTGGAAGCATTTTTTCATTTCAGAAATGAAAAAGTTTGAAATTTTATATTAGCTTCCAATTAATTATACATATTTAAGTTTTGAGCTAGGCAAATTAATAAGCCAGCATATTATTATTCTGAATATTAATATTAGTAAAATAATATATTTATAAACTTTATGTACTTGTTATACACCAATTTTATGACTACATAAATAGGCGATATTGTGCCAAGTTTCAATAAAATCGATCCAAGGATAATGGGGACAGAATTAGTCCTAGAAGAAAATCAGTCTGTTCAAAAAGGTTTTTGGATAAATGTATTTTAAAATCTGAATTGAATAAAATTTGCAGAATAGATTTATACTATAAGGGGCCTATGCTACCTGCGAATTAGAGTAAATTTGAAAAGGTAGAAACAAAATTATGCAGAAAAAGCCTTGAAAAATTATTAGTTTTGGCTGTTTTTTTTTCAGAGTTAATTCATTGAACTATAGATTTGTTAACTACGAGTTCCATTTTTACCATAGGGCATTAAAAAATTCGCTATAAGCCGATTTTAAGTTACTATGGGCCGACTTCACAGTGGTAGGTTAAGCCTAGTTTGTTGCTTAAGCAATACTTAAGCTACAAAGTGCATTTCACAGTGCGAATTATTCAGAGCTTAAATAGAGCTTCAGTTAGCAATATCCAGAGCTTAAGCTCAATTTTTTCAATTTGACAGCGAATGCATAAAACATCAAAACAAAAAAATATTATTTTCATTTGCTGAAAAAAATTTACTGAGTTCATTTGAATTATATTATAAAGAAAAGAAATAAAATAATCGTAATAGGCATAAATTGTCGATTTTCAAAATTTCTTCTAATTTGCAGGTAACCCAGACGTTATTCAAATCAATGAAGAGGGTTATTTTCTCCTGGGATTATTTCTTTCTCCACTATCCTTTGACCGATTTTGCTCAAATTTAACATGGTATACTTGTAGTCTATTTCTGTAGTTAACCTATATAATTAATTTAAACAAAATTGATTAACAAATTTTCGAATTAAATTCGAAAAAGACATATAAAAAAACGATAAAACTTTCTGATCATCCTGGTTTTTGCTTAATAACTTCCCTCTCACCTGGTCGATTTTACTGAAATGCAATACCAAATCAAGTTAAGGGAATAAGCAACTTACATTGTAAATTTCATCAAAATCGAATGACGCGTTTTGAGTTACCTTGTATACGGACGAACGGACATGCAGAAATCGATATAACTTTTGATTCCCTACATAACCATACCCATAAAGCCTTCTACGACGATTATTTCGATGTGTCACAAATGGAGTGACAAAACTAATATACCCTCTGGTAGTACCTACCATAGGGGATAACAATAACCTATATAACATGTAAAAAGTAATATCGTTTCTTTCATCAAAACAACAAAATTAGGGAAAACTATCGACTCAAAGGAACTAATAAACTGCGAAGCTTCCAGAGCTGTAGAGGAAGACTTCTGAATTAGCGCAAAGTAAGAAATAAAACCTAAATCAAAAGGATTCCTAAGACAATAGACAGAACTTAGACTATATAGTAGCATTTTATGTAATATGGAGAGAATAACTAATAAGTATAGGCATAAATGAGATCGGATACGTATAAGGTTCTGATAACAGCAAGAACAGGAGTTTGATAAATAATCTTCAACGAAATTACTACTTCACAAAATCGATCTTCAATAGGAAAACTAATAGTGAGGTCAATTGGGAAGTTATAAAAAACGTCTAGTCTATATCAAGATAGGGATTTCGGAGAGAGTCAATATTTGCGGGTTGTGCTATTCAACTCAAATTTACAATCAGCTTATTTCTAAGTTTACTTCATTTAATATTTCTGAAGTAGAAAGTTTACTAAAAAATTTATAAATTGCGCAGAACCTGAAGTCTAGAAGATATTTAGTTGCTCCAAACTAAAAAGAAAATAAACTTTCGAATGGTTTTTCCAATTAAATTAATTTCGTCTGTTTTGTTTGCTTAGAATAAATAAGAAAACAATTGCTGTGACATTGAAATATTTTTGAAATGAAATTTAAACAAACTTTCATATTTCTTTAAAGATTTATTAAGTTGAAAATATTTTTTAAATTTTCATACAAATTTTTATGGGCATGCCGAAATAGGAATGCATGCTTTTGCTTCTGGATGACGTGCAAATCCTTTAATGCAGTAGCATCCGTGAATACAATGAATATTTACGATTCGACAAGGTTTTTCTAAGGTTTCGCATTTAGTTTGGCATGCAGAACCGCATTTGTATTCTTCATATGGTCCATTACATATTCCTGTAATCGACAAAGAATTATAGAAAAGAAATTAAAACGAAAAAGAGTTCACACTTACCTAGAAATTGTGACGACTCCGGAATCATCAAAATTATAATGGATATAAAAATGGTAAAATATAAGAAAATCTGCATGATTCAGTATGAAGACGAATCGAGTTGTTAAGCTTTTTAAGAATTCTTTTGAAGAACTGACACAAATTAGTTGTAATTTGTTCGCTTTTATACCTTTTTTCTTTTCCAATACAAATAATTTAAATATTGATTACGTGTTTAATTACTTTATTCTCATAGTACGGGAATAAAGCTTTGCGGTTTTAAGGTCCCCAGAGTTAAGGAAAACCTAGATAACTCAAAAATGGGTTATCCGATTTTGATGAAATTTACATTTTTAGTTGGTTATTCCTTAACTAAACTTGGTATTGCATTTCAGGAAAATCGGCAAACGGAGAACGAAGTTATAAAACAAAAGCCAGGATGACAAGAAAGTTTTGTCGTTTTTTTTTTTTTATGGGTTTTCAGATTTAATTGGAAAATTTGTACACCAATTTTATTGAAATTATTTCCATACGTTGACTACATAAATAGGCGATATTGTGGCAAATTACAATAAAATCTATACAAGGATAATGGGGAAAGTAATAGTCGTAAGAGAAAATAAGCCTGCTTATAACGTTTTTTGTATGTAATTTAAAAACTAATAAACCGATTTGAATAAAATTTACAAAATATATTTAAGCTATTAAGGACTTGGTTACCTGCGAATTAGAGTAAATTTCAAAAAGAAGAAACAAAGTTATGCAGAAAAAGCCTTGAAAAATTATTAGTTTTGGCTGCTTTTTTTCAGAGTTAATTCATTGAACTATAGATTTCTTAACTACGAGTTCCATTTTTAATATAAAGCATTAAAAAATCGGCTATAGACCGATTTTAAGTTACTATATGTTTATTTTTAGATAATTTGGTTGGAGGACATTTTATTCGATAAGGATCGAGAAAAGAAGACAGTAAAAAAGAACCAAAAAGTATATAATACCGATTAAAACATATTCAGTTCAACTTAAATTATTTCTCTGGATTTATCTTAAATATTAGTACAAACTTTTACCCAAAAAAGGATAATAAAGGACATGGAAAATTATCATTTTCTTATAAAAAAAATGCTTGAATTTTTTACTACCTGTTATTTTATACAAAAACCATTCTAACTCTTATTTTGTACAAGAACCATTCGGATGGAAAAATGAAACTCAGAAATGCTTATCTAAAAATCGAGGTGAATTTAAAATTTTCTTAAAAATAAGCTTTTTGGGACATGCAAGAACTTAAAAACAAAAAGTTTCGAGACGAACTAATTAAAATGTTGAATTCGCTTTCGTTTAATAAATTTGAAAAAAAATAAAGAAAAATTGTAATTTAAATGTTATAAAATAAATCAGTAGCAGTTACTGTTTTCAGTAAGGGTAACAAGAAAACCAAGATATTTCTATAAACTTGGATTTAATATGTTCGAAACAATGATTATCTTAAGAAGACCAAAGTTTGACCTAAAATCATTTTTAAATCTCCAAATACTGCAAATTTTCGATATAAATGATTTCTTAAGCGACCTTTTCCCAAAAATTTATGAATTAATTTAGTTCGTTTTCTTGTTGTAGGCGACACCTCTTTCCATAATATTTGGCGGAAATTGATTTAGGTACATAAAAACACATAGTAACTTTTTTGATGCTATATGCTAGAAATGGGACAGAAAAACTGTCTAAACTAACATTCTGGTACTACCTACCATAGGGTATAAAAATGTATGCAGCCTTGAGGATCCATGCTACAGGATACATGTTGCTAGATACATTTTCTAGAAACTCGTATTATTTATAGCTTCTAAAGGCGAATTACCACAGTTTTATAAAAAATATATTATATTATTTAAGGAATCAGGGCAATTTCCTTCATTTCTTTCTATACCTAGCTAAATATATTGTATAATGATGAACTCTCACCTTTCATCTTCATTAAACTAGATTAGATATATTTCGAAACGAAAAGTTTGACCATGAATGACATTTACAATAAATTAAGTATTTCGCTAAGAAATACAGTAGTATGTATTAATTTGATTTAAATCAATTACGGCAAAATGAGTATAGACCGGAATGCACGCGATATGTTGCACACACGTATATATGATAACATGTATCCCAGTTCTTTATCATGTATTTACAATATTTTCATTGTACGTGATAATCTTCTCGTTTTAAAGAATCTCCATGACAACTTTGTGTACTATCCGAGAGTCCATTTCTCGTAATATATTTTCTATTGATTTATGGCAACAATCTTGTTCAATACTAATTTTTTGTCAACAACGATATTACAAAACTGATAACTTATTCACACATCATAAAAATCGTCGTTAATAACATTATTTGGTCATCAAACAAAATCGAAGATTGTTTATTTACCTTTTCTTTATGAGCACGTGAAAATAGAATGAACTCTATTTGGAAGGCAAGACCAGGTACCCTACTGGGAGTTAACTACTACATAGACAGGGATTACGGGTATGATTACGATCATGTTGGACTCGTTTTTTTTTTTAGTTTTTCATTTTTCTAGATTGTTTTAGAAGGGCACGTAAACAAAAAGGTAATACAAAATACATCGAACTTTTACAATGGCAGACTCGACTCAACCACAATAAACAAAAATTTTAAAGTGTTCTCTGATAATAGAAACTACAGAATTTAAAAAAAAAACGTATTTTTAAAAATTTTCCAAAATTGTTGACAATGAATAAATGCCATATAGGAATATTTTGTTCCCTCGTAGTTACGCTTCAAATTCAATGGGCTGCATAATGTTGTACATTGCCACATACATAGTAAATCATCCGCATCTGCCTCAACTAGACCCAGCGGTAAATTGAAGAAACGATTCTTTGGGAAGGAATCAAGAAGAACTGTTTAATACTAAACTTAACTGTTAATTGTTTTTGGATATGAAAAAATAAAAGCAATTACAACTCGGTGTGACTTTTAGCCTTCTACACAGCACTTCTACAATAATTTCGATGTAGCGCTCCCATTTTTCAGTTTGGAACTTGTAATTTACGAGTATCATTTTCGATGTTATCTATTCAACTCTTTCCTGGGGCCCTATTATGGAATACGATCGTAATCGTAACGTTAACGTAAGGCGTATTGTTGTTATTGTTTTCTACTAACAACATGCCTTACGTTAAGGATACGATTACGATCGTATTCAATAATAGGGCCCCTGATTTTTCCTTGCATCTACTTGTAATAAGCCATCCATTAAAGACACTGCTTTGCGATCAGTTGTTTTTCATTCTAAGCATTCCAGCTTTCTGCACATAGTGGTGTAGCAAAGCGTACAATATCTTCATTTATTTCAGCGTTTACTTCTTCGTTCGCAATCACCGTTATCCAATCTTTAAGGTCCAAAAATCTTAGACAGTATTTTTCTTTCGAATATACGTACACAGTTCTTATCATTTTGAGTTAGTGCCCAGCTATATATGTATTTACTAATGACCTAATTCTTGTTTATTTAACAGAGTTTTTTTTTCATGAATAATAATAAAGTGTTAATTTTGTTGCAGTACTAAAATGGTGCCTAAAGGATACAAGTTAACAACTCTATTATATTGTATGCTTTTTGTTAATGTCCATTGGATAGCATAACAAATACAATTCGACTAATAGCGTATATGCAGGTAAGTTATTATCATTAGGGCACTATATCCCTCTTAGAGACTTGGTGACTAGAAAAACTACTCGTCAGTTGTCTCGCGGACTGTAGCCGTTCCCAATATAGATTTCTAATAGACCAGATTAAGACTTGGGTAAGCTACAAGTTCCTTTGCTACAAATATTGTACCAATTTTAATAATCCATTCTCTCATCCAAGGCATGACAGATGAGTACGCATACTTTCTCTCATCCAAGGCATGCATGCCAGATGAGTACGGATTCCATTTTCCGCTGGGTATAGGAAAACCGATTTGTTCATTTAATTTCAAATTATTTGAATGTATTTTGGATCGTGTATATGAAATTCTTGTTTTGGAAATGGATTTTTTCGTTTTGGACACTTCCATGCTTTTCATATGGGCGATTGTATCACCATAACTGAGTTTTAACTACTCGCGATCGGTTGGATTTTTATACATTTTATTTTTTTTTGGATTTTATTTTAATTTTTGCTCATTTGATATTCATAAGTCTTTTTTTGAAAAAACGCTCGTTGAACGCGATAACAAAACCAAGTGAATTTTTAAGTGATTATTTTTTTTTTGATATAAAATATTTAAATTTTATTTAAAAAACAAAACTTGTTTTTCTTTATTGGTTAATTTACCAAAATAATAAATTAAAAATGGCATTTTCTTTAATGCGAAATGGATTACGTTCAACAAGCAGAATTTTAGAAAGAAATTTTGCTGGATGCACCAGCATTTTGGTGGCAACGAATGAAGACAAGGTAGTAAGTAAATATTATTTTAAAAATTGTGAAAGTCATTTTGTTTGGATATTTTGGAGGCTCATTTACCCGTTAACATGAAAATTAAATTTCAATTGGTTTTTTGTTGCCCTAAAAAAACTGTACTATAATGACAACTTTCTAAATATGCTTCTTTTTATTATGTTGGCACATAAAACGAAAAGGATTTAATATTTTTTGGAAGAAGAACGAGTTTCTTAATTGCTGATGTGTTCATCAAAATAAGAGAAATGACCAAAAATTTTAGATTTATCCAAAATCTTTAGTTTTATTTAAAAAGAAATATAAACAATTAATCAGAATCGGAACACGTTTTACGGAACAAATCTTGAAACCGGTTTAAAACATCAAAACTATTTCAGCAATATTTTAGGAAGTTGATTTCGCGTCTCAATTTTTAATATAGCCGCGAACATAAAAATGAAAGCAATAGAATTAAAAAGCATATGTTGCAGATTTCCTTTACTTTGGAGATTTTACTTATATTGGGCTGTCCGGACACTTCATACTGATTTTTAAGGCGAATTCATTTATATATGGATATGTAATTCACTGTTTTACCACACGACTCCAAAAAAAAAGTCTAATGTAGACTCTAAAATTTGGACTTTTTTGTCAGTCCGACTGAAAATATGTCTTGAAATAAGTCCAATAGAGTGTCGTGGGGTTATTCCACAAACAGTTTACCATTTTTCACACAACTTGAAGATTCTATCCATGCAGAATTTCTTAGAAATTAAATGTCTTCCAAAGAGTTGAAGGTCTTGCCATTAAGAGGATTTTGGAGAAATCTGAATAAGTGAAAATTTGAAGCTGCAATGTCAAATCAATCAGCGCATAACTTTTTTGTTGTGAAGACCTTTTTTTTGCCTTTCAGGTAACAGGAAAGCATTAAGAGTCTAAAATGCACTTTGTTATTTTCCATCTTGAAAAAGGTGACAAGGATTATTTCCTTTGGAAAATTTTCCGTTAAAATGTCTTCTTTTAAAATATGTAACAAATTTATTATGTTCTAACCCAAGAGTCGATAACCTTTTTTACTAGGACGCCATATTTGAGAAATGAGAGAGTTCGGAGGGCATGCACCATGGAATTATAAAGATTATGTTTATAATCTTGTTGGTAAACTTCTAACTGTTCACTAAAAGAACTACGTGCTTGAAAGTTTTGCAATATTATTTAAGAAACATCCAAAAAATCATACAAACAAAAAAAAAATTCAGTACGTCAGCATTTTAGTTTAGTTATATTTCAGCAACTTTGGTAAACTTAAGCTTAAATTGTTTGGACTTTTACAGTAATAAGGCAACTCCATTAGACTTATTTCAAGACTCATTTTCGGTCGGACTGAAAAAAAGTCTTGTGGAGACTCTAAAAATTGGACATATTTTCAGTCGGACTGAAAAAAAGTCTTGTGGAGATTTTAAAATTAGGACTTTTTTGTCAGTCCGACTGAAAATATGTCTTGAAATAAGTCCAATGGAGTCGTGGGCTAAGCGAGCAAGAAGATAAAATAATGACCATTCCTTCTCGATATAATTTTGTATGAAAACGAGAGAAAGGAAATCTTCAGTTATGGTTTTTGTCAAAATTTTTATTGTACTATTCGTACAATTGTTAAAATAGGAAAGTTTTACTAAACTTATTTCGTTACAACTACGAGCGTTTGCTGTTAAAATATCTAAAATTTAGAATTTGAAAGGCAGGCACTTCAAAATTGCTTCGCGGGCAGACTGGAACCGGCGCGAGTACCACGTTGCCGACCCCTGTTTAAACGTCATCTCCTACAAATCTGCACGAAATTTCCGGCCATCCCATATATAGTATATTTTGTTTTTGATATAAACCCGTATTATGTTGTGCAAGCACCGTACACAAAAATGTTGATTAATTTTATTTTTAAACTTTTATTAAAAATACAAACTTGAAATATTCTTTCGCAATTTTCAAGTAATAAATAACAACAAATCTGTCCTTCAGTGAAAACTTTAACCCATACAAAAAAAAAAGAAAAATATTCTAAAAGATTAACAATCAAGTTCAAAGCCATTCAATACGTGACCAACAACGAACGCCAACATATTATTTCCATTTTAACGTCCATGAGTTAATTACTTATTTGAAGGCTAAACCTAAAAAGAAACTATCTAACTATAAATCATACCTGATTAATTTTTTTTTTTTTTTTGGTAAATTTTAGGTGAAAACTGTCACACCAAGATCAACAAATTTTGTACAAATCAGCAGTTTAACAATAAAACCAATAATAATTACTTCACGAGAATATTCGAAAAAATCAAAACATGAACGTGAATATGAAAGTGATTCCGATTCTTCAGATGATGAACTCGATAATCATCGTCAACAGCATCAATCTCATCTTCATGATAAAACTAAACATGGTGGAAAACATTTAGAAAGGGTAAGTGATGATGATTTAAATTTAAATTTAGATACGTTGACCGCAAAAACTGATATAAGGATAGTGCGCACAGTCAGTGAAAGTAAAATGTACTTAATTCAAGAAAACTATATCTTGAATAAGCATGGACATCTAGATACCAAACCATATGGGTAGTAGCATAATATTGCTATTGTACGTAAAATTGAAGAAGAACACATCAAAAGAGTTTTAATGTGAAAGAAAGAAAAAAATCTATAATGTGTAAGGATATTAGTACACAATGCAAATCAGTTCAATTCTCAATCGTTGGAAATCTCTATTACTTCGTTTACATGATCTAATTGAAGTCGATTTCAATTCAAAAATCGCGTATATAAACCCGGAAGGACTTGACTCATTCAATCCGATCCCGAAAAAATGTCCCGTTCGACTTGAAATTTGCACGTAAACGCAGATCGACTTTACTAAAATTTAAATTGGATTGTATGAACAGAGGCAAAACCTAATTATTTGAAGCCTATTTTTGATGTCAGTTTCAAGTCAATATTTTAATCTGGAAAAGTAAGAAAACCCGGATTGAGTTTCAAGTCGACCTCAATTCAATTTTGATGTTGCCATGTAAACGAAGTATCTGATATAAGTATGGTATGTATTGTATCACCACCCGGTTTCCAACGGAAATACATATTTTGAGGTCCCTGAAATTCGAATTGACTTTTTTTTCCCAAGAGGTCTCTATTTCTATATGTGTTTCTGTTGTTTTATAAAGGTAACTAATTCGACTAGCTAATGCATTCAATTTAAATAAGAGTGACATTTCTAGTATAGTATCGAATGTTTTTTCTTGATTTGCCAAAACAATTTTGCAATCATATTTTTTTATTTAGTTTCATTTTAAATAAACAAGTGAATATGTGTGTCTGATAACACGCATCACAATCATATTATAAATAGAAGATGTAATAATATGAATTGTGACCCCGAGAGCTTTGTGATAACAAGTTTTTGAGTCGCGCAAGTCGAATAAGTAAACAGAGCAGACATGTTTGAGGCAAAAACCAAGAAAAATAAACACACTATTAAATTGAGTTCGAATTTTCTCAGGCTCTATTTTTGATTTACCAAATTTGAAATAGATTCTGTTTATAAACAAATTAGATTGTGTGAATGACTTAAATCAATTATGATCGTTAATATTGAATTATGATATTTATGGATAAATATATTGGCAACAATTTTAGAATGATAAAAATATTAAGTATTTTAAAATTAGAAAAATGATAATTATTTATTTTAGAAAATTGAAACTTAATTAAACTTAATTACTTCTTTTTTTTCAATTACAGGGAAATAGCGAATTTTGGCGAAGAAAAATGCGTACACTTCATAGTTTATTGGATGTTAATAATGATGGTGTAATATCTTATGATGATTTCAATTTATTAGCTAACAAATTTGCTGTTGTTGGAAATCTTCAACCATCATTATTGGATGAATTTCATCAAGTAATGAAAGTAAGTTAAAAGAAAAACATACTATTTGCTGGTCAAAAAAAAAAAAAAAAAATTGGAACTTGTTAAATAAAGCATATGATTTATCTATCCTACGGTAGGTGCCACACCAAACGACTGATGTGAAGATTTAGTGATGTTGTGATTTCAAAAATCACATGAAAAATAATCACCTGAGTATCACATCAACTGTTTATGCCACACTTAACAAACATATCACTTGGTTTTAACGTAAATTCATTGATTTTGTAAATTGTTTTTATTAACACTTCAACTGATTTCTCGAAATCACCTAAACAAGCAGATCATTCGAAAAATATCGACTGATAGTAACTATATCAGCACATCAATCACCATCCCTTAGGTGTGGCACAACGGATTAGAATAAACACGTCGATGATAATCATTACATCGCTTGCATCACCACATTACCACATCACTCGTAGGTGTGGCATCTGCTAACACTTTCAAGATAAATTCACAGTTTTCAAACAAGCACTGGAAGTCGCGTTGTGGGATGTGTTTGCAATTTTACTTATCAGATGAATACTGGTTGTTATGGAATTGTATTTGTTGAATTTTTAACCAGAAAAATCATGTAAAGGCATCGATTTTTGAAGCGAAGCGTTTATTGAGATGGCTAAAGGACATTTAAGATGTCTTTAAATATTTCTAATGTTCAAAATTTATCATATATCTTTGTACCAAGTTTTTAAGTGGAAATTTTTGACAAAACTTTTACAAATCTCATATGATAAACAGATAGTTTGAAGGCAGAATTGCTTCACGTAAACAACGAATAGAACTTTAATAAATATCCATTTCAACTTTCGAAATCACTATACTGTGATAAACCATGAATGAGAGAATATAAAGATTGCGCATTGCACATATCGGCCATTTTGAAATTTTATTTTCATACTTTTATGGCGTCACATGTGATTTCCTTTCAAATAAATAATCGTGATGTTTCATACTAACAATGTATTTCATGTCTCGCGTGACGTAGTCGCGCAGTTTGAAATATGGGAAAGCGTAATCTATATTTTTTCATTCATAAACGAAGAGAAAATAGTGTTCCGATTTTTTGGTTGTTGTTTTGACACAGTAATACATATATACTTAAGATTTTTGGAAAAATTAATAACAAATTTAAATTTTCATATAAATTAGGAAACATGGGAACATCAATGGGGTGAAATAACACCATATAATTTAGTAACAGCCGAACAGTTCTTAACTGATATGCATCATGCATTAAATGATAAAGAATTGGTGAAGAAAATGTATAGATTTCTACCATATTTTTTTAAGGTAAAGTTTAAAGCGAAAAAAAGAAAGTATTCACTCACCCGCGGAATATGTTTTTTTCATAAATATTGTTTCTTGATTTTCTTTTTTTCTTTTAGGCTGTAGATATTGATCATTCTGGTTATTTAGATCTTGATCAATATAAATTATTCTTCAGATGTTTAGGTTTGACTGATGAAGATGCTGCTGTTTCATTTGCTGTGATCGATAAAAATGGTGATGGAAAATTAACACTTAAAGAATTTGTTAAATTAGGAAAAGATTTCTTTTTAACGGAAGATGAACGACGAATTTCAAGAATGTTTTGGGGGCCATTTATTGAACATTAGATTATTTAAATATTATTTTAAAAAAAATATATATATATATCAAATAAATTTTCATATTATTCCTTTCGATTTTTTTTTTGTAATTTACATTTTATATTTTGTATTTGATGCAAAAAAAACCATATTTTAACTCAAATAAAGTTTTATAAACTTGTTTTTATAAGTTAATGATATTATTAATTCGTTTAATTTCTTTTATTTGTTGATCAATTTCGCTTGTTCTAAAAGAAAAACATAAAAATTTAAGGTAATTAGTATTTAATTTTGATTTGAATATAAAATTTTTCAAAAATTTTCTCTTACATTTGTGATAAGCATTCTTTAATTACATTTTCTTGTTTTTCTGGTAATTCAATTATTTTATTTTCCGTATTGTCAGCATATTTTTTAATCTGTGTAAAAGAAAAAAATACCAAATTTACAAAAAACTTTAGCAGTTTACTAATTTATTTATAGCAGTGGCTTTGATTACGATTTTCATACATTTCGTAAGACATTTTTGTCACATAAAAGTGATAAATTTGAAAGGTCACCGATTTTCTAAGTAATAGCGAAGTAACGGATGATTTTTTAGGCGTTTGGTTTTTCAGTGTTGCATTATTGACATTTGTTATGGTCAATCAGAGCGTTACCGAACCATGATCAATGAATATTTCTTCGAAAATATGGATAACATTGATCCTGCTGAGATGTGGTTTAAACGGGAAGACGCTACGTGTCATACAGTGACAGAAACCATAAGATTTATTGAAATCACTATTTAGCGATAATGTGATCTTGACAAATATCCCTTTAAATTGGCCTCCAAAATGGTGAGATCTGACATCTTTCCAACTTTTTTTATTTGGCTTACGTGTAGTCCCTGGTTTGGGCTGATAAACCAGCAATAATTGGCCAACATTATTCGTGTTATTCGTGACCTACGGCCGCTATTGATCGAAAATACAAACCAAAATTGGACTAAAAATATGCGCTTCGTCCAGAGCAGTCACGGTGACCATATGCCCAAAATCATTTTTAAATATTAATGGCATGAATAGGTCTTTCGAATAAAAAAAATTTTTGATTAAAAGTTAACTTTTTGTGTTATTTTTTTCAATTTAAAGTTCATTTAAAATTCATCCTTTACAAGTAATTATAAAGTACTCAAAGGTAATGAATAAAGAATTACACCAATCAGAACAAAGTAGTAAAAAAAAACGATATTCACGTTGCAATAAGTGCAAAAGAGCACGAACAATTTTCAAAGGCAAAATGTATCAGGAAAACAGAGAATGAATATTTTTTAAAAAAAACTTCGCGTTGAACACATGCCATGATGTCACTCACTCTTATGAAATTTCAATCACTCTTACCGTTTTTCTGATATGTGCGAATTGGTATAAAAATTTCAGCATGTGTTTGATTGTTTACAATTTGAAATTTTAATAATTACAAGATTGAAAGAACTTTTTATATACCACGATTTAAAATTTTCGGTTGAATCATATAAACTTGACAATTCTATGTATTAATAAATACTTTTTTAAATTTTTTTTTCCGAACTAACTTTCCATACAAAACAAAATTTACTGAATGAATTCAATTTTGCTTAAAGATGGCTAAAAGTGTTAAAATAATGCACTGTCATCGTGTTCTGAGCTATTCTAAAAGTCTATTCAAATGTCTAGCTAGTCGCGAAGTTAGTAAAAAATCGTTTGCAAGATTTGTACCGGACAAACAATCAAAAAAACAAGAAAGCGTGTTAATAAAAACGTAGTAAAAATTAAATCATATTTCTCTGTCACACATACGTACAATATGTAGACTCTATCTATGTCAGCAGTGGACTGAAAATTTACAGTCGAACTCGATAAAAACTTCAACACGGGGGAGATAAGAAGTTGGAGTACTTTATAATTACTTATATATACATCGGTTATATTCACTGTAACAAGAATTCCATTGTAGGCTTATTCTGAGAGTCAAATGTCATTTCATTTGACTCTCAGAAAAACCTCATATTTATTAAACAAAGAAAAAGAAAAAAATCTTACGCGTAGTTTTTGATTAGATATTTTCTTTTGAGCTTGTTCAAGAGTACTTTGCATTTCCAAGGCTTTTTTATTAATTTTCTCAACATTCTCAGCAAATTCTTTATCCGCCATCGTATTATTTGGCAAATACATATTTGATTGTCTAACCAGTTCTTGACATTTTTTCGATAGTATCAATTGTTTATCATATATATCTTCATATTTTTCAGCTAAACTTTCAGCATTTTCACGGATTTTCTCTTTTTCCAATTCTAATTGTTCTAAATCATGTTTTTGTTGTTCTTTTAATAATTTCAATATATTTACACGTTTTGTTATTTCAACTCGAGCTTTTTCATGTTTCTTAAAATATTGTTCACGAAGAACTTGAATCGCTTGTGTTAACAATTCATAACATTCCTGTGAAGTCGGCTCTGATGTTTTATCCAATGATAAAATTGGTTGTGTTATTGAACTTTTTAAGATATTTTGAATATACGTTATAAACGATTGACTCATAACTTTCTGTAATGGTGTATTATCAATCATTTTTATATTAGATTTTTTCGTTGTATCATCAAGCCAATAATCAGTTAATAAATTTGGATCAATAATTAAATTAAGACTTATAACTTGACCGCTTGATAATAAAATAATAACTCCAGATGGCATTTGTAATAGAACAAAACCAAGTACAGCATTTATTTTATTACTATCTAAAGCTTTTGTACATACAATATATTCAGCATGAGATGGTTTACTTAAAGTGGGTGGATTTTTTGAATCTAAAAATCATAAATTAATTATTTTTTTATATAAGAGTAATTTTGAAGTAATTAAATTTAATTGATATTACCATCAGAATCGACAAACTGTTGCAAATGTTTAATGAAGTTCATTGTAACAACATGTAATCCGGTATTGTGGTAAGCGAAATATCTCAATTCATTTATGAAATCCCTTAAAATAAATGATAATATAGAAAAAAAAATTAAGTTTAAGTGTTATTATCAATTGTGGTGCAAAAAAAAAGAAAAGAAAAAGAGTTAAACATAATTGGTTGAATGTGAGAAGAAAAAAAATACCATACCTTTTTAAATGAATCGAGCAAGTATGTGATTTGGATTTTTTACTATCTTGTAGTCCCAATTCAAGTTCAACAGTTTCTAAAATGTTTACAGTCCATTCAGATGGGTGGATTATTATACTAGAATCGATTTCATTAAATGACTAGAAGAAAAAGATTTAAAATGGATTTTAATATTTTCGGAAAAAATAATTTCTACCTCTTCTGCAATTTCACATTCTAATAAAAGTCCATGATGTAATTTTCCAGTAGATTCGGCAATAATTAATGCTGGCGGTAAAGATGGTATGACTAGAATTGAACACGAATCAACACCATAATTATTATCAGTTTGTGGTAACATAGTTAGTGGTCCTTGAAGACGAGGTCTATTTTAATAAAAATTATAAACAAATGTAAGAAAAAAAAGAAGAAAATATGAAAAATATTCACTTGTCCGTATCAATGCTTGCACATAAAATGTAAATATTTCCATTTCCACGAAGTAAAACGATTGGCCATTCAACTTTTCTTGTTGAATCTCTTTTTGTATTGATATTAGTTGTATCTGTTGTGCTTGTGATATCCTGTTGATACAAAAAAGATATTTATCATATTACATAAATTCATATATACATATATGGTATATTTGGTGTGTGAATGAGTTTTTACGATTACTTTGTGTAAAAATATACGTTTATTTAACAACTATACAATATTTTGATTTCATTCAAAGTATGGTCCAACTGAAGCTACAACCTTCACCCAACTTTCAAGTAATTTACGGATTCCTTGTCTGAGGAAATTCGGATCTTTGAAGGCGATCTAATTATCCAGCCACATTTTGATATTTTCATAAGAAGTCAAGCACTCTCCAGTAAGAACTGACTGCATCGACCGACATATATTAAGTGGTAATCTGGTGAATACGACGGGTGGAGTAACATCTTCCAGTCCTGTCCTTCTAAGTAGTTTTTAACCGGTTGAGCAATATTTGGTCTGTTCACCCATTCTGGTCGTTTTTCCTCTACTGCTCGCTTCAACCGCATTAGTTGTCATTGGTAGACAACGCCAGTAATAGTTTCAGACGGTTTTAGCAACTCATAATAGATCACACCTTTCTGATCTCCCCAACGTTTTAATGTTGACAGATCTGGTTGACCAGACTTTAGTTTTGCTTTTCTATGTTTAGGATTCTCAAAGTAGATCCATTTTTCATTTTCAGTAACAATTCGATGCAAAAAATACCCTTTAAAATAGCGTTTCATAAACTTCCCACAAATGATGTTTATTTGGCACGTAACTTTTCACTTTCAATCGAATAAAAAACAATATTGTTTACACTTTAACCAAATGTCATAGAGTACGTTTTAAAGCTTATCATAAGACCTTTGTGATACCTGTTCACACGACTTACTCTAATATAAAATCGAAAAAACTCATTCACACACTTAACATTAAAGTATTTAAATTCTTACGATTAGGCTTGTTGAATTAATAATTTTCGAATCTTTCAAATCATCATATTTAGATGTTAAAACCACACGTGGTGGTGCAATGTCAAAATCAACTGCAGTTTCACCCAAACTGTTTAAGAATTTTACATTTGATGACACAGTTGGTGGTATTATATTTATATTATTAGATGGACAAGGTATTGGACCAACACGCCAGACATGTTTCAATGTTGAATCGTCATAAACACTGGTAATTATTATTATAAATATTAATTATTATTAGATATTAGATTTGAATATTCGATATTTTATTACTAACCGTATAGAATTGTCCGATAGCAATGCTAGAATATGAGAATCTGTTGGTGAAGCTGGATGCCATCGAATTTGTAACAATTCTAAATGAGTATTGTTAATAAAAAATTGTTCATCAAGATTATGTGATCTGAAAAATGAGATAAATATATATTAGGAATAAAATAAATACTTTCTAAATCCTTTTAAATAATAATAATTTTTCCTTTTTCCATTTTCTTTTTTTGGTTGGAAAAACAAACTACTTATACGTCCTGTGTGTTTGTATATATTTTTGCTAAAATGTTACTTTTTCCACATTAGATTAAGTCATATAAAATATAATTCCATCGTTTTAATTCTTATAATAATATGTGAGCCTAATTACATTTTTGGTTCGTTTAAAAGTGAGATAAGTAAGACGTAATAGTATAAGATTGTAACGCCAAAAGTGGAATGTTTTAAAAAAAAATAAATATATATATAATAACTTTTACGAGTTATTGCCAAACAGCTATGAATGGAGGAGAAATGGTAAAGAATCTTTGAGAAAAGTTATACAGAGAAGACTAGTGAGGAAAAAAGAGGAGCTGTTAATGTACATGTATAGACATGAAGAAAAACTTTTGAAATAAATTTTATGCTAGAGAATCGTATATAAGTCTACTTAGTACAAGATACACATACAAATTAGTATAAAAATTAGTTAAATTTCATATTTATTAATATATTATTGCGGTTTAATTTTTTCTAAGAATGTTACCGCAGGATAAAGACAAGAGATATATATGTTGTTTATATTATACTAGTTATCTAGTATCAAGTAAAAATTTTATTTATTGACTGGTTGAATTTTTTTTAGTGTTTTTTTGATAAAAGATTTAAAAGAAAAGATATATTTTATTCAAAGTATTCTCCAATAGTTAGTCATATCCTTTTCACATCTTTCAATGAAAAAATAGATTTCTAGACCCTGGTAGCATAAGTCTAATCTGCAAATTTTATTCAAATCGGTGTATTAGTTTTTAAAGAACATCAAAAAAAACTTTATAAAGAGGGTTATTTTCTCCTAGGAATATTTCTTTCTCCACTATCCTTCGACCGATTTGATTGAAATTTAACATGGTATCGTCTATTTATGTAGTTAACCTATATAATTAATTTAAACAAAATTGATTGACAAATTTTTCAATTAAATCCTGTTCGGCCTAACAATGAAAGAAAATGTTCATGACCATAGATAGAAATTGATGGGTCTTTGATACCTTAAGCAATATGTTCTTAAATACCGAAACCAAAATTTCCAATTGATCAGAAATTGTCACGTCTTAACTCGTATTCATGGACCTTAAGACCACGCCTCAAGATATATTCAATTTTAGCACCACGAATTGTGCAATGTAAGACAATTTCTTCATTAAGTCTAATACCGAATGAACCAACTGGTTCAAATAGGTTGCTGTCCAGTTGATTATTCCAAAATCTCTGCTGCGCGTGTAAATCCATCACCAGATTCTCCAACGCAAATATTAAAACATAATTTTCTAATATGTAATTCTCGTATAGGATTTTTAGTAGGATCCCTTTTATTCTTATTATACTCAAGACACATTAGCAGAAATAATGTACATTATTTCACGATTCTTAATTAAAATTCGACAATCTCTCATATTTTAATTTAGAATAGTAAGATAATGTAGATTATTGCTGCTAATGTGTCTTTAGTATTAGCACCCGCTGCTGGTTTATTTTCTACGGCTGACGAAATAGCAGATCGCTGGATATTGACACTACATAAATATACTTTACAATTGAGAAATAATAATACCACTTCTTAGACAATAGTAAGAATTAAATCGACAAGAATTGAATATTAATGATAACAAATAATTTCATTTTTTTCTTAATTGACAAAGAAAAAAACCTTAAAAATAGTTAAACTTATAAATAAAAATATTCATTATTTCATTCAATTTATGGAATTTATTTAAATTTATAATTTTTTTAAACCCTTTCTTTAATTTTGTTTGGTTTCTTTTATATATAGTACTTTTCGAAATCAAAAAATATATAAATGGAAAATGGTACTTTAGTGTTATCTGCCATAAGTAAGTTAATTAGTTAAGAGAGTGGTCGAGTATTTATGCCTTTTTTCAACTTAATTAGAAGTTATGAACTCTTATAACTTGACTGTTTAAAAAAAAAAAACAAACAAAAAATGTGAGTGGGTGAAAATAAAGTTACAATTCCATATAATAGAAAATTTCATATAAAATGGAATCGTCCGTATGGAAATATAGTTAAAGTTGTTTTTCATTTGTTTTTGTTTTTTTCTTTCTTTTTGGGAAACCCTATTCCTTATCCTTTTTAAAATAAAGTATATATATGGAAAAATTTTATGAGAAGAAATAATTTAGGGTGAAAGGTTTTTAAATACTTTAAGTATAACTAATTTAGAATTTCCATTTCATCGCGACATTTTTAAAACCATAAATTTTATTATTATGATAATAATGATTTATTTATTTATCATTTGTTGGAGTTTTAAAATTAAGAATTTAATTTAATTTCGATAAAAATAATAATTATTTAAGATATATTTGATATTGCTTAGTGTTACATTAATAACACTTTTTACTTATGTCAATTAGGTGTGATTAGTCTTCAATTGGATCACAATTTATTTTCGACGGAAAAACACTATTTCCAGCAATTACTAATTAATTCGCTTATTTCTACCAAATCGCTTTAAACACATTAGAAATAATCACTGTTAAAATCTCTTTGGTAATCACTTCGATACAATAACTTGTGAAGTCCAATTTGAACTACACATTTATTTGTTTCTGCATTTTACACTGGCTTATATAATATACATCGTGGAAACGTTGTTGAACTTACATCAATTCAACATTTGTAAAACCTACATGGAAACATATTTCCCCAACTGTCAAACCGAAATTTTAGTGATTATTTGTGTTGTGTTTTTCTTTATCATCAAAATTTATTTCATTTTAATTAATTATGTGCGTTTTCTGTTCTGTGTTGTTCTAGAAATAGAGTACAATATTTTATCATTCGAAGACATGCCTGAGACTCACTCCTCCTCGCAATATTTCTTAGATCTTTTTATGATAATTTTTAGCTAGGTTTGATCGTAAAATTTTCTTCAAGACAGCGATCATAACTGATGAAGCTACAAATATTTATCTTTAGACATAGATTAAAAATATACTATATAGAAGTCCAAACCAAATGTTGTGAAGATGATTTTTCGATTTATTTAAATTCAGATG
Organism: Xylophagus ater; assembly: GCA_963422695.1. Classification (NCBI taxonomy): domain Eukaryota; kingdom Metazoa; phylum Arthropoda; class Insecta; order Diptera; family Xylophagidae; genus Xylophagus; species Xylophagus ater. Next base: position 8,244,940 of record OY730483.1, read on the forward strand.
GCGCATTGATCAGATAATTTCTTTTATACTTAAAAATCAAAACCAAATCATTTTCTCTCTATAATTTATACTTTTAGTATCTCATCAACAGATGGACAGACATTATTTCGCTATTTTGATGAACCAAAATTACATATTAAAAAATATAGATAATTTATTGGACGTGTGTTCTTCCTTCATCATTTCGCAGTAGTTTTATATTATTTATTAAAATTTCTTTTAATGAAATATTTATCTTAAAAATTAATTAGATATGTTATATCTATTTATATATAGAAGAAAGTTTTCCTCTTCTGCTTTTTTTCTTTCTCGTCGTTTTTTTCATTATTAATTTTTATGAATACTTAAATTAGCATATCTTTTTTCATAGTCCTAAGGGGTTGACACATTCACCATGTTCATGGTTGCATCCCTATTTCCAACTTCGAACTTGCAAAACATGAATTTAACTTGTTTGATTATGGAACCATCATCATTCACGTTGAATACATATATATATATATATATTTCCAGAAAAGAATTAAATATTTGCATTTGACTGTTCAAATAACTTAAAAATTCATACCATGTTTTGCCACATGGGTCAACTGAAAGGAATAAAAAAAATGGGACAAAAATCCAACTTGAATAAAAAGGAAGAAGATTAAATAAGGACTTTCCTAAAAAAAAAAAAAAACGAAGACTCAACTTATAATAGTCGAAGCGAAAAATAAAAATAATATTAAAAAGGAAAAAAAAAAAATTGGTACAACTGAATGAAATAACCCTTTTGATATAATATCTAAAAATTATCTTTTTCTTTTACATTCTCAAACTCTTTTAGTAATTAAATTTTCTTCTGTCGTTCCTGTTTGATATTCACGATTTTTGTTGGTGGTATATATATCAGAGCTCCGCAACCGATGTATCGCGAGATGATGCCAGGTGTGTCGCAGTTCAAGAGAAGGAAAGGACAGTGTATATGGTGGGCTCGAAGATAATCACTTTGCTGACATATTTCAAAACCTGAATAAACTCAATAAAAATGATAACTTACTAAAATGTTTCGATAAATTAAATGGACTCAAACAGAAACTAGATTTTTGACAAAGAAAATTACACTAAGGATCACTAGATATGTCCCAAAGAACTAGCCTGGTCACTACTATCGCAACCAAGCAGAGGCTATTGAATTTGAATCAACAATATCTGAAATTACTGCAATAGAAATCTGATCAAAACTTTTACACAATTAATTTGGAGAAATACAATTGAATTCGCCACCTTTTTGAAACACACGTCCAAATTCAGAACAGAACAGCTTTTAGTTTTGGGTTACAAAGGAATTTATCGAATTAAGGAATGACCGTGCACTGAAATTAAAGTTCCCCGGAATTCTATTTGATATTTTCTGAGTTTCAATTAAAGAAGAATACCATCAAATTTCCAAAGAGGCTACTATAATTTTCAAACACTGTGAACCAAATTTTTCGACTCTTGTTTTCATGAATAGAATTCTTGGAGATATCTAGATGTGCTGTGCGTAAGAAAGGGTTGTCAAGCCCTGCCAATATATAGTAACGTATATATGTTAAATCTTATATTACCTTAACTAACAAAAATTGGGATATTATCTTTTGGGCTTATCTTATTATAATTTTTTTTTTTGGTTCTTCTTTTTTATTTTTAAAATTGATCCCATATTTTTCTTTTAATTGTCATAAAAACGTAATAAAATTTCGTAATTTGTTTTGCTTTAGCTAATGAGAAAAACAGTCAAGAAAAGAATTTCATTTAACCCATTCAAAATAGAAGAATCCATTCATGTACATAAGATTTTAAAGATTCCCTTCGTTCTTTTTTTTTTTGTTAAAGGAAAACAGGAGACACGCATATATTTGGAGTATATTAGTTCCAAAAGTGTGTATCATTCTTTTTTTTTACCAAAAACACCTCAATGTTTGAAGAGGAAAAAGTGCGACACATCAGGTTTGTTTTGGTCTCTTTTAAAATCATCCATATCGACGTTAGATTCTCCAAGAACAGAAGAAAAAACTGTGTCCTTAATTTTTTTTTTTTAAAGATTATAGTAGAAAATAAAAAAAATAAATAGAGAATGAAAGAAGATCCCCATTGATATCAGCGGATACATTTTTACCCATGATGATTCTTTTTGGACAAAACGATGAGGACAGTAAAGTGATGTAACTTAAAAATGTACACCAGTTAAATATATCTCCACTGATAGTAGAGAACCGTAAAATGGAACTTTGTTTTCTTTTTTTTTTATTATCATATGAAAATATAGGAAAATATGGTGCTTGTAACCTAAAGAGGACTACTTTGTTTTTTTCCCCTTTTCATGATATCCATAAAAACGCATAAAATTAAGATGGGATGGTTTAAAAATAACCGCTAAAACATGAAAATGTTTTAAATAAAAAAATTGAATTTATTTAAAAAGGGTTTTTTTTCTGTATTTGGTTTCAGATAGACGATTAAGCGATGGTTCTTAGCTTAGTATGAATTCTATTCAGAGAGATCCTACATTTTATTTTTTTATATATACTTATCTTCAACAATATTAAGTGGTGTACATCGTGTGCAAGGAAAAGTAACCACTTCTATATCTTTGATAAACCCTTTTTTTCACTTTTGTACATATCCCATCAGGCTAATGTCATTTGAACGTTAAGTTTCTGTTTAATTTTTTTGTTTTTCTTTGAAGCTAAAGAGACTTTGAGGCCTTTTTTTGGTTTCCTTTTTTTTTTCTTAATAATATTTAGTTAGTCTTTATTTCATATTCTAAAGAAAAACAAGGATTTTAACTACTGTACGCGGTGTGTTGCATTGAAAAAGTAAATATTTTTGGATAACCTCATAAAAAAATGGTTTTAATGTTTAATATTAAATAATATATTTTTTTTGGTTACAAATGTTTTAAAAGATATTCAATCTCTTTGAAACAACAAAAAGATTTTTATTATCATTTATATTTTTTTGTGGGCTGTTAAAATTAACTCCAAAAAAAAAGGATTAAGTTGTGTACTTTATATATTTTGTTCATTTAAGATTATCCAACAAAAAATATGAAAATTAAATACAATTTGGTATATTATTTTAAATTTCATATAAAATATGAATAAATTGTTAATAAAAAAAAAGAAAATTCTAATCCTTTCTCATATATTTTTATATAAATAAAATCCTTATAAAATACTAGTACCCAAAAAAAAAAACGAAAGATCCGAAATATATATATTTTGGTTTAAAATTAAAATCTTTTTTTTTATATAATACTAACTAGATACTATTAAACAATTCTCCACCACCCTGTTCCTTTCCACGTTCGCTAGACTTATCAAAATGTCCCAAAAAATTGTATCCAAGATATTATTATGATTGCCAAAAAATATATTCAAAAATTATTTCATTCATACAATAACATCATCCCCCAAAAAAAAGTTTATTCAAATTCTTCTAGGAATGTTGATTTTTACCGTCGACCTCCTTTTCCAAATTTCCACCCAACAACAACAACAAAATGTTCTGATGAAGTGCTACCTGACATTTGATACTTACTGTTCATTAGAATAGATATTACTGATTCTCATCAGATGGATTAGATTAAGAGAGGTGGCTATATGAAATCCAGAATAAATGATTTGATGATGATGATGAGTGGGAGTGGATTTTTTGATGATACACTGTGTATCTAAAGTCTAAAAGTGTTGAATATATATATGAATAAACTTAACCATTTATCCATTGGATTTATTATATTCAAAAAAAGGGTTTAATAATTTTTTTTTTCTTTTCTAGAGAAAATATCATTTAGAATGGCTCTGATCATGGATGGGTAAGGTAAAAAGTGTGTTGCTATTAAATAATATTATATAAGACCGCCTGGCTTTGCCTATTTTCGACTATTTACCTATGATATTTGTCTATCGTCATCATCATTGGTTGATGATAGGCTAAAAACTTGTGATTATAACGATGGAAAGAATTTTGTTTTTTTTTTTTTGTTTGGTATAGGAAACCATAAAAACATGTATTTTCAGCTTTCACCAGATTTTCCAAAGATATGATGGAAATGGAAATTTGACTGACTGACTAGTGATGGGGTATTTCTAATATTCTGGAAGGAAGGAAGAAAAAAATGGGAAACAAAATATCACACCAAAAGGTGTTCGTGTATTATTTTTTTTCTTTTGGGAGAGAGAAGGAAATGAACATTGAATTAATCCAAAGTTGCAAACTTTGCTAATCTAGAATATTTGAGAATATTAAATATTCAAATTATATTTTTGTTTTCTTCATTTGCATATATTTTAAATGTTTTATGGGATGAGATTTTTACGGGTTTTATCCTTCCTTTCGTTTTTTTTTTTTAATAATTTATCTATAATATGAAATTTTCTTTAAACGATTTTCATATTTTATTAAAAAATTTGTTTTTCCAAAAATTTTGAAAGTACATTTTTTCATTTGATTATTTTCATATTTTTAAGGTGGATAAAATCAAATCTGACATGGAAAAACGTAGGATTATCACTTTTTCTCGGAAATGTGTTAAGTCTGTCCGCAATTACTTTGTTGATTGCGCTCATATCCAAAGAGTTAGTAGCATTACTGAATTGGCAGTAGTTTACGACAGTAATCTTGTTGATACTAGATTTTGATTCCTTGGTTTATGAAGCCAGTTCCAGTTTAATTTTAAAAAAAATCACTTGTCTATTTACGCACCTCACTGTCCGCGAATGTGTTAAGGGAAGGTCGAACAAGTTTTGGAAACCATATATCAGTAAAGGTATCATTTTTGTAAGAATTTTGAAATATGCCAATCAGGTATGACCACCGCAGCACAAAGTTCAAGCCAGGAATCTGTCTAACGTAGATTTTTATGGTTTGCTTTACGGAACCTATAATGGAATGATCCTTTATAATGATAGGCTAAAATTGTTAGGTTTAAATTCCTAGCTCAAAAACGTGAAAAGTTCCAGATGTGACCTTCGTCCATCAACTATTAATGGATACTCCCTATATGCACCTTAACGTTGGTTTGCTGAATCCGTAGAACTATTTAAAATGAGTTTTTACTGGACTGATTACGGGATATTGCACGTAGTAAATCTAACATACAAGTTTCCGACTTTAGACTTAGCAAGTACGAACTAAAAAAAACTTTTATACAATTCTTAATAACATATTTGACCAAATTCATGATTTTTTGTATTAATTTCTCTTCTTTAGGTTTACAGTAAAATAAAAAGTTGAGAGTAAAATTTCTTAAAGAAAATCATAAATTTTCCAAGAAAACAAAAAAAAGTTGATTGTTTCTTCCTTTTTTACTTCTTAACCTTATCATATTTATTTTAGATACTTTTATTGCGATTTTAATGAACTAACAGGAAATTCCAATTAGACATTTTTATCTTAGTTAAAAAAGTGTCATTTTTGATTATGGTTTAGTTGAAAAACAGAAATAATTACAATTAAATTGTTTATTAAGATTTATATGAAAAGAAGAATATATTTTACGTCTGTTATTATTATTTAGCTTATTTTTTTTTTGGTCCTTATGAAAATCTTAATACATATAATACTTCTAAGAGGTGTCTTTTTTCATAAACTCTTTAATGAAAATCCTTTAGATTTCTTCTTTTATATATAAATGTAAATCTATATATATATATATTGTTTAAAAAGGGTTAAAACGTTTTCATGTAAAGTCAAATTAAGAAAGTTAATTAATTAAGAAATATTTTCTTTAAATTGTAATAAATAAAATGTTTGCGAAGAGATATTTTTCGTTTTAAACTGTTTTATACTAATTTCTTTCGTAACTGAAACTAAAAATAAACATTTCAAATCAATTAGAAATTATGATTATTTTTATTTTTAAATTAATTAATTAACTATTCAATAAAATAAGTATAATTTCTATATTTATCATTTTTAAATGGTGTGTGCGAATAGTAACTAAATCGGCTGAAATTACAAAATTAGATTTTATTTTTATACGCGAAAAATTATCTAAATTTATTGCATACGACTTCTATAGTTTCTAAATTTAATAGGTCCATTTTTCTCTACACATTGCTCTGCTTCAGAACAAAGCAGATTGTGAAAAAAACGATAAGGAGCAAGAGCAACAAAAAACTTAAATATTAGTAGCAAACCAGATGGTAATTAAACGTCGAACGCAACAATATAACAATTTATAAATAAATGGAGTAGAAAATAGTTGAAGGTACAAAAAACAATTTAAGAAAATGCAAATTTATAAAACTTATCAGGACAACATTCAAGTATCAAAAAACATAAGCCATCTACTGACTAAAAAAAAATGGAGCAGACATTTTTTGGTCCAAGTAAAAGCTGGTGTAAGTTGTTGTTGTCTGCTCTGGAGCAACTTGCGAAAAAAATGCACCTAATTTGTTCAGAAAATCTTTCATAAAAATTAGTTTAGAATTAGTTTAGTAACAGAACATTTGTCACTTTATAGATAGTTAATTTGGTAATTTTAGTCAAAATTTGCACAGAAACAAGTTTTAAAATAATGGCATTTGAGATAAACTCGGGGTTTGTTGTAAAATACCTATGATACTAACTGATAAAAAGGTTTGAAACCCAACTAACTGAAGCTGACGCTTTTTAAATTAGTTCCAATAAATAATTACTAATCCACACGTACACAGTCGCCACAATGAAGTTGCGGAAATTCTCCAATATCTATCGCTTCATAAAATTGACAAATGTTAACTGATAACGTAAAAATTTGTAGGTTTGTTCAAAAATATCTAAGGTTTATAATGACACAGAGTTGACAAGCTCTAGGTGTAAAAATATTGAAACAATGTCTGGAACTTTATTGTAGGTCCATGTATATACAATTTACCATATTTTACCATATCTTCTGTATGTGCCTGGACATTTAAAAACTTTAAAATATGTAAATAATTTATATTAGGAACAAAGTACCAAAGTAAACATCGTTAAGATCTTGAAGACACAATAGTTACAATTAAAATTGTATAAATTACTATATTGAATGTAAATTTGTTAACAATTGTAGCAATTGATAAATATCGTAAGTATTTTGAACAGATTTAGTTGATTTAGCTAATATTCACACACGTACTTAGCTAATTTTCATGGATGTTCGTTCACTGGATTTTATACGTGTGCAATTCGAATTGGAATTCCTTGCTGAATTTTGTGCAGATAAAAAAAAAACAATTACTGCATTGATAATATCGTTAGACTAAAAGAAAAACATTATCCTTATTATAGTTTTTAAGTTGGACTATATACATATATAAATATTTTTAAATTTTGCCCCCCCAAAATATGGAATGAAATGTTGGACGTGCTTTTAATTTTTAAACGACTTTTAGATAAAAGTTTACTTTAGCTTCTTCTACAAATTCAAATCCAATGTCCTTTTTTTCAAACTATCCTGAAATGAAATGTGTGTGCATTTTATTAACTACTATATTCATGCTAAATATATAGGTTTTCTTTTTTTTCTTCAAGTTAACCGAAGCGAAAATGAATATAAAAAATATATAGTCTTATATTATGAAAACTCAGTTCTATAATTTCTTTTTTTTTTCATATTCGAAAAATATTGTATAGAACTTTTATGAATAATAACCAATTCCACCATTTTTCCAATGGTCTTTATATAATATCCGAAATTTATCTATGAATATATATTAAGTGTATATATAAATGGAAGTAAAAACAGTGACCTATGGTATCCCTAGTGCTACATCATTTTCTATAATATCGTAAAAATAAAAAATGCTGGAGTGTTAATGCTGGACTAATGCTGAGTGGTTTTTCTTCTAGAATACTTATAATGGATATGTTATATGAACAGAAATTTTTTTATGTTTTAAATACGCGACAAAAAAATAAATATAGTAAAATGATGAGGAAATGAGCTACCACTAATTTTTTTCTTTTGCATAAAATTCACTCTTGTACTATTATAATTTTTTTGTTTTTGGAGAATCAAGCTAATTTATGAGACTGCCAAGATTTTACAGAACACGATTTTAATTATATTAATACTAGTCGATGGGTACAAGTGTGTATATATCTACTGTCCATGAATTCATATTGCTGAGAATTTAGTCTGGTCTACAGATATTATTATTAAATTAGAGTTGAGTGACGATTTCCTCTTAGTCTTCCCTTAATTTAGGGTTCGAATACAAATTTTTTTCGTTGAGTTAATTCGAACACACTATAGAATATTTATAGTAACATATTTTGGGTCAAAGATGGAGCATAGACTTATAGAAAGCAAAAATATCTAAGAGAAAAATGGCATTGCTCGTTTCCGACATGAAAAATTTAATCTCAAAAATTCAAGTATCCATGTTTCTTTAGTTTAGTTCCGCTTTCTTTTTAAATGAGTTTTATACTGACTGTTCAAAAGCAACTAAATCCAATCATCTTTAAATCTAAGTCTTAGACTGAGCAATTGTAAAATTTAAAATCTGCTCCATTTCTCAACACTTTATTGACCGTAAACGTATTAATACGTCTGTTGGGTACCAAAACGTTATTGTCTGAGGACGTATTAAGACGTTTTTAAAGAGTGATATAATTAAAATCACTGTGCGAAGTTGTTAGAGCTTAAAATTCACCATTCACATTTTCTCCTGTTAGTTTTTTTTTTCTGATCTTTTGTATATTATAAACGTAAATTTGTTACCATTAAATTTTTGCTATTGTTAAAAATCGCGAAGGGAACGTATCCTAGAGAATAATAATAGAAAATAATATCCACAGGAATAAAAAAATGCCTCCAGGAAGTGTAGAGCGTACTCTTTAAAAGGAAAACACAGTGAAACCAAACACGGTATATTTGTAGTAGATGTTGTGTTCCTCTGCACAGAAGTGCTTAGTATACAGCTTATCATACTCGCGTTAAAGTGTTAAAATTCGAACGGAGGAATAGGCTTTCTAGGAAAATATTTATTTGGAACAATTCATCATATCATATCATATTTGCCTGTGATATGTGGAAATGAAAAATTCCAGTTGTACTTGCATAGGAGCTTCTTATATTCTAATATATTCTCGTAGGGTGAAAAAAAAAGGAATCTGATTTTCCTTTTTAAAAATATAAATTTTAACAGAATATATTCATGACCAGTTATAGGATATTCATATACTATTTTTAAATTAAAATTTCATTATTTTTTCTTTTTTTTGGGTTGGAAAAACTTTTTCTTTTCTTTTTTTTCCCGTATTTTAAATCCTTGACTATATTTTAATAAATGATTAGAATCAGAGATACCATAAATTTAACTATATAGAGTTTTCAAAACTATAAATTTATCTATAAAGTTGATTTAAAAAGAAAGAAAAAAAAAAAAAGGAAAAGAATTTTAATTATCTTAAATAGTAGAGTTACTTGTGCTTGAATCCTTTGCACCAATAGGAACCACCCATCATGTTTTTCTTGCGCGAATGTGATATCAAACTAATATGTAAACATTGACCTTTCACAATTTTCAACAGGAATATGAGTTTGTCAAGAAGAGATATCTGTAAATATGTCATACAAAATAAATAACTAATAGATTACGATACGTTGACGACATCGCATTGAACAAATTTGAATATTTAAAAGGGATGCGGTGTTATCAAAAATTCACAAAATGGTTTGAAAAAATTGACCTGCTGGTTGATGATGAAGAAAAAATCAAATATCCCATCCTTTTGTTATCACAAAAAGCTGTTCAACATTTGGGTTGGTTAACTGAAAGTAAATGACTAAAAAATTCCCATTTATTGGTTGGTTGTTCATTTTTGGTGAATTCAAAATGTTCTGTTCCCATTCCCATTTGAAGGATTACGTTATAGAATATTGTTTTTACCCTTTTCTTTTTTCGGTATTTCCTTATGCATCGGCACGATCAGGACAATTTTTATGTTTCTTTTTTTTAATACTATATACATATAAATAAAGTACGCGGTTCTTGAAAAAAAAGAAAAAAAATCCATGATTCGATGATACACCACCAAAAGATTCCTATTTCTCTATACTCTAACCATTTTCTGATTCAGATCGGTACTGATGTTATATTTGTGTGTGATCCCAGTTTTTATGTTGTTCTACATGCCGCGAGTAATTAAAAATGTTTATTTAAAGTTTATAACCTTTAAACAATGTTGAATGGGGTTGACTTTTATCGGAAGGCTATGCTGATGTCCTTGTTGGTATTTTTTTTCTTGGTTTTTTTTATTTTGGATGAAGTGTGGTAGTGCGGTTGTTGTGGTGACAGTGGATAATATTATTGAGAAGGAGAATATAGAAATCGTTTGCCTTTTTATTTTTTAGAAGGCGCAAAAAAAGTTGGAACTAAAAGATATAAAAAAAAAAGACGAGAAAAACATTGATGGCGGTAAAACTGACTCTTCCATTGACTCCCATCCATTATAAGGACAGGATAAGGAAGGGTTAATTTTTTCGTTTTTTTTTTTTTTTTTTTTGAAATATAGAATGATGTGATGTAGTGTGGTGAACGAGAAATGGTAATCGTGTCGTTGGTGGATTATCAATGTTATGTCAGGCAAGATACTCTCGAAAGATGAGCTTATAACGATGAAGGGTGCTTAAGGTGTGTACTTTTCTGTCTGTCATTATATATGTATATAAAAAAAATATAGTATATATATAAATTTGTCGGTGGGTAAAAAAATTATCCGTTGAATTTCATTAATGAATTACATAAATTAAAGAAAATTTCTTTTATTTTAACCCTTTTTATGGGCAATAGGAACGAGAGTTACTGATGTAAACTGTATATCCTTTTTTATATTTTTTTTTTCTCTGTCATCTCATACCAATTTAATATAGAATAAGGCACTTTAGGTTAGACTTTTTTCGTTTTCTTCTGTTATTATGATTATTTTTTATTTTCTTTAAAATGAAAGGCTTTCATTCAACATTTTCCACACTCCCGCAAATCGTAATCATTTACCACCGATCAACATAGTAGAAGAAAGAAGAAAAAAAAAATTAAAGCAATGAGGCGTTCTTTTACTGTCGTTTGTTGTGTTCTTTTTTAATTAAAAATTTTTAACAATTAATTTATCTGATAAATAAGCTAAGCGAACTACGCTATCATATCAAGAGAGTATAGTCAAGTTGATAATATTTTTTTCTTTTTTTTGTCTTTGACTTTTATTTTAATGAAGCGTTTTATGGAATGTCCTTAACTTGGCCTCATTTGACACGATTTCCAACGTGAAAAAAAAGAAACACCAAACTTTAAGGAAGACAACGGTTTAGTCATTTGTCACAGTAAATTTATTTCAATCAGTCCTTAAAAGATATTCACTAAAATGATGAAAAAAAATTTGTTTGTTTTAATTTTATGGATATATATTCGTGAAAGGATAAAAAAACAAATTCACTTAAAATATTTCACAATTTAGATCACAAACATTTTTTTAAGCGGTAATTGAAAATTTAATGCTTTAAGGGCACCAGCCACTTAAACTGTTGATTTTCTTCTCTGCATTTTTTGAAAGTATCATCCTTTCTGAATCAAGTCCAAATAGCCCAGTCAATGGGTACTTTTACCTTGCAAAAGGTATAGGAAACTTTATATTTGGTACGATTGTTCAACTAGGTAAGTTATTTAAAATTCCAAGTTTTCGACCTTGGGGGTGTGCCGCTCGCATTCCCATACTGGTTTAAAGGGGTGGAAAATAGCTTTTTATATAGCTTTTTTATATCGTTACCTGTAAGAGATACACCGATTGAGGTCCATACAAAAAATGTAGAGCATACGATTCCCCACATTTTTTGCTGAAAAGTTTTTTTTTCTAAAGATTATAGTTTTGAAGCTACAGCGCGTAGAAAGTGAGCACTTGGACAGAATAGCATGGTCGTCGACTTTTCTAATTCTGGATGAATAGTAAAATTATTGTAGACATTCCAAATTTTAATATTGTTGTTCAATATTAAACAAAATATACGAGGGCAGGCGGAGTTGCAATATACCATAATAATATAAATGACGAAGCCCGTGTTGTTACTCCACAAATAGATCTCAATGCACAACAACTACAATCATTGTTTGTTCAGCTTTCTAAAGTGGGGGAAATATCAGCTTGTGAAAGCAGATTGGACCATAATAAATCAGTTATAATTGTGGCAATTTACATTTCTGATTTTAATGTTAATTTTGCATTGGATACAGCGCTCCCTTTGATTGAGTTCCTCAACACCATATTCAATTTAAAAAAGTGCAGTAGTCGCATTTATTCGACAACAAGATCGAAAACAGTAATTGACGCTGTATTTCAAAGATATATTGATCAAATCCAAACCAAATCATTCATTTCACAATTTAGTTATCATAAGCCACTCGTGTCATTTATTGAAATTGAAAACAGAGAGTGTGAATAATAAAATGTAAAATAACTTTTAAACTTGGTACCAATATTTTAATAAATAAACCCTATAACTATCTCACCCTTGAGACTCGTCTCAATCTCTCGCTGTTTAGTTTTCCGAAGGTTTCACTTCTACCGCGTGTGCACAGTACACAGGATTTTTTTTTTAAAGTACATCAAAAAAACTTTATGAACAGGCATAAAAAAATGTTATTTTGTAGGAGTATCTTCGAAATTTAGTGTTTAGAACTTGTCTTTAAGTTGTGTTTAGTCGAGAATGAGTGACAAACGTACCATATATTGTAAGTTAGTAGGTAGGCTATGTTGGTTCTGTGACAATTTAGTATGTAATTTTAAAGGGAGTTTTAAAAAATTTTTTTGAGATGCAAATTTTGTCCACCAGATGTCGCGTCGGTGGTTGATAAGAGTAGTGAGGGCGCGGGCGTCGGGGTAGGGGGGTACCATATGGTGACGTCACGTAGATAAGCATGTTTGAACATGTTTCGAAAGATGTAGATAAGCGTTTATATATTCTTATGTAGTGAATAGGATGTAGATAAGAGATTGTGTGTGTGTGTGTGTGTGTGTGTGTGTGTGTGTGTGTGTGTGTTCAATCATTTCTCTAGCGTGTGTAAATATGTTACAAAAGATTTAGTAGATATGTATCTATATATGTGTAATATTTCCTTCTACTCCTGGCCTATATAAAGCAGCAAATCAATCCAACAAAATTAAATCGTATTTGCAATCGAAACCTTTATATCTAGTAGCTCTTATTTAAATAACAAAACAGTGTTTTGGTAACGTTATTTTGAAAATTTTATTTGAAAATGTCAACATCATCAATCGTAAAATCGTACATTGAAAGTATTCAATCAAAGCTTTCAGATAGTACTGATAATCATCAGTTATTAGTGAAAACTATTAAAGAGTGTGGAGGTTATTTGAAAAAACTCAATAACCTCTTAAAATGTGCAAAAAGTGTTGGTGAAAAAATACAATTAACATCAGCTATTGGACAACTTAAAGCATATCGTGAGTTAATGAAAGCGAGACAAATTATTGGCGGCTCTTATAAGAAAAGTAGTCCAATAGATAAGATAAGTAATCGCATAAAGTGGATGAATATTGGTTCAGCCTTTACTGGGCGTATACAGACTGGCGTAATTATTAATTTAGTACACGTTGATCCAAAAGTGTTTTTAGAAGATTGTTTCAAAATTTTTAGAAGGATTATCTCAAAGGTTTTAAAGATGAAATTATCTATAAAAGTGAACGCTGTTTTTTGTGGTGAATTCAAAATTTTTAAAGATGAAGATAAACAAGAAATACGCGAGTTTAAATATATGAATACTAAAAATAGTGAAATATTTCGTGATACTAATTTGAATAAGTGGTATTTGAATAATATTCAATCATCAATTCTAGTTAAACTCGAAGAATTTCAAGAAAAGGAGAGTAACTGGGCCTTATCAACAATAATAAATTTAGCGGTAAATATTAATAAATTCACACCTCAATTAGGATCATCATATATAGAACTTCCAAAACAAGTTGCAGTGAAAAAGGCATGTATAAATTTGAAAAATAATGATAATGCATGTTTTGCATGGGCTGTATTATCATCTCAGGTATTACCTAATGGGAATCCAAATAGAATATCATCCTATCCACATTATTCCAAAGTTTTAAATTTTTCTAAACTTAAATTTCCAATAACTATTAAACAAATCCCACGTTTTGAAAGCTATAATGATATTTCAATAAATGTATATGTTTTAGAGAAAAGACCAAAAGGAAAATTTGTTACTCTTCCTTTATATTTAACTAAAGATAAAAAATATAAACATGTAAATTTATTATTAATACAGAATAAATATTATGATATAAATATTTTAAGTAATAATCATGACTATGATGATGAAGAACAAATTCGCTATCATTTTGTATGGATAAAAAATTTATCACGTCTAGTTTCTTCACAATTAAGTAAAAACACAAATAAGAAATTTTTCTGTGATCGTTGTCTTCACTATTTCTACTCTAAGGAAAGATTAAATAAGCATGTTGAGGATTGTGCTAAGATGAATAAAACATCAATTCGTTTACCTACAGTGGAAACGAAATTTATAAAATTTAAGAATTATAAGCATAAAATTGTAAACCCTTTTGTAATTTATGCAGATTTAGAATGTTTATTAGTGCAATATAATGAAATTAATAAATATCAGAAACATATACCATGTAGCGTAGCTTATTATGTTAAGTGTTCATATGACCCCACGCTATCATATTTTAAATCATATCGCGGTGAAGATTGTATGCTATGGTTTTCATGTGAGTTAAATCAATTTGCTGAAAATGTTGAAACTGTATTTCTTTGCCCTTTACCTATGGACACATTAACAGAAAGCGACATAATAAGTTTTATGGAGACAAATATTTGTTATATATGCGAAAAACCGTTCTGTAATGAAAATAATAAAAAAGTAAAAGATCATTGTCATCTTACAGGTAAGTATCGAGGCCCAGCTCACGAAAGTTGCAATATTAATTTTCAAGATAGTCACACAATACCAGTCATATTTCACAATTTAAGTGGTTATGATGCCCATTTTATAATAAAAAAATTATCATCTAGTTTAATGGGGCGTATTGATTTATTACCCATAAATAAAGAACGATATATTTCGTTCACTAAACATATAGATGAGAGTATTATAAAATTTAGATTTATAGATTCATTTAAATTTATGAGTAGTAGTCTAAATACTTTAGCATCACATTTAACCGAATTTCCTTTTCTGAAATCAGAATTTCCAAATATCAGTTCTTCTAAATTTAGTCTTTTATCACGGAAAGGTGTATATCCTTACGATTATTTTACTAGTTTTAATAAATTCTCCAAAACAAATTTACCTGAAAAAACTGAATTTTACAACAAATTAAATGATATAAATATAAGCGATGATGATTATGCACATGCACATAAAGTTTGGTCTGAATTTGAAATTCAAAACTTAGGTGAATATTCAGATTTATATTTAAAGACTGATGTACTTCTTTTAGTGGATATTTTTGAACAATTTCGGGGTATGTGCAACGAAACCTATAAATTAGATCCTACATATTATTATACATTACCAGGTTATACTTGGGATGCGATGCTCAAATTTACTGATGTTACCCTCGAGTTATTTACTGATATTGATATGGTATTGTTTGTTGAACGTGGGATACGAGGTGGTTTAAGCCAATGTAGTAAACGTTATTCTAAAGCAAACAATCAGTATACACCTTTTTATGATCCATCACAAGAAACAAAATTTTTAATGTATATGGATATTAATAATCAATATGGATGGGGAATGTCTCAATATTTACCTTATGGTGAATTTGAATGGCTTGATGACATTAGCAATTTTGATATCAATAGCAAATCTGATCAGTCAGATGTTGGATTCATTTTAGAGGTAGATTTAGATTACCCATCTGAAGTTCATGACATGCATAAAGATCTACCATTTTGCCCTGAACATAAATGTTCTTCAAATTCAGGTAAAGAGCAGAAATTGCTAGCTACTCTTTACAATAAAGAGAGATATGTTCTGCATTATCGTAGTCTTAAGCAAGCTCTAAAACATGGATTGAAATTGAAAACAATTCATAGAATTTTAAAATTTAGTCAATCTGCATGGCTTAAACCATATATTGATTTTAATACTATGTTGAGAACATTAGCTAAAACTCAGTTTGAAAAAGATTTATTTAAATTGATTATCAATGCCATTTTTGGAAAAACAATGGAGAACGTTCGCAAGCATTGCAATGTGAAATTGATAACTAAATGGGATGGTCGATATGGAGCTGAAGCTCTAATTTCATCACCATATTTCAAATCATCTTGCATCTTTAATGAAAATTTAGTAGCTATAGAGCTAAATAAGTCAGAAATTTACTTCAATAAGCCTATTTATATTGGTATGTGTATATTAGATTTATCGAAAACAACAATTTATGATTTTCACTACACATATATGTTACCCAAATTTGCACATAATTGTAAAATTTTATATACGGATACAGATTCTCTTATTTATGAAATTATTACTGATAATTTCTATGAGATCATTAAACGTGACTGTTATAAATATTTTGATACTAGCGATTATCCTGAAAATAATCTTTATAATATACCTCGCGTTAATAAAAAAGTTTTAGGAATAATGAAAGATGAAAATAATGGAAAAATTATGTTAGAATTTGTAGGTTTACGCTCAAAAATGTATGCTATAAAAGTAAAGGGCAAAGATGACATAAAGAAATCGAAGGGTGTTAAACATAGAGTCGTTGCCAATCAGATTACATTTGATGATTTTGTGCAATGTTTGAATAATGATAATAATAAAGTAATTTATCAGAATTTAATTAAGTCTGAGAAACATTCGGTTTACAGCATTGTTCAGAAAAAAATTGCGCTTAATCCTCATGATGATAAACGATATTTAATTAATGAAAGTGTTGAGACTTTACCGTGGGGTCATTACTCAATTATAGATATAGATTAAAAATAAGATTGTAAAGAAAGCACTATTATATATCAAATTCAATTATAGATATAGATTAAAAATAAGATTGTTTAAAATCACTATTATATGTAAAATTTTATTTGAATATCAATAAAATTAATAATATCAATGAAATATTTAAGAGTTTTATTTTTCTCGCATGGCAATTATAAAAAGAAAAACATTTTTAAAATATAGTTCCCTTAATATCAAATAAAATATTACAATTATCGCTTTGATCAATTGTATAAAAAGTTTTCTGATAATATTTTCGTGTACTAATTAGTGAGAAAATATTGTTTATATAAAAAGTGTGTATTGTTTATATTAATAAACGCTTTAAACGAATTTATCAAAATCATTTCCGGTTATATTTACAAGTTCTAATTAATTCCTAAATATTACTAAAAAGTTTTAATTGGTGTTATCAAAAATTGTATCCGGTTAACCGGATTAATAGAAAATTTTTGCCTGATAACAAAGAAAACTAAAACTGATAATATTTACTTAGTGGGAAAATGATTTTTATATAAAAAAATAAGAGTAAATCTCTGGTTACTAAATATTAATAATCACTTTTATAGATTTTTATCAAAGTTGTTTCCGCTTATATTTGCAAGCCGTATTTAATAAAATATAATATCAATATATAAAAAAATTTTAAAAAATGTATAAATAGGTAAAAATCTTTAATTAATAGTCAGTTTGAAAAGAGTCTTATAGCAATCATGGCGAATAAATATAACGAGGACAAGTCCTTAAGTGAATTAAATAGCAAAGTGCCGGAAAACCCGCAATATAAAGAACTAATGAAAACCAGCGAAATGGTAATCGATCTGCCATATAAAATTCTCCACGCTAGGAGATGTGTTACAAAATTTGGAAGACGAGTTGTAGTTGAACTCAAATCTTACCAAATGTTTTTACCCAGTCGATACGATAGTATCTCTGATGAAACATTAGAAGACTTGGCAAGAGGAGCAACATACATCATCAACAGAGGGAAGGATGAGGAAACAACATCTTACGATTTGGAATTTTTTAAAAAAAAAAGTAAAAAATAAAAGTAAAAAATTAAAAAATTTTTAACAAAAAACAAGAATTAATGATTAACTTTTTTATTATTTTTAAAATTTACATTTTTTTTTTTCGATTTTGAATTTTAATACTTATATTAGAATTTTATTTTCAATTTTTTTAAATATATTTGTTGTTCTATTGATCTTCTTCTTCAAATCTATTAAAATAAAAAAATAAAACTTTAATAATTTCTTTTTTTAATATTTTAAAAATAAAATACCCTGAATCTACGTCTTCTTCTTCTTCTTCTTCTTCTTCTTCTTCTGCTTCGTAAACTTCCCATCGGACATCATATTGTACCAGATCGTTGTTAAAGTCTTGACACTTATCACAGCCAATGTGATCACTATTATAAAATGTGATATTCTCTAAAGGATTGCGACACCTATCACATTTTTCACGTAGCTCAATCCAATTTATATCATGAAATTCGGAGAATAAACATGAATTTGATTGATGTTTCTGCACTTCGTGTATTATACATGGCTCATTTAGAGCTAAATGTCGCGCACACGAATTACATGTTTTTATTATGTTGTTAATAACATAGGCAACCATTTCCGCACATATCACAACTCATACGTTTTCTACATTATTATCCATTTTTTAATTATATTAAGCGAAGAATAAAAGCTGAACCGTACTAAAGGGATTACCTAAATTTCTAAACTCTTTGTTGTACAACATACTATATAAAAATATGAAACCCTTTTCGATAAGAAAATTTTCTAAATTGCAAGTAGTTATTGATACCATTATAGTTTTTTGATTAACTATTATTTTTACATTTAGAAATTTGATTAAATCAATTAAAAATTTTAATTTGCGGTTTCCTAAAAATATATTGTATGAATTAATATTATATGGTATATTTCGGTATATAACATAAACATTAAAGTTTTAAAAACTTTAGTTTAAATTTAAAAGTGAGTTAAAAATGACGCCAAAACAAAATGTTCCTGTTTTTTTTAATAATTATAATACTGATGACGATAATGAAAGCAACACAGGAGGAGGAGGAAACATAAGACGTGAACTGGAGAGGATTCATGAAATTACAACTTTTGTAGAGATAATAGCAGCTGAAGCAGCACTTCAGTGTAATGAGGTGATAATAGAATCTGATGAAGATGATAATGATGATGATTATAATACAGAATATAACATCACATATAAATATTTTATCTTCAATGATCATGCACATTGCGAATCATGTGCATCAATATCATTAATACCTCATTTAAGAGTAAGCCATCTAAATGAAGAGATTAAATCATTTGCTACTATTGAAGATCTTGTAGCGTTTGTTGAAAACTTACCTGAGTGTGTCATCTGTCAGGCGCGAATCTTATATAAGTATATCTAAGAATGTAAAAGATTTGTAATAGTAGAAAAGAAAAAAATATAAGATTTAAAACTATTTCAAAATTGTTTTTATTTAAATTTAATTCATATTATCTACAAATTTTCGCAATAAAAAAACATTTTGTAGTGCACAGCATCCTTTATGTTGAGTAAGACATCGCTGAATATTCTCATATTGAGTTTTTAGGTACATCAAATTGGGGCAACCGAGTTCATCGAGATCATAGACTGTTGCTTCATTAATATTTTGGATTATCCATGCTTTTTTTTCTGCACCCTTCACATAGATATCTTTGTTTGTTTGTAAATTTGATGAGATAAATTGAATGACACTATCCAATGAAACTGATCCTCCTGACCACAATAATCCATGATAATGTTGGTGGAGCCATTTAGCTTGAGTTTTTAGTGATCGTGGCAAATTATTAAAGTTGTATGGTGGTCTTATAATAAAATGTTGATATTCGTTGCTATTATGAGAAATAACAATCTCTTTTGGTATGAATTTATTATTTAAGCCTCTAAATCCTTGCATATCAATTATCATTAGCATATTTTTTGATTTTTACACCAATTTTCGAACTTCACTATTCAATGGATTATACTCAACTATTCTATCATGTAAAAATAGACAATATGCTGTTGTTTCTGTCGGTAGGGTTGATAATGTTTTAAATTCCACTTTGATGTCAACCGGTCCAGATTTTATCGTTTCATTTTGATAAGAACAATCTATAACTATAATTGGTGCACCAGATTTGAACTTATCTCTAGATAATATCGGTTGGCTATTGCGTCCATAATAAGATTCTTGAAATTTTATATACATATTATACAATAATGCATACCGTTCACGAGCGAACATAAGATTCATATCATCGTATGGATATGATTCAGAATTTAAATGAACTTTAATATTTGAAAGGTTACAGTGATCGAATTCACTGGCATTTTTCTCTTTTTTATTTTTTCGATTTGATTGAAATGCTATAATAACAAATCGAGGCTTTTCCAACTGACTAGATGTCTTAACTGTCCAAGTGTGTTCCGTTGTGGTTGGTAAAATTGGATACTCATACATATCCCAGCTTCGAAAACTTATTTGTATGGGGGTATTGTTTTCAATAATTTTGTATAAAGATAGTTTCATATCATCTGCTACAACTATATGGGGTACTCTCCATTGTAACTTGAATATTTTGAATATAACTATATCAGTGGTAGATACAATTGCATTATCATCACTTCTAGTACGAGTCAAAATTAATTCATGTTTGGCATTCATAATAATTTTCCTGTAGTCTTCAGCAAACCCCAATAACATTTTTAATGGTACACAAAAATTAAAGAATCCACCTATTGGTATCATAGGGTCTTTTGGATCCCATCCAGCATTATATAATATTTTACTTTCATTTTCATTCAATGATATATAATTTTTTAGTGTGGTAGTAATTCCAGCATTTTTAACGCGATCAATTTCTACACCATTAAGCTCATATCTGATTTCATCGAAAAGGAAAGCCATACAATTATTAGTTAAAGCAGCTGAAGAAGATATCTCATTGTTTTCCATTGTTATTGCTCCTTCAATATAAAGAAAGCTATCGCAAGGTAAAATATATAAATCTTGATGCTGTACGGAAATTCTTATTTCATCGCTATTGTTATATGAATTTAAAAATGGTGAATAACTATGATATTCAATTTTTGAAATACTAGTGTCTTGATGTATTCCACTTCTAACATTTAATATTTCACTCATTTCTGTTTTTTGTTTTTAACTTAAAACCTAAAGACAATAAGAATGCTATATTAATAGCTGTTAATTTCGATCCTGTTTGTTCCAAAGGTAAAACAGGACTGTTAATGGTACTGGTTTCTGCAGCATATTTATCATTATTGTATACTAACATGTTCAGGTTTTAAATGAAGGCGTATAGTTATTGTTTCACCTCTAAAATTTAGTAAATCACCGTCTTGGTCAACAAGCTTTACTGTAAGAGAACTTAACCTTTTAACGTTCACAGGTAAATAGATAACATTTTTGGGTACCTCTATGATTTTATAGCCAGGCCCAACTTTCAGTGAAAATTCATGAAGTGTGTGTACTTGCTTGTTGTTCATATATGACCCCGTAATAATATTACATTCTATCCGTATAGCATTAATTTTATTTATATTGACCGGTAAATCTGACGTATGCAAAATATTAGGATGTAATTCTCGTTCACTAAATCCTAATAGCGACCCAATGGATTTAGGTTTACTAAAGTCAATTTTCATATTAGCTTTTATTTCACTTTTAAGGGTATTGTTATTTGCTGAAATCAATACTTTAATATTTTTTCTACCTTGTTCTAGGTTTGTTTGTATGTATTTAGCGATGTCTTCTACTTCATATGAACCCTCAGATATTTCTATGATGTTATCCCCAATATGAAATAAGTTATTTTTCTTATCAACATTAGGAATAGAATTATATGATTGAAAATCAACGAGACCGCAAACATAGTTCGTAGATAGATCTATAGGTGGAAAATATTCAGAAGTGAGTATGGATGCGTTACCACTAAGAGTAAGTGTGAATGACATGATGCTCTATAATAAAATGCCACATTTTTTTGTTATAATCTATTTTTATTTACAATGCCAAGGTTGTTGTGGTTTTTCAAATTTCATATATAAAAAGTGACCTCCATCATTAATCTAAACTAATTTTTTCTTTTTCTTGATAAGAGTTGAATAGAAAAAGCAAACATAAATGACCACAAATTACTGAGTCATAATTTTGATAAGTGTTGTAGTTATATTTTATGTTATCACCTAAATATTTTATAATTTCAAGAGGTGGTTGCAGATTACCGAAACTATCAAAATATTCAATTTCTGAAGCTTTTTTGCAATACGCTACCCAATGTGTACCTGGACCAGATGATATGTCCAAATTTACAATACCACATTCATGTTTCCATGCTTTTTTGGGTAAATTATCGCACATAAATACACCTCGAAAATATTGTAAGTTCTTTGCAATATTATCTAGATCCAATTCATTTAAAGGTCTGTTGGGTAGCGTTTTTAATAGTTTTTTGGTGAAGGATGTAAATAAAGCCCTAGACCTTTTTTATATGGCTTCAAAAACATTCCGTTACCACCTTTATTTCCCATAGCAATAGCTTCCATCGTTTTGTTATGTCGTTCGCTCTCAGTTAACTGTTTCTTTGCTGCACTAGCTTCATTGACAGCTTTAATTACACCTGTTGCACCACCTGTTATAGCACCTGCAGCTGAAAGAGCTGCGAAGATTGGAACCAAAAATGGTAGAATACCTCCAACTTTTGGTATTGGAATAACACGAGGAGTAATCATATTCTTTTTTCTTTTTATAACAGCTTTTGCTGCCTTAAGAGCAATCCTTACTGCATTTTTAATGTTTTCAGGTTTTTCAGCTTTTAAAACTTTTTTAGCATTTTGTAAAGCAGCATGAAATGCTATACTATTTTTTATTTTCTTAAGCTTTGTAGATTTTTTAACTTTTTTTTTTAAATTTAATCCCATTCCTAATTTCGTTTTTGTTTTCATAGCACCTGTAACAAACAAAGCATTAGCTCGTTCGCTTAAACTTGTATCTCTAGCTTTAACACGTTCCCAAGCTTTTCCCTCTAATATTTTATCAGCAATGTGACGATCTTTAATATCCTTATGCTTAGAATATGCAATATCGTGTTCTTTACACGCTTTGTCCAACAAATTTATACCAGTATCTCCTCGCTTTAACCTCTTCTGCAGTTTTGTTCCAGGCCCGCAATACTGATATCCTGGTAAATGTAATTCAATTGGTAACTTATTAATGATACTATTTATTAGACCTCTCCCTTGGGGTATCTGTAGTCGTCTAACTCGATTATTGTTATACATAATCATATTTATACTTCGTTTTGTCGTTTCTCATATAAGTTATTGATATAAAGTGTTAAAAATCACTATATACACGACTATTTATATAAAATTAACTTTAGTTTTATCACGATGCGATTCATTAAACAACAAGATTCACTCTCCATTAGGAATGTTGATACTGGTGTAACTTTGAAAATGGGGGAAAAACATGGCCGTTTATTACCAAACAACATAAGAGGTATTATTGTTGGACCATCTAATTGTGGGAAAACGAATGTTATGATAAGTTTATTAGAACATCCGAATGGTTTAAAATTTGAAAATATTTATGTATACTCAAAATCACTTCATCAAGCGAAATATGAATATTTAGATCGGTTAATATCACCTATTTCAGGACTAGGTTATTATACATTTTCCAATAATAGTGAAATCATTCCATTGGAAGAAGCGAAAAAAAACTCTATATTTATTTTTGATGACGTTGCGTGTGAGAAACAAAATAATATACGATCTTACTTTTGTATGGGACGTCATAAGAATATTGACAGTTTCTATCTCTGTCAGACATACACGCGCATACCGAAACACCTAATACGTGATAATGGTAATTTGATTATCATATTCAAGCAGGATGATATGAATTTAAAACATATTTATAATGATCATGTAAATGCTGATACATCATTCAAAGAATTTCATAATATATGTGCTCAGTGCTGGAAAGATAATTATGGATTTCTAACAATTGATAAAGATAGTCCTCTACAAAATGGACGCTATCGAAAAGGGTTTGATATCTTCATTCAACTATAAAATGAATTGATTTCTACAAAACATCTCATAAGTTGATGGGCATCCTTTAAATCTAAATCAATACAGAAGGCATACATAAACTTTCCTAAAACCTGTATATGAGCTGTATATAAACTGTCCAAAAGCTGTATTGTTTCTCTCTCCGCAATTATCTAGGAAGGTACACATTCATACTAGCATGGATAAAAAAAGGAAAAAGGTGTTGAAAGATTTAATAAAAGCGCGTAATGTTATACGTAAAAAATATAGAACACTGAAAACTGGTAGAGCTGAAACAGAAGTAAGATTGGAAGGCAGTTTTAAACCAATTACTAAGCCCCTTAAAGAATTTATTGAAAAAGTTGAAGTTAGACCTAAACGTCAATTTAAATTTGAGGTAAAAGAAGAGAAAGACAACAATGATCACTATTATTATAATGATTATGATGATAATGATGATGATTATGGCGACAATAAAATCTTTAACACTCCATCTAAATTAAAATATTTGAAACATGAAGAAAATGATATATTAAAACCTTTTTCTTCTGATTATAAAAACGAAAAGGATTGGGAACTAGAAGAAGAAAATGTTGAGCTATTTGAAACACCAACTTCCACGAAAGCAATAAACTCACCAACAATGCAAAGTACACAGAGAAAAAAAAGTCGAAGCAAAATGACTATTCAGAAACCTTCTCCAGAAAAAGTTGCTAAACGCTCTTTCTTACGAACAGCACAGTATAGTCGATCACCTAAGCAATATTTAGAACAAGAGCAACAACAAATTTCAAATTCTGTTATAGACTATTTAAAAATCTTTCTAATTCATTCTGCTGATATTGACGTAACATATGGACTTTACTATGATAAAAAAGATGAATGGAAAATTGGGAATTCAAAAGTAATAATCAGTGGAAACAGTATAAATATTAAAGGCAAAATATATAATTGCACACCAGGATTACTTGAATTACTGGTTATGAAATTTCCTAACCTAAAAAAAATTAAGGAAGAAGATTATGCTAATTATAAAAACATTTTGTTGGATACGTTTGCCTATAAACGTAATTATGATGAAGCAAAACAAATTCAAGGAACTAATAGTTGGAAATATAAAACAATAATTAAAAACTTAATTAAATCTGGTGGGGGTCTAATGAAAGTAAATAAGCAAAAAATTAATTATATATATTGGGATGATCCAAATGAGTTGATAGATCGGCTGCGATTGCTCATGGCATCACAACAAGCTGGGCATAATAATCATAATAATGAAATTATATCCATTATTGAAGAGTTAAAAGAAGCTGATATTATTGAATAAATATTAATAATATATAAATAATCATTACACACAATGAGCGTTGATAAATTTGGTCGATTTTCAAAGGAAGGTTCCGTTGGACCTCAGGGACCTCGAGGAATTCAGGGGCCTCAAGGACTTCAAGGGCTGCAGGGACCCCCTGGTCATCCAGGTGAGAGAGGGCCTACTGGAGAGAAGGGAGCAGTAGGAGAAAGAGGTTTGCAGGGCCCTGCCGGTGAAGGATTTAAATTAACTGATAAAGGAGATTATGATATAAAAAATATGTGCATAAAAAATTTAGGGCAGCCTTCAGATCCAGGTGATGCTGTTACTTTAAAATATGTACAAAATGAGATGGATGAAGTTGCCTTACTTTTTAAAAATTATGAAAAATATATTCACACAACATTTGATCAAACATTTAAAAGGATTAAAGAATATATTGCAATTGAAATAAATAAAAAAAAAAATGAAAATACACCTGCGTCAATGCCGTTGAAAGAGGATGTCTTTGAGGAAGTAACTAAAAACAAAATTGAACATTTATCTGAACCAAATATTAAAAATGAACTGTAATTATTGTTTAATTAAATAAAGTATAACTTATGCTTTTCTCCTCAATTGATTTTATAATGAGTAAAAGACAGGTGGTTGATGAGCTACATAAACCAGCTCGTAAACATTTTAAAAGACGACATGTTGTTATAAAGGGTTTAGATGATTTGTGGCAAGCTGATTTAGTTGAAATGGGTGCATATGCAACTGAAAATAAATCTTGTCGTTTTCTACTCACTATCATTGATACATTTTCAAAATTTGCTTGGGCTGTTCCGATTAAAAACAAAACTGGTTTAGAAGTTACTAAAGCAATGCAAACTGTATTTAATAGCCGTCGCATACCTAAAAATTTACAAACCGATGATGGAAAAGAGTTCTATAACAAGCGCTTTAAAAATTTAATGACTGAATATGATGTCAACCATTATTCAACTTACAGTACACTTAAAGCATCAATAGTGGAACGATTCAATAGAACTTTAAAAATGATGATGTGGAAAGAATTTAGTATGAATGGAACATATGAGTGGATTAACATAATAAAACAATTGGTTAATGCATACAATAACACGAGACATAGAACAATAAAAATGAAGCCATCTGAAGTTAATTTTACTAATGAAAAGCAACTACTTGAAACTGTATATAATCGTATAAAAATAGTTGGTAAAAACAAATTCAATATTGGAGACTATGTACGGATTAGCAAATATAAACATGTATTTGAAAAGGGGTACACCCCAAACTGGACAACAGAAATTTTTCAAATTATAGGAATACAACATACGAATCCTGTAACTTACCTTTTGCAAGACTATGAAGGACATTCAATAAAGGGGGGATTTTATGAATTGGAATTGATAAAAGTGGAACATCCAAATCTATACCTAGTTGAAAAAATAATACGAACAAATGGAAATAATGTATTTGTTAAATGGTTAGGATTTTCATCAAAACACAATTCATGGATTAACAAAAATGATGTATTATAATTTTAAAAAAGAGATTTTACAATAAATATAGATTTATAAATACATATATGAAGTTTTACTTGTTTTTAAATCTCTTATAGAAATTTATAAGTTTTTTAACTTCTTCCATACAAACATGAACACTGTAGCATTCACATGTATCAGGACCACATGTTGCGTTATCATTAGCCCAACTACAGCATATATAATGCTCTCCGTGTAAACCAGTTCTCTTATGCATGTTGTTGAATGGTTTTAAGAAGTGATTACAATTTGTTAAATAGTCTAGATGATCTTCAAGCAATATATCTCTATATTCAACTAAAAACTCTTCTATATCCATTTTTTTTATTTATTAAAATTAATGCGTATGATTTTCACAACAGCTGAATTATGACTGAAAATTTATTCAATTTTCATTTGATAAGATTGTTTCATTTTCTTTACATCAACAAATTCTACATTTGATTTATAATTAGGATCTTGTTTTTTAATATGTTCTACTTCACCATTACTTAGAATTCTTTCCGTTTCAAATTCATGATATTCATAGCACACTATACTAAGTGTACGCATAATATAGTTACTATTGTATGTACATCGAATAGTTAAAATTTTGTTATCATCAAATTCTAATTGAAAATGCCTATAAAATGGCTCTTTACTTTCAATTATTCCTGCTATATCCATTTCCTTTTTTATTACATTTTGTCTAAACACTTCTATAGCTTCAGCTACCGAAACTATTTTTTTCTCATCAGGTCCGCTGGTAGTAGAATCAGTGGCTGTTGTAGTAGTATCTCCAGGGTTTTCAGTAGCTGTGGAAATATTTTTGCTATCACTAGTAGTTAAAAGTTGAAAAGATAAACTTATTTGTACAGTATCATTATTAGGGAGATGTAAATCAAATTTCTGATTTCCAAAATTATTTTCTTTAACATAGAGAGAGATAGGCTGACTATAAATGCTTAACGTAAACGCTGATATTAATAAAAATATATTAAACACCATTTTCATACTTCTTATACACTTTAATATTTAATATTGTTTCACCAACTGATTAAAACGGAATGAGTAAAATTTGTTAATTGATTGACGACTATACCTAATTACAGATTTTCTATTTCAGCTTATTTAATACCTCTACTCTTCACTCTTGTCTTCTTCCACTAATCCTAGTTCTGCGCCTCTCACATATTTTTCTCTTCTATTCCAATCCTCTTCACTACCAAACGGACAAGAAGTAGGAAAATGATTCATAGCCTTATATCTCGTAGTTCCATCTAAAACTCTTCCAATTAACGATATGTCACCACCTAATGACTCTAATTTAACATGTTGCCACGCCTTAAACTCAAATTCAAAATTAATATTTAATGGGATTGGTTCACCTTTCCTCAAACGAAATATTAAAGTTCTGTTTCCATCTTCTGGGGTAATAAATAGTTCATAAAAATTTGAAATTATATTGATGTAAACAATTCTAAAACTGCGCCATACTCCTTCACAAATACAAAATTTAGTTCTATCTTGTACTGTTTCAGCCCAAAACATGTTTTTTCTTTTAAACAAAAACAAATAGTCTTATCTTTTCAAGGTAATAGTTCATACTAAAAAATATTGATAACAAAACCATTTTTATATATTAACATAATACATAGGATTATTGGAAGAAAAGTATTCAGAATCTCCTTGATCAAATTTTAAAATAAACGTTAAATTACGTTTTCCCTTATTTGATACATAAAAATTTTTATGCTTGTTCATATCAGCTATTACAGCATCTGAAATATGATCATATTTTGAAGGGAGGAAAGCTCTATTATACTTAAGCTCCACTATAACTTTTTTTCCAAATTTCGTGTTTAACCTCCTTGCCCCTAATATATGATAACGTCGGTTTAAATCCATGTCACCAATCTTCATCAGAGGCTTACTACTTTGAATTTCTATATTATCAAGTTCAGCTATAGAAGAGATATCTGTTCTTTGTGGAAACGATGTATTTTCAGTAATTATGTTTTCCGTATTAGTCTTATAAATATTATTATTTGTGTAATTGTTTAAAGACATTTTCAAATATCAAATATATTAGTTTTCAATAACTTTCACCAGCATAGATTTCCACTTATTATTAAAAAAACAAAAAATGTTAAGTAAACTTAATCACACATCCGTTTAAACTAAAGTATTAGTACAATCTAAATCATATGTATTAGTGTAAATTCAAGTTACCCCCTCTCTTCCCCTCAGCGAATCATTTTAATGGAAAAACCAAAACGTACACACACACACACACACACACACACACACACACACACACACACACACACACACACACACACACACACACAATCTCTTATCTACATCCTATTCATTACATAAGAATATATAAACGCTTATCTACATCTTTCGAAACATGTTCAAACATGCTTATCTACGTGACGTCACCATATGGTACCCCCCTACCCCGACGCCCGCGCCCTCACTACTCTTATCAACCACCGACGCGACATCTGGTGGACAAAATTTGCATCTCAAAAAAATTTTTTAAAACTCCCTTTAAAATTACATACTAAATTGTCACAGAACCAACATAGCCTACCTACTTAAGTTTCATTAAAATTGGACAGCGCATTTTTAAGTTATCTTGTAAACGAAGGAACGAACAGGCATGCAAAAATTCATATAATAACTTTTGATTTTCTACACATCTAGTGCCTTGAGACTAGCGCATCTTACCCGGAAAATTCCTAAATTTCTTCAATTCTGACTCCCGGGGACAAACAAATTTTGATTCAAATTGTATTTTCTTAAAAATGAGTAAATTGACTTGGGCACCCAATTTTGGAGGAATACAAAATAATCATTACTACCCAATGGATTTCTATGAAGAAATATAACTTAGTTTAAACCAAATTATGTCAATATTTACATCAATTTTTAGTTTTCTACCATTTGTCGGTTTGAAGATCATCAGTTTGATAAAAAAAAAACGGTTTCTATCCCTCCTCATAAAGCTTTAGAGACATTTACCAGACCCGAAACCTCTGGGTAGCTAAAACAAATAATGTAGAATAGAAACGCGTCTCTAATTCAGTCAATAGTGAGCGAATTTTCGTAAGAATTGGAATGCACGTTTTGGAGAGGCCAACTGAAAAGATACGATATGTCTCCATTCAGTGGGTGTGATTGCGACTAGTGTATCTACTCTTGAGTAGCTAATACCCGGGTATTCGGAAATTTTATTGATTTTTCGATTACTCGATTACCCGGGTAATAGCATAACTACTTTATTACATTTGAATTGTTTTGTAACATAACAAATTGATTTCAGAAGGCTAGGTCAAAAGAAAATTTCGCCGGTAGTGTGAAATCATTTCAAACGGAATGAAACCTGTAAAAAAACGTTTGGCAAATACTGTTCTGCAAGTATTGGATACAAAAGATCTTCAAGAAGTGGAGTAATACGCCATATTTAATCAGTTCATCTAGAAAAGGCTAATAAAAAGAAGGAAATGTAAAACATCTCGACTCCTGGGATTGAAAAAACTTTGGAGATTAAGATTCACCTTTTGGGGTTATTCTCCGATGATTATTTATATGAATCAGAAATGCAGTGACAAAACTAATATACCCTCTGAGAAGTTGCTGCCATAATTGCAGTTTAGTTTGAACAGAAATATCATTACTCTATTAAAATCTGTACCAAGAAATGTAATACCAAGATCAGAAGCAGTTACTTACCTAAAAGGAAATCTTTAGTTATTTTCCGTAGGCGGAAAACAAATTAAATATTTTTCAATATTTTCAACTATTTTTAATTCTTCATACCCGATCGATAGCCTAGCAATCGCAATTCATTGACAATTCCACTCCAGAATTCTTTGTTTTTAAAAAAAAAAACTCATAAAAAACTCACTGAAAAATATTATTTCGAATAAAGAAAAATTACTCAAAAATTACTCATAAAAAAACTCACTTAAAAAAAAACTCCCTTAAAAAACGGCACATCTACCCCCAACGATAGTTACCTTGCGACTAGTGTAAGGGTGAGATGTGTTCAATATTGTTTTCGAGATATTTTTTAAAATTTTTTTTTTTTTTGCAAATAATTTTTCACAAAGAAATAAAAAAAAAAACAAAATTTTTCAAAATAAAATTTGAAACCGAATCTTGATTATTTGCGTTCGTTCGAGTTATATTTTTTCTATATTTTTTGTATGGACCTCAATCAACGTATCTCGTACAGATAATCGCGAAAAGGCGATCTTCCACCTCTTTAAGCCAGTATAGGGGTGCGAGCGGCACCCCCCCCAAGGTCGAAAACTTGGAATTTTAAATAACTTACCTAGTTGAACAATCGTACCAAACATAAAGTTTCCTATACCTTTTGCAAGCTGGAGCCATTTTTTACGCTCTGACTGGGCTAAAAATGATTTATGCCGTAATTCGCAAATTGCGCGGATATAGTTGCGAATATATAGTTTGAATGGCTAATGCCGCTCTTAAAAAATTCAAAAATATATAATTCCATTCAAAATATAAATAATGTCAATTAGTATACCAAAATTTACCACAACAATCAATTTACCACGACCACCAACCGAGTCAGTGACGTTAGAGGTACTTTTTGTGGACACAATGTGGCTAGAGCTCATTTCTGAAAGACTGTATGAGTGTCTCATTTTCACCAGAAATGATTGAGAGGTAAGCCTGCGTGCGACCTGCACCTAAAATAGATCCCTACTCAATGGCATGGCTAGATCTGACTTCTACGAAAAAGATAAGACGGGCGGAACAGCTTTAGCACTCAATAGCAATATTACTTTTCGTGCTGAGGTATTTGCTATTTTAATAGCTATTTACTACACATTATTGCAAGGGGTTTAAATCTTATATTATCTTATCTTAAATCTTGGGTATTTTGGAGAATGAAGAAACCGACTCACTCGCGAAAGAGAAGTCGGAGAAGCTATTTTACGGACCTCAACCTTTTGTAGGATAGTCTAATTCGGCTCTTAAACAACACTTGAGTAAGTAACTCAATCACCTGTTCTAGAAAAGGTGGCAAGACCTGAATCAGTGCAGACAAGTTAAAACCCTACTGATTGGGCCTGATTCCCGAATAACTAAGGTAAATATACAATTAGCCAGTAAGGTCTACGTGTTAAAGGCGGTTCCAGTAAAATATAATTAGTATATTAAAATTTTCCACAACAATTTGCAATAGCAATTCTCACGAAAATAATAAAATATAACAAATTTGTTGTCTCGTTTAACACACAATCTTTTACATTTTCAAAATTAAAATTAATAACAATAAAATAAAATTATCTTAATTAACTGATGATAATTGTTTTTTGTTTTTGTTACTTTTTTTCTGGTTGGTTTTATTATTATGTAGCCAATTCGAATACCTTCTTCTCTTTCACGATTAACATTTTATTATCAGCAAAAATTTTTGATATGATATTCATTTTATTTATTAACAGAAATACATACGTGTTTATACGTAAATATACATATATACATGATATCATATAATCATCATCAGTATACACCCCCAAACCGATGAATATTATCTGTTTTAATTTTCATCGTTTCGTTTGAAAATACAGAAAAAAAAGGATGTAAAAAAAAGGGATCTTCATTTTATTTCTAGTGAAAGCTAATTTATAGGTTTTTTAACGAACTTCTTTCTACCATGCCTTGCTAATAATTTTAATAATCCGCTGTTAGATGATGGAAATCACTTTACCTTCATGAAAACCATACCATTTTAACTATATTCAGATAGACAGAGAGACTTCGCTAAACATTATTATATAAAATGTTGAACTTTTTGAAGAAACATACTAGAATAATTTTATGACTGACGACAATGATCCCAGTTTTACTATCAATGATAATGGCAATGGTTATGATGGTTGGTTGGTTGGTTGGTTGCCTGGTTATAGTGTTATACGTTGTTTCTTTTTTTTCTGGATAAGAATGATAAAAACGAGGCAATATTATATTTTCACACGCAAAAAGATGGATAAAACTTTCATCTTGAATTAAAAAACAAGGATGAGAGATCTATAATAGAGAACAAATACAAAGATACATATTTCATCGTTAATATTGTCCTTTTTCTTTAAATGAAAATATTATATTCTAAATATATATATATATATTTTGGTAGGTGATGATGATGACGATAATGATGATGGTTAATAGCATAGAATTTTCTATTTCTTTCTAACTACTTTTGTTTAATAAAATTTTGTGTGACATTCATAGAATATAACATTTCAAAATTATTAAATTTATACATAAATATGTATATATATATATATATATTCATATTTAATAATAAAATCACCCCTTTTTTCACGTCACGGGAGCCAGGATATTACTATACATAAAATTTTGAACAAAAGTCCATCCAAAAAAGATATTTGTGTCAAGTAAATACAAGAAATATCATGAAGTACACTATAATTTTATCATTTCACCCTTTCGTCGTTGAGTAAAACCTGGTATTCCAATATATATATATATATATATATATATTTTCTAATATAGAATAAACCACATCATACCAAGAACAAAAAATATAAAAAAATAAAAATTAGAACGATATCGAAGTATGGATATCAACTGACTTAACCATCTATCCATTTACATCCCACATTCACTTTTAATATTATCAACTATAGAAACGAATGAACGGGGAGTTTGACGACCAACAAACATTTTTTGTTGGGGCTGGCTTTATAGGAGGATGGTATTATATTAGTTGAAAATATTCTTGTCATAAACATATAAATAATTGACAATTTATAAGCAAATTTTACAAAAATAGGTCTTCTGGTGTTTCAAATATACTATATACTATATTCCCGTAAAAAGAAGAAAAAAAACAACATTTCTTTGGAAATACCGAGTCTGCTTATTTCGAAACATTTCACTTTTTAACTCAACCAATTCACATTTAACTTTCTCATCATAATTATTATGATGATCATAATATCTTTTTACTTACAGTAGTATTCTAAGGGCAAATGGTAAATATCAAAATATTACACCGTATATTCAAGGTTTTGTAATATTTCCAATGAAAAGAAAGAGTTTTCAGTTCAATGTTCTTATGGATACACTATACACTTTGGGTTCAATGTTATATATATTCCATATTTCGATGTTGTGTCGTTGAGAGAGTTTTCTTATTGATATAATGTAGAAAGAAACACAGCGACCGACCATCTTTCGTAATTATATAGTTAATATTTCTGCACCAAAATTTTTTGAGGATCATAAAATTTTAATACCCAACATTCAAATGAATGCTATAAAAATATAAAATGTTCATTTTTGTTTTAGAAATTTTCGAAAATAATAAATTTTTTTAAAAAACGAAACAATTTTATAGTGTTTTGAAAATGATATTAAATTAACATAAAAAATACTTAAATAAAAGATAAGATCAATTACTTATTATTTTGAAAATTACAAAAAAAAAAAAACCCCTATAGTAACTAAAAGATGATCCTATAGTCGATTTTTTGATGCCCTCTGGCAGAAAAGGCACAGTAGAACAGCCAAGACTAAAAATATTTCAATACCTTTTCTGCATAACTTTGTTTCTTTTTTTTTCTAATGCTCTTATGCACAGGTAGCCTAGGCCTAGGAATACTGAATCAATCTGTTTGACCAATTTTAGACTTCATTTTGGTATGGACAAAATGGTTTGATCTATGCTCCCAGCCCAACAGAGGCTGTAATAGTACAAATAAGAATTAAAACTAATAATATTTAAGTGGTTTCATCTGTATACATCGGTATCCTCTTTTTTGCGTTTTCTCTAATTTAGGGATAAGCTGAGCCCTGGCCATGTACTGAATAGACCAACAAACTATTGCGTTTTTAATGACGAAAAAAGAAGGGCTTTGTGATCAAATCTAACCGGCGTTTAACGACACGAGAGAATTACTCAGAATCTTAACATATAATTGAACATTGAAAACCATCAAATAGAAGCGTCTGGAATTGGTGAATCGCTAAAACATAAATATTTTTGAAAAACCACCAAAAATTGAAAGACCTTTTTTCGAAACTTTTAATGCATTTGCACTACATAGTCCTGATTTTGCATCATAAAGATTACTATTTGTTTCACTGCCTTTAGAATTCCTTTAATGGTGTAAATTTTGAGTTCAAAACAGAAACCTGTAAAAATGATTTATCTAGATTTTTCGACCAGAAAACTAAGAGGTTCTAAAATTACCAAAAAGGACGATTGCTTACTTAATAAATGATTTGTTTTCTATGAAAAATTTGCCTTTCATTTTATTTACACAAAAAAGCCCATTTTTGGTCAGTCAATTCAATACTATATGTATTATGGTTTTCAAATTGATCAAGTCGTTTTGACATTACAAATGTAATGACTAAATGAATAATAACCTATTAGTAAGTATACTATGAACTAGCTGACTAACTTGCGAAATAGGGGAAAGAGACGCCGTTTTATGGTAATCAACACTGGGTGCATGTACCCTAAGTAAGGAGAGGTTAGCTAACTTGGATCTAACTACAGTGTTGACCTTCATTAGAAGGTTGACTAAGCGGTTCGCGGAAGAGACCTAGCCTCTCAACCAAAATTTTCAGGAGGAGGTACAATGGGCCAGTTAGGCCTACGTCCTAAGGCTCGCAACTGTACGGTCCCCTCCAATACAATACAATAAAATAAGTATACTATAGTTATATGTTATACTTTTTGTTCCTTCCTATCATAAGGTATACAAATTATAACACATAACACACAACTTTACGCATTATATTAAGGACAAACTTAAAAAAATGTAAATAGTTTTAATTGCAAGTAAAATACAAAATTCTAATTTTTAAATTAACTTCTTAAAATTTATATTTTTGATAATTTAGAATATTTAGGCACCTAATTAAATTTCTGATGTTAATAAAAGTGTAAATAATTTCTTCAATTTTATGATATATATTTTGTACTAGAAACTTATGCAATCGTTGATTTTAATTAAAAATACCTTCTTTTTTATAAGGAATAGATTTCACCAATGTTAAAATAAAACTAAATTTGTAGAAAACCTGAAGAAAAATGATTTTTCAAAAAAAAAAAAAATTTCTAACTAAAATGTATTTAACAAAAATAAAAGAAGTCACTTAGATGATGATAATTACAAAAATTTACAATTAATTTAACAAGGAAATTTGTTTGTCTGACTTCTGGGCTAATAACTTCGGTTTTTCCATGGAATAGTTGGTATAATATAGTTTTACCTATGTATTTCTTATAATGCCCGGAGGTTAGATATGGTTATTCACCAAAAATATTATTATGAATGTTATAGCCTCCGTTTTTGAATTCGTTTTTCTTAATACGATTTTGTTAAAAGGAAAACTTTTCTATATATATCCATTCTTAACGTATCCTTAAGCTATAACATTCCTATATGTATGTATATATAGTGTATCCTCCTTTTCCAGTTTCATCTTTGAAATATCTGTAATAATATTCTGAAAACTACTATCCACTGATTTATTTATATAATTGTTTGCCTATTCTTATATGATATTCTTAGATAGAGTTAGTAAAATATATTAAATAGCGATTCCGAAACTCATTTGTCAGTTAAAGTGAATTACCGGAAGATTTACGTGTTTTTTTTTCTTTTACCTAAGGAAGTATGAACTTTGAATTAACTACTATTTGATTTTTTTCGCTTTCTGGTCGTTATTAAATGTAGACTTTAGAAAAAGAAAAATAAATTTTCTTTGGTTGAAATTTTCAATTTAAAAAATTAAGAAAATATTATATTTTTGGATATTCTTCATTTATATGTGGTTAAAGGAGGTTGAAAAAAATAGAGATGAATAATTTTACAATAATCAGAATGCATTATTTTTCATATTTCTATAAGAAAAAATCCTTTGAAAAATCTTATTCTAACGAAATTTCTATTGTATTTAATATTACAAACAAAAAAACGAAAAAAGAAAGTATAGGAAAAGTTCAACTTTACAGGATTTTTGTAACACGAAGCATATAGAAACAAATTATATAGAATTTTCTTTGAACATTATCAAATTATTGTATGTAATTGTTCAACTTGAAGGCTTCACAAAAATTCTTCATATTTTCCTATATATATTTTAAAAAAAAAAGAAATGTATTTATAAGATGCATATAGAAAATAGCGACACAACAACGACAAGGTCCTTCAATTTGAAAAGTAATTAAGGAATGAGAAACAAAAGATTATTAAGGATTTTGCAGGAAACTTTTATATAAGTCACGTTTGTAAAATGTACAATTGATATGAAAGGTACCAAGTAGTACAGGAATATTATTCAGGTATAGGATTTCTTGCTTAAGGCCAAAACAGAAAGAAAAAAAAAAGATTTAAAGATTTGAAATCATATACATGAGTTGTATAGAAATTATTATTATTATTATTATTACTTATATGATATACTTAAATATTCCTTGTTTTCATGTCAAATAGACGTAGAGTAAAGTATCCAGTAGCGGACCCTGTTCCAATAACAATCATATTTTTATTACAAAATAGATAGATAAATTCACATATTTCAAAAGCTTAGAGAATTGTATTTTATAGCATTAAAATATTTATCTATAATTTGTCTTTATTAACTTTTCGTGGATGTCTTTATTTGTAATTGTAATTTAAATTGCTATGAAAGACATTCACAATCTAATCCTGTAGGCAAATGAAAAAATAATAAATTGTGAAGAACTGATTTCTTAGAAACGAAGTACTTATAATCTTTTCTATAAATTATAAATGTTATTCAAACAATACAAAAATTCTTCTAAATCATCAGTTCTTTAACGAAGCGAAGTACTGGGCTCCCGAAAACTGCGAAAATTAAAGTTAAACACTAGAACTGCAGTTTATATGTGATTTCACAAACGCACAATGTTACGTCGTTGTTCGTTTGAAATAAGAATAGTAATATCTGGGGTCGCGAAAAATCTCGTGATGAAAAATGGGGTCGTGAATCGAAAAAGTCTAAATAATTCTAAACTTTTCCATTTCAAAGCTAATGATTTGTATTAACTAAATGAAATACCTAAAAAACTCTTACCAAACTCCTACAATATTCTTAAGAACTCCAGTTTAGAAAAAAAAGTAATTTTCTTTAAATTCATATTCATTGAAAACTTTTTTTAATGTATGCTTGCGTTATTGGAAAACTGCTTCCGAGTGACATAAATAATTTTAAAAATTTCTATTTCATTTAATCTAAGCTACTTTTTAACGAATATAGAAAACTTAAATCTTTTAAGCTATTCATAGTTTGAACTCTTTAGGCATTTTTATGCAAATTTTACATCCAGTCTGAATTGCAAATTTTCTCGTTCAACTCAGTGTGGCTCACCTCATCTGTATTTCTATCTGGCGGTGTGAATCTCAACTGAGTCTTACCTAATTTTTACCATCAGGTGATGTAATTCACTAGCATTTAGTATTACACATTCCCTGCTAAATTAACAGCAAATAACTGATAATGAAAATAAGGAATGAAACCATCAAGTCCCAGCAGAAAAACCAACCCGCATATAATCACGCGCTGAAACATCATACAAAGTATGAAAAAGTGGCACCGCGTTGAACGTGTTAAAGGTGTCCGTCACTGGGTAGATTTACACTTTCTTTTTAGTAAATATATTTTCGTTGACAAGAAAAATCCCTTGTTTTTTGTATTATTACTTTCTATATATGAGAAAATATACTCATATTTATTTATATTCAGGAATCTAAGAGATTTCTATACATTTTCATATTCGAGACGACGTTGAAGGTACGTCTTTTTTGCAATGTTTGGTTCAAACTTCGCAGGGAAAGTATTTAACATACATATGGAATGAAGATTATCCGAAAAACGTTGTACCCATTATAAATACATTCGAATGCAATTTTAAGTTAGTATATTTTTTCATTCTTTCATATTTTTTTTAATATTTTGAATTATAAAATCCATATGTCAAGTTTGAAGGAATTATGTAGCAACAATAAAAGAACTACCTATATATGGAGTACATATAGTTTATATGCAATTACAATAGGAAAAGCATATACGTTTTCATTTGATTTAGGAATTAATTACTTCTATTTTGTTGGTGGTTATTAAATTTCTCTATGCCTCTATTCATATGGTACGTTCAACTGGAGGTATGAATTTTTACAATACAACAAGCAATGGGCACATATAAATTTTAAAAAAGAAAATTCCTAACAATTTTTCAATAGCTTTCTATTTTCCTAGAACGTTTATATTTTGATGAAATTAAATAAGTACAGAATAATAGCTGAGAGTGTATAGTTTCATTTTCTTTTTTTTTTGGGGTTGGTTTTGTTTTTCATTATTGTTATTATCAAGGAAAATGAAGAAAACAACTTTTGATCAACCATGAGAACTAAATTATGCACTCATGTTGTTGTTTAATTTGAATATTTAATTGTTACATGTAAAGAACTTTTTCTTGTTGGCACAATAATTTGAACTTTCTCCAATTGAAAGGTTTTTCAAAATAATAATTTTGTTTTAACTATATTTTTGAAGTAGTTTGTTCAAATCTTATATAATTTAAGAAGACCTCAATAAATTTTCTAATAATTCCTTCTAGAATTTGGCAATTTTAACATGTTTTTTAATTGATTTTTCATCTTAAATTAAAAATGTAGAGAATTCTTCGAAATTCATTTGAAATAAAAATTTTGTATTAATTGCCAACGAAATCCCAACGGAAGGATATTGTTTTTTCTTTTTCAGGATACATGAATTTTATATTGAGTTTCAATGAGTGTATAATTGCGAACTTTATAAATTTAATGCCAGAAAATGAATATTCAACAAAATATATCTAAAGTACTCATACAGATGGATGAATACTGGATGGTCATACGATAATACATTTTGAAATAGAAAATATATTTAAATCCTTATAAAACATAACCTATATGAGATAGAAAGATGTCTAGAAGTAATTTAATTTGCATGAAAAGCATGTTTCTCTCTTTTTTTAAACTTTAAGAATTTATCTTTTACCCACGCATCCAGCAAATATTTTAGACGTTTGGTGGATACTTAGCTTAAGAAGGATTAGTTTGATGATTTCTTGTTCTTGAATTTATAAAAATTAAAATTTTTCAAGACGGATACCTGGTAAGGATGGAAAATTCGCTTGGTCACTTCAGAATACATCTCATGATAATCGAAGGATAAAAAAAATGGTGGAACCTGTTTATAAAACACATTGTAGGCATCGTAACAGAAAATTGCTATTGAATGAAAATATGTGGAGAATTTGAGGGGCAAAGTTTGAAGCCTATCTGAAGGAAATTGCATTGACAACAAACATTTTGTATGAATAAAAGTAAAAGTAAAGTAAAGTATTAGACAATCTAGATACGACCTGTATGATGTCTTTTATTAGAAATATGAAGAAATTTAGCTCTTGGAATTTTATAAAAGGGGATTTAAAG
This sequence comes from Xylophagus ater, assembly GCA_963422695.1. NCBI lineage: Eukaryota > Metazoa > Arthropoda > Insecta > Diptera > Xylophagidae > Xylophagus > Xylophagus ater. The sequence continues at coordinate 8,285,435 of OY730483.1, forward strand.
GGTTGTGTAAACTGTAAACCATTTTATTAAAATACAATCAGAATTCATCTCAGTCTTCGATTTCACTAAATTTATTAAGTACCTATTTGAAGATATTTCAGATCCTGATATTTTTTTTGATTAAAGAATTTTTGCAACAATCCGGGACTTGATTTATTTTTCCACTTCAAACCAATCCCTCTCCTTCATACCTAATATCACTTTTCTTTCCATTTATGCCACTTCAAATTATATGATGGCGAATTTGTAGCGTCATATCGGCTGGTCAAACTGAACAATCTCGTGCATACTAATGTTTTTCTTAATAACATCTCCCTTAATTTGGATCTGTTATTTTCATCTGGACAAAAGAGAATTTCATATAAGGAATATTATATATTCACTATTATTTTATGCGACGGACGATCTCATCTTCATGTTCATACCACAAGACATCTTCTCATAAAAATTTAAAAATTGCTAAATCCATAATAAAAAAAAAAATAGACAAACATTTGGTAAGTTTGAGGACATCTCTTAACATCCTGGGTCTTTTGAAATAAATGTATATATTCTTTCTTTTTTTTTTTTGTTAAATTCTTCAACACAGGGACGAGAAAAAGAGCTTTTCCTCACGAATTACTCTGTGCAACTCCTGAAACATTGAGAACGTGTCGGAGTGAATAGATGCGGGGAAATGATTGTTTGTTTTATATGTAAAAGGAAAAAAAAATGTTTTTTTCTTTTCGCCCAGGAACATTTAATCCGCGTTGTTCTTCCATGTTCTTGTATATTTTCCTACTTTTTTCAGGTTTGAGTAAATATTTTTGAAGCAATGTTGATATATCATATAACGTTGAATAAGCATAGGAAGAGACATGGTTCTTCTAATACTACTACTCCGTTACAAACAACAAAAAAAGGTCCTATTTTCCGAAAAAAATGGTTTTATTCCATTTTCTTTTTTTGGTCGTCGATCTTTTTTCCATAGTGTATGTTGGGTCCTTCGAATTTATTGTGGTTCATTTAATGTTTTCTTTTATTTTCAGATGATTCTCTTCTTTTTTTTTGGGAAAGCTTTTTCATTTTATATATATATTTTTTTTTTTCTGTATTTTAAATATAAGAAATTTTATGCTAGGCCTAATTCCGGTAATTAATAATTTTGAATTTTTAATGTGAAACATTTTCGAAAAAAAAGATGACAAAAGAAATGACATACATATAGTCATTGTGTTTTTTTTCCATTCATTTTATATTCAGGACCTATAAACTGACTTATTTATAATTTTATAAAGGAAAAAAGAAAAAAAATGGGAAACCCTAAAATATAAAAAGATATAAACTGGAAGAATTTTATTTGGTCAATTTTTAAGGACTCAAAAAAAATTTTCCATAATTTTTATTATAGGTGTAAATTGACCAGGAGTACAAAATAAATATCGAATAAAATGACTTTCTTTTTGTGTTATACGACTTCTGTTTGTTTATTTTAAAATTTTAAAAAGAAAATTTCATTTAGCAACACAACGAAAAAAAAGGAAATTTCAAAGTTTGGACAATAAATTTGGTCACTAATTTTGAGTTTTCCTTTTTTTAATAATTTTCCTATCAAAACAAATAACCTTTTGCGGAGGTTGCGGGGGTTAGAGTTTAGTGGGGAATTTTATCCATAATTTGAATAAGATTTTTCGTTTTTTTCATACCTAGATGACGATATTTTCGCGATTAAGTCATAAAATACAGATGCGACATAATTTAGTGATTCGATTTTTGTACTTTTATATAAATATATTGTGTGTTTTCTTCATTTTTCCATAGTATCTCATATTTCGGTACCATAAGGATGTTTATCATTAGCTAATTTAAAGTTCGACTAACGACATTTATTTTGCCAAGTAATTTAAATATTATATCACTTCATCTTAGCCTTAATGGCCTTTTGATATTTTTTTCTCAACCTTATAAAAAGGACATTCATATAAAAGCATAAAATAACAAGATTTATTCCGAATTGCAAATCATATGCCACCGGGTTTGTTCATTAAAAAAAAAGAACAATTTTTTTTCTGTTGGTTTGTAGTCCTTTTTCTTGGTGGACGAAAATGAATTGAATTAAATAAGTTTTGTATAGAAGAATTTTCTTATTATATATGTTTTTAAATTAAATTAGTTATTAAATATATGTATGTTTATACATAAGATTTTTATTTTATTTTTTTAAGAAAATAATTAGATTAAGAAGTGTAAAACTTTCGTAATAATTAGATATTAATTAGTAAATAGGGTAAAAACATTTATATACAAATGGTATGTGTAAAAGTTGATTATTGTTTATAATAGCATATTTTAATATTAATAATATGGTATCATAATTTATTATCATATATAAGTCAACTATTTTGTATATACAAATATATATATAAGATCTACATAAATGAGTTATGTGCATCAAATTGAACGAGTCCCATGTGTACATTATACTTTTCCAAGATTATAAATAACAATCTTAATGGATATTATAAATAAATAAAAATTATTTGCCATTAACCCCTTTTTAAGGTAAAGTTAACTATATATTATATAAATTTTTTTTTCTACAATATTCACGTAAGAAATATAAAATACTATATAATTTTTTGTAGAAAAGAATGGGTATATATAAAATTTTAGGAGGGTTTTCTTTTTTAACCATTTTACACACTATTTTTATGCCCGTTTTACCCCATTTTCGAAAGTTTTAAAAAAAAAATTTCTTCCTTTTTTTTCACACTATATTGTTCTTATCCCATTAATATGTTATACATACTTCTTTAAGAACATCTTATTCTATTCATAAGAAAGTATTACCCTATACCAAAAAAAAAAAAAAAAGTTATATGTTTTCTTGTCGAGCATAAAATACAGATTACAATATAAATTACAAATAATTAAAATTTGTGCTTGTTGTCGTTGACATATTTTGTGAAAATAATGTTTATATACGAGGATGCCTTCAAGAAAGAGTTGTTAGGCAAAAATAAGACGAAAGAAAAAAACGATATTCTATGTTTTTCAAAGGTAACAAAATATTATAAAAGTATAACAATTTTATTACATAAATATATAGTGTTCGTTGGCCTGAAATATCCAGTTTTTGAAAATTTATTTATTTTTTCTTATTTTAAGATATGTTATTATTGCGCTCTCTTCCTTGTTGTTGTATCCAAAGAAGGTTTACTAGAAATATGCATAGGATCGAGTTCACAAAGATATAACTTTTTTTTTACTTTCTTCTTTCAGAGATAAATAGTATACTAAGAAAAGAAATATGCTGTTTGAGACACACAGCACACAACATATTAGAACTAAGAACAAATATTTTATACTTTAAATTTATAAAAGAAGAAAAAAAAAGACACCGTTTGTGTTTAATTGCGCGATGAGCGAGTAATGGGGCTTTATTTTCTGTACCATCTTATATTATTATTATTATTTAAAAAAACTTTTATGTTTTCATGTTTTGAAAATAAATATTTATATCATCTATTCAAGGATAAAACTTATATAGTCGCGTTCCTTAAAAAAAAAACAACATAGAAACATATTTAAATATATACAAACCGAAAGAAAGAAAGGAAAAAAAACCTTATTTCTAGAAATCTAAAAAGTAGAACTTTATATCCTAGGCTTTCAAACTTTCAACTTTTTTTCGGGGGTACATATATATATACCTATTTATTTTTACCTATAAATGAAACTGGGTAGCTTTTTCATATATAAATAAAGTTTGTCTTTTATGAAAATTATTGTTTCTATGTTCCTCTTGTTGAGAAGTATTTAATACTTTCTTTTTTTTTATTTTACTCCAACAAATTTCTATTTATTACCGTCTGGTACTACAATGTAAATTAATGGTGGCATGTAATTGCTGTTTATGAATCAAAAATTTTAAGCAATTCTTATTGCTATTCACCGAAAGTCATGATGATAACTTAGCGATAAAGAAAATATACGAGAGAAAATTTGCTAAGGAAGCAGAAAAAAAACCGACATCCTTTTAACGATGAAAACGAAACATTTTATATCGAATTAATTAATTCAAATATGTTACACAATTATAGATGAAGGCAAATAAAATTGGATTATTTAATATTAAAAACATTAAAATATAGATTGTTGAGAATTTCTGTGTATAGAGCCCATAGAATTTTCACCTGGAATTTATTTGTATAGAGAGAAAAAGATTTCTATGGACCTGTAAATTGATGTCATTAGTTTGAATCTTTAATGTTTTTGTTGATAACAAATTACTATTAATATATTTATATATTATTTAGAGAAGGTTTCTTTGGTTTATGGGGCCCTTAAGATGTAATCTTTTTTTTTCCTTGCCTCCCAACCATTTTGAAAAGGATTTTAAATTAATAATAATATATATATTATAAAATGATTAATAATTTTTAATATTTAATGTGGTTTAATATTTCATGAAAAAAATGATTAAAACAGTGTTGGCATACCGGGGTAAAAAAAAATAGTAACAGTATTCATTTCATTCCAGTGAAAAATGATTTTTCGGTACGTTTTCGAATACGGTTATATAACGAAAAATTTCTTCCGTTTCTCTCCACTGTAATGTTACTCCTAATGTGTTAACTTTACAGTAAAACCTCGTCGAACACGATGAATAGGTTCCCTGTGGTATCGAAACCGTGTTAAGAGAAACTTAGAGCTAAGACGTGCTATATCGGAGTGGGGTTCCGTTTTATATCGAAACCATGCTAAGGGAAAGTAGATGAAATCAGAGAAAAAGTTCTGTGTTATATCGAGAAGGTGCGGTACATTCTTTGTTATAGTGGAAAAATCGTACTATAGCTTTCCATGAATAAAAAACACATGTTTATTGTATCCATTACTGACGTCTAAAACTACTATCGGTCTAACTCGTTTTCAGCTAATAGACTGAAAGTCCTTGTCAGATGTTGTATCTTCATTGTTAAGTCTGATTTACATAGATGTAAACATTTGTGTGTTTTTACTTTGTAGTTCTGCTAAAAATTCTGGTCCTTGCGAACATGAAAACGTCAAATGAAAAAGTTCGCAGAAAAAAAAACTGTGCTACATACTATGCACGTTAATTTCCCTGTTTACGGGAATTATTTAATAATGTGACGGAAAAGTTAGGATTATATCAAAACCGTGTTCGCAAAATACCATGTTGAAGGAGGGTTGTCGCAATTTTTGGACAGAGTTATACGAGGACGGACTGTACTAGATTGCAATTCAATTCAGTCTTTTATACAAAATAAAGTACGTATATTAAAGAATTAAAAAAAAACAATAATTTTTCTGGTTGGAAATTATAAAGACAGTATCCTCTAATAGTTTGATCAATCCGTTGGAGCAGGATATCATGAGTTTGTAATACGCGACAATTAATGAAGAATTTATACCATGTACTCTTTCGATATGTTTGAAATGGTATTAATCTAATATACGCTGACACACATGTGGTATACTCGATAATATTTTTCAATCATGGAATGAATACCCTATGTGTGCCTCGTAAGGGTACTAGTGCTTCGGTATTGTGATATTTCGTTATAGAGTTACGTTACCAGTACCTGTATGCCAACACTGAATTAAGAACATTATTTACTAATTTTTTTTTTGGTTTTTGTTATTAAAATTCACGAATTTTGAAGAGATTTAAAACTTTCGACAACCAAGCAAAAGAATTAGATGGATCTTATTTATATTAACTTTATGTGCATTTATTCTACTTAAAAATATTTCAAAAACGAATTAATATTATTGCGATTCTATGTAAAATAGGCATTTAATAATAATACTGTATAAATCTTGTTTTATATTCTTTACAGAAAACCCAACATTTTATATTGTATTATATGATAAAGAATAAAAGATGCAAAAATTTCAGTTCGTGTAGAAATTCGTGGTAATAAAAATTATCACAATTTAAATAATATTTAGTAAAATCTCTTTCAAAAAAAAAAAAAAAATTCTTATAGGAAAAGATATAAAAGTAGAAATTGTAGAAGAAATTCGCGAAAAAAAACTGACTAATTATGACAAAAAAAAACAGAAACTTTTTCTTCAAATAAAAATGGGTTGTCCTTTTTCCAAAGAAGTTTTTGTATAGAGTATAGAGAGAAAGAGAATCCTTTCTTTTCTATAAAATAAGTAATAAGTGCCGAAGAATATTATAATTTTCTTTCAAAATAAATTAAATAAAAAGGACAAAACAATAGAACTTTTGACAAACTATACTAAAACTACTAAAACTACATATAATTTCCATTCATATGCAGTTTGGAAATATGTACTTCCAAAGGATTATAGTATTTTCGGTAATGTGAAATTTTCGAAATTGTACATTCGAGATAATTAAAGAAATTTATTATAAAAATTAAGCTTTATGCGCATATATATAGAAATATCGCGATATAATGAAATAATCTAAATTATTCTTTATAGTATAATTAATAATAAAGTACTCTCACCTGCATATTATACGTTCTTTTCCCTCAAGGAATTGACCATTTGGACCCCATCTTCTTGGTAATTCGAGAATAGTTAAACCACGACAACCAGCTAACGCAATTAAGGATCCTTCCGGTGAACATAATATTTTATCAACTTGAAAATTTTGCGGTGTAGATGGCAATAGTGTCTATGAAGGTGAAAAAAAAAAGGAAATCATTTTTTTTTTAAATCATACATAAATGAAAAAAAAAGAGAAATAATTGTTATAAATTATTTTCTAACCCAAACCACCCACCCACCAACTGAAGAGTATACTATTTTAAATTATTACAAGAAAACTTAAGGATATATATAGTAAAACGCTATGGAAAAGTGTAAAGTAGAAATATTTTGCCATTGCATATATTCGAATATGTTTTGGACATCTAGAAAAGAGATTTTTTTTTCCACCATAACACAAAAATGTCAAGAGACAAAAAGGAAAAGAAATTACAATATAATGTTGTTGGGATGTCCTAAAGCATCCCATCATATATATATATATAACTAGGAAAAAAATGGTTATATATGTATATACATATGTTATATATTTTTGTAAAGGAATAAAAAATTTCGAAATGATTTTTACCTTAGAGAGAGAACAAGGCATGTACAATTTTCCGCGCAATCAAAACGACAAATGTTGTCAATTTTTTTTAAAAGTTGTCACGTCCAACGTCGTCGACTATTTGAATATTTTCTATCATACCTATAGCATATAGAATATGGAGAAGGGTTTGAGTGAATATATGAGGTGGACCAATTGTAACTACCAAATAGAAAATTTTCCTATAGCAGAAAGAATAAAAATCTCAAAAGAAATACGTATAAAAAATATATATTTATATATGGAAAAAATATTTCTAAGGTATTTTTATCACATATACAGGGTGGCCATTGAAAGACTAAAGGATTTAAAAAAGTCATAATTTGTTTATTTACAATCTTTTTTTTATTTTTTAGAATGTAGCATATCCCTTGGAGATTAAAATGGTTACGTACGATATCCAGCTACGAATAAAACTCATTGAGTTTTTCTACTCCAGTGAAAGATCAATTATTCAAACTCAGAGAAAATACCGACAACATTTTTATATCAAAGTATCGCCTAGCGATAACATAACACAGAGTCGGTGATCTTCCGGGAAGAGGTCCTAAGCGCACTGTGCACAACTGTGTATGGTAGTACAACCCTTTGAAAATAATAATAATAATACGCTCTAATCCAGCCCGAAGGAGGGAAAAATTCAAAATATCAACGATAAGATATTAGGAATTATATAGGAGCTACACATTGGCATTTACCACATGCAACAGTCGGGCGACCGGTTCATTCCTCCCCTAGTCTGTCCGGTGAAAACGGATTTTAAACAAATCCACGGATCTCAATGTACGAATGTTAGAATTAAGGTGCATTTTGTTTAAATATAGGAACTATCAATGGCCCCTACTAGAAATTTGATGAACGAAGATCAGCCAGAAAGAATTAACGGGGCTCTGTATATGACAATGATTGAATATGTTTTACGCCCAGCGGTAATAGATAATCAAGAGATATGATCCCAATAGGGTGAACCAACTGCTCGATGGATCTCCTTCGAGAAATTTTCGGTTACCATTAAGTCTTACAGTGGCCACCCGGTATATTCTACAATTCAGTCAGTTTTGTCCAATTCTTATTCTATATATATATAGTTTTATATATTGTAGGAGTCCTTGATTTATGGAAATTTAAATAAGAACACCAGAGAGTTATACAAATATATCAATTTAACCACGTCCTTTATATACTGCGATATTTATAAAGAAAAAAACGTAAAAAAGGATATAGGATACAAAATTCTTGTATTTCACGTTGGCAAAAAATTTCCAGGAATATTATAAAGATGATATTACAAATACAGAAATATGATTTGCAATTTTTTTCATTTCATTTCAGTAATGTTCGAGGTATGTGACCATTTGTTTAAATTTGCATTTTATGCGCGCTCACAATGCGACAATTTTCCTTTTTTTAACAAAAAAAAAAGAAGAATAGCAAAAAAAAAATCAGTAAGATTTGATGAAAAATTAGTTTTACGTGGCTAAAAAGGAAAAAAAAGTTAACTTTAGAGAAAATATAGAATATATATAGTCAATGATGGAAATCATTTCTGGCGGTTTCCACATAACCGTGATTTGTTTCCTTAAAATCCCTTAAAAAAGAACAAAAAAATAGGAATCAACCATCTTACAAATGTCAACGATGACAGATGAATTGTATTACGATGATTGATGATGAAAAATTTCATATTCGTATCATCATGAGAACAAATTTTGAATGTGTTTAAAAATTAATTGAATTGATTTATTTTCCGTTTTTTCTTTTTAGCTACTTTTAAAAACATTAAATATTAAATCACATATAATGTAAAAATATTCTGGAAAAATTTCCCGTAGAAATTGCAGGACGTTTGTTGTATACAAAATAATTAACTTTGCTGTGGTTCATGAGATAAATGGAGGAATGTTAAAACAAGTGGTCTTGTTGGTACAAGTCGTTTACAACTATGATTACTACAACAGATTCAAATTCAATTCTAGAAGCGGAATCATGTAATTGGAGTCTGTCTCGAGATTTCTCTCGATAATGCCATTTTTTAAACTTCTAGTCTCGCCGAAAAGAAGCCAGTTAAATTAGTTGTTCAAGAAATTGGTAAAGATGATGGAAATTTATTAACTAGTGAAGGTATTTTCCAGTTTCTATTCGATACCATAAATAAAAATAGAAGCTGTCTGTCTAAAGAACTTATTATTTCTGCATTAAAAAGTTCATTTAATGCAAGAATAAGTAAATCAATAGTGTCAGTTATACAATTTCTACAAAATCCTCAAATAGTAAAATCAAACATTTATTTTGAAGAGCTAAAAATGACCTCTAAAACTGATGTATTAAAAACAATATAAGAAATTATGGTCAACTAGTTTCAAAAGGAGGTTAATCTTGAAGAAGAACTACAATAACAATAGGAGGTAGTCACTCACAATCGCATAGGTCCACACTTTTTGATAAATTACATTTTGCATTTCGTTTCCTAGCAATTCCGATAAATGAGGATATAAACAAATCTCTGAGTCAAGATGTTAGTTTGTATGAGTTAAATGCGGTTATTACTGCCAATTTGCCGAATATTTTGGAAACGTTTGAAACAATTAAGCAAACATCGACGGAGAGTGAGTGGGTTTTTTCAATCTATGGAAATTTTGTTACAAAAAAAGGAAATTATTTACTCTTTTTATACATTTTTTTTGTTTCTTTATAATTTCTTGTATATCAAATTTCTCGAGATCTCAAAGAAATATGTTTGAGAATTCTTGTCTCGACGAGAAACAGATGCTCTACATATAATTCGAACTGACCCAAATCATAACGGAAAAGTATAACAATCTCGATTTAGTCTCACAATCGAATTACACGATTCGACTTCTGATTTTCCAGAATTTCTTATGTTTTTCAGTTATCTACACTCGGTCTTAAGAATAATTTTAGAAAAAAGGCATTTCATTTATCATTCATTCAAATACTAATTTAAAATTGTTATTATTTCTATTAATTTTTATTTATTATTATTCATTTTTTCTGGAATTCCCTTAGGTTAATTGAATGCCGAACTCAGATCCATCCATACACAACAATTGGAACTAATTTCGTCTTAAATTTTGTATTTTTTTTTCGTGTTTTCTTGTCTTTTAGCAAAAAAAAAAAAATAAAAAAATATTGATACTAAACATAAAATGAGGACTCCCCAATCATACAAGATAAACACAGGCCCAATGAATTGGTCGAGGGACTAACAAAAAAATGGAAAAAAATTCACCACCAAAGAGCATAGAGAATATACAAAGTTTAATTTTAAGCGTTTGTCATAAGAAAAAATTCCCTCCGGACAAAATGAACATAATGACAAGGAAACAAAACGGGAAGATGATATAAGAGGAGAATGGCGTCTCCAGATTGAGTATCAAATATAATGTGATACGACTAAAAACCGAAAATTTTTTTATATATATTTTTGAAAGATAAAAAATAAAACTCAAAAGTCCAAATTTGATGTCTTTTTTCGCCTCTTACATACATTTTTTTTTTTATCCAGCGATTGAAATATTGGAATGAGATGGAATAATTTTTTTTTTTTTTGGAAAAAAAAATCGTTTTGAAAACTTCACCCTGATTATAGCTTCCATCACTTTTAATGGCTTCAGGTTATAACCATGGGCATGGTACAAGTAAATGACGACATCCCATCCCAAAGAAAAAAAAATTGAGAGAGTATATCACAGTTACTGTCCATATCTTGTTATATATATTTTTTTTTCTTATGTTGTTACAAACGCCACCGTTCACCATTATTTTATCCTAGAACCTGTCTTTTTATTATACTTATCCACATTTTCCCATTTTCATGTCTCTTTTTTTTTTTAACAAATAGAAGGAATTAAAATTGGTGATTAATTTTTACGCCTAAAATATGCAAATGGGGAGCCCTTATATTTTACGGAAAATTTTCTATTCATCCAAAAATGGATATATTCCAAATTGGTTAGGAAAAAAAAAATGTAGATGGAAAAAAATGAGCATTGTAGGGAATCGAGAATTCTAAGATGATGATTTTTTTTGTTGTCCCTCGAAAGGTAGAGAAGCAAAAAAAAAAAAGACATAATTTGCCTAGAAGCCAAATTGATTATATAAGAAAAAGCATTGAGAAGATCTAAGGAAGAAGAAAAAAAAAGGTTTAATCATTGAAAGATATAGAGAAAAATGTAATGGGAAAAAAAAATTCGGCAAGAAATTCAATTCACTATAAAGGGCGAATAAATTTTGTTGGTACACTTTAGATGAGAAAGGCTGTAAATGAGTACGCAATTAACTAGAATTCTTATATCACAAAATTATATACATGGTTCATCAATAAAATTCCAGAACTTCTCCAATAACTCTACAACTAGAGTTTGCATCTTCCTTAGACATTTCTGAAGAAACTCTCAAAATTTTAGAGCACTATGTCCAATTTACATCACCGAGGCATGCAAAATAAACTAGCTATGTGAGTGAGATAAAAAATCGCTTATGCAAAAAAATCAATTAGTATGAAAAGTACGGGCAACAGTGAAGGCAAAGTTTTGGCCAAGATATTTTGTGAATGCCTGTGAGGTATTAATTTGGTTAGTAAATTTCGGATGCTTCAGTGATGTAGATAGAGCTTTAGAGGCTGATATTTGTTGGTTTATCAGTCAACAAATTTACTTGTTGAAATAGAATTATGGAACAAAAACTTCATGTAAAACTTGACACAACAACCATAAAGACACACAAAATGAATCGAAAAAAGTTTATGACGACAATTCTTTATCAAAATCGAAGACTTTTAAGTGCCATCAAATATTTTTTGGAAGGCAGAGAAACATTTAAAGACGACAATAGAAATATCATTAAAAATCAAGACAATCTTTATGGTTTTCTTCGGTCTGATTTGGTCCGTACCAAAACGTTAAAGATACAATCGAACCGGTTCAGTTTATGGGTAAACCAAAATGGCTCAATCGTATCAGTATGCGCATAAACGTACTAATTACATTACTTTGAATAACAGAAAAAGAGGAAACTACAAAATATTGTTTCATTTCATTTTTATAGCATACCAATTAAGGAACTTTATTGTCACAACATCTACAAAAGAACATAGTGAATATATTGATAATATTTATTTAAGACGTTACATGAAACATATAGAAATTCATTTATGTTTATACGCGAAGCTATTCAACTGAGTTCTTTATTTTGGTGGAAAATGAAAGAAAAATAATTTGTCGATGTTTGCCACTATTCCCTTAATAAAGAAAATTCTATACCTTTCCTTTAATTTCCTTGTAAAAAAAAAGAAAAAAAAATTACCCGAATATATATTTTTTTATCGTAAATAATGTAATCACAAAAGATAATAAAATCGCGACGTTTTTATGAAGACCAAGAAAAGATGACATTGACTGAGTGTATATGTTTTCCTTTTCTTTTTTTTTGTTTTGGTGGATTGAATGAATGATGATGGTGGGCACAGTTGAATAGAGGTAACAAGGTAAGGTGTATTGAAACTGGAAGCATGAAATCAAATCTGTATGATGAAAGGACGACGAAACAAAATGAATAAATAATAAGATATACTTGTACATGTCCTGAAGGTTATACATCTTATATAGATATAAAAAAAATAAAAATTTTTTTTTGTAGATTCATCTAACCAATGAACCAACCACCTTATATAAACCACCTTCATCTTGATGATCTGTATCATATAATCAGAACCAATGACACAGCCCCATTGAGAACATTATTTTTATTTGTAAAAAAAAAACAGAAAACAGAAAACTTCCTTTACCATTAACATTTCTTTATAGTCTATCTTAAGATATATATTTAAACTATAATATTAGGTGGGCTCTTGGGTCGGATTCAAAATTTGACAGACTAGAATTAAAAGAATAGGAATGAATCTTCCTGTTTTCCTGTTTAATTTTCTTGTAATAGGTTTTTTTTTCTACCCAAGTCCCAATTATACTGATATTTACTTGGTGTTTATAATGACATGAAAATATGAATGTATACAAAAAAAAAAGAAAACTGAACATATTTTAAAATGGGAGTCGGAGAGAGTATCAAGCAAAAGAACATAACATTATTACTATATAATGATTTTTTTCTTTTGCCAGGAAAAACAAGAGATATCAAGGATTTTTTTTTTTGGTGGCTGAAGTAAGATATAACAAAACGAAAGTAATTTCGATTCGTCGTTTATTAAAAATCATAATTTTTGAAATCAGATTTTAAATGGAATAACGAACCTTTAACAATATTCGAAATACCTGATTCACCCATGATGAAGAAGGGGTGGTGTATTTTGTTTTTTTTACCCGCGAACATGTAGAAATATTTCTTATACTCTTGTTTTAAATTTCTTTTGGATGGAATTTTCTTCATTTTCTTCTTTTTTTTTTTTGGTTTTTCTACCGGAGGAGTTTTCTCCTAAAGGGCGTGTATTGATTAAAAAACTTTTTATTATAATTTTATTATTGTTTTCTTTTGCTGTTTGTATATTCGGTCTACCTTTGGGACTAATACGAAAAAATATATTTATAAACGAAAGACGAAATCTTTCGTCGTTTTATCGTAAAAACAGGATTTTTTTATGAAATTTAAAAGAATCTAAAAGGAAGACGAAAAAAAAAACAGAAAATTGATAAATTCTGAATATCCTTTCAAAATCAGGATATAAAACTTTTTTTTTTTCAAATTTCTTGATGAATTTCCATGTAAAATTTGAAATAAAATTTATAAAAGAAAAATGATTTTTCTTTTTTGCTGTTCCATAAAAATTCAATTCGTTAAGTTACTTGTTTTTCTTATATATAATAAACATATTTAATTTTGATTATCATATTATGATAAATATGATTATCATAATAGTTTATTATCACATGATGATTAGTTTTCTTAATAACTTTTATAAATTAATGTCTCTCATACAATACTAATCGTAATATCTTATGTTATACTAATATAACCAATAAAACTTAGTAAATTATAGCATTAAACTATGTTGTTTAGTAATATTTTCTATATAATAAAATATAACCAAACAGTTTTGTTTAGTTTAGATCTATCTATATATATCACACAACAACAAACATATTTTATTCAACATAAAAGATGAATTTTGGGAAAACTTTGAAATACTCTTGGCCCGATTTTATGTAGACTTCATTTCATCATTCCCTCTAAGTAGTATAGTAAAAGCGAAAACATATCTCTAAGTATGTTAAATATTTATGTTTTAAGCGTATATATTCGAGAGAATACATTTTATACATCTATAAAATAATTTTAACTGCCTATTCGTTAGAGAACTTATATATTTTCCATCTTTTTTATCTCATACTTAAAATTGTGTGTTGTCTTTTTGCCAAAAATTGAACACTACTCCATACTACCCCCATGGATGGAAAAAACCTTTCACACCCAATATTCCCTTCTTCTTCCCATTATTCACCAACAATATTATCGCCAGTTTATGTATTGTCTTGTTTTCTATATACCGTCGCCCCGTGAAGAGGTACTTAATGTGATATTAATGAACAACAAGAATTTCATTAAAGATTGTTTGTCTTTCAAAACGTCCAGTAAATTATGCGATAGTTGCCGCTGTTGACAGCATAGATTGCGAAAAGGGTTCATTATACAAAAATATGTATATATTTTATAATAATAATAATAATATATATATATATATATATAATATAAGATAAATAGTAGATATGTGAGCGCGAATCTATTATTATAATTCTCTTCCACAAATTATTTAAAAAAAGAAAAAGAAATACACCCAATTCAGGAAAGGAATCATGTAATTCGATTGAGACTAAATCGAATCGAAAATGTATTCCAATTGTTCTTTTTCCATACTATTTGAATGAAATCGACTTACATGATCCAATTCCGCTTTTACACAGTACAGACAAATTAATTCAACTTAATTTTTACACGATTCCATTCGATTTAGCACGTTTAAAACAGTTGTTTGAATTCAATTTTAGAGACAACTATTTCCATCAACAGTAAATTTTCTAGATATATACATTTAAGGTAGTACATGTCGTTCCAACAAATCCCATTGTCGAAAGAACTACATAACGTGATCTTAAATTTTGTATTGCTTGTTACAAAGTATTATATAAAGAGCTATCAAAAACTGGATAACAACGGCTAATACGAATTAGTCAAATGCAGTGATCCCCAGTCAGGACGAGAAAATCCTATAATTGGGTGCATTCAGCAGTCTTAAGCGCTCAAAGCTTTTTAGAGCGCTTAAATCTAGCAATACGACTGGATGCAAATCTAACTTTAAGGAGAAATTCTCGCATAAAATTTTTTTTCTAAGTCAAAAAGCACACTTGAGGTTGTTGTTCAAGCTATCGCATACAGGAGTTCAAAAACTTCCATAGTAACTGCTTAGATTAAGAATTTTGTCTAAGTGGTTAGGACTGCTGGATGCAGCCATTGCGAAAAATACTACAGATGATGGGCAACGAATTAAGTTATATTGTTTTCATAACTATCACTGTTTTTAATTTTTAATTCTTGAATTCGTGATCCTTTCTAATTTATATATGCTACTTTTACATCAAGAACTGAATTAACTTTTGTTTTTATAAAATAAATTGTACATGAATGCTCATACAAATCAACTTTGAAGACTCTTAATAAAGTTTTTTTGTATGAATCCTTTTATTTTCGCTATTTTTTACAGATTTAAAAGGAACCAATCTCCTATTTTTCTATGTAAATGATGTCTTTTTTTACATGGTTTTTTCTGGGACGTGTCTACTCTGTTAAAACACAGAATTGGGTGTATAGTATTTAAAAAAAAAAAAGGATATAAATGCATTTAAAAGATAATAGCGAAAATAAAGCATCAATTTGTATTAGAAATTTATTACTTTTAAGTATATAAGAAAATCCTAAAGTGAAGTTTATCGCTAAGCGATGCTAAATTCTTTGTAAATTTATTGTAATTATATTTACGATAAAAATAAAATAAAAATTAAGGAAATATATCAAAATTTTATTGCTTATAAAAATGAAATTTTTTTCATTAAACGAGTCGAATATATTTTCTCAAATTTGATTTCCAACCAATTTTTATTTTTTAATAGGATTCATAATAAATATATTATAACAAAAAATATATATATATATAAATGAAATTTATTGTTCCGCGATTTAGAGAAAGATCTTGTGGAAATCTTCATATACCAAAATTAAAGGTGTGATATTTATTTCCTTAGTTATGCATGCATATTGTATAAAAAATTCATAACCAATAAAAAATTATTTTCCCGTACTATATGCGGGAAAAATAAAGAGAATATACGCGAAATGAGGAAAAAAAAAATAACTTGATTAATGCTTCACGAGGAAGCGCCATTACGGGCGCTATGGGATTTATGATCATAATTAGCCTTTATAGCCATAATCTAGAAATATGGTTCTTTGAATATTCTCTCTATCTCAACTTCGGCGCTTCATTCTTTTTCTATCTTTTCTACATTTTATGATAATATTCAATAAGAACATTCGCCATTATTGTATTTCCTTTTTTTTTTTTTGAAATATATAAGAATGTTTCCTCATGGGGTAGTTAAGTTTTGTATTCCATTTAATTTTTCTATATTCAGATGATTGCATTTCATATGAGGTCTCGCAATTTTCGCACTAAATTTAGTATAAAATTGTAAGTTTTGATATTAGGGACCTCTCATATATTGTCCCATTTTTAGTAGTTATGTGACGTGAAAAATACAACTTATAATTTCATTTGCTGAATATAAAAAAACAAAAAAAATGGTTTGATATAAATTATATTACGATTTAAACTCGAAATTACCTAATTTATGACCATTTTGTAGATTTATTATTTTTTAGAATCAAAAATTTCTACTCATTCACGAAATTAAATCTTGCTTGGCTTATTTAAGTTCCAATTAGAATGAAATTAGGCTAACAAATGTGTGGGGATTGTACAACTAATTAGCCTTTGTAAGATTTCAAAACAGAATTAGTAAATATTTGTATTATTTAGGTGACATGAATTCAATTATATGCGGCAAAAAACTGAAAATCGGTGAAAATGGCAGAAATGGGACAGAAAACAGTCAAAACTAATAATATTTTAAGGTTTTTTCGGCATAACTTTGTTTCCTCCTTTTTCAATTTTCTCTAATTCAAAGGTAACTCAGGCCATAATAGCGTAAATATATTCTGAAAATCGGTATGTTAGTTTTAAAAATATATTCAAAAAACTTTATGAACAGGCTTATTTTCTCCTACGACTATGACTTCCTTCCTTCCCCATTATCCTTGTACCAACTTTGTTGAAATTTAGTACAATATTATCTATTTATGTAGTCAATGTATGGAAAAATTTCAATAAAATTGGTCTACAAACTTTCTAATTAAATCCGAAAAACCATTAAAAAAAAAAAAAAACTTTCAGGCCACCCTGGTTTTTGCTTTATAACTTTCGGTCAATTTAGCAGAAATGGATTCCCAAATCGAGTTAACGAATCACAAATGTAAATGTCATCAAAGTTGGATAACGCGTTTTTGAGTTATCTTGTATATAATGTAATTTGCAGTTTTACTATCTTCTACATGGCGGACCTCATTAATATCAAGAAAGCATTGATACAAACAATTAATATTAATTATAGTGTCAATACCAAAAAAAAAATATTCAGACACTAAAATTACTTTACAGTAACTGCCCTCCAATAATGATGATGACTTTGTTAGACGTAATAGTAACTTCCTTTTACAACAAAAAAATTTCCATTCATTCTCCTTGCATAACGATTGCAGAATTTCTCTTTGCAAGTTGAACAGAAATTTCCGCACGTTTTACAACACCTCCAAACAACAAACCCATTAAATCAATTTTCCTAGATTTAACATCCCTTTGTATATCAAAGAAAAACAGTTGACAATAGTCTAATGTACGTTTTTTTTTTGTGTTTTTTAAATCACTTAGAACCAAAAATTGTTATTGGATCTGGTTCCCGAATTATATTTGCTTGTCTAAAAAGCGCGAATGATTTTATATATTTAAAAAAAAGAAGAAAAAAATAGACATATAGTATATAAAAAAAAAAGACATGACCAGGATGAAAACAAGATTCTTTTCTTCCCTAATTTTATGTTTTTTTTAAATTTTGTTTCTTAATATAGGGACAAAGTAAAGTGGATGCCATGATCAAATAAATCGCAATAGTAAAATTTGTGGAAGGACAACACAACAACGATATCGTAGCTAAAATAAAAACATAGAAGTATATATAAGTATTCCATATTCTATAAGATTTAATCACCCACGTCAAGAAGCCATTTGGTAAAATTAAATGTTGTATAAGATAAAAAAAAAAAAAAATTGAAATATCCTCAGATTACTTAACGTGAAATTTATTAATGTTTTTCGATTTAACATAGAAAGTTATTTATTTATTTGTTTTTATATATTTTTTTTTTCCGTTTATATGCCTATGTCAGAGTTCTCTACTTCCAAAATGAAGAGGATACACTTTTAAGAAACAAATCTAGAAAAGTTGGGCAAAAGTAAAAAAACCAGCGAAATTTTATAATATCCAATCTTTATGCTTGTATCAGAGGTCCTGTTGAAATGAAATTAACATGATATTTGATTTGTGTTTTTGATGTACCACCACCATCGCGTTTTTTTCTGCGTACCCTTAAAAACATGGTCCAATATTTTATGATATCCACACACCCTCTTTCGACGTGAAATTTTCTCCTCATATTCTCTCGATGATAAACAAACAATTTTGCGTTTGATTTAATTCCATTTAATTTCGAGAGCGGAGAAAGGACGCGGACTTAAAGAAATCTTTCACGATTTGTGAAGGTGGATTTTAAAATGTTATACTCTAACCTAGGTTTGGAGGAATGAGATATTAATTTTCTTTTTTCGTTTTTTTTTTGGATGGGATTTTTCTTTTCTTCTTATATAGAATCTGGGCAAAATTCTAAACGAGAAGATTACACGAGAAAATGGACAAAAAAAATAGTACCATAGAAGCATCATCAAAAAGAATGAGACATTAAGCAATGAGAATTTCTTCTTTGTCTTGATTGATTGAAATGTCACATTAAATAGGAAAAAAATAGACGACCTAACCAAGGAGACGAAGGATGAAAATATTTAAATTTTTTCTATTTTTTTTTTCCTTTCGTATTTTAAAAATATAAAATCCACTGGGAAAGGACTTAGGATTGGAATAGCAAGAAAAAAATGAGATCCTGTTTAGTATTAAGAAATATAAATTACAGGAACAAACAAGCCAAGCCAAGCCAAGCACAAAACGAAAAAAAAATCTTTCAATAATTTGATGAGGTTTCAGTGTAGAGAATAAATCTTAAGAACTTGTACCAAGAAAAATGATATCATATTAATAAAAACTTCTTTTTAGAATATAAAAATACGATTCAAAAGTTTATATTAAAATGTAATTTTCGATTTTAATAACTAACCAAAATTTGTAGAAGAAATTTTTATCCAATCGCGACAGAATTTTAAGTCTCGGAAAAATAAGTTTTTGACAGAATGCAAATTGCTACAAATAAATTACTTAAAACTGCGAATCTATAAAAATGGTTTTGTCATGCGAAATTGATATTTTTCTTTAAACAATTCAAATAGGGTGCAACTATTTAATGGAATGGATAAAGAATAATCGGTTTCGTTAAGGATTCTTTTTAGTTCTAATAATTTTCTTCAAAAAAAAAAGAAAGAAAAACGAAAACAGGACAATATCCTTCCCTTAAGGGGCTACATTTATCTAAACTGCTGAAAAATAGATAGGTGATGACTTCTTTTTTGAGGCGTCGGGTAGCGGATACTCTCCAGCTTAAACGGTTTATGTAAAGTTAAAAAAGAAAACGAGTTATTAAAAGCAGCGATCTCCGATTTTTAAAATGTATCCCTTTTTTTATAGAATAGCAACAAATTAAATCTCAAAAAAGGAAATTCCAAATTGCAAAAGTCGTAATTTTTCGTAATTATTAAAAAATGAAGATCGATTTAATAAAAAGTAAGATCGCCATCTCTGAAAACTTCTCACCGTATTTTGCAAAAATTTGGAAATGATTTTTCAAACGGGTTTCGAGATATGATGCCCAACGACTTTGTAAACAGTATTTTGGGAACAATTTTTTAAATTTTCAATATCATTGTGGGACTTCCTTCGCTCAGATTTCTCAAAATTTTATAACTTCAGCAAATCAATAGATATTAATGTGAAATTTTGAGAACATATTTTTGAAATTTGAAACTTTTAGAATATTTAAAAATTCAAAAAATTTATTTTATTTTCTACGCAGATATAGCCGCTCAAAATTTTAAAGTATGATATTCGAATGTTTGAATTTAGCTTCACCCAGAATTCTATAACTTTGTCAAATCTACAGATATAGCCATGTGAAATTTTTAGTCTGAATGTACCGAGTTGGCTCCTAAATGGCTGGACCGATTTTATGAAACATGTCATATCAAACGATTCTTTTTTCCAGAGCGCTGGTCACGTTCACTTTTAACGCTCACAATTAATGGAAAATGCGATAATTTCCGACATATTTATCGCAAAACAGTGAAACTTGGTAATTAAGTTCATATGATCACTGCCGACAACTACATCAAAAGTATGTGGGATTGGACTCATGTCACGCCCACTAATAATCATTTTTTCTTAAGATTTCAATGAGAACAATATAATAAACTCTTTTTTTGATAATTTAAATTCATTTTCATCCCGAACAGGATCGGGTATTCTGATAGTATATTCTAAAAATTTTAAATTTCAATATTTTTCTTATGTAGATGTAGCCCTTTAAACAAGAAAACACCCGCCGACTATCATCTTTCGTATCCATATAAGAAAAAAATTCAACTTGAACGACAGTGGAATGTATAATTTATTCGGTTTCCGTAAATCTGTATTCCTCCAAATCATAGGGAAAATTGAAAATTTTTATATTTTGGTTGTTCGATGATTTATGAAGAATTCTTTTAATATTAGCATATTACTGATTTCAGTTAATTTACTGGAAAATAATTTCATTAAAAGCATCTGAAAGAAATTGAATTAGGGTTGTTTACTTAAAAAAGCAAAAAAAAAAAAAAACAGGATCGAAACATACAAACACGATTAATGATAAAATGTGAAAATAAACAAACTCAAATAAATTACCACGACTTATGACTTAAATATAATTAATTTCAATTTTTATCGCCTTAATTTCATGATGTGTTCACCAAAAAAAAAAAATAACAATGTTCTAATTTCACCGCGTATAAAACCACCATCAATGTTAATTGCAAGAATTCAATGGGAAATGTCCTGTTTTTTTGGGATATCCTCTTCCTAGTACTATATTATATACAATAACTAATTAAAGAAGTCCATCAAATTATGTTTGGCATGAGTTGAAAAGTAGAAAAATCATCATCGGACGTGTCATAAACGAATAAATATGGAAAATATGATGGTTTGGTGTGGCATTTTCCGAAAATAAATGTCAAATGAATGGTGACGATGATGGTTTTCAAATGATTAATTTGATGCGTTCGAAATCTTGAAAAGTCACATTTTTCTGTGTTAGTAGTCTCAAAGAGAATCATCACGCATTAAACCCACAAAAAAAAAAAAAATACAAAGAAAAATGTTAAGCAAATTTAATTGACGAAAATCTATTCCAGGAATTTACTTTGGAATTATTCCTATTCATTGTCATATAATAAAAATTTATAGAGCTTTAGTGTAGGGGATGAAATTATGAAAGAATTCAGCTTTTCCTGGTACGTTTTTTTTTTTTTGGATAAATTATGAAAGAGTGAGGCGTGTCAATTTAATTAAGTAAAAATGAAAAATCTCACCAGGTTTATGAGGTTTATGATGGAAATTCTTTTATAATAATTTTTAGTTTTTCTTTCGTATATATAGTATATGCGGTTTGGTAAGAACAGATAAACATCTTAAGGGCATTCCACGCAATTTGAATTCTATATTTATCAGAACCTCACGCAATACTATGGAATTTAAATCAAAGATTTGGATAATAAAAATTTATTTTTGTTGAACTAAAATATGCGGAAATTTAGTGGTTTATATTTAAGCATAAAGGGAAGGTATGTTAATAGTTCAATTACTCAACTTAATATGGACACAGAAATTTTTTTCTTAGATAATAAACGAAATATAGTATATCTGAGATAAAACAATATAAAAAAAAAACTGTTCCTGAATTATATTCCCTTTCTTAAAAAGTAGGATAATTACTTTAAGATCATTATCAAAAAAAAAAAAAAAATTATACACATTAAAAAAAAAGTTATGAAATTGATCCATTACCAATGATTACGTTGTCACAAAGTCTAATTTATTTGCTGATAACGTCATTAAAAAGTTTGGCCCGTAAACTAACGAAGAAATTTTCACCTGAAAAGTTAATTATTTATTCGTGTAAATATATACGTTACGTTTTTCTAGGACAATATTTTGTTATGTTTTTCTTTTTTTTTCTGAGACATATTTTCCAATTTTCCGATGTCCATTTAATACAAATTACTAATTATTAAGCATACTAATTAGAACCATCCCTAATTGATCATCAAGTGATAAATAAAGTTAAGTATACAGGGATAAAAAAAAAAAAAGAAAAAAACATTATGCGTATCAGTTTATGCATAAATTTTTATGTATATGTGTTTGTGTGGATTTAAATTTAAGGCTATAACATCAAGTAATTAGTCAACTGCCAAGCCTAAAAAATTTTATTGGGATTAATTGATTAGCGTTATTCACCGCTTTTCCCGTATACCATATACCGTCATTTACATACCTTTGGTCATATGTTAATAATAAAACCGAAAAAAAAGAAAGAAATTAATAAATAAATTCTATATAAAAATTGTGTTGTTTTCGGTGTGTTATTTTTGCCTCATTTTTTCTAATTAACCTAATGCCTGGGAGGAACTTATGGTATACTCTTTTATAATTCTTTATTTGACTTTTGATGTAATTATTCGATTTGAAAAGAGGGTGGAATCAATAAGTATGTAAAATATGTATAAATATAAATTGTATTCTATAACATTCTTGATAGATTTTTGATGAGTGGATTCGTAATCCAATTAAAGTTAAGTTATATCGACAGAAACAGAATCGATAGTCCAGTACTAACTCAAGTTACATTTTCAGTATTTCTTCGCATATTCCACACAATTAGTGACAGAAACGTGTCAGCGACCAAAAATACTAGCTGGAAAGATAATAGTTTTACCTATCGTGACATTCTTCAGTTTAACCTCAGTCAGTGTCGTCCAAAGTTCATTTAGTTGTTACAAGAAAAAATGAACTAATAAACTTTGGTATCATTACCAAGTTCTTAGCTCTCATACAGCAATTACACATTTTTCTTGTAAATGTTCATGATTTGTAAGAGCAAGTTATATGAAAAAAATGATTGGGATTATCCGAATAGATATATAAAATTTGGCCCAATATTGTACTGTGCCCCAATAATAAATGATATGAATTAGGAAAAGGTATAAAGCAAAGTCGGCCCAGTAAGTTCATAGAATGAATAATATGTCTAGGAAATTACCGAAATTGAATTCCTCATATACAAATTATTCAAAGGCAGGTTTGTTAAATACCAATTTCACTTTTTAGCAAAATTCACATTACAATCATAAGCTGCAATCGTAAAGACATTTATGATCCAAGACTATAGAAAAATTCTTAAGAAATAACGCGGATAGAATTGTTATCGAATTTCAAATCTCTTTCCTTTTTTTATGAAAGCGTATTTGAAATCAATACTATAGCTAAAAGTAGCTTCAGAAATGCTTGGATTGTTCCACTTTTTTGTGCCCCATATTATTCACCCACTTGGGCAAAATGGTAATTATATTAGACTTCATGTTTTATCATCTCCCTGCGTCACCGGTAAATATTCTAAACTTATAGAAAAACAAGACAAAATTTGTTTTAAAATTTTAGTATCATTATGCGGTCTCTCAAAGCTTAACTATCTCATTTGGCCGTGTTTTTTTCTAGGTCTTGAACCAGAGACTTCTCAGCTGCCAACAATATAAGCTAAGTCTACTAAATCTATGGAACTATAGGTAGACTTTTTCTCTACAAAGTAAATTATAACCATCCCTAAGTTGACTTCAAATTATAGGATTTTTGAGAAGCTCATATATTAATACAAGTTCTTCGAATAGTTCAAAATTTCCCAAAAAATTAACACCATTATGATGTGCTAACATTTTTAATATATACTTATGTATATGTATGAAGAAGTGTATTTTTATTCTGATCCTCAAGTTACAATTATAACATTATTAACATCAATTTTCATATAATTAGATGTCATTTGTCTTGATATATATAAAATGGTAAAAAAGAAAAAATGAAAATTGTGCAAATCGACAAGAAATTGTACAGCAGACTTTTAGTTAAAACGTGAAAATATAAAAAGACGAAAAAAATATATATATAAGTGCAAAATTGTTTAAAAAGACAATGAAATTAAATAAAAAAAAAAAAACAGAAAAGAATACAATAAAATGTGAATCCCAGAGTAGACATCTGAAGATCTACTGACTGATGTCATTTAATTTGAAATGTCACTTTGGAAAAATGTTATTTGGAACATTTTAATTGCCACCTAAATTATTTGCAATTCTTTTCCTGTGCGAGGATTAAGTATCCGAACGTATCCTACACTTTTGATGGGGAAAAACGGAAGACGATATCACCGCCTGGAAAACCCATTACCCATCATCATTCTTTTATATAGTATATATTTACGTTTGCTTTACTTTTTTAAAAATGATAAAAAAGCGTTGAAAAGTTATTGTGGGTGATCATAGAGTGGGTGGGGATATTATAGTAGATACAATAATATCCATGAGTAAATAGGGTGGCAAGAACAAGACAAAAAAAAAAGATACTGATAGAAATTTTCTTGATACCATTATAGGAAAAAAAACAAAATAAAATAAAAGAAAATTCTATTAGAAAAATTCTTCACTATCTTATTGGATAAGGTCGAAGAAAATCATAAATGGAATGAGTTAATGTATATAAAATTTCCTAAAATGGTTAGAGAAACAAAAAAAAATCCAACAGTCACTGTCAAATCATCTTCTCTCTAAGTAGTACCCATTGCACTGAGGTTCCTATCTGAAAGAATATAAAAATAAAAGGTACTCTACCCAAGATGGGAACGTACAGAAACCTTCGCCTTTCATTTCAATTTATCTATTCTATTCTCATAAATTGAAAAGAAAAGAAGATCGTGACTCTGTTATATATCATTTGCAGTGGATTCTTAATTGAAAACTATTAAAAATGTCCTTTTTGTACAGTTTCTTTTTTTTCAATTTTTCTTATTTTTTCACAGTGTTAATCAGGTTTTCTTCTTCGCTCTTTTGAATGTTTAATTAGAAACAATTATTTATGGTATTAGAGAGAATCTTTAAATACATATACATAATTTTTTTTAAAGAATAAAATGGTCAAAAGACTTTCAATCTAAAGAAGTATCCTAAAGGACAATAAAAAAAATTTCTCCATTTAATTTATAACAACACAACGTAATTTTTTTGAAAATATAAAGCTATTAAATCAATTTGAAAGCCAAATTTTCGTCCTTTTTTGACTGACAAAAACTCTTGAATATATTTCTCGCAGGAGCAGACACACATAGACGTTGGACATCATATAACAACATCTCTAAATGATCATATATGAATCGTAATTAACTCTATCAAAATATTATGCTTAATATCTTCAAAAGTACATTTTCATTATTATAACCATTGCAGCATATTTATCAGAATCATTAATTAAATTTAGACATCGACAAAATGATTTATTTTTATTAATGATATAAACATTAGAAGAAAAAAAACCAACCATAAGAAATTTTCTAGGGTTTGGATGCGGAGTAAATAATAAATGGATGAGTATTTGCGATGGGTTTTACTTTTATTTTTTCGTGACAATTTTTTTATTTTTTTTTTCCCATCAACATATATGAACATACGAACGCCTTCCTTATGGAACTTATGGAACTCTCCCAGTGTGTTTAACACGGAATTTTTTTTTTCTTTTTTTTTTGCTGTGGAATACAACACATCACATATATTGGATTCGGTAAATAATGATGTGAGAGAAAAGTCTAATCTATATAGAATGACTGGATTAGCAATAGACTATATACTATACATAAGGTTTTAATACCATATAACTATGGCGGGTATACATATATTAAGGGATGAAATACTAGAGTAATATTTTGAGAAATTTGAAGGGACTAGAGAGTGTCAATGAAAGAGGATATATAAAGTATTATGACCAAATTATGTAAGAGCGAAATCTTATTATATCCCGACCTGAAATGGAGTAAATATATATAATATTAAATTAAGATAGACTAATGGACATTGGTTATTTAATATAATACTTGTATATTTAGAAGTTTTTTTTTTTTTTGGAATATCATATTTAATATGAAAAATAATAATAAAAAAAAAATCAACAAGTTAACACACTATCGATATAATCTGATATAGAATCATAAAGAATATACCTATTACGACTTCATATTTAATAATGTCAACCGTGATGTTAAACATATGTCTTGGGTCTTATACTTACCCTTATGTCCTTTTTTTTTCTCACAATGTCCATTTAAAACTAAATAAATAGAGTAATATAAACAAATAATACACGGTGGAAAAAAAAGGGGTGACCATACATATCATACTTGAACTTTAACATGCCTATAGAGAGATAGAGAAAAGTGGGTGGCACATACTATATGCATTCCTTATACCCATATGAATTTTATGGTCATTTTATTTCACAATATATTCATAAATCATAATGTCGTTCATAAAATAATAAAATATAAATTTCCATTCTTTTTATATAGAAGAATTTAATATGAAGCATTTTCTTTTTTTTATAAACTTTATCACACGTATAGTATTTATATCTAAAAAGGATCGGTGAATGGAAAACTGGCCAAAGTTAAAAAAAAAAAAATGGGAAAACACTTGTTCCAATTCACAATGGGAAAATTTATTTATATCGAATTACAAAACCCTTATTTTATATATTTTGTGGATTTTTTTTCCTCCTGGTTATTCATTGCCAAACAATAATAATAATAAAAGAAAAAATATGTCCTTTTCAAAAGGACTAGGAAGATGCGTGAAAATGTCCAATAAATTTCTTTTAGTAAAAGGGTTTTTTTTTTGTATTCATTTTATTTTTCACGATTAACAGTTTTATTTTCATGAAAAGGAAAGAAAATTATAAAAGAATATAGTTTGATGGATCTTTAAAAAGGAATCAGTCTTTTCTTTTATGTTGAAATTGAAAAAAACCACAACTTTTTATAAATATTTGTCAAATTTCTTAAATAGAGGAGATTATTTATTTATGTGTTGATAAAAAGGAAAAAAATAGTTTAATTAAAATTATTTCTAAAACAAATTTAACAAACAAAACAATAAAAATACCTGATATAGTAAACCACCCAAGTTTCTTAGACAATATCAAGTCAGTAGTATCAAATTTGAAGGAAATTAAGTAAGGAATTCTGAAGTTATCCAGCATTCAAAAAGGTGACAATACGATCATAAAATGACCTGCTTCTAGTTTAGAATTTCTCAATTCTTTCTGTAATACTGTTACGTGCTAACCTGGGTTGGAAATGTTAAACTTAATAACACTTTTTATTTACGCACCTAATTCCCAGGTCCCAATCTTTATTTAGAATTATTTCTGCGTTAATAATTAGTCTTAAAAATATTTTTCTATCAATAAAAAATTTCTACAAAATTAATTTATCACAATTTATTTACAGTGTAAAACACTATTTCCGGCAATTACTAATGAATTCACTTATTTCTATCAAATCGATTTAATATTTCACACCACAAATAATCACTGTTCAAAATCTCTTTGATAATTACGGCTCAAGTTCTTGATTCGAACAGATCTTCTTGTATCTGCTGCGTTTTCATCCGCCTTATATACCCGTCATGGAAAAGCTCTAGAATTTAGGGACAATTTCTAAAACCCTACAGGGAAACATACTTCTAGAATCGGCATGCTTCCATGTGGATTCTGTCGAACTGTCGTACTGAAAAATTGTGTGGTGCTTTCTTTTGCAATTTCTCATGATTTTTCTAGAAAGAAATATTGCAATTTATTTTACAATAATTATGAGTGTTTTGTGTTCTGCATTTTTCGAAGGAAAGTTCCCGATTTTCTTCTATTAAGAAAATCATGGAATCTTTCCTATAAATATTGTGTATGTGCAATACCATCTGCCATGTTTATTAAATTTCATTATGATCAAAGACTAGCAGGATTAGGACACAATGTCATAATATCAACCAAAATTACCCACTTCTAGTTTAGCAATTCTGAGAAAAAAATCTCTATTTTCTTATGTAAGTTTGATAAGATCTCAAAATACACGAAAGTTTGTATAGTAATCAATATAATTCGAGATGACAATCCTCTTTATTACATATATCCACAGTTAATATCTAATATTTGGAATAGATATCAAGATAAAAGGTATATATGGCGATGTTCAAAAAAAGAAAAGAAATATCTAGAATTGTATATATAACATTCCATGATGATGATGATGAAATAAATAAATCTAATGCCACTTAATGATGGTAAATGCGCTTCATATAGTGACAATCGTGGCAAAAGAAAATCATGAAAAATCGACCGATTTATTACAAAGAAGACTATCATACTATATTAAGAATTGTTTTTTCTTTGCTTTTTATTTTCATTGGAAAAGCTTTTCTACAAAGGGAATAACAACAAAAAAAAAGAAAAAAATTCTAAGATGAAATAAATCCATAAGAACATGAAAATGCCATACAATCAGAATAATATACAATATATGACACCCAAACTTTGGAATATGGAGGATTCAACTGTTCCCATATAAATCGAGAGAGGATCAATGAATGATGTCATATTGTCGTCATATTCACCATATACTATAAGCAAGTGAATATAGGGTAAGAAATGGGTACTTTTCTTGTATGTTGTTTTTTTTTTTGTCGCCATCATCCATACTATATATATACCTTGAACGGAATTGTATTCTATTGTTGTGTATACCTTTATTTCCTTTCCATTTGCCACATAGATAGATGATATAAAGATGATCCTAGAGGGGTTGGTGTTGTCACATCGAATGCCACTGGATTTATGGTTTATTTTTATTTCTTCAGTTCTGTCTTTTTTTCTTTTTTTATATTCTAGATATGTTTATAGACGATGCTCTATAGTGTAGATGGGGGAGAGGATGGATATGGATGATCAGTGATTTATGAAGCTGAAGTGCGCGTACATGATTTAGTACTCAAAAATATAAGTTTAGTAAATTTTGTGAAGGGTT
Organism: Xylophagus ater; assembly: GCA_963422695.1. Taxonomy (NCBI): domain Eukaryota; kingdom Metazoa; phylum Arthropoda; class Insecta; order Diptera; family Xylophagidae; genus Xylophagus; species Xylophagus ater. The sequence continues at coordinate 8,315,058 of OY730483.1, forward strand.
GATATTGTCATATTTTGATTTATTTATATTGTATAATAAGAAATAAGAAAAAACAAAATATCATATGGATGTTGTTTGGTTTCAATGATGGACCAAAAAGTCGTACCTTTTTTTTGTGTGATTGAATGGCGAAATTTTCATGGTGAACAAAAACTTTATTAAACATTATATTGTCCATTTTGGAAGATGATATATTCTCATTTTTATAGTCATTATCCTGTCATTTTCATCGAAAAACTGAAACAAGTCATTTTCTGAGGTGTCTTTTAAACTCAAATTTACAGCATTAACAGAATTCTGGACATACCAAAACAAATACTAGTTTTCTTGTACAAGATCAGGACATGAGTAACCAAACTGGATCTATTCATTATCATAATGAAACTAAGTAATCTGTCGTACTGAAACCGATTAAATTCGATCAATGCTTTTATTGTATTGCAACGATTTTTTGACCATCGAATTAATAGGACATAGGAGTATTTATATAACTTAAAATGTCGTAAATCCGAAAGCTTCCTAATTTGGATTTCCGAAACTTTTATGAAGTTGTTTATGAGCCTAAAAAGTTTAACACTGTTATTGGTAAATATAAGAGAAATCGGAATAAGGAAAACCATTGAAATTAGGACAATTTGCACTATTTCTTAATTGTTCGTAATTATAGAATATGAACAATAGTCAATTAATTTCTTATAACATAAAAATAATTACTAATACAATAGAATAAAAAATTGAAACTTCTTGAAAATCAATTGAAATTTTTTAAAGAAATTTCATTTAAATTATATTTTATTGTACTTCAAAATACAAATACACTACATTTTGATTGTATATACTTGAACTCTTCAACATTTTATATAAACGTTAAGGAAGATGATTTACAAGTATATAGGAACTGTTTTTTTTTTTTCCTTCATTTTCATTTTTGAAAAGCGTTTTTAAACGGAAATTTCAAGTTAAACCTCCACTAGAATTAAATTGTTGAAATTTCTAATATATTTTTATATGGGTACCTATTATAAATGTATATGATTGAGAAATTCTAGAAAACAGGTAAATATGTTGTATGGAAAAAAGATGAAGGAGCAAAGAACTTTTCATAACAGTTTGAAACGATTATGTTCTTAAAAGAATTTCACTACTGTATTGCACAGCGGAAGCTAAGAGCAATGTTGGTAAAATACAATACATTTCGATTGTGGGACAAACACACTACCTACCATTGCAATATGTAAATAAAAAATTGTATTTAATTCTTGAAATCTTCTAAAACTTAAATCATAAATTTATTCTTGTTGTTTATTTTATACTAGCTGATCAGACTGCCTGATGAGTAACTCAGACTGAGTGATGGTTTATTACCTTAATGAAGTAGGAAAACCGTCATCCTTAAATCTAAGCCATTATTGATTGTTATTATTTAAAAGAATGCATAAAAATCGTTAAGCTTTACTACTCAGCCTCATGATACCGTTTTGTTTTAAATCCTAAAATATTCGTCGATTACCATTCTACTCATTAGTAATAATATCCTCAAAGTTGGTTAAGTTATTCTTGAGTTTTCAGCGTTCCGATAAACAGAAATAGAAACATATATAGATTACAAAGAAACTATTCAAATTCTTATTGGTTCCATAAGCTCAAAAATTTTGATTGGTTTTATGTTTATCGAATATTTTACCAATAATCGTCTATAAAAGTTCAATACTTGTGAAATTTCAATATTTATACAAACACTTTCTTGAATGAAAATTTCAATAAATTGACCTGCGCTTGACCGAATGTATACCGCCCCATTTGAGGTGGTCCAAAAAATTTAATACATTTTAAATATTATCAATACAGTTCGACTAGTACTAATAAAACGAAATGGAAAAAAATCTATTTTACAAATCCAAGAATTTCCATAAAAACACCGAAAAACGAATAAAATTTTAATACTTAATAAACGAAAAGATTTGGCTTTTATATAACGAAATTTTTTTAAGACCAATTTTTCCTTCCATTTATGATCTCTAAACATTTTGTTATCGGTTTTGCAATTTAACTTTTTACAGTTCAGTTCTTGATCTTAACCATCAAAATTGATAACAATCAGTTTATAAAGCAATATTATTATTATTTTGTTCTATGATCTCTCAATGTTTGGTGGCTAAGGTGGTAGATTTCCTTCTCTATCAGAACGCCATCAAACCATAATCTTTATGGTATGCTACAAAATTTACTCAACCGAATAATGTCTTCTCAATGGATAAGGGTGCTGGCTAGATATCTAAGCTAAAAACATAAACTTTTCAAAGGCGAGAGATATATTATAAGTGAATTTGTGTTTCCTAGAAATTTTACAGGTTATATGGCATAAACGTAACAAGTATGACGACTATTTTTGATGGTCATAAAAAAAAAATACCACCATACTGAGATAAGTGGTGTATAAGAAAGTATTTTTAGTATTCCTTCCTTTTTTTTTATTTAGATAGACTAACGATTTTTTTCGGAAAATGTTCTACTCAAATCGTTAATGTCCACAAAAATTCTATAATAGCGAAAAAGGCAGATGTTTGTGTCATTTGGTGAAACAAATGGCTCATGAATAATACCCAATTGGAAAAATGATAAGTTTATTAGTATACTATTTTTTTTTTTTGATATGCGATTTTACTCTGGGGAAAAATTTCTATTTGCATTTTTGTGGTCGTTTTTATATGAGGACTTTTCTTTTCCATTTTTTTTTCTTGTCTTTAAGTACTATCATAAATATTCAATATATCTTTTTTTATATTAAAAAGTAATTGTATCACAAACTATAAATATAATTACTAATGAAAATGTTTTCCATTTTTTATATGAGAAATCAAAAATTTTTTATGTGATTTTTATTATATTGAAAAGGCGCTACGAAATTAATAAAAATATATTCGTCATCAAACGAATTATCGATACAACAAAAAAAAAAAAAAGAAAAGTTTTTGTGAAAATTCAATGGAAAATTCTTTTCAAATAAAAAAGCATCCACCAATTTTATGAGAATTTTATGACAGACAAATTGACTGATTTATGAGAACATTGAAAGTTTACGACAAAAGATTCAATTTTAAGGATCTATTCTAGAATGTGAAAAAAAAACCTTGCTTTTTTTTACCAAGTAATAATTATAAGATTTCGATTTCTTGTTTATATTTTCCATTTTGGATTTAAAAAAATGTATTTCCACAAGCATAGTAGTTGTACATAACTGTAGGAAAATTATAAAAAGGATTTAGTCAGTAAAGCTGTCAGAGAGAGAAAAAATTCTGAACTCTAAACGTCATAGGTTTGAAAATCATCTTTAAAAACAATTTTTTTGAACAATTACAGAGAATCTCCACAAAAAGTCGTTTAAGTTCAATGGCAAAAGATCCAGAAAGAAGAATAAAATCATATACTGAATGGGCATAACAAAATCAAACGATATGATACCGTTTTATCTTCACGTAAAGCTAGGTATAAGCGATCCAATATGTTTGTCAAGCTTCCAGCCACACTTTCAAAAAGTTAAAACATTTTAATATTTTTCTAACAAGTTTGACAAACTGGCCTATAGAGGATCCAATTTTTAAAGCAACCTAAGAAGTTTCTTAAACTTGCTGGTGGGGCTAGATTAAACTATGACGGGCAATGAAAAGGGGATATACAAATATCATGATTTGATCCTGGGCAATCATTAACATCTGCTGCAAAGCCAAATATTGATGGTCATAACGTAGTGCTCTGTGTTTGGTGTGATATGGAAGGAAGCATCTATTACGAGTTGGAACATAACAAGCTTTTATATACAAATAAACTTAATTCAATTTTGCTTTAAATAAAAACTACTGATGTCCAAATTGGGCCAGGAACTTCTCCCAACTGCGACGTAATCTCTAAACATTGGCTCTTCAGATTACCACTTGTTTCGATCAATACAATGTAAAATGTCAAGAGAGTGATATTCTAAATCTGAAGATATCCAAAAACGGTTTTGATGATTACTTTGCTTCAAAACGGTCAAGATTTAATATGGAAGGATTATTTTGAGAACATTTTTTACCAATAAATCAGATCGACAGAATTGATGAGCATAAAAGCGGCATCAGCGAATTAGAACACAGATTTTGTATTGTTTCAAATTTTAATTATTTATAATAACAATGTAATCAGAGAAAAAAATGATAGATAGCTAAAGAGAATCAAATGTATTTTTAAAAGAATATTTCTTATTTTATTTTTATTACGGTTTTTCTTTTTCTTTCATATAATAGTTTACTTTTCTTCGTAAGCACTAATTTTTGCTTAAAAATTTTGATTTCTGGCTCTTAACATAGGAAGGAATTAATCACTTTAAGACCACCAATTACTCGATTATTCACCAATCTCGAAAAGTAATTAAATAATCATGCCCTAATTGAAAGAGACAATCCCCACGCAATATTTTTCCGATACGACTTAGTTTCAATCGAATTACTATGATTGCACTTCTGTTTTGGAGACTTTTTAATTTGTATGTAAATCTTCCCGAAACTTAGAAACAAAACCTGGACATACATTTAACTGGAATCAAATTATGTAACGAACCAACATTGCCATTCTTATACTGTTTCGATACGATTTACTTTCAATCGAATTACGCAATTCCAGGTACTAGTAAAATTAATAAAGTATTAATAAAATTTTTACCACAAAAACAAACAAAAAAAATCGTTAAAACATTTCAATTACAAAATTAAAATTGCAATGTAATTCACATTTAATATAAAAATGTGATGCATATTTGCATGCATGCGATGAGAAATAAGTTGTTTTTTTGGTGCAGTTTGTTTATTTTAATAAAATGCAAATATTAAACCTCATGACTGGAAAATTGTAACAACTTTATTCAACTCGTTCAGAAATTGCATATAATTTGATTTTTGTATTCGCGTTTTTGTTTTTTTTTTTTTTTTGGTGGACAAATTCGACTTAATTATAATTTCAGTTTTATTGTGCATTTTGAATTTGTTAACAATTTTACAATTAGGTTTTCTTATGCCCTATGGTAGATACTACCAGAGGGTATATTAGTTATGTCACTACATTTGTAACAAATCGAAATAATCGTCGTAGAAAGGTTCTAAGGGTATGGTTGCCTAAGTTATATCGATTTATGTATGCATGTCCGTCTGTCCGTCCATATGCAAAATAACTCAAAAACACGGTATACAATTTGAGTTGCTTATTACTTAACTTAGTTAGGTATTGGATTTCAGCAAAATCGGCCCGGGGGGAGCAAAGTTATAAAGAAAAAACCAGAGTGACCAGAAAGTTTTGTCGTTTTTTAAAATGATTTTTCGGGTTTATTTTGAAAATTTGTAAAGCTATTTTGTTTAAATTATTTACATGAATTGACTACACAAATATACGACACTAAGTTAAATCTCAGTAAAATCGGTCCAAGGATAGTGGAGACAGATATAGTCGCAGGGGAAAATAAGCCTGTTCATAAAGTTTTTCTGATGTATTTTAAAAACTAATATACCGATTTCAATAAAATTTGCGAGAGATATTTATGCTATTATGTCCCCGCCTACCTGTGAATTAGAGCGAATTTCGAATAGACGAAACAAAGTTATGAAGAAAAAACCTTGAAATATTAGTGATTTTGGTTATTCTTTCTTAAGCCCTGAGTCCCAATGAGAGCCTGTGGCACTACTTTGTGGTATCCGAGATACAATGAGCGCCACGCGATTGTTTTGACATTTGTCATCGAAAGTCTGAAGTTGGTAGATAATTTTATTTTTTGAAATAAAAGTGATTCAAAATGGTTACAATAAAAAGATACTTACGGTAATTAAAGCAAGTGTTATTGCTCTGAAAGCGTCGTATGAAAAGAATAAAAGAAATAAAAGGAAATGTTGTGAGTGCGAAAATGTTATCAAGACAGACAGAATTTGGAACAGCGCGCCACCACAAAGTTTGCGACGCTACAAAGTGGTGCTGCTCTATCATTGCATTTAGAGCAATTGAAGCGTATTAATTTGGATTGATTTTGCGGCACATCAAAAACCTGTGGCGCTCATTGGACTCAGGTCTTTAGAGTAAAAATTCATTAAACTATATAGATTTGTTAACTACGAATCCCATCTCTACCATAGGGCATCAAAAAATCGGTTATAGGCCGATTTTCAGTTACTATATGTTTTTTAGCATTTGTTTTTTTTGAAATGTTTAAGTAGTTTTTTTTTTGTTTTCCACTTTAATTGTTATGAAAATTGTAAAATTTGTGCATTTTATAATATACTAGTACTAATAAAATATTTCGTTGATAAAAATCAATAATTTGAGTTTGAGTAATGTAATGCAGGAGGAAATCAAAAAAAAAAAAATTTTTACGATTTATCATTTAAAAATTCTATGTTATCTGTATTTTATGTTATTTTTCCCTGGAAAACGAAAAAACCCATAAAATATTGAACATTATTAAAATTAGAATAATTAAAATGTAATTCAAAAACAGAATTTTTGTATAAATTAAATAAAGTTAATTATAAATTGAATTACCTATAATAAAAAGAAAAAAAAGCTAAAGTTATCTCATATATTTCTTTGATTTTCGAGATTCTGTGTTGGCCAAAAATACAATACTGGATTCGGTGGGTGATAGTAGATAAAATAATGAAGAGTCTTGTTTAAATAACAGACAATATAATAATAATAATAATAATAATAATAACAACTGTATGCAAATCATCCCATAAATGGGCAATCATTTCCCGTTTTTTCAAAACAAAAGCTTCCGCCACCTTAAAAACATTCAAATAAACTAAAAACTTTAGAAAACTTTATCGCAAAAGAAAATTTTTAACACTTTTCGGTTAGTATTATACAACGAAAAAGTGGTGATATATAAAACGATAGACCATTTCACTTTTACTATGGAAAATAGTATATAGAAAAAACATCTTTATTCCGCGACAGGGTGGGTGGCGATGGTGGCGGTTTTAAAGATGATTATTTAAGATGAGAGTTTCTCTTTTTTTTTTTTGCTCTGTGTATAAAGAGATACCACCATTCTTGGTTGGTTTCTTATTTTTTTCTTCTTGTTTTTTTGGGGGGTGATATGAGTATGGTGGGGGATTTTGAATTTGTCCCGGGTACCCATTTTTAATGTTTATTCATATAGCCATAGAAAACGGAAGGTGATAATTTCTCAAAAGTTCTATTGTTGTCGTCAAGAATTATTATTTTACTTTTCGGATAATGTTTTTCCATCTCTTCCTTATAAATTTTCCTGTAAAATTCCATACGACAATTCATATTTGTGATATCTTTTCATTTCTTAAACTTTTCTATGTTTATATATTTCTTGTTTTTAAAAGGAAGAAATCTTATTGTTATTATTATTATTATATTATAGAAGAGTCGAAAAGGCGAACAACGACTTGATTCATCTCATCATGTTAAAAACGAGTTACTAATGTTTATAGTATAATATTTAAGTAGCTATATGAAACAATTTTTTTAATTTTTTATTTAAGAAATGTTATCGTATGTGTGCACAGAATAATAAGAATATGATTCCGATGATTACCTCTCGTTTTTTCAGCTATAATTATGCGTGAAAGCCTCGACTATATATACATAAGAATAAAATTCTCCGGCCCGCCGCGACATATAAAACTAGAATAAATTTTCCTTCTTTTGGTTTTACTTGTTTTTAAGAAAATTTTACACAGAGATCAGAGGATTTCTTTCTTTTTTTGATGGGTGGTGGTGTTTTTTTTTTTGTAATAAAAACAAGTGAACATTAACAATCAAATAAAATAATATTATATGTTTATAGTGATATTTTACAGAATACGAAAGAATAACTGTTTTTTGGTAGTCATGATATGTTTATTATATATTATTTGAATAGATACCCGAAAGAAGGAACAAAAAAAGTAACTCCCACATACTTTTTATCTGAGATAATGTTATAAATGTTTGGTTTAAAGTTTTATGTGATAAGAAAAGATATTGCATGATTATGAGCTGCGTATAAAACTTTAGCTATTATCAAATCATTGAGTGTATACGCAGTCAAAGGGGAATATATATATAAGGAAAATTTTGTGTGGTCTTTTCCAGAATAGGTACTTGGCTTGAAAAGAAATCATCGTATACAATTAAAATTTAAATAAAATCATAATTAGAATGGAGAACGACAATTATTAGATAAAAATGAGTTAACTTTTTTTTTTAGAAAGGATTTATTTTTATTGCAGTCATGTTTTAGAATATTAAAAAAAAAACGTTTTAAACTATTACGTACTGATATTCAATATAGACGGGTGATTCATCGTGAGGTTCGGGAAAATATTTTGAAATAAAATATATAAAACTGAATGTGAAAACTTCATTAGGAACCGAATGAACAATCGATACCATTTAGTTTTGATGATTATGTCATTCAAATGTTGGTCGCAGTTACGCTTTAGGTGGTTAATTCTATAGGTCCAAATTTTGAACCACTTGTCCGAGCATAACGACTGGAATCTGGCTAATAGCACGAGTAATGATTGCTTCGAAATCATCAATCGTAGCTGGCTTATCCGCGTAGACTTTATACGTCACGTCACGATCTAGGTGGCCAATTCATCTATCCAAAACGTTAAATCAACTGCTCATTGAAATAATTTATCAACATTTTCATTGTTTCAACCAGATATCATCGATATAGGGGGTATGAATTTCAGGTAGCAAATATACCGTTATCATGGCGCGATAGCGGGTGCCACTGACGGATACATTACAGCTACCCTCATTTTTGAACAACTATGAACCGATAATTCCGCCAGCCCATAAATCACACCAAACTGTGCATTTTTCTGGATATAACGGTAGATCTTGATACTCTTCGGATTGTTCATCAGCTCAAATGCTGCAATTTTGCTTATTGACGTATCTATTTAGCCAGAAATGGGACTCATCGATAAACAAAATTCTGCGATAAAAACTCATTCACTGAAAACACGACTCGAATTAAGATCTTGCGATGAAATGGTATCCACTACTGAGTCAAACTGCAATAACAGCTTCACACTATTCACGGGTGATGTGTAAAAAAAAATATCCCGATTGAAAAAAATACCTCATCATGAATCACCCGTTATAACATAATAAAAATGAATTGGAAACAAATATTCTTTTATTTAGTCGTTTATCGTCTTCAAAAAAACGAATATCTTATATCTTTATTTTCTAATAAAATTGCAAACATAAATTAGACGTTTTTTCTTGTTTTTTTATATATTTTCAATATTTTCAAAATGAGATGATAAAATTGTCAAAGAATTCAATATAAAATTCTCCCCTAAACGGTATCCAATTCGGGAAAAAAACCCTTTTAAATTGACACTATACAAAACACCCTATATAGAAATATGGAAAAGGGTTTTCCATAGTATTTCATAAGATTTTCAATATTACATATTTTTGGGGTACAAAAAAAAAAAAAAAGAAATCTAGTCAGCCTTTTTGTTATTTTTCCTTTAGTACAGGATTTCACACGCTATATAAAGGATATTTTTACAGACACAATTGAGAGCAATTTTTCTGGCAAAAAAAAAAGACACCATCGCTAGACGACTATAAATTTGGCGGGAGATTGCACTCAAGGGAGAACTCAGCAATGTCAGTGAAACTTCTGTTACAAGTTTTATCATATTTTTGTTCATTTCTTTTCTTTTTTTTCTTTCTATATAATAAACTAAAAGAATGGTAAAATATGAAGTGAATGTTATTATTTTGCGATTGTTCAAAATTGATAAGCTATAAATTTTGGATAAGAACAAAAATTGAAGTTTTTTTGTGAACTTGAAAAAACATTGATTTCTTTTTCTTGTTCAGATTTTGGAAAATGTAAATAGACTTACTTGATATTTGATTATATCGAATCCTTTAATTTTAGCTGCTCTCCAATTTGTCACTAATAAACTGCAATCACTTGAATCCCAAACAAACAATAAATCATCTTTTGATTCGAGTAAATTTTGTGTTTTTGTTTTATCATCCGGCAAACTATTACGAATTTTTTCGAACAATTTGGTATTATTTAATTCAAACGTATCAGTACAAGACGCCATTTCAATTACAAAATATAATAATAAACGAAAACAATTATTTTATTAACAAAAGTTTTAAAATTTCAACACCAAATACTTTTTGAGGTTAGAAAACTATTTTCGAGCTGTCAGAAGCCATGTCTAAACAAAATCATACCGGGAATATTCACCACGTTAAGTTGGTTATGGTGATACTATGCTGACATGAAGATGGCGCTGTTCTAATTGATATTTTTTTTTCTAATAAAAATAAATGAAAATTTCTATTTGAATTTAAATATAATTTTTCAAATTTTTGCAAAAACTAAAAAATTATTAAAAAAAAAACGCAATAATCAACTTAAATTCGACCACAAATATTTTAGAGAAATGGTAAAAACCATAATTTATCCAAGGTCTAGTGAATTCATAACAAAGCCCAAATTTGTATTTATAACAAGGAAATTCTTCTCACTATTTCAGATACTAGATCTATTCCCTTTAATTACCATTCTTAGCAAATGTATGTACATCAGCCCCAATATTCATTCCTATAAATAAATCTCATAAGATAAAGGTTTTCCATTGAGACTTTTACGAATCTCCTTAGATTTTCTATACTGACGAGGAGAGTGTAACGTCTTAAGAAACGGTCGAAGAACTACTGGTTAAAGTATCGTGGAAGATCTATTAGTTATACAAAGTGAATTAAGTTTAGTGGGAAGAGAAATTATTGCTCGGATATAAGAAATACCTCAGGAAAGATAAACTGAAGAGAATGATTCCATATTAAACTTGAACGTATAACAGAGGCCCGAAGACTACTCCCACTCTATCAGCGTCCAAAATACAAGTTTTCTTCTCAGAATGCCCCATACAAAGAAGTGGTCGGATAACTGTGGCTAAAGTATGAGATGAAATTAAAATTACGATATGGTTTTCAGTTACCGACCAGGCCCAATTTAATTCTCTATGCATAAGTACAATATTACTTATGGTAAACTTTCTTTCGGTGAAAGACACACAGAGAATTTCTTCTAGACATTAAGAAGAGATATGGGATAATGGAAGAAGTTAACCCGAAATAGTCCGGTTTCAGTTTGATACTTTTTGAAATTTTTAAGTGAGAAAGATTCATATAGATATTTATCTTTTTAGAGAACACAAAATGGATAATGGTTTTGGTTTAATATGATGACGATGATAAGTGAATGCATATGACTAGTTTCTGAATATAGTTTTGGTATACAAAGTTATGCATTTGATTTTTCTTATATATCGAAAGTCAGTTACAAGTCATTCAAAAAAAAAAGAAAAACAAAACTTTTCAAAGGTATATCTTTCTTCAAAAATTAACCACAATAAATTTTTGAATGCATCCTTTTCTTCAATTTTCTTATTTTGGAGAATCCATAAATATTTCCTAAGGTATGGAGTTTGGTATAGAAATCTCTTTTCTATACACCTTCTATTTTGTCTATATTACCAAGAACATTAATATAGTATAATGGGAAGGTTATAAATTTCTGGTGGTGTGAAAATATATCTTTTAAAATACTTTACAAGAAATGGGCTTGTAAAACTGAAAATAGAAAATATAGGAATGGTCGTTTTTCGACTGATTTAAGAATGATTCTATATTAAATGCATGTGTTATTGTCATTGGTATGGCATCGTTTACATTCTATATATCGAAATATTTAGTCGTTTTTGGTTTTTTGTGTTAAATATCGTATTATATTTCTTAAGAAAAAGGCCTCTTGTACATTGTAAGTTTAAGTATAGTCATTCGTTTCCGAACTTTTAACTATATAAGTCTGATGTATTCTTGAGGGTAGATGGTTTTCTTCTCAAACTTTGCAGAGAGAGAAAAAAAAAAGGATATATAGAACTGTGAACTATATAAATTCTATTTTCTTATATATAAGTTGAACTTCTTCTTAATGGATGTTTTGTTGTACTTTATATCATTCTTATATAGAAACTTCGCTTTCTTCGATTTACATTCAAAAGACATTAAATACAGGAATACAATAAAACAATCGGAAGATTTGTGTCTTATTACGAGTAAAAGAGTTTTAGTAAAGTTGATTCCTAATAAACTTAACCTAACCATTTTACATTGTATATATAGTACATATTTTATATGTGGTATACAAAAGCAGAGATGAAAAGATGGTTTAAAGAAGATTGGAAACCAGGATGAGAATGATATGAAAAGTTGAAAATTACTGGACTTGACATAGTCTTATATTTGAATATACCGAAAATTTATTGGTAATAACTCAACTGGAAGGTGTTTTTCAATTGTTTTATATAAAACGATTGTGTTCGGAATTGAGGTGATTCTATTCAAAAAATTTAAATTTCTTTCAATCTATTCATAATTGATGAATAATCATTAACAATTAACAACCAGAAAAAAAACATTGTGTCTGCGCAATTGATATTGCGTGCCAAGAAAAAATGTCTAATAAATAGCACGCACATATTTTTAACCCATTGATATCTTCACGGAGAAAAGAAAAATCGCACCTCTTAACACCCTCTAAAACAAGAATACAAGAAAAGGGTTAGCCCATTTACACAATTTTTGTGATGTTTTCTTTTTCGGGGATGGCACAATAAATGAAAACAAATTAATATTGGGGATTCATGTATCATATATATGGGTTCGGCATGTTCATGTTTTTCCAATAACACTACCATAACATATTAGAACTTCCATTAGAAAGCAATCAAATAAGTTATATGTGAACATTTTTTATTTTTCCTGTATCCAAAAATGGATAACCTGCCTGACATATGACTGAACTAAATTTTTATAATATTATTTTCGCTTATCATCATCGATGCATGTTTTTATTTTTATTTGTTTTATGGGAATTCCTTTTGATCCCTTTTTGGAAATTTGATGGTGGTGCTGTGTCATCTTCTTGTGGCTTGGCATTTTAGAAATTCGATATAAAATTTTATGACACGCAAACAATATATGCATAAAAAAGCCATGGAGGCCCCTAAGTCAGTTCTCTGATCAAAAATCATTTTTCAAAATTATTGTATTTTATTATTTTCGGGTTTAGTGACTTTTATTGATATTTCTTTATTTTATTTTTTTTTTTTGGATTGTTTAATATAAAATGAATTTCATTATAAAATCCGTCACGAAAATTTATGTTGAAATGTAATTTTGTTAGAAAAGTTGATATGAAATAAATAAAAAAATAATTCTTACCACATAATTATGTTCTCTAAGGTTTATGTAGGCGCGAAATGGCCCCAAAGCTTCAGTTACTGATATGATGGAAATTTCATCCGCGTTCAATGTTTCTTCACAGTCATAAAGTATATGGTAAGACATCTTAGATGCTTCTGTAAAGAATTGGGACATTATCAGCTTTTTCAATTTCATTGAGGTAGAGTTCTTAGCCCCGATTAACTAAAATAATATAGATTGTGTTTAAGGAGTGTTCTTGTAGTGCGTCTTTTAAAATCTATTGTACCTCCTATTCTTTAGTGCAGTAGTTAGGTTAAATTCCTATTCTAGAACACCTCCTCCAGGCCTATCATCTTAAAGAATTTTAGTATCCAGAGTGGTTCAAGAGATTGTAACTCTTTTAGGGAGAAGCAGTATGCCACAAGATGTTCCCTTCTTCTACGGAAAGAATATGAATTGGGGTTTTTTCGTCTCATCCGCAGAATCTGCAATTGTTATCTAGTGTAAGCTCTAGTTTTTTGAGTGTTAGTACTTTGAGTCTGCAGTGAGCTGTTGAAATTCCTGGCAGTACTCTTATGTTCTTTTAATTGATGTTGAAAAGGCTTTAAATCCTTTCGAGTTATAATGCCCAAGGAGGTCTTTGTTCTCGTTGTTCTTCCCCTGATGTTTTCTTCTTTCTGCCGTTTCTTGTTTTGCCATTATGTGTGGTCCTGGTCATATGAGGGATGTTTCTGTCCTGCATGGCTAGTTTATCGGCTCTTTATTACACTCGATGTCTATAAAATAATATGTTTTTTTATCTACTTTTTTGTGAATACGTCAGTTTCCTGCTATATATTCCAATATATGGATTTCCAGCTAGTTTCTCTGATCATACTCAAGTGAGATCTGGTCCTATGAATTTTGACTGAGCAAGGTAAGTCAGTCAATGCCTTCATATCCTGACACTCAAATAACATGCCACATAATTGGATAACTAAAATTAGAAGAGACATTTAGACATCATATAAAAACCGACCGAATAGCCAACGAAAATTTATGTATGAATTTATTTTATTATTTAATTTTAATATAATTATCATAAATATAATTAATATATTTTTAAATTTAAAAAAAAGAACTGTTTTGATATGAATCTGGTTAGATTTGATACCGAAATAATGATGTTAGGTATGGTTATATGATCATTTAAAGAACCACAATATATGGTATAGTATACTCTAATGTTTTTAAGCGACAACCATTATATCCGTATATTTCTATGAAACCATTCAAAACGCGTTAATTAACAAAAAACATTTAACATATAAATTTCAACATAAAAATGAATTAAAAACAATGACCAAAAAAAAAACAATGTACCTATGATATTTTTCCATATATAAATTTAGATAGCCACATACCCTGATATATACGATTTGAATGGAGAGGAACTCCTAGAATCAACATAATTATACACATAATACTGGGTCGGGTCCTGAATTGTTTCTATGCAGTATCCGTAAATAATATTTTTCTATAATATTATGTGAAAAAAGTGTTTTTTTATAACTTATCTATTCAATGTTGTTTAAAAGTGCCTGCACCTGAACTATATACTATATATCTAGATACAATTTTTCCAAGGAACGGGAAGAGTCCAAAACGGATATAGGAAAACCCCACTAAAACGATTAAAACCATAATTGTAATAATAAACTTACTAATAATATGGCGCGAAATTTAATTTTCATTTTATTATATTAGACGAAGCTATTCAGTTAAACACATATGCTCTCCAGACTCACCATAATCGCAGTTTGGATACAAATGGTGGAATACTATGAGCCTATATCTACCACCTATTTTCTTTTTCTTGTTTTTTTTTTTGGAGACTATATTCTCACATAGGTTAATCTGATATTTTTATTATATGAAGGAGTTAGTAAAGTATTATATATAGAACGTGCTTTGGTTGAATTTTCAGTTATATTTTCTCGGTAGTAGATACTCAGATATAAGTAGTCCGTATTTTATTGTTAGTTCAGGTAAATTAGATATAAGTTCATGTAAGATAGTCATATATGTTTTATATTTATCTTGATAATATACCAATGGAATATAAGTTTAGAAAGATTTAACAAAAGAATTGAATTATGATGGTGTATATTTCCATTACCTTACCTAATACTATATAGAATTTTTCGTAAACTTTATATCCAAAAAACCGCTACAGAAATTTATATATCAATATATTTTCTGGTGTAAATACATAGTATAAAGGAGAGTAAACATTGCAGGTGCTGTTGTATGACCTGTATGTGCAATTGCAATTAAACTAGAAATCAAGTGTTTAATACAAATTCTATATATTCTGTTAACTAGTTTTCTTAAGCTCTCTGGCAGATATTAAACATGGATAATAAACTAAGAAAGTGGTGATATTATATCCATTGAGATGGTTAAATGTTTACTGGAAAGGATAAGAATGAAGGAGGGCCACGATTTATATGTATATACTATAATATTGGATATAGAAAAATACTGTTGTATCTGAAAGGGTTTTTCTTATTTTATTGTTTCGGTAATATATTTCCCGGTTAAGTGGATATATTGAACAAGTATATAAGATGCAGTTTCCGTGTATTTATCTTCAATATGTTTGTTGTTCTTAGTAGTTTTTTTTGTTTCTTGTGTAAATAAAACCACACGATTGGTAGAATATGGAGAATCCTTTAAGAAATTAATGTGAAAATGTACAGAAATATGGTAAGAAATAAATGACTATATAGAATTTTCCATTAGAATAGAATATATGTACACATATGTGAATTGGATTAGTATTTAATTATAAATGGGTATAATCTTGAATTCTTTGGTTTGTAATTTTACATTTATTACCTTTTCTTGAGTTATTGGAAACATTAAAGAGTATTTCTTATTTCTTTTTTTTACCAAAGTTCTTAAAATGATTTTAGATAATTAAAAAACAGAAAAATTCATTATAGTTATTTGAAGATATTATAAAGAAACTAGTTTTACTTTCTTACAATCGTCTAACTAAAGTATAGGTTCACAAACCTATTAGACTTACCAACGCCTATTTCGAAAAAAATAATTACTCAGCACTCACGGTGGGAAATCTATCTTCTTTTAAGGACCCTTCAAACTATCTGTTTTTTCATATGACTTTACTGACATTTTTTGATAAATTAGACATTCGAAATGTCTCTAAACACTTTTAAAATCATAAAAAAAAGCATAAACTGTGTAAATGTCGTTGTACCAATTTGTTCCGTATGAGTTCCCGCTATCTGAGTGGACATTTTTGACAAAATGCATGCCAAGACTTATGACAAAACAGATTTTCTCTCTGAAGGCACCTTAAAGGAACAAACAGAAAAATACACTGACAAACTGTTACTGCTACCGCTCTTCTGGATCGCTCCAGTGCCCATGAAAACGAGAAACACTTGTCTAAAATATAATTAAATTGATAGTCAATAAATTCGAATTAAGATCTTCAATGGAATTAATTTGGTGTCCTCTGGATCTGAATTAATTATTTTTAAAATGATGTCTGTCACGGTTCGAGAAGAACTCACCGAATTTTAAAGAAATTTAGTATAGAGATAGGTTGTTGAATAACTGACTAATTTTGAAACAAAAATGTTAAATCAAAAGTGTTTTATTTACAGATGAAGCATATAAGTATGTTACGAACGTTTGATTTCAGTCATAGACACTATTTGCCAGCATAGTTTTTGGCATTAAAAGTGCAATAAATATGCTGCGATTTAGTAACTATTTAGCAATAATGTTTCAATATTACCAAGATATCATTTGTATAAAATACAGTTTTATGATTTAATCAATCAAGCATATAAAAGAAAAGAAGTTATAAAAGTGATCTCATTTAGTTCAAGTTGTTTCGAAGTGTTATATTCGATATAGTAGGAAAATTCTAGAACAATCCTAGTTTTTGACGATTTAACACTTTAATTAAATTCTAAATTAAATAATAATATAAATATTATTCTTTTCAAATTCTTTTCAATTCAAAAATTTTCCCATATAACCTCATTCATATATGTAATATGAGGAAAACTTTCAAATAAGGGGAAAAGTTTTGCTACTATTTTCATATCAAACATATTTCTATTGAATTCAACAATCTGTAATGTGATATATTATTATATTTGGAAATTATATCATTCTTTATATCAATATTTACTTAGTCATTGAGTTCAGGTATTTCAAGTATTTTCCAAATATTTTAGGGTAAATACTTGTAGTATAGAGAAGAAAAAGACATGACGGATTTATATGGATTTGATTATTTTTATTTTGTGATTTAATTTTGATAGAATTTTACATATCTGAAATAGCAAATATCTTTTCTATATAGTTAAAATAATTTAATCAAAATTCATAAAAAAATATATAGTGGAACATTTTTTCGAAAAAGAAAACCTGAAATATTATTAAAAAAAACACAACAGCAAATAATCACTGACATTTCTGTATGACAGTTTTCGAATTGTGTTTCCGTTTTGATTGCAATTAAGTTCTAGAACGTTTCCATGATGTATATAAGGTGGAAACATTGCAACGCAATAACAGTTCGCAAGTTGAACTTCACAAGTGATTGTATTGAAGCGTTTATCAAAGACATTTTAAAAGTGATTGTTTGAAGTGTGTTTTTATATATAATAATATTTCATGGTTTTTTCTGTTTCTAGAAAAACTATCACAACAACAAATTCAGTTTGGCAGAACTAGGCAAAAGCTTTGTGAATTTCCAGAGTGTTGTTATAAAGAAAACCGTGGAAATTTTTCCTAAAAGATAGTCTGCAATAGTATAGATGTTTACATAGTCGAAGATTTTATTGAAAACGTGTCGTCGATACTTCAAAACTCTACACAAATATAAAATTCAATTTGAAAATATTAATTTATCTTGTTAAAAAACTTAATTATTTAAAATTGAAGAGAATCATGTCATATGTCCATAAATAAGTTATTATTATGTTAGTTAATTGGATAACCTACATCATTATCGCGGCTATCATCAAAAATTTCAATAAATAATGAAAATAAAATTGTGCATAATAAAAAATGGTTCAACCCAGAAAACCTTGTTTATTTCGATATACGTTTTTTTTTCTCTCATTTATTATCCTTTTTGTTTTTTAATAATCGAAAAGTACATTAGACATCACAATTGACAAACATGTTAAAATGAAATTAAATTGCAATGCAATGGATACTCAATGCATTATTATTATAATGTGCAATGGGCTAACCCTTATAAGGCACTTGATTGTCGTATATATCTCTTCGACATATATATGAACACATGTAGAACATGAGTGTATTAATGATCATCAGCAAGGATAGGCTGTGGATACGGTGTCAGTATGATGAACCCTTTCATGCAATTCTGTTTAACCTCTACCAAAAAAAAAAATAAAAAAAAAAAAAACCTCTTCATATTATCCTTTTAATATACTGAAGAGGAGAATTATGGAGCATAATATAAGGCATAATATGAATGGAATGATAATGGTGGAAACTCCAAATAAACAGGATGTTAATTTAATTGATGGATTCACGCTATAACGCCTTTTTAATAGGGTTATCATGTTCTATATCTCTTTTTCTATACATTGTTATACAAATATATATATACGATATTTAGTTAATGAATAACCTGATAATGACGCAATATGGATGCAACACACCAAATACACATCAAGTAATATGGGTTTATATAGAATCGAATAAAAAGGATGATATTCTCATTTGATTACTGATGCGCTTTTGTATGTTCAACGATTTGTATTTCAATATAAATATATATAAATATGACTTTTGAGATATTTTACTAGTATATGCATTTGTTTTTTGTTTTTATTAATATGCTATTGGGAAAGTGTTGGATCGTGAATAATTGTTTCCATAAGTGGTTATAAAAATTTGCTTTTGCTTATTTATTTTTCTTTTTAATGAATAGTGTACGATATTATTTTCCTTTATATATAATACATAAATTATAAATTAATTAAATTTTTCATTTTAGCTACAGAGTTCTTGCTTAGTTGATTTTATATTTTTGATTTTAAACAAACTAATACGCCTTTAGCAGGTTCTCTCACATTTATGCCATATATTTTGTTCATAAATGAAGTCCACACACAACTGAGTTTGAAAAAATATTGGAACTTGTTAAATAAAACACAAACTATTATGTGTAAAACTTTGTGAATTCAACATAATTTAATTCAATTCTATTTTTCCCAGTTCTAAACTTTAGAAACTAAAGAATCAATGAAAGTCGCTTAGTTTTTCAGCAAATTTCCTTTTATATTTCTATGAATCGAAAATAATTGCCTCACAACTGCAATAAGAAGGCTTAAATTTCTATTCAACTCCTTTGAACAGACTTAAATTTCTACTCAACCTGATTGAGAAAACATAAATCCCTATTCAACTCCATATAGGAGAGTTAAATTTATACTCAACTTTACTGCTAAGACTTAAATTTCTATTCAACTCCATTGGCCAGACTTAAAATTATACTCAACCTGATTGAGAAGACTTCAATTTCTATTGAACTTCATTCAGAAAGGATAAATTCCTATTCAAATCCATTGAGAAGACTCAAAATTCTACTCAACTCCACCGAGAAGACTTAAATTTAAACTCAACTTTATTGAGTTTACTTAAATTTCTATTCAATCGATTAGAAGTTTCTCTAATCCCATAACGAATGTGTCGGGTTGCTTTTATGTCTTAAATAAAAGTATTTTTACCTAAGTTATCCTTATACAAGTAAAAATATCGTATATAGATTAAGATGCCTGTATCTAATTTATGAGATTTCTTCAGTAATAATCAACTTCTTTAATATATAAATCTTATTAGTGATTATATAATGAAAATATTCATCTTGTATGTGCATCATAAGCTTTCCACACATGTGTAAGATATTCCCATCGAAGTAATTCTCAAGAGATTTTCAACAATGATTTGTTATATAATAAGGGGAAAATCATCTATTAATCATTTTAATGGATTCAATCGATTCGATTTAATATTTTTAATGATTCTCGTGATAATAAAAATGAAATACAATATCAAAGCTTTTTGTTTAGAAAAATTTCCTTTTGAAATTTTTTTCAAATATAAGAAAATTGAATTTCATTATTAAAAAGATAAAAAAAAAAAACAATTTATATACAAAAGTAAAAATTAATTACAAATGCAAGTTTTCTCAATTACTTATATTTTAGTATAGAACTTGTTTCATAAGCTCTGTTTTTATTTTTATTTTTCTGTACAAACATATATCCACTACCTTGTGCACCTCATCTAACCAACATAACCTTTTTTTTTTTTTGTTCCATTCCCGACAGAATGTTATAGTTTTCCTGTCTAAGATATTTTACCTTATATTCTTAATGTATCGAACTATAGAAGAACATGAGGCCAACTTATGTTTTCTTCCATTTCATAAAAATGGTTTTATATACCACCTTCTGTTTATATTCGCGAGATGCAAATTAGAACAACACATATTATAATATATAGGAATAAGAAACATTTTCATGGCTATACAGGAGTTGGAGGACATAAGTTTATTTCTTCCGTGAAAACATGCAAGATAATATTATAAGCAAATTTGCATGATGATAGTGTCGGAAACATATCGGCTCCACATATAAATACTAACATATACACCATAAAATCATAGAACTAAAGACATGATAAGAACATGAGAAGAAAGTATATATATTTTATATAAAAGTATATATTGTGAATTGTGTCTAAAGGTCTTTTATAGGAAAAGGCCGTATAGACATCCTAAGATAATACAAAATGGACCAATATAAAGTTTAACGCGAGAAATTTATAGCGTATATGGTGAAAGGTTTCTATATACCATATACATATATATACATATTGTTTGTTATTTATACCGAAGCTCTAACGTGTACATAATAAGATTTCGACCATCCTAAACTCTTTTCATATATATAAATATATACATTTTTTGATTCATCTTCTTATACTCCTTATCCTTTTGTTCTTGAATTTCCTTTAGATCTTGTCATATATTTACTTCACCTGACGTTTTCTCCAAAGGTAGATCCTGAAAATTGGAAAGGTATATATATTGTACACCTTTATTTTTTTTTTATACTATAACAACATTGCTTTTGGATCTCAACTTAGTGCTAGTATGCGGTGAATGTTATTAAGGTTATTTCTGATGGAAGAATCTAATTTAATAGGTTATCTTTGGCTGTTGGGTGCGGTATCTTGTTTGTATGAAATTCAATATATGATGTGTACCTGTTGGATGAAATGTGATGTTGAAAGATGTTTTGTATGTATATAGAAAATATCGTTTCGTTAACCATAAAATTGTTTTGGAAAGATTATTGGCTAATTAGAATGAAAATCCGCTTATTATGGACTTTTTATGATGTCATTATAGTACTTATCTTTGCGGGACATACACGTATTTTCAAAGGTAGTTAGGTATATACAAGTATATATAAATATATGGATAATATTTTGTGTTTGTTAGTCGATATTAAATGATAATTTTAATGAAAACATTTATTATATATTTTCTAGGAAAAAAGTTTTCTAATTAATTCGATTAGAAAACTAATGGCAAAGATATTTGATATAAGATTCTTCGAGATATAGTGTTCAGCGTTAAATATAGTATATTAAAATAAAAGGAAGCATATTTTTTTCATTTTTAAATTTATTAATTCGATTTGAAAAGCGCATATGCGCTTTCTCCTTTCACATAAATTTTTATTACTCTAAATATAAAAATTCTACCCCTTTAAATTTACTGGAGAAATTCTAAAAAAAGGGGTTTTATATTCGAAAAAAATGGGGATATAATTCGCATCTCCAACATACCCCTTCGGTTTATTTCTCTTTCTGTATTATTCAGAAGACTGCCAATTTTTATAGGAATTCCGTTTAAAATTCAATTAATTCTTGTAATTAAATAAATTTTTTAAGTTCAATTTATTAGATTTCTGACTAGTTCCTATGTTTCCATTAATTCGTAGCTTGTAGTTTGAGACCAAATATTTATCTAATTATATATTTCATTATCAAAATTGAAATATCCCTTCACAATAAATGAAAATCCAAACTAACATAGCATGTAATATCTTTCATCTTTTTTCTCTATCTTTCATAGTTTGCATATTTATAACTTTTTTTTTTAAATAAAGGAAGAAAAAAGGAAAGAAAAATATTCCATCAACGACATATGAATATATAAAAGAAAGTTGTGGAGAAAGAGTGGGCATCAATCCGCATCTCCATACTGAACAGGAAGAAAATTGCTATGCTATATCTACATATATATAGAAAGAGAAGGGAAACATTTTTCTATAAAGTACTGTCATACATACATATCCTATTCATCCTGAAGCATAAAGCATCCTTAATGAAGTATTAAATATGCAGCGAGATACCAGATAGTATCCAATGATATACAGATGAAAATAAAGCTAGTTTCCAGTAGTATATAGTCTTGTAGATGCGTGAAGATAGACAAACGAAAAAATAATACCTATAATATATATAGTAAGATAGTTATTAATATAGATCAACAACATATTCCATAGAATAGAATAGAAAACTTGTGATGGCGATATAGTTATAGATTTATATGATCACTGTGTATACATAGTTGTTAGTATATATATATATATAGGGGAGTCCTAGAGAAGAGGAAAATATCAACCTAATAAAGAAGAAATTCCATATTTTTCATGGATGAAAAAAGATACAACCTTTTTAGACTATGATGATTCGTGGTATACATTTTTCTAGTATAAAATTGCAAGTCGATAAAATTTTCGTAAAGGTATGTAATTTATAAACCTTTACGAAAAATAGAAAGCATAAAAAATATAAAGTATTATATATGAATAAAGATAAACTTGTACCAAGATCAAAGATGTAAGTTTTCATGGTGTATCAGAAGATATATATAAATATATAAATATGAAAGTAATATTGAATTTATATCGTTAAATGAAATATGCAATTCAAGTTTCTTATTAAAAGAGAATTTTTTTTTAGTATATATAATTTCGAAAAAGATATACAATATTTTTGTTGATATTAAACTGAATATTATTTTGTGTACTATATAGGAAATGTATGTAATAGCATAAAAATTAATGTTTCCTGGATTAAAAATGAAAAAAAGGAAGAAAAAAATCAACATTCAAAAACGTATAATTTTTGGAAAATTTAATAAAATCGAAGGAAAAACAAGATTAAAAACATTGGGAAAATGATGTTCTATAGATGTGTGTTCTTTTCATTTGATTTTATATGAATTTTGATGATAATAACGAAAGGTGGAGAGAGATGGTTTTATATCTTATATAATATAAAATGGTATTCTATATTATACGACAGGAAGAAAACATATAAATGTGTAAAGAAACAGAATTATATACCTATATATATACGAGTAGGTATATTAATATTTGGAAATACGAGAAATATTCCAGCCATCATCATCATCATCATCAAAATACATTACCAGACATGGTATGAAAAAAAATTTTTTTTTTCTATGAGGGGGAGGAATGTTGTTTTGGACGAGTTTCGAGTTCGAGGAAGGCAATTATTTTATTATTTATTCTGTTTGTAATGAAGGAATTTTTGATTACGGACAAATTAGTTTGATTGATTCAAAAAGATTTTTGCTGGCTCGTATTTATAATAAGCTTTCACTTGATCTCTTCGTACATATATATGAGTTTTATATGGAAGTTTATGATTATAGATTTTCAGTTTGTTGGTGGTCCTTTTAATGGTTTTATGTTGTTATTAGAAATATAAATTTTTTTTAAATTTTCTATTTAAATCTTATGTATATGTCCCGTTTTTTTTTTAAAGATTATAATATAACCAGATATTACTCTGGAGATTTAGAAATTCAGGAAAGTGGTTGACAATATATAAATACATATACTATAATATTAACAAAATTTTGTTTAAAAGTCTGTACAAAAAAAGTAGCAAAAAAAAGTTCTATGATTGATTTAGTATTTTTTTCGTTGAAAGATTAAGAATTTCCAAAAAAATATCTTCTTTGAAAAGAAGTGAAAAGGCATATTTTGAATCTTCATTATAAATTGGCTTTTAATTTATTTATGAAATGTTGTGTGTTTTCTTTTTTTTTTCTTATGTTGAAGTTTAAAAAGATATGACAAATTGGGATTAAGGGAAATTTTATTGATTTTTCTTTTTTTTTTTATAATGAAAAAGTGTAACGCAACACACGACTCTGGAGGAGAAAAAGATAGAAGAAAATATATTTCAAAAGTTATTTAAATATTTATGAAAAATATATTTTTAAACTTTTGTATATAAAATTGATGGTGAAAAGTATGAGAGTACACCGCCCGCGCCACCATTAAAATGAAATATTTTATAAAATTAACTTAGATCAAAAACATACGTGATATTATCCCGATTTGTTCATATATAATTTCAATAACAACATTAAAATTCCTTATTACGAAATTTATCGTTTAGAAATGTCAAAATTTTTGACTTTATTGTTTGAATTTAAATGAATTAGACATCGTTGATCAAACGTTTTGAAAATAAAACAAACAAATAAATTCTTTCCATATACATATAGGAATTATATACAATATATAGACTTATTCTTTATATTCGATTAATCTCTGCCCTTGCATACCTTATAGACATGTGTAAAATGTGGATAACTAATCCTTTCACCCAATATATTTCTATATGGTCTATTCCAAATGATATTTAAGACAAGGGTGGTTTAAGTTTTCCACCATTAGAAACCATTACCCCCATCACTTTCTTAATATCTGACATATGTAGCACTATATATATACCATAGATATACATTTTTCGGTATTCTAAGAAATCGTCCTTAAGGATTTTGTGTATATATGTATTTTATATTTACGTGGTTTTAGAAGGAATGAGGATGGTATTTTCTATAAAAGAAAAGGTTCAATGTTTTGAGTGTTGTTTTTTTTAAGAAAATCGCTTTTGATTTTATATACATATATGAACCCCTTTTCAAATTTAGTTCTTTCTTTTTTTCTTCCTTTTTGATTCTCTCTAAGAAGTTATTTGTTTAAACATATACAATAAATCCGTTCCAGCCGATTTCTTGACAGAATGAAATACCATCAACCCTTTTTCTTGTCTATTTTTTTATAGAAACTTCTGAGTTCGGGAAAATGATTTGATAGAATAGGAATATATCTTCCGAAATATGCTGATGATGATGATGATGATGAGGGCTTGTTGGGTGTTGAGAGTTCTTTGAATGTTTCATGTTGAGAATTAAAATTGACAATTTCTTTTTGTATATATGAAGTCTGAAATAGGTTAAATACGATAGGGAATAGGAAGTTCTTAATGAATGAAATATATTAACGATTAAAATTGTCAGATTTTCGATTAATTTTCAAATATTTAAAGGTTTTCCTGGAAAATGTAGATATTTTTTTTTATCATTTTAGAATATTTTCTTATACATTATCAAAATTTTGAACCAGAAACTGTTCAAAAGTTTTTCGTATAAGAATATAAGATGGAAAATAATATGTTTTTTTTTTTTGGAAGACAACATATCATCCGCCATCAGTCAACCGTAAAACACATCCAGTAGCATTTTCTCAAGCAAAAAGCCAAAACAGAAAATATTATATTTTTGTGTATTATTATTATATATTTTTTTTGTCGTGTTTGATATGATATTATATTTTCTTATTTGCTTGGAGCGCATCAGTTCCACATGAATATCGCCGCCATTGTATAAAACTACGTCGCACCATATTTCATATTTTTTCTCAAAAAGAAGAAAAAAATCGTTTCCATAATATATATATATACCCAAAAACCAAAAATACTTTGCATATATCAAATCTGGTGGAATCTCACTTTACCTCATAACGGTTGGTATGGATTTTTCTTCGTTTCGTTTTTTTTTTTTTTTGTGGGCACATATTATAGAACTCATATATACGAATATGACATATGATATTTGGAATATCAAAAATTCCATTCAACCAGACCCGGGCCATACACAATATATATCCTTTCCATACTTTTTCTACGAAAGCTCATTCACCATCCACCGATTTACTCATTCAACATAACATTTCACCCACTTACACAGACCTCAAGGAATATTCTTCCCGAAAAAAAAAGAAAAAATGCAAAAAAAAACCTTACGAAGAAGAATAGAAGTATTTTGATATGATATATTCGGGCATGGAAAGGATAAGAAGATGAATCCGAATTTTTAGTTGTATTTGTTGATTTTTTCTTGAAAAATAGTGTTTTTCTGTTTGCGAATATTTCGTTTTCTTCCAAATTTGTATTCTTTTTGTATAAAATTTTAGTTTGTTCTTTATTTTGTTATCAAAAAAAAAACAAAGGATATAGTGAAAAGCTCAAGGAGAAAATCATATACGTTGTTACATAGAATATTCCGCAAAGTTTCAAAAATTCTGATCCACATATGACAGTGTAGAAAAACTGAACTGAATTTAAGCAGTTTAGGATCTTTGGGAAAACTATGAAAGATTTGATACCAACAGAAAAAAGGGATATGTTGTCTTACTTCCTTTTGCATTAGAATATATGTTGTTTTTGTCCATACAGAATATGCAGAAGAACTTTCCTTTTTTTTGGTTTTAAATAGTTTGCAAAACATTCTTCTTTCGTATACATATATAAGATATACCGTGGAATCGCCTTAGGCTTCCATTTCAAAAACAAAGTCATTCAAGAGAACAAAAAGATTAAGTTTTTGTATGACAAAAAATAAGAATATGATTTGGAATATGTGATTTCATATTTTCTTATGCATAATATGTGTTTTTTTTACCGCCTCCCATAACATAGGCATATCGAAATAATGTCATAATCATAAGTTATATGATTTAACTCTCAACCTCCTGTTTTTCGTTGTTGGATTTTTAAATTCAATTTTAAAAGTTCTTTTAAAAAACAAACTTTTAAAGAATTTAAATCAAATTATGTTTTTTTTTCATAAACAGTTCATATATAATTAACTTGTATTGAATTTTATTGATATACGATGTCTTCTTCAAAAGAGTGCCCCCAAAAATGTTTAATATCGCCTTTTCAAATATAGGATCCTGTCATTTATTTTGAATACAAGACTCCCAAAAAAAAGACTATATATATCTATTTTTTGACTCACGGATGTCAGATCAATTTCGTCTTTCATATTTAATAAGAACTTCACTTGTATGTTCCCCCGGGATAATATCATCAATCTAACTTGTTCTCATTCTACTCGCGTTTATTTTTCTACTTAACCATTCTTATTCATTTGTTGCCTTTTTATAAGAATATTTTTTGTAGATCTTCATCTTTCAATAATGGTGGTGGGTTCATTCTTATACACAACATATAGATATCGTTATTTCATTCAGAATCTATCCAAAAATATGTTTTTTTCCCAAGTCAAAGGTGGTTTACTGACTTATATATTGAATGTGAACAGAATCTTTTTCTAAAGACTTTTTTTGTACCATTTTTTCCTTTTTTCAGACAATAATCTTAAACAAAGTCCTTAAGATGAAAAAAAAGATATGGAATATACGTTTAGAAATATCCTGGGATGTGTCAAA
This sequence comes from Xylophagus ater, assembly GCA_963422695.1. NCBI lineage: Eukaryota > Metazoa > Arthropoda > Insecta > Diptera > Xylophagidae > Xylophagus > Xylophagus ater. Next base: position 8,343,059 of record OY730483.1, read on the forward strand.
TATATTTGCGCGTGTCAATTTTTTTCCATATATATATATATATATATTTTATATATTTTTGTTTTTTTTGGTGTAACGCCTCCATGGGCATACGTGAGCAATAAATATTTATGGAAGTGACGAGAGTTGAAGTAAGACTTTTTCGATAATAAATAATTCACGAGAGACAATAAATTCGTTTCTAACTAAAATTGAAAAGTCCTGAATTCAGTTCATTCGTTTGAATGTGTAATAAAATAGACTTGGCTTTTTTCTTTCTTGAAATTATTCACAATTTAAAGGATTCTTATTTGACAAGGATTTCAAAAGTTGTAGAAAAGTGTAGAGATACATAAGTTACTTTCCAAATTTATAAAACTAAACTAACCAGATTTGGTGCTAGCAAAATAATCATGATCGAAGTTATTACAAGCTTTATGAAAAAAATTGATCTATTCGATCTTTCTGTGCAATCAATACTGACTAACTTTAGAGACAGAATTCCATGTTATATAAGTATTTGTAGGCTTCTAGACACGAAAAATCACCAATCCCTGTTTTTTCTTATTTTCTGGTTATGCATTAGTGCACCTAGAATCCATTTCTATTCAAGAGTAGAGACCTGAATTTTGAGTTTGAGTCTTTCCCTGTCTAAGAAGAAACAAAAACATTGTAATCAAACATATTTCTTCCGATTTTTAGATATTTTTGTTGCCAGCTATTTTAAAGATTTTCTTTAGCTCTAAATTTCCGATCACTAGTCATAGTCATAGCTTATTGTCTTTTATAACTACATAACTCAATTACACAAAAACACACTAATGCTTTCATATGTGCCTAAAAATTGTACGTCTCCTTTAAAATGAAATAATCAAAATAATCTGATAAATGATAGAAACTATTTTGATTTAAATTTTCATTTTCCATGATTTACTGATGAAATACATAAAGAAACCATCCCCTTTAGCCGCAATTAATTAATCAAATCAATTGAAATGTATCGACTTGGAACCAATTGAATGACTGCATATAAATAAGATATCCTGGAAAATTTTTGACTCTATCTATTCATTTCAATAGAATAGAAACGTTTTACATATATACTATTTTATTCCTTGAAAATGTTATATATTCTTGTTTATAGCATACATATTTATATATGTTTAAAAGTTAAAGTAAAATATCTTCATGTCATTAATTATATAAACAAATATATATAGATAGAATTTCCGGAATCTACAAAATATATGAAAACATTACATAACATTTGCTTACGTTTATAAATGGCACCATCAATTTGGGGTCCCTAAATCAAACACAAAAACATCTTTAGGAATTTGATTGGAACAAACGTCGTTAGTCAACCAAACGTGCGATTAGTTTAAGAAGCCGCATTTCACACTGTTTTAGGAATTGACATTCGAAGTTATTTTGGATGGGATATAAAGGAGGATAAATTTCTATGAAGATTTTACATATATTAAATACATAGTATTCGATCGGGAATGAGTTCTGATGTTGATTAGAAAACTTTTGAGTTTAAAATTTTATAGAGAAGTACAATTTTAATAAAATTTTGCACATTGGAAAATAAAAGGTATTGAAAACATTTAATTTCAAGTTAAATATTAAGTTTAGATTTTAATTAATTAAACAAGAAATTTGTAATTATTTTTTATAATGTCAAATTCAATCTAGTGAAATAGAAAAGGCACAAAACCAATTGCATTTAATGTTCACTTTTGATGGCACTGAATTTCATATATAAATGAAATTGGGTGTTGGGTGTTGTGTCTAAATGAAATATGACATAAAATATATTATCATAAAACAACTTCTTCACTCATCTACATGACTTCAATTCAAAATCAAAATTTCTAGACAATACTTCTTCTTCAGATTGTTATTTGAAAATCTTCCACCAAATCTATAAATTAGTTGTGAATATGATTCGAATGAGTGCTCCTTTCTTCAATACAATTCATATCTATATCTATATATTTATATTTTCAATATACAAAATATAGTTTAGGAGGGTACAAGTATGATTGCGATATAGTTTCTAAACAAAATAATCCTTTATCATGTGTACCAAAAATAAATGCATATATATAATTTATATGTATGAACGATTTAAGTAAAAAACATTAGTCTCCATCAATAAATATATTCCGAGGCATAAACATAAATTATGTTCAATTTGAAATTCTCTACTCTTCTATTCTAAGATGACACCAAAAGGCATAACAATCACACGTACATAGTACAATTTATCTATCAGTAGTACCGCATTGAAATTTACCGAAATTTAAATTTTCATTTTCAAAATGAAGAATTAGAAATTTGGTTTAAATACACCAATTTCTAATTCTTCATTTATCTATAGAGAAAATTGGTTTCAAGAAAGGAAATATATATATATATAGTTGGAAATTATACAAAACAACTATCAATAGAAATGAAAATCCTTCTTCTGTTATTGATTCGATGTATTTTTGTTGGTGTTAAATTTCAAATTGCTTCCGTTGTATAAAATATATACAATCAAAGAAAAAACCTAATAGTGGGATATGTCGGGTGAATTTTGAATAAGAATGGTTTTAATTTTGATAACTATTATAAGATGATATGGAATTCAATCTGTAAGGAAACAAAAATCTCTCTCGATTTTGTGAATTGCATGTTGTAGAAATATTATTATGATGGTGAAGATATTCTTTAGTAAGTATAAGAATGGAAGTATCTGCAATTTATGTCTTATAGAATGGTATAGAAGTATGGAGGAGTGAATGAAATTCTATAAATACAAATCAGCTAAATTAAAATAAATGAAAATCAACAATGAAAACATCTTCAAACAATATTTTCTTATATAAGTGGTTTTTGTTTGATTGATATAAAATAATCTAAAATATAAATATATATAGTTTGTTATTTTAATATTACAAATTAAATAGAAATTTTCCACAATATTTTAAAGTTAAATAAAATATTTATAAATATTATATATACATAAAAAAACAACATTGAAATAAATAATAAATTTGCTGACTTATTTACACCATATTGCAATCGTAAAAGATTAATTAACTCAAGTCAAAGAACTCGACTTTATTGATTACGGGTTCTTGTCAGCTAATTCTTCATTCTATTCCTTCATAGTCCCCAAATACATCGGAAAAAAAAGTCCAGTCTATGAAGTCAATATACAAATAAATGAACGTAATTACATCGAAGATAAACACAACACTCCAGCAAAGAAGAAAAAAACGAAAATAAAACATCGCCTAAAAGCTAATCTATCCTTTATAAGTTTGTCCCCAAAAAGAAGTTTTCTGGTTCTTAACACTCCATCTGTCCGTTCGTCTATCCATCGATAAATTTACTTATTCTCTATTTATTTTCTTTATAGATGTACAATTGGTGATGACGTATAAAAATGAATGAAAGGTTTTGGGCGCCCTTCTACAAGGGAATAATGAGAATTGAAAAGGAAGATGAATTTTTTTCTATTTTGCCGGCAACTTCTTGTATTTAGGAACCTTAAGAAAATGGTTAAAGAAATTGTATGATCTATAAGGGAGGCGAGGAATAAATGAGGATTAAAGGCATTCGAGCAACTTGAAAACAAATTAATTGATGAAGGAAACACAAGTACAACAAGTATAATAGATTCACTCATCCTTAAATTTTGGTTTACAGATATCCCATGACAATTGGAATGAAGCAATATTAGATGAACAATAAATTTATTGTTCGACTAAAAATCGAAAACTAAAAACCATTTTTCGACAGATATTTGGTATGAGTTGGAATTAAAGTAAGAAAAATTTACTGCCCACTAATTCTTCTCCCGGATCCTTTCCACAAAAAGAAAAGCATTTCTTTTTTTTTTTGATAAGTGAAGGACTATACTAGCTAATATATCCCTTATTCGTATTAGCACATTTCTATATGTGCTATATATAAATATATATAAAACATTTGTATTCAATTGATGGTCACTGGTCACTGAAAGTAAATAGGTGGACATATGTTCTTGAAATTCATTAAGGACAAACTTTGTGTGTTATTTATTTATTTATTTATTTATATATATATATTTTTTTCGGTTTTATTCATTTCTCCGTTGATGACTACAATGACTATAAAATGTCAGTATAGAGTATACATTGGAACACAGAGGGAAGAGAACTTGCTATTTGTCTCCAAATAATAAATACCACATTCGATGATTTATGGTTGAGTTATGCCACTCAATTCCTATGGACAAAGACTAATGTTATTTCGAGACTTTTATACTTTCTAAACATATTATATACATATGTGAATAGAACAACTACCTCTCAAAAAAAAAAAAAATAGAAGAAAACTTAATTGAATGGATAGTATAAGAATTGAAAAACGATTGTTTTTCTTTTGTCAAGATTATTGGAAAAAGAGGAAAATTTCCTAGTCATATTGATAGTGTATATGATTTTTGAATAGTATATATTGTCTTTGTTTCCTTTCGGAAATTAATTACTATTTCTAGGTTTTATAAGTAATTTACCAAAAAGTTATAAAATACTTCTTTTTTTTTGTTATATGTATTTGAATTTTCTTTTTAGTTTTTATTTATTTGAAAGAAAATGAATGCAAAAGTAAAATAAATTAATTTCTTGGAAATTCATTTCAAAATTCAAATATAAGTTTAAAAACTATAATATTTTCCATATTTAAGTAAAGGGTTTTTCAATAAGAACTTCTTCTTTTTAAATTTTAAATTAAACAAACATTTTGGATGAAAGTTATGAATTTCTTTATTGAAATATTTCGTAGAGACTATACAATTTATGAATGGAAAAAAATATCTGATAAATGTCTACCACGACTACATTTGTAGAGGAATCAATTCTTTTGACAAAATTTACGATCACGTTTCAGCATACGAATTACATGTTCGATATTGGTTTTAAGTTCTGCAATTATTCTAAGATTATTTTTATAAACTTCATCTTTAACTTAGCCCAACAAAAAAAAAAAGTCCAACAGTGTTAAATCGCAAGATCTTAGTGGCCAATTGACATCACCTCTACGTGAAATTAAGCATCCACTAAATTTGGTTTTAAAAAAATTTATTGTTTCTGAGAATTGTGGCACGTTGTGGCGTCTTGTTGAAACCAGAAGTCATCAACAGCCATTTCGCCAAAACAAGCCTATACAGTCCCCTTTTTAAAAAAAAATAAGGTCAAGTAATGCCACCAGCCCAAAAAGCACACCCAACAGTGACACGAGATGAATGTAATGATTGTTCAACAATTGCTCTTGGATTTTCAGAAGCCCAAATGCGACGATTTTAATTATTAACGTAGCCATTCGAATGAAAACGTGGTTTGTCAGAAAAAATGATTTTTTTTGAATATCCGGAACCATGTTCAATGATCCAATCAGTAAATTATCGAAGTTGAAAATGATCTGATGGCTATGATTCATGGTGCTTCGTGGACAAGCCCAATTCTTGGGAACGTTGTGAATGTTCAACACTTTCACTCACAGCAAAATTGTTTTCAGTTGAAATGCCGGAACGAGGAGATGTTATTGTTGCTACGTTATGTAATGAACCATTAATCTCAAATTTCTCCACTTAATTCTTAATGACAGGCTTAGGGAGACGATTATAACACTCGAAAATATCCGCGATTTTATGTAGTTTTCACAGATCGTTCATCTTCACATGCATTCGAATTATTTTTATGCGATTTTCGAGAGAAATTGAATTCATTATATACAAGTATATTAAAATGTAGAACTTCTACTGCAATTATTTTAAGAAACTGAATGATACAACTGTCATCATAAGCAAATACAATCCTATTGAAAAAAGGGTTCTTATTGAAAAACCCTTTCTAAAATGAAATTTTGTTGATCTGAAAGCAAAAGAAAAGTTTCCATTTGTATCCGTTTTTTTTTTTTCTTTCTTCGCGTATATCGAAATTAATAAAATGAAAAGCAATATATTAAATGACAAACAAACTCATATTATTAATGTGAATAAAAATATGTATATGACATAATGTTGTATATTAAATACAAATAATGCCTAAATTATTGTAGTACGAATGTGTATTTTGTATGAAAATGGAAAAGTTTTCAGGCAAGTTTTATATTTTAATATATAATTTTGAAAAAGTAAACAGCTCAACTTTATAAATAAAAAAAAAAAATAAAATAAAGATGTATATTTTCAAAAGGATATATATTAAATGTTTACAAAAATCTTCTGCACACATGAATATTGTTCATATTATAAGATTTTCCATAAAATTCTGACTATTTGATTAATACAAAAACGAAGAAACTTTGAAATATCCGAAAATTTTATTAGAAACTATATTAAAACAAATTCTTAGATGGATTTTTAATAAATATATTAAAATAATGAGAAATTCATTAAAGTAGAAGAAAAGGAAAAAAAACTACGTATATAAATTGAATTTATCTTAAATGAATATAATCTAAAATACAAACAGAAAAGCCATTTATTTGATAACTCTTGTTGAATACGAAATTTTTTCACCATCACATATTATATATCTTACATAAAAAAAAACAAATATAATTCGAAATATTCCTTCTCGAATTCATATATAATAGAATGATTTCACTCCGATTCTTTATATTACCCCATATCCAGTAAATGTATCCCCATATGTCTTTATTACTTCCATAATACAGCAGAACACAAAAAAAAAACATATAGAAAGGATATCCCAGAAATCATATTTACTCTAAAAACATGGAAAAGAAAAGAAATAAACCCCGTAAATATATCAATCGGACAATTGGGCCATAACTCAAATGATCAATCATCAATCATCTACTGTGCAGTCTTACCGGGTTCCTTGAAACGCACGGCAGTAACACATACATCATATGTGCAAAAGAAATGGAATAAAAAAAAAACAGAAACACATATATCAGGAATTATGAACAGAAAAAAACAATATTCTTTAGAAATCCTTGAGGAAAAATAAACGAAACATATAGGAAAATGGGAATTTCTATACTTGTTTCAATTTTCTATTTGTATCGAGAATAATGATAAAGGATTTGAATCAAAATACTTCGAAAATTATTAGCAAACAATGATATTCTTAAGTTCTTATAAAAACATACTAAAATTTTGTTTTTAAATTCACTTTGCATGTCCACAAAACATTCATCAATATATTAATTTAATTGAAATCAATTAATCACTGACATATGTATTATCAAAAATAATATTCATGAATTCATACAGCAAAAAAAAAACTAGCTTCATCTCCTCTGAAAGATATCCATTTTCATAAATCGAAAAGTCAAAGGATGTATACAAACATTATGAAATGACATCACTCAATCCTTCATTTTCTAAAATAGATGTAACATCTTTCAACTTTCATTTGATTCTCAGCATCAAAAAGAAAATAGAATTCATTCTGATTCAGTTATTACAATATTATATAGTTTCATACGCTAAACACATTCAATTTACCAAGTCCTCATATAGTCCTTTATATATGTTAACCATTCCCAGTTTAAGATATCTATTCCCTTCTTTATTTTGTATATTTGTGACGTGTGGACAAATTGATTTGGACCCTTTGGGGACACCATTGATAGTTTTAGATATTTTATCATGTTGACTTTTCTTCTTTCAAAAATATATATAGTTGAACCATTTTCATTGTATGTTTATAAGAACCTATATGTATGTAATATCGTTTTTGACTTTGACAAAAAGAAGTACTATATATATGAGCTACCAAGTTTGATAGAATTTCATTCGGATTAACTTAAACCATATCTACGTGGCAATGTAATATGTGATGTTTTTCAATGTTATATTAGATGGGCCACAAATATTGCCTTTAAGACATTGTCGAATTAAGGAGACAAAGACAAGTTTCCCTCTCTTTAAATGTGATTCGTTTCATTTGATGACCAAAATGTATCATTTTGATATTCCGTATTTGTTTTCCTTTATTTTTTTTTTCTTCATTGCAAATAAGAAGGGAAATAGAAAATCCGTGAACTGAATCGACAAGTAGATAATAATAGTGATCGTTAAAGTGGTTCTAATAAAATGTCTCATAGTTTTCTATATTTATAATCTATAATCTTCATTTGTAACTATAATTTTTGTTACAGTAAAAATTTCAAGAAAAAAACCTTATGTAGTGTTTGGAAAAGAAACTGTGTCGTAAAATATTTAAGTATATCAGAAAACCTCAAAGTTCTACATAGGTCCATAAGACAGTATGAAATGACAATTTACCCTTCAAGACAGAAATTCTCAACAAAATAAGTGTCAATATTTGTTAAAAAAATTTCTGTCTGAATAAATTTTTGTATGAATTTTCCACCAATTAATTTCCATTAAGAAAATTTATTGAAAAACAATGGCCCAATCGTTCTTCGTTTCTACGAATCTATATTTTTTCCATGAAAAATAATAATATCCTGTAATAATCTACTTCTAGAGAAATGGTATAACAATTTCTATAACGATAATTTTAAATCTATAAAACCTTAAACATGAATTTTCTGTTAATGCCTATAAAATATGAAAGATAAAAATATATAGATAGAGTTTGATGCAGAACTGTTTTCTTTTTTTTTTTTTTGGAAAATCCCTTTTGTTCTGATGGAACAAATGTAAACAGACTTCTTGCGGGAAAAACGAATGAGAATTTTCTTTTCAATTGAATGAACAAGAAAAATGGAAAAGTTACTCTTTTTCATTTTCGAACAAATGAAATTCCTTATATTTGTGTCTCTATTTTTTGTATTCGATTCCATTCAGTATTTTTTTTTTGTTGAATTTTCTTGCCACCCTCCCAGTTTAGCAACGGCATATATACATATATATCGAGCAAGTTAATCCAAATTCAATATTTGTTTTAATTATTACACTTGATTTCTTAACAAGAGAATCCTTTTGCAAACGATAGAAGGAAAATCATTTTTCTCCTTAATTCTTGCATGGGTTTTTTCTTGTTTATCCAAAAGGAATGGGATTTGTCGTATGGCAGGAATACGCAAATTATAGAAAAAGGGATGAAGATTTTATTTTCTATAATATAGAATATAAAATTTTCATATAGAATCTCATTGTGAACAATAAAATGATGGAATTTTCTTTAAACAAAAGTAAAAGAAAAAATAATGATTTGTTTAGTAAAAGCTTTCTTCTAATAGAATATTAATGAAAATTACTTATTAAAGTGTAATAGGTCGAATTTAATTCATATAAATTTTGTATACAGAATTTTTTTTTGCGATCAATTCGTTAAATAAACTAATTTCTATTCCAATACGTTGGTTAGTTATTGTTAAGTAAAATAAATTATGTTCGTATTTCTTTTAAATAAATAGAAAATTCAACTGAAAACTATAATTTTGAAAAGTTTCCTATTAATTTTGTATAATATACACGAAAATCAAAGAAATTAATTGCTATAAAACATGCATATAGGAATCTTTGTTGAATTCTTAATAATAAATATTAATAATCTTAAAATCTCATATTGATATTTTTTGTATAACTTTCATAAATAGTTAAAATTGTTAACTGATTTGCATTTAATTCTTTCTCCAACTCGAAATCATATTTAATTTAAAAGTTCCAAATGTATGACTGAATAACGACTTATTTGAATCAGTTTAGTTGAACATTTAATGACCATTCCGATAATAACGAATTTTCTACGCCTTTTCTGTTTCTATTTCGATTTCACAATAATATTAAACGCCTAAGTATATGCAAGAAAAATTTCACTTACTTACTTCTCACTATATTGTTATATTGTTGATTTTTCTTTGCACAATTTTTAAACATGATCAATTGTTTATTGATGAAAAGTTCTACAATTATGAACGGAATAGGTCAAATGTGGATTGGGAGGATTTAAAAGGGACATTTTCGTTTTTCTTTTTTTCTTCGCAATATTTGATTGCGTGCCATTCGAAATCGACTATAGTTGACCATTTTTATATGTTTTCCACAATTTATATATAATATTTTGTTATTTATTTATTTTTAGTTTGGAAAATGGTATGTGTTCAATTGCTTTTAACGGTTTTTTTTTTTTTTTGTATTGTAGATTTAATTATCCATCGTCTCACTATATTAGATGGAATTCGATAGCAATGATTGTGTATACAAAATAATGAAAGAGTTATCGGAAAATATGTATTTTTTTTTATCGGTGCTTGTTTATGAACGATTGGCACGCAAAAAAAAACATTTGTTAGCAACTATAAAAAATCTGAATGTTCCAAATGTATATAATATTTATTTTATTTCTATAAATAATGTATTATAATTATTTTCAGGTATGAGCAAAAGGTATAACCCGAATGCTGAAAAGTTGACGCCAAATATATGTTTGCGTGGATTCCAATCACATGATTTTGATTTTTTGGGGTCTTATATACAGATACCACGCACTCGATATATATTGAATGTCGAAAAACTTATTAAAGGTTTTTTTTGAGAGGCCGGTTAATGGCCTGATAATTTTTTTTTTTTTCTTATTTAGATTTTTATTAGATTTTGAATTCGTAAAAATATGAATAAAAAAGAAACAGCAACGTTATTTTATTTGATAAAAATTGATGATAAAAATTGTATTGTTTAGTTAGTTTTAGCAAAAAAATATTTAACTGGAAATAAATCGATGAAAAAAATTGATAATTGCAGTTCTAGTATTAAATTGCTTATATTTATTGCATGCTATACACCTCATAATGATTGACCATAATAAAGGTGTAGCATATTTACGACATGTATTTGATTAGGGTATAAAAATGAGGTATTGTAATATCGGGATTTTATTCGATTGGAGAACATACGATATATAAGTTAATCGATTAAAAATTAAATGCTTAATGTTCATGTCGATAGAAATTATTATTATTATACGTTTGTACTTATTTCAAAATTCAAATTGATTACAATTAAAATAACTTAAATTTGTTTACTTTCAAACATGCTAATATAAAATTGGTACCTTGACCTGATATAATACGAATCCTCCCATTAATGAGACTAAATCAAGATTAATGTTTAACATTTTGAGGTCTCCTGGTAGTGTGTCTGTCTTTTAGAACATATAGCTATTGTTTATGATTAAAATCTGCTAACAACGAGGCAGTCAGGTAGAGTATAGTACAATCATATTTTACGTAAGTAAAAGCTGGAGCAGAATGCAGTGAAAACCATCCCGAAAATGTATCATATCCAAACATATTGGAATGCCAAATCAACTCAAATAGATATGATTTCGATGCGAAAACGACGGAACCACCACTGCAAGTCTGTTAAAATCCGAAAACCAAAATATATAACCTCATATTTTGTTTATTTATGGTTTTTGTGGTTCAATATTTTCTTTTATGTAAAAGTTTTATTTGATATAATTAATTTCACAAACTTATTGAAAAAGAACTTACAGCGCTCAATTTACATTGTATTTGGTTACCCTATTGTGTTTACATAAAATTTGAATACGATTTTTGAAATTCCAATACGTTGGTTCTCGCCATGGTTTTCACTGCATTCTCTAACAGCCTTTAGTTTTCAAACAATTTTTTTGAAATTGTTTTTATGTGATGACGACCGAGTAAAAAACATTATAAAATGGACAAAAATATTTATTCACGCATTTTATCAAAGACTATTATAGAACGAAAAGGTCCTGTTCGATTATATGACATAAGATAAAATCCCTTCTCATACATATAGCCAGGATCGCAGGTGTGTTCTGCCTCTAAAAGAAGAGGGGGCAGCTAGCTCTGGTAAAAACGGGGGTCGAATATTTAGTGGAGAGCAGTCTCATGCGAGCATTCGAAGACGACGTTCGAACTTTATCGTTTCTAAGAGCGCCAGGGCTAGTTAGTCCAAGTTATTAACAATTCAAATAGTGTTTAATGTAGAACTGCGATACCCATATAAAATGTACCGGACGTAGTTCTAGACTATCTAATAATTTGTTATGTTATGTTATATATGCTCTATGATTTCACCAACCAATCCTTATCGAAAAGGATATATAAGCATATTTTAAAAGTTACCTTTTTCTAAATTTTGTTTCATGCTAAACTTTTAGTGTATTTTTCTCATAATTAATCAAACGAATTTAGAAAACTATAAATCAAAATTTTTGATCTCATTTAAAATTAAACTTTTAGATTTTCACAGCGCATCAAACATTTTCCGTTCGATTAAGTTTTCATAAAATTTACATCCTAATAATAAAATCCAGATAGTATTTCCTCTTTTATTATTATCTATAATATTTTTAATATATAAAAGTCAGTGAAGCACTTATTTTCAAGTTAATATAATCAAATAATTTATTACGAAAAAGGAATTTCGTTATATAGTATATGAAAATTCATATGATAATGTGTTTCACTTATTTGAACACATCAAAATCATGCATATTACAGGAATATTAACAATATTTTTAGATTCATAAAGTATCTTGTCTTCTTTTTTTTTTTCTAAAAGCTAATATATGGCTAGAAAAGATTTATTTCATTATAATAGAGAGAACCAAATTTTGATATATAGATATATACATGTGTCTCTAATAATGTGAAAAAGGATAATTTTATAATATATGAAACTTTATGAAATGTTTGCTTGAAAAATATTCTTCATCTTAAACTTTTCGAAAAACGCTGCCTAAAGAGATCATCTAAAAAACATATATGTATAAATATAACCTTTTATATATTATATTCGGTATTAAAACCATTCATTCGAATTTCATCTAATATAATAATATATAAAAGAATATTTGCTTAGATCCCGAAAATCAAATACTTATTATATGAGAGACTGTTGATGATATGATATTGAAGTATGTGCCTATTAACACTTGGTGCTGCTTTTATGAAATATTACCGGTTCTCACACAAGTTACATATTGATTCAATTTCAATATATGAGCTAAAATTTTGTAGACATTATAAAACACCTGAAGGTACCATTTTTTTTTTTATTATCATTTTCTCATATCACACACACGAATACGTGAGATAAGAGTTTCCCATTAAAAAACATTAAAAAAAATTTCTTGATTCTTTAATATTAAATTAGTCTTTTATGTTGAAATTGAATACAAATTAAATAGACATTGTTTATGCCCTAGTATGGTAGGTACTACCATAGAGTATGTAGTTTTGTCACTAGTTTGGTAACACATAGAGAAAAACATCGGAGAAGGTGTCAAGGTGTCATAGTGTCCATCCGTCCGTCCACAAGTTAACTTCAAAACGTGTTGATTATTCCTTAACTAGATTTGATATTGCATTCCAGCAAAATCAACCCAATGGAAAATGAAGTTATAAAGCAAAAAGATGCGGGCCTTAACACGTTGGGCCTACTGGCACATTGTACCTCTTGCTAAAATTTTTGTTGAAAGGCTAGGTTTCTTTCCCGAACCAGTTATTCCTTCTAATGTAGGTAATAAGGTCCAAATTAGCTAACCCCATCCTTATTCAGAGTGCTTCAATGTAGTAATGACAATTTCGAAAAGATATGCTCCTTTTTTGATGTAAGAAAATACAATTTCACAACGATACAACAAAGTGTGAATACCCCTTATATGTTTCTGATCTAATTTGAATACTCTTGTATTCTAATATTAAAAAAAAGGAGAAGAAAAAAAAACAGTCATCAAATCTCATATAATATAATTTTTTATAAACAAAAAATCGTTGTCTATCTAACTTCGGTTTCAATGAGTTTTCTTACCGCATTTCTCGAAGGAATGCCTTTTAAAGTTCATATTCTAAAATTCGTATATGTTTAGTAAGTATATCAGATTGCTATTTTCTAAGAAAAGTTTCCATTTTCACTTCATCACCTTTTTCTATTGCTTGTAAGAACATTTTGTTTACATTCAACATTATATATATTTTTTTTTGGTATTTGATAAAACATATCTCAGATATCAATGAAGATGGTGAAAGCACCAAAGAAAAAAAAAAGGGCATGAAGTTTTCTTGCAATTTCTGATCTTCTACATAGATATAAATTCTAGAAGAGCATAAAGTATAAAATTATCCTTTTTGCATTTTCTTAACCTGCATAAACACATATATCTAATCTTAAGATAAAATCATAGATCTTTATAAATATACAGGATATATATAGGATATAAGTAAAATCAAACCATGACTTATATAGAGTTTTGGTAAAGATTTTTGAATTATTAAAATCCTGATATCGTCTTCTTGCATCGGGAAAATGGAAATATAGTTTCCCTTCGAACAGATTTCTAAATATGTTTAAAAGGGAACAACAATTTGGTGAAAACTGGTTAAACTTAAGGTGTGAAATGTAATCAGGCTGCTTTTCTTGTTTTTCTTAAGATGTTTGGTTGAAGAAACTGATTGTGTTTTTTTTTTGTTTCTTTCTTTTTTGCTATTCTGTGATATATTTTCTGTGGTGTCTAAACTTTGAATGGAGAGCATAAGATTACTGATGAAAACTAATGTACCACATTCAATTGGGTATACTATAATGTTGTTGATATTTTTGTGTTAACTAACTATTGGATGGTGTTTTGTGAATATATATAGACATATATTTATAATGTGTTATAATAGAAACTTATACAAAAGGTTACTCAATAAGATATGAACCATTTCTTGTACTATAATATTCTTACAAAATTACACCAAGGTGGAAAAGATTAAGTACAGATTTAAGATTTAGTATATGTGGTCGATGGTACACTTTTCTGGTTACCATACCATTGTATATACATATATATTTGTATATTTTGGGTTATACACCATTTAAGATTAATTGGAGTTGGTTACCACAACAAGGTGTTACGTTAATTAGGTTTATCTGTGAATAGAAGATGTAGAAGATACTTTATACTTTGTTCATTAAGAATGTATTTATATATTTATCAATATAGTTAAATAGAATAATAGAGATATTTATATTGATTTGATGTGGTAACTTCTAATTTCAAATTAATTATTGATATTTTCAATATTGTTAGACATGCATTAGTTTCTCTTCTTAGTAAGTAAATTTAATAAATTATTCAAAATTGTTTATTTACTATCTGTATACTTATTAATGTGAATTTTTTCTAGAAAGTAATATCAACCAGTAATTACCATTTTGTCCACATTCTTAAATTATAATACATATTTAGATAATGCATTTGAAGGAGATATCTATCAAGACAAAAAAAAAATACCAAACATAAGTATTAACTAACTTAAAAGGATTATGTCCTTTCCACTAATATTTAGCGGAATGGTGGGTAATTTCATCTTCAGTTTAATATTATTTCTAGAACAGATAGATTGTAATATATATACAACCAAAAATTTAGATATTATATTGTATATACATATATAAGTTGGACTGGGGGGTATAAGGTGTCGAAAATATAATATCCCAATAACTTTTGGTTGTACTATATATATTTGAAAAGTGTAAAATGAAAATTCTTACAAGACAACATCAGTCGAAACTCCCTGGGGTGTTGTTATGCGGGAAAAGTTAACACCTAATATTAGAAAATCAACACCATTCACCCATTTTCTATTCTAAAATTTCGAAAAGTACGAATACACAAAATTTTATTTGTAATCTTCTGAATGGTTGGTGTATATATATTATCCCGCTATATATATCCTTATGGTAATATTTAAAATTGGATGGTTTTTAATATAGTAGCATCTTAAGCCTATTTATTATAAAATGGCATACTCAAATTCTTATCCAGGAAAAAGTTTAGTTCATTGACGAAGTTCTCTTTTTGTTTTCCTATCGTCAAATATAAATATAACTAAACCAAGTAAATGGGTTGGTTTTCATTCTGCACAGTTAACCCATTCAGAACAAAAAACCGACACCATTTATGATGGATAAAATTTTTCAACTACTTCCATCTGCTTTCATTCTAATATAATAAGAACATTCTTTTTAATGATTATGATTATCAGCCATTAGCCTTCTGAAGTTACACTGTTTGTTTTTTGTTTTTTTTTTCACTGTTGTTGATGAGCTATAAGTATGAAACAAATCTAAAAACTTCTATATATAAATATATGTATACACCTCGAAAAATCTTAACTATAGTCTTGAGAGAATGGATAAGATTCCTATGATGTCTTTTTGAGATTCTTAAGATTTTTTGATGACTTTCCTTTCAAAAAGATTTTACTACTTTCAAATATATCCCCACTAGTATATTACTTTGATGCCATTTCTGATGAAAATAATGATGGAAAATTACCAGGAATTGTTAAATATATAGTATAGATAGTGAGTTTTACTTGGTTAAATTATATTTTTATTACTTAGCAATTGCCATATTGCTGTATTTTTGGTGAATTGATGAATTAAAACGGCTCATACTCGAAATAATATATATGTTAACAATATATTTGATGTACTTCCATATGATTTTAATTATATTTATAAAATCATTTGGAATGTGTATCAAGTTAAGAATTTGAAGTGTTAAAGATAGAATTTCAAAAGAAAATTTTCATTTAAAATAATTTAGTCTTTTCAAAAAGAATATATATATAAGACAACATCTTATCTCAAACAAACGATAAATACATTATATTTAATACCATTTTTATTTCCTTTTAACAAAAAAAAAAAACGAAGAAAAATAACATAAAATCTTTCATCAATTGGATCAATTTAACTTGTATACACATTCCCTTTTCATGTAAGAAGAGTTTCATTCTAGGAAACAGGAAAATAAAACCATTTACACCCTTCAAATTTTTTTTTTTTTTATAAAAACCTGTCTTTCGTTACCTTTTTTTTTTAACCACAAACTTTGTTATCCTGTTATCCTGTAAGCTAAAGAAAATTGCAAAGTTATTCTTTTGAAATTGCTTAACAGAATTTTCCAAAAAAACCTGTATCCCAATTCGCACTTTCAATTTTCTCCCACAATTATATACCCTCCCACCCCCCCAAAAAAAAGAAGTGAAATTGACTTTCACATATGAACATGTATTATTCGTACAATTTTCATTCTTCAAGTGACAACAATCACGTAATTTTTTGAATCAAATGTGAATGTAATTTTTTCTATGGGTTGGAGAAGGTTGAGAATTTTCGAGTACGTAGAAAGAAAAAAAAAAAACAAGAAAACCCCACGGAAATTGAAGGTCGAAGAATAGAAAATGTGATAAGATATCTTCTAAGTTAAAAATTTTTGGGATTTGTATGTTAACAAATAAGTTTTTGACAATTTCTAAAGATTTGTCTTGAAATTGTTTTCGATGTGTTTCTTTTTTTTTTTTTGTACACGTATATGTTAACATTAACAGTCTTAAAAACATTTTTTTTTACTAAAGGTTAAAAAAGGGGATGCCATGTCAGGTCATAAATTTTAGATTAACTTTAACAATTCGATTTGTAATATATAAAAGATCTTTTAGAGGTGAAAAATTAAATTACATTTTATATCGATCCAAAGGGATCATGGAAAGAGAAAGCATCGGGAAGTTTTCCGCATGTTTTTTTTATTGTTCATAAGAAAAATTTCCATGCATCATTAGATATAACTGCTGGAGATCAGTTTAATGTATTTTATAGTTTAGAAATTCATAAATAACAATATCTAAAAGTTTTCTTTCCGATGGCGTATAGTTTTAAAAGTGGTATACTATGGAAAATCTTAAATCTTTGGATTCTCATAAATATCCAAAATGAAAAAAAGAAAAGCCAAAAAATATTATACGAAGAAGAAAAGTTCGGTTTCTCATTTTTTTTTGTATATAATGAAAATATTTTCTATGAAGAGAAGGAAAAAAATTGTAGTAAATAGTTTTTAAGAAATTGTACATTAGTCTGGTTTTCTGTAAAAGTTTTTATTCCTGGAGGATAAAGTTTAAGAGAAGTTTCTGGAAAAAGAATTTCTTTTCGAAATTCATATTTTTTTATTTTATAAATTAAAACAATAAAAAAAATTTGTTCGTCATTGACAATAATCTTAAGTAATACAATATTTCTAGTAGAATAATATTTAAGTTCAATTTATTATGCTGTCTTATTTTTATCCGGTATTAATCAATTCATTCAATACAAAAAAAAAAAAATTTTATGTGGAAAATATACTTAATACTGCTTGACGCCATAAATAGCAATAAAATAAAAAAGGGAAATATGAAAATTCTATACAATCCAAACCATATGCAAATTTGATGGCACTTCAATAAAAAATATTTTTCTTGATATTTTCCTCGGGAATAATAAATATATAGAAATTTTCTTAAACCCTTCTGTTTTTTTTTTTTTTTTTTTTGTACAAAATACTACCCACTGTGAACTGTTTATATATGGGATGAGTTTTCACGTCCACCCAATCTATATTATTTTATGAATATATATCCAACAATAGGCATCTTGATGAAACAAACCAATAAATCACAAAAAAAAATTTTATGTTTCCTTTAGAAAATCTTTTCGATTCGTTTGATGAACTCGAAAAGAGACAAAATACAGTTCGAAGAAAGCCTCTCGAAAGATTGTATATATAGTATAGTACATGTCTGTTATATTTGATATTTTTCTTTTACAAAATGTTAAAAAAAAGGGGTTCAGTGAATATGACTGCCAATTTCAATATGAATTACATCTGATTTGGGTTGTTTTGAATATTATCCATATAGTAGTACCCTCTCTGATTTTCATATTTTCTTAATATAGCTTGAATACTGTTTTTATATTCCACAACAAAAGAAATATATAAATTCAAAATAAAAGAACATGTTCAATCACTTAAGTTATTGACAAGAGAAATTTCTATTATATATCATTACTGAATTGGTTTTTGTACATAAATGATATAATTTGTATGAATTTGAAATGTTTCATCTTTAATGTTGACCTAATTTGAATAAAATTAAATATGTTTCAATACCAATTCAGAAATATAAACCAAAATTATACATTTCGACAAGCAAATTTATTGCTTTTTATACATATAAAAAAAAAACAACCCCCAACTTATAAATGAAAAACCAATAAATTTATGAAATTAAACTTTACTTGAACGAAAAATTAGTATAAAACCTATGAACCCACGCCCTTCAATCAGAGTTACCGCATTGTATTTTATCAGTTCGCATATATCGCGCAATTGTCATAAACTACATTAGACTATAACCTACACAAAAAAACAGAAGTACTCTATAAGTAACCTTAATGTGAAAAAATATCGTGTTAAAAACTGTTCACCTCGAACTACCACTAAAACTATATAATTAATTAATAAAAATATAATATAAACTCGGAAAATTTACGATCGTGTTTCATATCCAAATATCCAAAGTATAGTAGAAGTTAAAGACGAATCCTTTTGGAATGAGAATTGTGATGTTAAGTTTGCTTGGAGTGGTGCTTGATGGTTTTGTATATAAAAAAAAAGAGGCTGGGTACGATGAAAAATATGGATGGAATATATGGTTAGGACAATAGTAACGACAATTTCAATGAATAATAAAAAAAAAAATGGACAAAGTTAGGTGCGCATTTGCCTTAAATTAGTGTATATTTTCATGGACACCAATAAATAGGAGAAACGAAAGAAAGTGACTCTTATAAAAAAGGAAAAAAAAAGAAAAATAGATCAATTTCACAGATAGCACAGATTTATGGCATAACGTGACATGTCTACAATTTTTTATGATTATTTAAGTTTTCCTTCTCTATATACTGATTTTAAGAGCCCCATTTTAACTTTTCGACCCATAAAAAAAAAACCAAAACTTCCTTCCCACCAACTTTTTTTTTATACAAGAAAAACATATAAAAATTATAATTTTGTAAAACGAAAGGAAAATTGTCCTTTTTTTTAATGAATTTATATAAAACTTTTGTCGGTATTTATTAGATCCATAATATATTCTATACATGAGGATATTTGATTGTATTACCAGATCTTAGAATTTTAATAGATCGTCCTTTTGAAGATTTCTAACATCTTTTATAGAGAAAACAAAAAATACTATCGAAAATGAATATGTCCAAAAACCAAAATAAACACAAATCACAAGGATTTAAGTAGATGATACATTTTTGTAATATTCCATCTGGTAATACTCTCAACGGGTGGTTCAGGAAAATATTTTGAAATAAAACACATAAAACTGAATCTGATGGTGAAAACTTTAACAAGAACCGAAAGAACAATTGATACCATTTTTTTTTGTTGAAGATTATGTCATTTGAATGTTGGCCGCAGCTACGCTTTAGGTGGTCCATTCTATAGGTTCAATTTTGAACTACAACTGGAATAGGGCCGATAGTGCGAGTAATGTTTCCTTCCAAGGCATCAATCGTAGCTGGCTTATCCGCGTAGACTTTAGACTTCACGTAATTCCAAACAAACGAATCCCGAGGTGTGATATCACACTGCCCAAAACGAGAAATCATCTGCTCACCGAAGTGATTTCTCAACATGTCCATTGTGTCACGGGCTGTATGGCTAGTATCGCCGTCTTCATTATCATCCGGGATAGCGGGTGCCATTCACAATTCCGTTATGACCAACCTCCTTTTCTAAAAAATAGTGGACGGATGATTCCACCAGCCCATAAACCACACCAAACTTCGCATTTCTCTGAATGTAACGTTAGCTCTTGATACTCTTCGGGTTACTCATCAGCGCAAATATAGCAATTTTCCTTATTAAAGTATCAATTTAGCCAGAAATAGGCCTCATCGCGAACCAAAATTCTGTGATAAAACAGTGGATCATCATTAATCATTAATCATCACAATTGGGAGATGTTTTGCCGATGTAAGTCTTTCCATGATGAAATGGTATTCACTGCTGAGTCAAACTGGAACGACAGCTTTAAACTATTTACACGTTATGTGTAAAAAAACCTCGATTGAACAAAGTACCTCATGATGAATCACCCGTTACTATTATAAAAATAGTGAATTTATTCTGTAATTTCTTATTATATAAATTTCGTGAGAAAAAAATAATAGATAAATTTCACGGTAAGGGCCTATCTATTTGGTCAATTTAGCATGTCCATACAAATTTGTACATTATACATATTTTCATTGGGCCATATAATTTTGAGGTGCTCCCCATTTTCACGTACATACATTGTATTGTGTAATCTCTGTATCTGAATATAATTATTATTATTAAAAAAGGTGTGGAATACCTATCTAATAAAGTTCATGAAATCACTGGGTTCACGCAAATATATATACACATTCATTATATTGTTAAAAACGTAGATGATGAGTTTTAATTAGGTCTTCATTTCAATGCCTGTTGGTTGAGGATCGAGGTATGGTATGTACCTACACTCTCTTCGTTATTATTATTATTATGATTTTGGAATTGAAGGTAAAAAAAGTATATATTTAGTATTTGCGTTTCAAGAAGATAATAATTATTTGTATGAAAACGTTGTCCTCTCCTGAATATGATGTGCTTGGGAAAAAGGTATAAGCGCGTGTGAAAAATCTATTAAAATATATTTTCTAGCCAACTGTGACAGGGTATTTTTTTATGATAGTTTTATATAAAAGTATGAGATTTAATGAATTTTGTGAAGGAAAAAAATTAAATTAAATTTAATGATTTCTTCCCTTTTTTTTCATAAAATAATAAAAATTATTGAAATCATTCTTTATTTGTGTCCTAAAAATTATAAATAACTAGAAGCCCTGATGTCAGTGCAACTGAAAATACAGTAAACCCGGTATTTGGCCACACCTACCACACCACCAAATCTCTTTCAATTCAATCTTTCTTCACTATCTTCTCTTGCTGTGATATTACCCTGACTTACATGAATTACGCATATTACTTACCCTTGTGTTTCCAAACAACTCCTAAAAATTTGAATTCAAAGATTGCCAACAAAACTCTTCATTATAGCTGAAAAATTGGAGTTCACGACATCTCAATATTTTTCTATTAAAACGAAATCATTCTGCAAATCAATTAGTACCATTTGTAAGGAAATATGGTAGCTTTCTCGATACTAAACCAAGAAAAGGAAAAACTTTCTTATTGGTCTACTGAAATCTTTAAAAAAACGCCCGTCAAATTCGTTTTTAAGCTTTTCAATTATGCCTGATTATGGCGAGAATTTATATCTTTAATTCTAATTTGTTTTTAACTGTGACTTGGCCAGATAATTTTCTCATAGAGGCTCTTGCAGATCACACAAAATTAAACCTGGGGTCAACACTTTTACGCCCATATTCTAAGTCTAAACTAATAAAGAATTTATTTGCTTTAATTTTACATATTTCTATATGTTGACGTTGTCTAATTTAATATAGATTCATGTATAAAAGATAATCTTTTTAATAAGTTATCTAACTTATAAGTTTATAGTTTAATTAAAAATTATATTCGATAACTTAATTCAATGTACTGAAAATAATCATATTATGAGAATTCAAAATACATCCATATATAAAATAATGGTCCGGAATTTGTGAATCTATAGTTTCTAATCTTATATGTATAAAATTTTAGAGAATAAAAAGAAAAAAGCCAGCAAAATCTTCTCTAAGTAAAACTATAAACATTCGAAAAGGGATAAAATTGTATTAAAATTCTCTCATATTCAAAAATATTATCATTTTTAAACCCTATTTTTTGGAAAATATTATTTGCATACCATCCCAAAAAACACTTGTATTTATATAGTAAATACATATGTAGATCTCGAGCTGAACATATAAAACTGAAGTGGATTATCATTTCAATGGAAATCGGTCCTGATAAGATAACTTTTGCAATATTCTTAGTGGTTGACGGAATTATGAAATAAAGCTTTCGGCTATTTTTTTTTTTATCATATATCCTATTTCATATAGGCATATCGTGGATAGGATACTAAAAAAAAAAAAAAAAATTTACTTATGGTCTGATAATAAAATCAAAAAAATATATATTCAAGGATATAAATTTTTACGACAAGGACATATTTTCACATATTCACGGGGCTTCCGATAACGTTTTCAACCCAAAAAAGAAAACCATTCGTTCTCTAAATGCAAAAAAAGAACATATCTCATAAGTTTTTCGTGTATGCAAAATATGATCTATTCAGAATATATTCCTTTCAGCATCCTTCTTAAACATATCATCACATTATTCGACAACAAGGACATCAAAAAAAAGGCGATCAAGTTTTTCTTTCTTTTTGTTGTTAATATTGAATTGTCTTGTGTCCTGTTTATATTAATGCTTTTAGAGAGCTTTTTATATAAAGAAAAAAAAAAAGATTGGAAGAAATCGTTGAACATATTTCGTCGAAAAAGAAATGAATTTTTGTTGATAAAATGAATGGATTCCATCAAAATAAGAAAATAAATGTTATAGAAATCATATACGACAATCAAAAAATAGCATAACATAACCTCGAAAATAGATCACATACCAAACATATTTATGAGAAAATGAAAGCTCGTTCGTTTTTTTCCTTTTTTAACCGAAAATATTGGATAGAAAATTGTCTATTAAAATATTTTTCTCGTATATTTTATTTTTATCCTTTTATTTGGAAATATTTCTTTCCTTATTTTTTTTTTTTTGGCCCCGGTTGCTGTGTATGTGTTCTTTTATTGGTTGAAGCAATATTGTAATGGTTAAATCCCTTCTATTCAATCCATAAGTCTTTGGGAATTGTAGCTCCGGTCTATTCAAATCTATTTCATCATTGAGTTTCTATATTAAAGTGTTTTGCTATTTTTTTCTTTTTTGTTTGATATAGTATTTTGTACATGATATGGAAAGAAAAAAACATCATATCAGAATTTTCTTTTCGGTGCGGATCTATGAAAATTTTCCATTCTTGAATCGTTCGGAAAATAAAGAAAAATACCCAAGGCTAAATAATTGAATTGTTTCGACATATAATATTATAGTAAAGCCAATGTGTTTTTTTTTGGTTGGTACATTGTTGATGTGGTTGTTTCATAGATCCATTTGCCATATTCTCATATTCACTTCTTGAATCGACTAATACCCATCCGCAAGCTATTCTTTTCTCATATAATAAATGTTGACATTTCGTCCTAATAGGACAAAAATGTTGTGGTGGATTATAAAGAAAACGATATAACCATATTAGATGGATGATATGGCGATAGTAATGGTTATGATGGTGCTGGTTTCAATTCTTAACATTTATTGAGTAAAACGAATGAATTCTATATATATACAAAAATATATATATTTCTTCCGATTTCATCTCATTTATCACATTTTCCTTTGGGCTGGTTCAGAATTTAGAAGGAAAATATGCTTTTTATTCAAAAATATTGAGGGCAGTTCCACCACATACTCTACACTTTGAATATCATTACATTTCATCATATTGTGTGCTGTTTCTTTCTTCTTTTTTTGAAGGATATTTTGAATATATGTTTTTTTGTTATATACAGAAAAAAAGGCATTTCATACTTTTCTCGAATCATTTCGTTTTTGGACATTTATTGTTATATTTATTGCGATTTCGTGCCATAAGATGGAATATTTGCTCCTTCCATTATTCGTATCCGATCTACATTTTTTTCCGTTCATCCTGTTTTGGATATTGTCATTTTTCTGAATTTCATATAAATGTTTATATTTATGTAATCTTTTGAAATATTTTCTATTTTAAATGAAAATTTAACGTATGTCAATATCGCCGTTAGGGATTTTAATATTTCTAGTTGTAAAGAACTTATTTTGATGTACTAGAAGAAAATGCAAGGATAGTCGAGGTGTCAATAAATATAATCTAGAAGTTGTAGTCGTTTTGGTTTAATAGTTAATACAAATAATGTATTGAAAGTGAAACATGGCCCTAATGGTTTTAACTTTGAGTTGCTGCGATATACCAGTCCTTCGTTTATCAGGATCAATCAGCAGCTTATGCTATTTAAGAAATATTATCACACCAGACAAAGGAACAATCGTCGATATCTTAAACAGTAAGTAACATAAATATCAAAGCAGTTTTCGCTAGGTTAGATCAAATTTGAAGAATCTACAGATCAAGGACGTGGGAGTTTTACTAGTTTGTAAGGAAAATAATGTTAATAACCATAAAATGATGATAATCTGGAATTAGTAATATTTCATGAGTGATAATCAGGATTACAGGTACATATACATATTTTAAAAACACATAGCATAAATAATTCCTATAATAGACTTCAATTTTACTAATAATATGAAAATTCAATATTTTCATGAAGATAATAATTATATTATTAAATTTAATGCAAGTAATAAATGTCCTTTTTTCATTGCATATTTATATATTTCATTGAGTGGGATATATGTCTGCAATGCATATGGATTTTATTGAGTAAACCATTTGGTTTTTTTTAATATCATAATATTTACATATTAAAATAAATAAATATATAATTTCGCGACATTTATGGGTGAATGAATCAGGTTTTTCAATAAGAACTTATTTTTGTTTAATTTTAAATTAAACACACATTTTAGATGAAAGTTTTGAATTTCTTTTTAAAAATTCTACAATTTATGAATGAAACGCAATATCTGGTAAATGTCCACCACGAGACTACGTTTCCAGACATTGATTCTTTTCACAAACTTTCGATCACATTTCTACATAATTGTGGCTCTAACTCACGATTTACGATCCAATGATGCTGCCAGCCTATATGTATAAAATACACCAAACAGTGATACAAGATCAATGTAATGATTGTTCAACAATTGGATTTTCAGAAGCCCAAATAAGACAATTTTGCTTATTAACGTAGCCATTCAAATGAAAATGAACTTCGTCAGAAAAGAAGATTTTTGCTGAAAATCTAGCACCATTTTCAATAAACCCATCAGCAAATTGTCGACGTTAAAAATGATCTGGTGGCTTAACTTTTTGCACCAATTTGACCTTAATAAGACTTTAAGGCCAAACCCTTTCCCAAAGTACGCAAAATACGTGATGCTTGGTGGACAAGCCTATTTGTTGGGAACGTCATGGAATCGATAAATTTGGGTATTCTTCAACACTTTCACTCACAGCAGAAATGTTTTTAGTTGAACGACTGAAACGGGAATGTGTTACTATGTTATGTATTGGACGAGTGAACTCAAATTTTTCCACTATATTTTTAATTGCAGGCTCTGTTGGACAATTCACAATTCACAATTTTACGAAATGTGGTTTTCAAGGATAGCCCATTTTCATAATGGATTTGAATTACTTTTATGCAATTTTTGATCTAAATTGAATTCATTATAATAAAATGTAGACCTTCCACTGCAATTATGTTAAAAAACTAAATGAAACAATTGTCACTGTAAGCAAATACAACCCTATTGACAAAAAAAAGTTCTTATTGAAAAACCCTATATAAGGAAAATGCAAAAAATTCTCATCAATAAAAAAATGAAAAATTGTAATAAAATTAATGTATTATATGAAATTTGGTGTGTCGCCGCCATTCAGAGGATATATAATATCACGCGAAAAACACTACAATATTTATCCATATTTTGTATGTAATTGAAAATTAAATTATCCGACATGATAAAATTTATATTTGCAATGAAATTCAGTCAATTTTTTGTATTTTAATTATTTTCTATTCGAAAATATTGGTTTATGCATATTTAAATGTAGTTGAGTGCAATTTGTTGAATTATTTCATATATATTGCATATAAAAGTGAAACCGTTGATGATTGTAATATATTATGTGACGGAACGGAAATATATACAATATAAAATTTACACGTAAATCGAAAGTTAATGTTTCGTGTACAATTTCGTGGTTTCCAAATTTTCTCCTTTTTTTTATTTTGAATAATATTAATAGTATTTAAAATTTTTTCAAAAATTCATATTTTTCATTATCGTTTTTGTAGATATAAATATAAATTATTCATAATTCAATATAAGTAATAAGACGAAAACCATAAACTGTTAATATAAATTAACGACATATTGGAACATGCATATAAATTGCGATTTCTCTATGACTTCCATTTACCGGTGATACACAAAATATTGTAGATATTTTGTGTATACAAATGTTACAAATAGAAAGTGTTAAGGTGCAGAGAATTTTTGGTAAAACAAAATCATCATCATCAAATGAAGGGTTTGAAATATATATACAGCCCTTTTTTCACCATATAGCATATGGTTTCTATCGTAATTTTATGTTGCATCTATATCCAAATATAGACTATATATCTGAATATTGTTGTCACACAATTTCTGATCCACTGCAGAAGCTCTATCCATCCTATGATTATGATCGCAATGTATAACATACATATTGGACAATATTTTGAGTGTTAACTGAAAAACACTTTATAAGAGTTGCAATATACATATCATAGAATATACATAAAAGGGTATTTTTTTTGGTTCATATTATATATTCGCGATACAAGTTAGAATGTGAAAACCCTTTCTAACGTTTTACTAGAATACTGTAAATGTTTTGAAGAGGGTTACATATACAATCGGTGTAGTAGATGATGCACCTTCGGTCGGTTATCATCCCCATTCAGATGTCTATTAGAATATATATATATATAGTATATATAGGGATATCGAGTTGATTAAATTAGTCGGCTCATATATCTCTTGATTTCCAATCATCAGGTGTCGGTTGCAGTCATCCGCACTTTTGGAGAAACTGTTACCGTTTGCACGTACATTATGTGTACACTTCAAATGATTCATTTCCGATTTTTAGCATAACACTTTTGGTCTGTAGCATATCTGTATATACAATATATATATAATCTGCTTTGGATATATACTGAATAGATGGATTTTTTTTTTGTTGGAATGATATTTGGATCTGATGCTATTACCTTGCATATTTTCCTCCCGGTTTGTATTAAATTATTTTGTTGACACTCAATAGAACGCATACCCATATTCCTTCTATCTCAATGGAAATTTTGGTTTCACTTTTTGGAATATATATCTGGTATAGAAGAAATAATGTATTTTATGGAATGTAATTTTTTTTTCTCTACATAGAAAGGACATGCCTTTTTGTGCATATAATGTAGTAACATGACATTCCCTTTTTTTTATAAAAAACAGGAGTTTTTCTTGTTTTGTTGCAGTTTATTTTGATAAAAACAAAAAAAAAAATAGAGGATATTGAATGAATGCGTGTTGATATCCAATTGATTTAGTAGATTTACCAGAATTAATTGAGATGAAAAAGTGTGCAATTGATTTATGATGGGTTCATGAGCTCTTGTAAATCAAAAAGGCATACACAAAATGAATGAGAATTTGATTAATTTTACGTTTTTATTTTTTTTTATCTTTGATGCAATTTTAATCAAATGGAAATTGATAATATATGTTGACATATAATTTGAAATTTGACTAAAAATTCTATTCAATAATTGACAGGTTTTATCATTAAAACAATATCTATATATGACAGTGTTATAAAGTTGGCCCTCCTATTGTGAATTTGATCACATAAATACTTAGTTTCTAGTCAAAATATTAAGATGATCCCTTTTTTTTCATATTCAAAAGAAAGGCGCGTTATTATAAACCTTATTTTTAGATACAGCTCGAATATATAAAATAAAAAATGATGAAATATAATAAAAATTGAATCCTAATCCATGAATATAGATGATGATAATGATTCTTAAAAGTTTCCCGTCATTGCACCCAAAGTAAGACACCAAAAAAAAAGGAAAATAAAAGGGAAAACACTGGGTTCATTTTGACAAGACCCGCATAAAAATAATTTCCCTAACCATAAATTATTGACTTAAATTCTATTGCATATAAATAGTAGCGGTTTTCGGATATATATTATACCCACCTTCATCTCACCCACCACTTTTATGATTGTATTCGGAAAAGCAGAGAAAAAAAGAAAATGTATTAATGTATATCTTAATAGAAAAAAACGCATTAAACTTACTTCAATGAAATTCGTTCCGGGTGTTTTGCACCATCAACTCCGCCTCATCATCTTCATCTTATATTTATATATATATATAAATAAAACGAGCTAAAAATTAAAACATTTTTTGATACAGTTTTTTTTTCTTCTTCCTTTTTTCGCGGTGGTACACTTTTCCAAAAAGAAAAAAACCAAAAAAAAAAAACGAAAGAAAAACCACCAAATTTGGGGTGGGATACTATACTAAGTGAATGGTGGAAGGTATCATGGGTAAGTATATGGGTGCTATGAGTTTGTTCGATGAGTTATGAGTGTCAATAAATATTCTTATTTTATAGCTCGTTACATTTTTTTCTCATATTTCATTAAATATCTTTTATTATATTGCTTATCGGGTAATTTTATGGAAATGGAGTTTTCCCAATGTCGCTCAGTATCTCACGAAAATATTCTTGTTGTTTCGAATACAAACCCTAAAGGCGTTCAGGCTATTTTCATACTTTGAATATAGATATATATATTTATATATTATGTTTTTGAAGACGAGAAAAATTCTATAAAGAAATATGAATGAAGAATCCCACCAACAAATACAAAATTTTTATATGATTAAAAAATATGAAATAAGAAAATTCGCGGTTCTTCGTTTTTTTTTTTTCTTTACATGTTGGAATCCATGCATTAATGAAGGAAAATACATAAAAAAAAAATATAATAATAATAATAAATATGCGATAATAAGAGTTTGAGGTTAATGAGATGTCGACCAAAGTACTTTGTCTCATTCACTGTGATGAATTTAAATGTTCGCTATTAGTTTGATATGCGATGAAAGAATTTAATAGGAAAAAATTTATTTGTGATCTTCGTTAAATTAATATTAAGAAAAATTTTCTCATTTTCTTTTAAATTCTAATATATGTATATATATAAAGAAAATTAATAATATCAATTTGATATCAATGAAAAATTGTATTTTTTTATTTTAAAAGGAAAATTTTCTGATATTTCAGAATGTTCTTGAGGAGTTCTAGTAGATGTACATCAAAGTTTAAATAATCATCAATGAATATAGTGAAATAAAATGACAAAAGAATTTAAGGCGTTTTTAATTTCAGACGTGGGATAGATCTATCTAAACGTGATTAACTTTTCTAAATATTTGCTCTTTGTATTAACCTATACTGATGACGATCTGTTTACGTAAGACCATCAATCTTCAATTGTTTATAATCCGGGATCGTCGATCCACATGTCTGCAACAAG
This sequence comes from Xylophagus ater, assembly GCA_963422695.1. NCBI lineage: Eukaryota > Metazoa > Arthropoda > Insecta > Diptera > Xylophagidae > Xylophagus > Xylophagus ater. The sequence continues at coordinate 8,373,266 of OY730483.1, forward strand.
AAACTCATAGACTGCTTACATATCAATCGACATGTATATGAACATCATTTTAGAAAAATTATCAGTGCAACAAAGTGCTCTGTCGATGATTTTTTAGACTTAATTTTGCTTGAATCACTTTCACTTTATATAGATGTGAACATTACAGCTCCGTCTTTCACAATGATGCTTACAAACAAGTTGAAAATCGATAGACTTGAAGCCACGAACATTGAAAATCAAAAAATCAAATGTCAGTCAACCGTTTGTCAACTGGCCTACAGATGCTTAAAATTCAGTTTTTTCAACCTGGTTGATGAACATCTGGCCGTGTCTGTATTATGCTTAAAACTAGTATACGAATATTTGAACCATAGACTTCCAGAATCGATTCATCAAGAAAACGAACTCGATTGAACTGGAAGACGAAATTAAATGAACAAAATTTAGATAAAAAATTCAATTTGTTCTCAAATTGCGTGATAAAGTTGATGGAAAGATTTTAATTATAAAAAAATTAGTGCAAAACATTAGCACTTTCTTTTTAATAGTAGTAACGAAAGAATTATAAAATTTTTTGGATCTACGATCGTAAACTAAAAAAATTACAGAAATTCTAATATGTTTCAAAAAATTTCCATTAAGAAATTAAAGAATTACATATTTTCAGGCGCGTATTAAAATGTTTTTTGATAATGACATATTCATTCATATTAAATGAATGATGAAAATGAAAAAAGGATTCACAGTATCTTCGAATTTCATGTCACAATTGACAAATCCATGATTTCAAGATCCTTCGATCCAAGCCAAATTTTGCTTTCCTTTAACTTTCTAGATTTTCCTATGAAAATTCACATCAATTTGAACAGACTTTATGTACGAAATTTTATACTGATAATATTCGCATCTCTAATTAATAATAAATGTTTTTGTTTTAAAGAATTTTTTATTCTTAATAAAAAATTATTTAATTACGAAATATTATTTTGGTTGCGTGATTTTTTTGTTTTTGTTTTTTTTTGGTTTTTCATATTAAAATGTCGAAAAAACGTAGCTCCTTTGACAAATAGCAAAAGCTCTGTACTTTGAAGAGAAGTAAACCTTGGCAAGTGAAAAAAGTCGTTTTTTTCATTTTGTTTTGGTTCTGATATAATTCATACTCTTTACAATTAATTTTTTTGTAATTTAGTTAAACAAAACGGCCATTTCTGTTGTTTCATTTCGGTTTTTTTTCTTCTTACAAAAGGCACAAAAATTAACATAATATCTCCTGTGGTTAAGACAAAGCTAAAAAAGAAGCGAAAAAAAGCGACATAGTTGATACAAAAAAAAAAAAAACGTGGTTACATGAATATAATATAAAATATATATATTTTTTAATTTATTTATCTTTTGCGATTCTTGTCATGCGTGCCACATTATTTTAACTAGGAAGAAGAGTGTCCTTTCTTTTTTTTTTATTATAATTATTTCTTTTTTTTTTTAATTTTTTATTATTATTATAATCATTTCTTTTAGTATAAAAGCATTGAGGTTGGTTTAAAAAGAACAAAAAAAAAAAAAAATTAACGAGCATAAGGCGTGCAAAAGTATTCTGCATATCCTTTTATTATAAAAAGATCAAAACAACGAAAAAAAAAGTACATATATAATCAAATCCAGTAAAAAAAAATCTGAATATGAACATAATATAGCTAAATACGTTCACCATGAAAGACATGGCCCTAACCATCAAATAGGACCCATTTCTTTTTTTTTAGCCAACATTTTATACTTTGTTGGGTTGCATGTCCATGAGTGTCCTAAAGGATTTAATTACATAAAAAAAAGGAAAAAAAATATATATATATCATTAAGTAAATGTGCCGCGGTTCCTTTGTTATCGTAATATATTTATGAGCATGAAGACTTTTACATATGTACATCGGGATATATGTATTTTTTCCCATTTTTGTTTTTTTGTCTAAGATAAAGATTGTACCAATAGTAGTCTACAATAACTCATATTTTCTATCTTCGTTATAATTTCTGTTTTTAAAAAAAATTCTAACCTAATTTATTTATATTTTTTTGTAATATCCTTTTTTAAGGACATTTATTTCAATCAATTTTATAACCGACTGTCCGTTTTTTTTTTTTTTTTGCTTTTTAATTATATGACTTATTTTACAAGCATGTAAATGTTGTAATGAAAATAATAATAATTTCAGATGACCAGAAAAAATTTTTTAAAGGATATTATCATGAAATGGAAGAACAGAAAATTACCCTCCACAGTTTAGTCAACAATAATTTCTCGAATGTTTCCTTTTTTTATTTGAGCTCATTTTTATTTGTGAAATGCTTTTTTTCGTCCTTAGTTTTTTTTCTAGGAGGTATGATAACGAAATAGACCATCCTTCATGCATGAATTCAGTTGGGAGAAATAAATTGCACCGAAAATCTGGAAATTTTTTAACCCTGTCCTCATATAATACGTAATTTTTGAGAGATTTTATATATTGTATTATATCTAAAATAACTCGTATAATTTTTTTTTAATATTATTTCCTTTTATTTTATTATATGAAAAAAAGGAGATTAAAAAAATTATGTCCGTATGAACATTATCCTTTGAAATGCTTTTAAGGATTTCTTTTTGCCGCATATAACGTAAATTATCAAAATCGCATCCATTCTATCAAAAAATTCTTATTCCACTTATTTCATTGGATTTGCCGAATAATTGTTGATATACATATTAATAGGCTACCGTCTATCGAGACCACCGAAAAACAATTCTAAATAAGAATTTACTCTTCTAAAGCTGCGTTTCCGCCAAACGCGCAAAATATTTTTGCTCGCGTGGAATAAAATAGAAATAAGTAAGGCGATACTTAAAACGATAAGTCCTTTTTTGTACATATTTGCTGGACAATCGAGTTTCCAAATGGTTCATCTAGAATCAAAAATTAAAACAGGACTGGTAATTGACGATCGCCGATTTTTAAAATAGATATTTTGTACAAAATAACGCGAAATTGAAATACAAACATGAAATTTCGGTTCTGGTATACATTATCGGAACCAACAACAAAATTATTGCCATAGTTTTGCAAGCAGTTAGTACATTAATTCTTAAGTGGAGCTAGCGAGCGGAACGTTTTTACATTTTTACTAGTAACTTAATGCATGCTCGGTGCGCTGAACAGTTACTAGTAAAAATGTAAAAATAAAAAATAAATTAGTAAAAGACCATTTATAAATTAACAAATAATGTTGATAGTTGTTGTTGGGTCCGGGAATGTCAACCAGATCCGAAACTTCCATGCAAAATGTCATAATTTATTGGTAAAATTATTATAAAGATCGATTTGGGAAAAAAACTAACAACCGCAGAATGTTTCTTACCGTATTTTGAGAAAATTTCGAGATACATAATCTATCTATCAAGTGGTTTACGAAATTCGGTGTAAACAGTGTTTGAAGTACGATTCTAGAACTTGGTTTGCTACAGATATTAAAATGAAATTTTGAGGATGAATTCTTAAAACCTGAATCTTTTAGAAAGATTTAAAATATAAAAATGTATTTTATTTTCTAAACAGAGATAGCCACGTAAAGTTTCAAGTACTCGTATTGTCCTCGAACGTTTAAATTTGTGTCGCTCATAACTCTATAACATTGTCAATTTTACAAATAGCGATGAGAAATTTTCAGGATATCTTCTTAAAACTTTAGAATTTTCAGTAAGTGGAAAACTATAAAATCGAATTCATTCTTTTGTAGGTAAATGTAGGTTTTTAAACCAAACATTTTTAGTATATCATAACTAGTACAGCGAATTTTTGATAAAGTGACAACGAATTGGTCGCCGACTGTGATTTGGTATATTTACTCTTTATATATATATAAATATTCATCTTTCACAAAGGATATAGGTATTTTATCTTTCAAAAAGAAAATCATGTCATTTCAGGGAAATTTTATAATATCAAAGATTGAATTGAACGATCATCAAAACTTCAAAATTCTAAGAAATAGGGAGTCAAAAATTTTTGTAGCTGAATTGACGTTGATGATAGCTGCCGGAATAATAAGTGAATTAATATGGATAACTGGAGAATCATTTATATGTTAATAAACTGAAAGAGCGGATTCTGTAATGAAAGAAATGAAGAAAGTAAAAAAAAGAAAGGCTCAAGAGGGTTGAAAAAGATAATCTTTGGCTTCAAAAAACACAAACACAAAAATAGATTTTATAATAAAATATATACATATATATTCACATAACCACATACCATCATAATTTTGAATTATCCTTAAAAAGAAAAGTATTATGAAGTTTGATGAAAAATATGAAGAAGAAGACTAACTTTCTTTTTTTCTTCCTTTTACTATCTATAGTCGAATATAAATTTGACAATAATCATGTATTCCTTACTCGTTATCTCTTACGACATAACAGGGTGTATATTTACTCTGTTTTATTTTATTGCAACAAGGATACGCGAATATATAGTATATATATGTAGTGAAAAAAGCCCACCTTCTTTTCTATTACAATTTTCTATGACCATGAGATAAGATTTTCTCATCTTTATCGGATCATATTTTCTTGTTTTTTTTTTTTGGTTGGTGACGATTTGAAAAGTTTCCTTTTCAAAAGGATCAAGAAATTCGACGCATGGGGAAGACTGAAATTTTATGAGCGAGATTCTTCATTTAAGTAGATTTTTGTTTTAAGACATAAAAATATTATTGTTGGAAAATGAAAATTATTCATATTCATTTATATTTATGTTGAAATTTGTTATTAATTTTATTTCGATGTGATTCGGTGAACGTAGGACAAAGAAATATAAATATAATTGCGATGGGATGAGAACCGAAATTTGAACTGGAGACTCCTATCAATTTGTTAATAACGAGATCTAACAACTTTGAAGACTCTTGACATTTGCATTTCTATATAATCCAAATTATTTAAACAATACAACAGTTATTTGAAATAATATTGTAAACCATTCAAAGACAATTATTTGAGCCCAGAAAACTTCTATACTAAATTGAAATTTTCTTTGATATATTTAAGTTTTCAGTATTTCGAGTTATGGCAACAACTTGAAGAAAATTTCTTAACTTTTTACATCTTTTTGAACTTGAACAGGTTCTTGAAAAAATTATTTCATTTTTTGTAATCATTCATTTATGGAACTGTCAATTTTTGACACATAAAGTTACATCATACATTCGCAGTAATTTAGAATTTTTCGAGATGAATTTGCGATATATATATATTTTACATATATGTATATGAATACCGATATATACTTATATTATGTATATTAAACTCGACAGAAGAAACAAAAATATAACAAACCTTCATAAAGTTTCAGTCGAAGCCAGTTTGAATTACTCCCAAGGTAGGTTTGGTTGAATGAATGGAGTTTACCAAAGTATGACATTATTACCCAACCCAAGAGACTAAAGGGATGGAATATAAAAAGGCCTTTGCTGTCTCTCTGTTTTACGATTATTGGTTAAATTAAATATACACGCGTACATTTGATGTCGCGGGATTTTTCATAAAAATGATAAGAGCCCAAGAGCTGATATGAATATTTGAATTATATGGAAATTTTCAGTTATATATATTTTTTTTTGTTGGTTTATTTCTTTTATATGTATTTCTAACCTAAATATATATGCAAGTATTTTGGTTATAGGTTACCAAAAAAAAAAGAAGAGACTAAAAGAGTTTTACTTATGACAATCTAAATTTTACTTACGATTATATGACAAGAAAAATATATTATATTTTCATTATGAGAAAGGAAAATCTTACTATTCAATTGTAATTGAAAACACCTATGAGATTTAAATATTGATTCAATTTTGTATAATTTAAATATCATTGTAATTACAAATTTTACCCTTATTGGCATATATATTAATTTCTTCATCATTATATTATCAATTCATTTTAATATCCCTGTCCCTTTTAACATGCATCGATGCAAATGATATGTGGTCGAATATTTACTAATCTGAAATTCCAATATGAGTTCAAATCAATCAATCGAATTAATGATTTAATTGCCCAATCAGATTGTAACATATGGAACCAACACTGAATTATTATACCTATGGTATAAGCAATTCACTTTCAATGTGGTTAAATATAGTAGTATAATAGAGGACTATAGCATAAAATATCGTAAACTGATTCCCATTCCAATACCTAGACACGATCATTGTATATCCGGTTGGATTTGTCAGGAAGTCAAGTTTATTTGAATTTCGTATATTAGACGAAGGTTATGAACTAATATGTAGAAAACAAATGCAACTACTATATGAGAGCTTTTATGATAAGGTATTATTGGGTAAATGTCCATCTATATATGTTATATACCTAGGAAGAATATCTCAAAGGCAGTTACTATACGTATATTTTAGATTTAAATCATATACAAAGACCAGTTTCCATAATATGAAGGGACATTACAATCAGTTGATATATCTGTATTAACTATATATGTATATATATATGATTCTCTATGAATGAATAAAAGATATTCGAACATATGAGGTGTAATCTAAGGATTTCGAGGAATGAAAGTTTCAGTTAAAGTTGAAGGCGATATTAAGGCCAAATAAATATATGGTTTGAGTATAGTTATATATGCAATTGCAATTGTGCAATATTTCTTTGTGATGGAAGTAATAGTTTCTATGTTTAATCAATTCATCTCCATGTGTTCACGTGCATTTTGTAACAGCAAGAGGCATTTTGTTGTGAATTATGAGAATTTCGTTTTGTGAAAGATTGGAACTGCCTTTAGATATGTCCAATTTTATGCAATATATTACAAATTTATATATGTAAATAATATTTATTCTAACTATGTTATGAAAAGGATTTTACTGATTTTGTTTTATTGTTGAGAAATTGATTTACATTTTATTAATTTTTCAGATATAATAATATGACATTAAAACATATACATATATTAGGTCTGCAAATGGGTTTTTACATCAAGTTCACTTGTGAATTTCATGAAGAGAAGCTATTTAGAGTGACCAGAAGACGCTTTGAAGAAAAAGCAAGCAGAATTAACTGGTAGATACGTTAAAATGATCTTGCAGCATGAAAACGCCAGGCCACATGTTGCTAAACCGATTCAGGAAACGTTGGAAGAACTTGGCTGGGAAATTCTACCCCATCTGCTGTATCCACCAGACATAGCTCCTTCCAATTATGATTTATTCAGGTCCATGCAATCAGCCCTTTCTCAGTAGCACTTCCATTCTTATGGTAAAATCAAAAGATAGGTCTATGATTGGATTGCTTCAAAGATCCGGATTTCTTCAGATACCGTTAATTACCTAAAAGTTTGGCGAAAGTTGTAGCTTCAGATGGGGCATACCTTGAATGAAATCAAAATATTGTAGAGTTGTTAAAGCTTATTCACAGACCTATAATATATATAATTTATTTTGATTAAATTTCTTAAAATAAACAAATATTCTTTAATACACAATATTTGTATATTAAATCTTTTCTAATTGGGTCATAAGATTAATTATGATCATAAGTTAAAATTCTTTCAATATTATTACGATACACATATGCTTTAGCATAATATTTTATATAATACTTTTAAAAAGGTATGTATATCCTTTAATATCCGTACATTAAGAAAATTTCACTCTAAAAGAAAATAACTCATCAAGTTCATTCATTTTTTGTTTTCTTTTTTCATTCCTTTCATATTATAAGTAAAAAGAAAATATTTTCTCATATACTATATACATATATGTGCGTAGAAATTTTCATTGTTTTTATACCCAAAAAATATGTAATAATTTTCAACGATGATTAAACACATCAATAAATCTTTAGAGATGGGTAAAAATTCTTTCTTTTTTTGGTCTTAAATATTTTTCAAATGAACGAGATAAAGGGTGAAAACATAAATATATATATAAAACAAAGATATAGTTAGATAAAGTAAAACAGTCTTGAAAATAAGTGATAAAATACTATGAAAATCGCGTATCCTAAATAAACATTCTATAATATTCATCCTTAGTAAACATTATCAAAACATATTTCCAGAAATAGGTAGGTACGTGTATCATATATATACCTTTCGGATATAAAATATATTCCATATCGTATACATGAGGACTGTTACTTTGCTATATTCCATTGAACCGAATCATCTTCTAAATATTGTATATTAACACCTCTCTTAAAAAGAAACGAAACTTTAGTGTTATGTTTTGATACAAAAATATAACCGTGTATATATATATTTATTATCCAAAAAAGAAAAAAGAAAATGTTTATCTATTTTAGTCTATAATACTTGTATACTAAAGAAAACACGCACGCATTTTCTTTTCAAAGATTTATTCTAAAATATATATAATATTCGCGAATTCTCCCCGGTGTGTTAAATAAGAAAAGCATATATAATTTTTCTATAGGGATGAGAGATTTTTACAATGCTTTAAGCATATATATATATCTAAGTTTCTTTCCTAATATGAATTTATTATGTAATAAATTTATTTAATCACACGCATACAAATAAAAACCAAACAGGATGAATGGTATACCTAATTATCACACACGTATATCTTTCTTAATAATATGCAATATAAGAAATGGGAATGAGTATGTTATTCCGAACCCTTTGAAATTTCATATTTTATATACCACTTCAGAAATTTTCAGGATTTTCATATTAGATCCTTATAATTCTTAGCCATATCTTTTTTTCGTCTTCTTATGTATATATTTATTAATTCTTCCCATTTTCTTATATGGAAATAATAATACCATTTTACTAACTGATCTACCAAAAAAGAAAAAGGACAAAAAAAAAGCAAGACAATCAACCTTATATGCCTCAAAATATTTGTATTTTTGTGCCTGGAAAACATGTTCTCGTAATAATTTTCATTATCGCGTCAAAATATTATATAATCCCGTCATCAAAATTATTAGATAAAATAATGTTTTAACGAAAAGAATGCCATATTAGAACAAAAACTGGGCCAACTGAAATATGAATTTGAATTTTCAGATCATTAACGCCTATATATATGCTATTTTAATAAGATGTATGCTTTTAATCTGTTCATCAAATATTTGTTTCATGAAATATTTTCATTTTTTTTGGAAATTATATCGATTTTTTTCTTTTTAATACATTCATAAATAATTCTATTAAGACAGTGTTTTTAATCGATTAATTAATTTCAAAAGAATAATATTTGTAGATTACAAAAAAAAAAAGAAGGAAAATTAACTCAATTGAAAATTGACCAAGGAGGACTCTATATATGAGAGAGAAGAAAAGAGAAAAAGAAAAATGTATATTATCTTACAGAAAATGAAAAATATCATTCTTTTTCTGATAGAACTTTTTAAGTGCCGCAATTTTGTAATACCACCCGAAGGATAACGAGTGAAAATCTTTTAAGAAAAAAAAAAAAAAAAATGGAAAAACTCCAAACTCATGCAGATTTATAGCTTGAAGCGATAACATTAAATTATCGTCAGGAAAAGTGGCTATGGAAACTCACTCTTTTTATCTTTCTTCTAGGTTCCAATTCGGTTTTTCATTTTCCGTCCGTTCCAACATACTATATTCATAATTTTTTTTTTTTTTTTAAACGTTGGAAAAACATCTATAAGTATGAGTACTATTTTTTTTTTTTGGGTGAAAATTATCCGAAGGACTATTTATACTAATGCAAAAGCAAGCGGAAGAAAGAAGAAAAAAAAGGACGCGAAAAAAAGAACTTAATTAATTTAACTTTTTTTCTGTGTATATATTTTAAAAAAGACTGGTCGCTAGATTACCAACATTTGATAAAGACCACATTTCATCCGGATGTGACCGTCATCAGCAGTTAGCTGCTAGAAATCGGAAGATTCTAGTTCATTACGAAATATTCTTATATATTATTATTACAAGGGAAAGAATTTCTCCGAAATAAGTATTTATTATCACCCTTCTTGGGGACCAAAATTTCTATTTCTTAAACTTATTCAAAATGTATTAAATTTCAATAATAATCGAATTTAATTTCCTATTTTACGAAAATGTCCAATTTTGGCATTTACCAAAGAAGCAATCAACTCGTTCCACCAGCTATCCACAAAAAAAGGGATTGTTTCTTGAATTTAAACACATCTATATGAATACATTTTCTGTCACATTTCAACCAAATTAAGTGAAAGTTTTGTTGAAAGACGTTTTGTCCATTTCAAATGGACCCTTGTTATCTTCCTGAAAAAGGTTCCTATATATATATGTTCGGTTTTTCTTTGGATAAATGCAAAACAAAACAAAAAATCTAGATATAGATTATATTGAAATGACCAATAACTGTTGCTATATTGGAGTAGAAGATAGAATCTTTTCAAAATGAAGTTCGGTTTATGTTGTTGTTTTTCTAGAATTAAACACTTTGGGAATTTCATTTTGATTGAATTCCATGAATGAAATTAATATTGAATGTTATGTGATCTGAATATATGTGTTTTATAAGAATATAGTTTTTGATTAAAATTTTGACCACTTGTAAAATTTTGTTGAAATTGAAAATATTTTATAGTATTATGAAATTTGTTTTACATTTCAGAATAATAGAAATAAAACCAGATTTGAATATTAATTTGTAGATTTTGATTATTTCAAATAAACACCAATGAAGCTGATATAATGAAATGAATGACGATTTCAAAATAAGATGTATTTTAAGATTGGATGCTATTGAAGGAAAAACCAAAAAAAGAGGACATTTTTCTTTATCCTATGCATCAATAGCAACAATAATTTGATAGGATGAGCATTTTGGTATATAAAAGGAAAGTTTTTAAAGAGCAAAAAAAAAGAATTATGAAAATGTTTGTGGTTTTCTTTTTTCAACAAGTATTTCTTTTTCATACTTTGCTGAGGGCAAGGTAAACCCTTTCAAAAAAAAAAAAGGATTTTTTCGACTATTTCTCGCGAAAGAATTTATTTTCTGATAAAGTATGATTTCTTTTTTTTTCCGCCGAAATTTTCTGGAATGAGTTAAAAATGTGCAAACTTTCCTTTTTATGATATTTTTATTTCCCCAAAAAAAAAAGAACTGTGTTTTTCAAATGTTCTTTTAAAATTTTTTTAATTGAAACCAAAAAAAAAGCATAGATATAAATGTGCAAAAAAAAAATATATATAAACAAGGTATTTTGTTTGAACCCAAAAATACGCGAAATCCGAACTTCATACCAGTTTTTAGGAATTTTACGCAACTTTCCTAATTAAAATTGAAAGGAAATGTTATTTTTTTCAATACTTACGAAGTGTACTTACGCGTTTTTTTGTTTCGTTTTGTTTTTCATATCTCAAACGGAACATATTTTAACCCTTTTTCGGTTCAATTTTTTTGCGTATTTTCCTTAAGGACATTTTAATGGTTGAAAGAAACAAAAAAAAATATGAAATTCTTTCTTAAAAATAAGAAATAATTTTCCTGTAAGTAATACTCACTATAAATAATAAATTTTGGACAAAAAAAGCAGGTATAAATATTCACACATGCAGAAAAATTCTAAAGTTTTTGACTAGTTGTTACAACTGAATTTTCAGTTTCCACAGCTAAGATTCAGTTATCCCAACATAAAATTCAGATCTCATAACAAAAGCTATGAGCTATGAGCTAAGCTATGGCAACTAAGCTTCAATTGTAAAATATCAACGACTGAAATTTAGTTCCCACAATTGAGTTTTCAATTATCACAACAAAAAATTCAGTTGCCACAACTATTCAATAGTTTTACAATTTTTCTGCGTGGAATGTTCAAATTCTATATGAATCAAAAATTTTCCTATATTCCAAAAATTGATTAAATAAATCTAATGATTTATTGGAATACATTAGAAACATTTCGATTCCATCAATTTAACAATAACTCCAAATTATATTTTGGGTATTAATTCAGTCTTATGCAGTTGAATTTATAACTTGTATTAGTATTTTGCATACAATTTTCAAAGTTTTGATACAAATATGACATATCTTTTCCATATATTAGGAATATAAATCAATGATTGACAAATAGGTTTCTAGAAAAGCCTTTAGAATTATTTTAGTACGAAAGATTAGAGGCATTTCGCAAGAGACCAAATATCTATTTAATCGAGAATCTCTTTTTGTATATGAATATACAAAACATAGTATAAGTAATATTCATATTTACAATATATATATATATAGGAAGAAGAGAATGAGGATATCCAAAACCATTAAATCAAATCTTGTAGTCTAATAGAAACACAAATCAGAACAAGTTTTGATATATGGTGGACAGAACGAAAACAGAATAAGTCAAACCAAATAGAATACGAAATTTTGATCCTAGAGGTTTCTAAGGATATTGGATATGATATGCAAATGAGTTAGTAAAATATAGATATACATATGGATCATAGTATATACCTAAAAGTTGCATTTAGTTCTCTACACATCGTAGACATTGTATATATGGTATGAGATAGTTTAAATTCACCAAGTGCAAGATTTGATCATCGTCTACGAATCAAAGCCTCTGATTTGTTTACATATATTTAATAGATTTCACTTACTATCGGTATTTATTCACAAAAGTGCGTATATATAACTCAATATTAAGGTAAAACATTTCGGAATATCTAAAAAGCTAGTACTACACGAAATTTCTGGTAGGTAAATTACTTTGAATTTCAATGATAACCAAATGAAACAATAATATTTCGTTTGAATCCAGTCACCATGATTCCTCTTCCTTTATGGTTTAAGTTAAAGTTAAAGTATTATATTTGAGTATATAGAAAAAATGGAATAAGGTTAACTGACTTATAGGATGTCAGATTACAAATTACAATTATACAATATGAATATATTCAAAAAAATTCTTGAGAATGAATTCTAATTTTCAAATTGTTCCAGAAATTGTGTAAAGAATAAGGAAAAAGTCACTAGAAAAAATTTGAAGGGGATTAACATTGGCCAAAAAAAAAACATAAGATACAAGAAACCAGCAACATTAATTAAGAACAGACTCGTAAATAACCGCATAGAAGTAGGTTTTCTCATACCCGAAATAATTCATCACTGGAAAAGTCATTAAGGACTATGTTTATATGTTGTATTTTCTTTTTTTTTGTTTCTTTCTTTTTTTTATGAAAAGACGTTATCCATAAGGAATGAACATCTTTCTTTATAGAATTCTCATTAAAGGTATACAACAATATACTAGATTCGCAATATACTAGAAAGTTTTTGGGAAAAAATTACTATAAAAAAAATACATATACATATTGTGTTGTATATCGAAATACGGACGACATCGGTGTGAGCTTACTAGAAAAACTATGGACTAAGTGCATGGTTCCGGAACAAGAGAACTGTATCGTTTCATTGACCATGACTATACTGTCATCTAAGTCGGCTAAAACCAAAAACATATTACTAAAAATTCTCATACCAATTTATTTCTGACTTCTAAGAAGTTAAAACATTAGATAAAAATGGACGGTTAAGAATTTATTGTTTGGAAGGGTTTTTTGCTATTTTAGATGAATGAGTTTGAACACAGGAGCAAAAAAAAAATCCTAAGTTAAAGGTAATTAATTTCAATGGATTGCGAAAAGGTCAAACAAGTGATTAATGACTATTTATGTTGCCTTTTTTTTTCTTGGTAACATAAAACATATGTATTCACTTTATAAAAATCTCTAAGTCTTAAATATCGAATGTGTAAAGTTATAATCTTCAAATTTCTTATATTAAATAAAATAATAAAATTATACGAAAATTTCAGTTACCTTACAGGACTTTATATTGTTCTTGAATTAAAGTGATCATTGAATATGTACATCCCAGCAATTAAGTAATAGTTTAACTAATCCAATTCCATACATATGTATATAGTCTGAAAATACAATAATACCATTGAAAATCATTAAATTAATTGAAAAGCTGGAATCCTCATCTATATCTAAAATTGAATATCCTAATAAATATGAATACCCCAAAGTAAATGCATTGAAATGAACAGACAATTTATAGGAAATCATTTTGAAGTGTCGGTCATAACTATATAACACATTATCAACGGCCTATTGATTCCTAATCGACACATTTTCAGATTATCCTGATGGAATTTATTTTGTGTATATGAAAGGATTCCTAATTCCGTAATGAATAAATTAAGAATTATATGTTTTCTATGGTATTTCATATGATAAACTGAATATGTTGTTAGAATTGAGTAAAGATTTTCGATATTTTGTTTGTGAATTTAATTACTTTAAAATGAAAACTTTAAATTTAAATTGTTTGCAAAAATTTCCAAAAAAAGCAAACATTTTTATTAATTTAGATTTTAATTTCAACAACTAAAAAAAAAACGAAAAACAAAGTTGAAAATCTGAAGAACTTCATTTCGATAATAAGAAAAACAATAATGAAAGTACTCATCGAGTTGACAGAGTACACTTAACAATATCTATTTTCTACCTTTCTCTAATTTGAAGTGCACAGTCCTTCAAACAAAGGGTTATATCTCTTCCTCCACAATAATAAAGGCAAAAAAAAAGTATATCTTCAAAAAAGCTCTTAATTCAAATCAAAAAGGCTTAAGTTGTTCCCTTCTCCAGTCTTCAATTGAAAACTTTTGTCCACCATCATCAAACTCATATATGAAATAATTTTGAATGTTCAATTTTATTCTGTTATATATGGAAATTCCAGGTCAGACCATCTCTTTTATCGACTTGTCCTCCGTACTGTTTATAACGTAAATCTCTCTATTTTGTTAGTTCTTAAAAATGGCTTAAAGAACTTTAGTTTAATAACATCATAGTTTTTAAATACGGATATATCAATGAAGAAATTATTTTCGGTATAGTCTGATAGCTATTAGTCGTTCGAATACATTGGGTCAGTCTGCTACCATGTCCGGTGTTTTTGACAATTGAAAATGAATAACAATCAACTTTTAATTTAAAGGGTTGAGAGTTTGATAAATAGTAGATGTGAGAGATGCAGAAATGTTTAAAAGTTATTCAAAGTTTGTTTGTCACTCGATATAAACAGTACTAGACAAAAAGTTGTACTATGTTTGTTCATGGAAGTCATCAAGACAAGAGGGACAATAAACAATACGACAGCTGTTGAGGTCCATTGCATTTGAATTTATATCGAAATGTAGATCCAACATGAAAAAAAACTGTCCATAATGAAGTTTAGAAATTGATGTGCTTTCAATGAAAAACTTTAAGAATATTTGTAATATATTTCACAGGATTAGTAAATATGGTTGAATTCTTATGTAAGAAACAATAACAAATATCTGTATCATTAATCCCAGGATAGTTCTAAATATATATATATAGTATGATGTTGATGAATGATGATTTTTTTCAAAGATATGCTCATATATGTTGAAATATCATATTTTCAATGTATAACTCTTTTTCATATATGAGAAATTTGAATTAAAGAAAAAAATAAAAAATAGATATTATACTATAATGTTATATAAATAAATATTAAGGCCCATATACACGTTGAAAATCTCAGATATGTGTCTGGGAATCTTTGAAGGATATTATAGATATATAGAAGAAGGATATGCGTATACTTTTTTGGGTAAGTAATAAAACAAAATTAAAATAACACCCAAGAGATTTTTGTTCTCTTCTTCATCGAAAAACTGGTTGCCACCCATATCGTCATCATCGTCATGAGTAACAAATAAACATTGATGGTAAAGAATTCTTTCATATACATATATTTATATTATGTACAAAAATGTACGAGCAATGTACTTGGTTACATTTCTAAAATCATCATCATATAGGGATTTTATCTTTTTTTGCATTTCAAGATATCATAGAGAGTCCCATATATATCATACATACCTATATATGACGGAATGAATATCAAGAATAAGATTTTCGAAAATCTTTTAAGAAAATTTAACTTTGTGGCTTTTCCCTTTCTATATGGGATAAAACGAATCCATTAATTTCAAAAAAGGTGTTTGCATTATAATACAACTGAAAATTTCTGTTTTAGAAAATGAAAACATCATAATATAAAATGATACATTTGTGAAATGAAACGATATTATAGAAGAGGTATGATCTGTTAGATATAGTAGATTTATCTTATATATAGTATAGTTATATAGTATATAGTTATAGAGTATGGTTTCAAAGATTATATAAAGAAATCAACGATGTCATATGTGTGTTTTGTCTTAATTAACGGCACTCATAAATGAAGATACAAAATGACGGGTTCTTGTGATGATATTTACCTCATCATATTTATATTAGGTATAATGACCAGTTTACATTATTATACATATTTACTTTCTTTTTTTCTTCATTCTTATGATATATAGAACACTTATGGGATATTCTAAAAAACAGTATCATAATAGAAGTCATTGCACGTACAAGTTAAAGAATATAATGCTTTTAACGAAAATTATTAGATATATACTTTTTGTTCTTCGGTAAAATTCATCAGTTTTCTTATTTTTTTTTGGCATAATATTGTTGAAAAACATGTTTAAGATACATCTACTTAAAATCCAATTACTTCTTTTAAAGGAAATTATCTTTTCTGTTTAACTTCTTCAATTATCATGTCAACACACAATATAATAGTTTAAATGTGACATTCACATATATGAAAATCATTTCATTAATATTAATATAAAAAGTAATGTTATCATTTTTGTTTTGAAAACCATATCGTTAATTAGGAAAATGTATATATTAAAAATTTTCACATTCTATTTGAAAACTTTTAAGTATTTATTTTCGAAAGAAATGAAAAGAAAAAACACTAACAATAAAATTATATTATTCTTAAGGGTATTAAGAAGTCAAAATATTGCACTATATTTCTAGGAAAGATTCCATGATTTTCTTAATAAAACAAAATCAGGAACTTTCCTAAGAAAAATGTCAATTTTTTTATGTCGAAATGGTTAATAAATGGTCGATAAATGGTTAAATTTCTAGTGGAAAGTGTCAAATGTCACAACGTCATGTATATACCATATTTCTAATCAGCCTCGTAACCAGAACAGAATCTCAGGGTGCGCACAAAGGGGCTCGTATCATAAATACATATACAATATATACATTTTTTTTATAGATTTCCAAACATATCGAGGTATTCTTCATATTTTCTTGGCGGCCCACAAAATGCATTAAGGTGAACACAGCCCACCCTAGTCCTATTCAAGTTATAGGCCTGTTTCTAATTGTACTTTAAACATTTTTAAAAGTTCAAACCAAGGCTTCAATGGGTTCAGGTTCGGATTCGGGTTAATTGGAATTTTTTTAATTGGTTCAAGTTAATTTCAGTTCAAACAACTACTAAATAATATCTGAAAACATATCAAAGATGGGTTGTTTTTGAATCTAAAACCAATCCCGAAGCTTAATCCATTGAAGCACTATTTTAAATGGAGTTTTCTGTAAAACTAAACTTTCTTTTCGGTTTGTAATTACTGTGAAAAAATCCAGCTTTAGATTGACTTGAAATTTTTAGAGAAAAATATGCTTCTTAAATATCTAAATCTCAATGAAAATTCGTATAAGCTCTGTTTTTTCAGAAGAAATTAAAACTGAATGTTTTTAGGAAAAATATTAAAAAATCGATATTTTGACTGCCTAGGCCGACCGCCTCGCCTCAGCTGCATCCCGTAAACTCTTAATATTTATAATGATTTATTTAAAGGCAGAAAAATTTTAATGTTAATTAGTAAAATTGTACACCATTGTTAAGAAAAAGTAAAAGAAAACAAAAACCAATAATATAAAAGACAAGATTCGAATAACGTAAAAAAATTCTTTTCCAATTAGTAAAAGGATTCATCTTTCATTTCTGTGAATGAATAAATTCAATTATTTCTTTTTTGCAATAATCCAAATAGATTGTCATTCATCTTTTAGATATCTCTATTTTCCGCGGATTATTGTATATACTTTAGAATAAAACAGACGAAAAAAAAGACGGTTGTTGTAACCCAAAACCACCCTCGTTTCCGGGGGATTTCTCGTTTTTTTTTATTTATCAAAAAAAAAAGAAGCTTCACCAAGATTCTTGAGTAATTAAAAATCACAATTTCTCCTGTGGGTATATAATTTCTTTCCACGTTTCGTTTTTTTTTTGGTTTTAGGTTTTAAATATAACAACAACAAGACACTCTCCAAGAGTGTTATTCTTGATGGTATGGTGCCTTTTTTTTAAATTTTCCTTATGGTATCCTATCCACAAACATTTAACCATTTTGCAGCTATATTTTTTTTTTTTTTACTTTCCAATCCCCTTAATTAAAATTTTTAGATACTTTCCTGATAGGATTTCCATTATATAGTTAAGAGATAAAAATTTAAAATACGAGGTGATTATAAAACACCCATAATATCGATATATAAAATGAAGACCTCAAAAATAAGGGATGAGGGATAAGAAAAAATAAAAATTCATTTGAAAATTGAATTTTTTCTTTTCAATTTTCTTCTTATTTTTTAGATTTTTGATGTTATGTACATGTACCAAAAAAAGAAAAAAAAATTAACTTTGATGGTCCTTGATATATACCTTTTAAGGGTGTGAAGTTTATTCTATAACAAACAAGGGTGAATCAAGAGAAAAGTGAAAGCAGCGAAAAAAAAAAGAAATGCCCGTTGATGACTAAATCAGCCGCGAGAAGACTCATTTTAATGCCTTCGTTCCAATTAGTGAGACCCAACTAATTTACTAAAGAAAAAAACGATAAAAAAAGAAAACACGGGAATTTTCATTTGATTGACATGGATGTAAATTTTTGGATTACAAATCGGATATAATTAATGAAGAATTTTTTCTTTTGATATAATTTAACTTTGACTAAAAATTTGTATTATAAAAAAAAAGTATATGAAATACAAGTAAATTTAATATTCTTTGATAAAATCTCTGTTAATCGATAATGTGCCCCAATATTTTCAATTAAAATTACTAAAAATCAGTCACATGTGTATTCACTTGACGTACATATATATATAAAAACATCTAGCAACTGTATTTAATTGTTATCTAACCTGGGTGGTACCATACGGAAGAGATTACATTCATTTATGTCATTTTAGTATATGGTAAAATGGACAAACTACCAATATACTGTAATTTCTTTGTTTTTATAGTAAAACCACACTAACCTCTGAACATCTCTTATACTATATTATCATACAATACTATCTAGCTAGTGGATATAGGCTTCCACAAAACTTGAATTACGTTAAATACATAGACATTGGTAATTGTTCCCAAAAAAAAATATAGGCCTTTGAGTCATCGTCAACCAAACAATCAACAAATTCCTATATATATCGACATGTAAGAAATAATGTTTGTTGTGTGTATATTATCAGTGTGTCCAATTGGGTCATTTATGAAACTATAAAACGTGATATCACCCCGTTTGTTGTTCTCTAAGCGATATACGAGAGAATATGGATATACGAACAATATAAACCTAGTGCCATTATTACTATATAGGTATATATTGTATCCTTTTTGCCAAGAACATTTCATATATGTATATAAAAACCTTGTCATTCTCATTCAATATCGAATTTATTTAGAGCTCTGAATGGATTACAAGGATGGGTCGAATTAGATTAAATAATATGAACAATTTCTTATATACGATATAATATTGAAGTTTGTCTTTTAGAAGGAATCTTATAAAATTATCCTCTAGCGATTGCATATGTTTGGCAAATAAATTAAATGTTTGTTTGTTTTGTGGGCTGCTGAGTTTTTTTTTTTGGCCGGTTATTGATAGTAAAAATAGAAGGTTATTGAATTTTCTTTTTGGTAATGATTATAGAACATATTATTGGTTTCAATGTCGCATTATTCTTTTGTTATCAAACATAATTAAATTTAATAAACTATTATAATATGGACAAATATCCCTTGAGGACTTGTAGAAGAAT
This sequence comes from Xylophagus ater, assembly GCA_963422695.1. NCBI lineage: Eukaryota > Metazoa > Arthropoda > Insecta > Diptera > Xylophagidae > Xylophagus > Xylophagus ater. The sequence continues at coordinate 8,393,293 of OY730483.1, forward strand.
AATTTTGACAAAATTTTAGTTACTTTTTTTTTTTGGGTGTGTGTTAAAACTTAAAAAGCTTTTATCTTTTCTGACCATTTTTGTAAATATAGTGTGTATATGGTTTATATCCTTTTTTTTTGGCATTATTATTCATCCGATGACAACATTTTCATATCTCCGACATTGTTATTTGAGAGGAAAACATTTAAAACACTTAAAAAATACATCAAAAATAATGAAGAACAGAACAAAAAAAAAAAAAAAAACGTCTACCTAACATAATAATAACATATAAAATTTCCTTCTTTTTTCTTCTAGTTTTCATAAACAGAAAATCCAAAAATGTTTAAAAACATCATCTATAAAATATTTGTCGTCTGAAGTGAACAATATTTAGTCGTTTGGTTTTTTGATGATTTTCCATATATGAAAAATTTTCTAGGAAACAGCCGCAAGGATTTAATGAATAACCAGCAGAGAGAGAGAACAAAAACGAAACCAACGTAAAGAAAACAGAAAATCAACCAGGATAAGGTCCAATCCGTTTGGGTATATAGAAACCCCCCCCCCCCCAAAAAAAACATATAATTTTTGTTTAATGTTTTTCTCTAAAGATGTTCCACAAAAATTGTCATTATATCCGAAAATTCGGAGTTTATCTTCATATAATATTAGAGTTCCATATATCTGAATATAATCATACTATATATGGATGAAAAAAAAGGGTGCATTAAGGACGACGATAGAAAAGATTTTTGTTATATGATTTAATTGGTATGAGTTGGATGAATTGAATGAAATAAAATGGAATATAAAAGGCGTAGGTATATGTACAACAAACGTCCACTTCAGGCTAAATAGGAAAAAGGAAGTGAACAGTTTTTTGTAGTGTCCTTTAGGAATGACCGCTCCTGAAAACACTTTGACATTCACTTTTATTGTTTGAAGTGTTTTTGAAGCGTGTTTATCTCTTTATGAAATTATTATTATTCTTTTCCTTTTTTTTTTTTTTGATCCTCAATATAAACAAAATTGTTTAGGCAATTTTTCTAAACTATGTTATGTACATATATCTAAAATTTCCACAAAAAAAAATAAAAGTCAAAAGAAGAATTTAGATTCTTGGAATTGCATTAACAGAATCTGCAAAATAGTAACTTTGGTAAAAAGTAAAAGTCTAATATTGGATATTATCATTGATAAAAGTTTGAAAGAAATAAACAAAATATTAAGAGATTATAGCACATATCATTTCCCAGAAGAAATCTAGAAGAAATAGCGGAAAAGAGGCCATTCCCTATCCCTATCGTCAAAAGTTAAAATTATATTCCAAAAATAAAGGAGTTATTAAGGAGTCGGATGAAGAAGAAGCTCATTTTAGCAGTCGAGTTTCTATTATTTGTAAATATTCTTTAAGGTTTGCTTATAGTTTAGCTGTGATAACAAAACAAAGGGCAATCTTATTTTAAAAACAGTATGTCATCGCATTATGTATACTTATGGTAGGATCTAAAATAAAACTAATACTAATCTAGAAAGAATTACCATTTTTATACTAAAAACTGATGCTATATGTAATTCTTATTAATTACTAGTAGAATACCCAACCCTATTCGGGTTGAAATTAAATTTTAATCATGAAAAAGAAGAGTTTATTATAATGTTTTCATGAAAAGGATAAGAAAAAATTGGTAATAATGGGCAGTGCCATATATTCAATCTCACCAACTTTTGATGTAGTTGTCGGCAGTGACCATATGAAATCATTTACCAAATTTTACTTTTTTCACGATAAATATGTCGGAAATTATCGAGTTTTCCATTAATTGTGGGCGTTAAAAATGAGGGGGCAGTTAATTTAATAAAGCTTTTATCCAAGAATCGTTTGAGACATGTTTTATCAAAATCAGCATAACCGTTTAAAAGTAAACTCGGTATATACAGACAAAAGTACACAAATATAATACAGATCAGCCAGCTGAGTACAATTTCTGTATCGTTCACTGTAGGCAGAAAATCATCTATCCTTAATCAAATTAGAACGTTTCTATCATTACTCTTGAAATGATATTGGCATCTTAATTAACCATCCACATTTTGCTTGTTTATTATAACTAATATCTACACACATCCTTCTCTCGAACTCGAAATAATATGGTGGGCAGCTGTTTCTTGGAAAACATAGGATTACTTCAATCGGCCGACTTGGATAGTTTAATCAAATTTTGTTGGGATAATCAAGTGCTTCGAAGAGAAACAGTATACCAATCCTAAAAGGTAATTCTTGGTCTCGTAGGGGTCACAATGAGCCCACAAGGTGCCTGGTGTTGTACGCCGGTACTCCTACTCTTTCCAAATCAACGTGTAACTGATTTCTGATCAATAACCGAATTTACCCTCCTATTCCCCTATTTATCAGACACCATACTAAACCGAAAAACTTTCTTTTATAAGGATTCGATAAATTTTAATACACTGAAAAACAATGTTCATATCATCACAAATTCCAACTCGTCCTTAATTTTCTTAAACTTTATAGATTTATGTATGCAGATCGGTACGTGTGGGGTTTGAGAAAATTCTTTCCCAAAATATAATAATATATGATAAATGTTTATATCGCTTGTACTTGTCGTATGCATATTTATATATATTAGAAATTGTTTTCTTTCGGATAAAAGTTAAATAATATGAAAAATTTTTAATTTATTTGCTTTCGGGTTTATTATATATTCACTTCAAGTAATTTATGAATCTGTTGAAAATTTAAAACATTAAATTTCATCGAGTTTATATTTCTTTTTTTTTTTGAGGATAAATTATGAGTCCTTCGATAAATTCCCGAAAGTTTTTTATTTATAAAATAATATTATTTAAAAATCGTATAAGAAATTTCATTCGTATTTATAATTTAAGAATATTTTTACTTAATTAAAAGAAAAAACAAAAATATTTCTATTTTAATTCGAAATTATTTTTATGGCAATCAAATCACAGCAAGGTTAGTAAATTACTAATTTTAAAACGGATGTAAAAATGATGAACTAAGAAAACTTACTTAAATCAAATGGAACCTAATAAGAGCAAGAAAAAGAAGAGAGATATACTAATATGATTTTCTTATGAAGTCAGAAGTATAGTATAGAAAGTGTCTCAATTTTAGATAGAACATTTTCCCAAGTAACATTTTAAGTACATATACGCCATAGGAGCAAGATAACTTATTCACATATCGCCAATAGTGACAGAAACGTGCCAGCGATCAACATTGCTCGCTGGGTTTATTTTTTTAGAGTAATGTAGAAATGTAGTTTATATACATTTTGTATAATATTGTTTTTAATCATATATTAGTTGATAGTATAAACATTAAGACCTTATACTAGAACTACCCATGTTTCCAGACTATCAAAATATTGTAGGCAAAGAAAAAATAAATGAATGTGAAGATGCGAGATCTAGATGTCAACCGGTCTCATCAGTTTCTAGAAACGAGGTAAAATCAGTCAGCCATTCCACACTGTACTTATGTATAATCTATTCAATTTACCTTTTTCTATAAATTCGATTTAATTAAACAATACAACAGTCATTTGTAATAATTGTAAAACCATTCCATGCCGAATTTTTGTTTTTTTTGATTTCACCTATTACAATATAAAAAATTGCGTTGCTGGTATTATTGACACTCCATATTCCAATTATTGGTATAACCGAAAGAAAAAAAGGATATTACAGTGTTATACCTTCATCAATAATAATAGGGTAGCAAGTATTAGGAAGTTTACTTAAAAAATACGCAATATTTTAATAAGACACTCAATAATTTATGTTTTTATTTAATTTAAATGAATTTTTCATACAGGTAATTGTCGACTTACGACCGCGATAGGTTCCATTGGTCGTAAGTCGAGATTCATAAAAGACAACAAACATAGTTATAGCATATTCAAAATTATGATAAGTAATTATGTATAATAGGGAAATCCCTGCAACCGTTTCTTTCTTTTATGTAATATGCGCGTGCATGAAAAAGACAAACACAAGGTCTGGTAAGACCGAACCGTCGTAAGTCCAAACGTCACAAGTCAAACCGTCGTAAGTCAAACCATCGTAAGTCAAACCGTCGTAGGTCAAAGCGTCGTAAGTCAAAGCTTCGTAAGTTTTCAGTCAAGGACTACCTATGTATTGAAGTCGCTAATATATATTAAGGTAACAATGGGGGCACTTCCCTTAATAGATAAATATAATTATGGACCACTAAAGTGTCCCATAAAAACGTTGCAAAATTCATTTGACTAAGTAGGCAAATATCTTTTGGATTTCCCTGTATTTATAGTGTAATTATTAATTCTAATGAATTTAGCCGAGTCTCACTAGCAATTGTTTGAATGAATATAATACGCATGCGTAAGAAACTTAAGTACGCATTAAATTTGATTGATCCTGAAAATAAAACAATGTAATTACATATAATACTCTCTCTTTTATTGTGATTATTGTCTCAACTAAAAAAATAAAATAAAAATAAAAATAAATTCTTTAAATTACTTGTTAATCAAAACAAATCTCTAGATTTATTTTTATCCGCATACTTATTTCAATTATTAGATATACGCGATTTATATGATTGTCCGAAAAAGCCCCTTTGCTACATATAAAAGCCTATACGATCGAAATAATTCAACAAAAACTATACACAAGAACCATTCTGTCGTTTATAAAATATTATATTATATTATTTTGTCGCAATTCTTTTTAAACTTTATTACAAAACAAAAATATCATTTATAGAGACTTTAAGAAATATAGAATTAATATACAAAAAGAAAAACCCTTAATACACATCTATACAAATGTCCAGAGCCTCTCTTTCTTCTATATGTTATCTTCAAATAAGATTCATTAAAATGAACAAGATTTACTGGTCATCTTCTCTCATCCTATTGAAAAAAAAGCAACATAAATTGCATAAAATTTAAAAGATCGCAATTATTCAATACAGGTTACTTAGGCAAATTACTATCTAACAACATTTGTTGGTTATATGTCATCATAATGGAAAAGATGAGAACATGATAGAATTCTTACATTGCGATCATAAAAATAAATATAATATTATTAAATTGCGTATATGTCTAGTAAATATGTATTTGAGTTCATTCAGAAAACCAAAAAAAAATCTCTCTCTTCCCATATGTATACAAATCTGGAACTTTTGAAAAATATGACTGGATTTCGGTTAAAAGTGACATTATTTTTGTTTATAATCCATACTAAATGCGGTTTATTGAGGGGGAGGAGGACGATCTCAAGATCATCATCATTTTTATGAATTCATCTCTACTAAATAAGTGACGGGTACTAACATGAATTTAATTTAGTTACGCTCGACTACTAGTAACAGTGTGGATCTTCAATTCTTCTAGATCGTCGAGAATTGAAGCGAAAAAAAAGAAGAAAAGTTAAATATTAATTAAAAGTGAAATAATGTAAGAAAAGTTTCTAAAGGAACGAAAAGATAGAAGTGCCAAATTTTTTATTATATTATTTTAATTAAAAGCCTACAAAAAAAGTGATCATGACTATTCAAAATGTTGATGATGTTAAGATTACACTGCAAAGATTCGGATGGCCGGACTATTTTGTATTTGTGATGATGTTAACAAGTTGTGCTATGATTGGAATATATTTTGCTTTTAAAATGCGTAATCCGAAAGCCAATAAAGATGCTGAAGATAGTTATTTAGTTGGTGGCAGGACAATGCAAATATTTCCAGTTTCAATGTCATTAATAGCGAGGTAAATTTTTCTTCAAGAAACGAGATCTTTCTTATGAAAATCATATAAGAGAAGCGACAAGAAATTTAGCAAATTTTTTTTTTTAATCACTATAATTAAAATTAATCCACTAAAATTAGTGAAAATATAAATTTTTGTTGTTATTTAAATAATACACATTTCCGTGCTAAGAAATTTATTTAAATGGAAAAAATTATTTTGCATGTCTGAGAATTTCTATGATTTTAATTGAAGTCAATGTTTAACAATTCATTTTTTTTAATGTTAATTAAAGAGCATAGAATAGCATAATTTTATTAAATTTTTTTCTGTAAACCAAATTTGTACTATTTCAGTTTTATATCGGGTATTACTTTACTTGGGACCCCAACTGAAATTTACTTATATGGAATACAATATATATTCATTATTGGTGGAGTTTTTCTAATGGGTTTTATAATGACATACATATATCTTCCGGTTTTTCATGATTTAAAATTAACATCAACATATCAGGTTGGAAAAAGAGATTTACACCCGCCGCATACTTGAAATAAGCGAGCTAAACTACGTAAGCTAAGTTTCTCGCTGAAACTAAAAAAAATCAGCATTTGCATTGGTCGTCGTACACCTTCAGTGAAGCTTTGAAACTACATCGCCTGGTCATGAGCGACATGAACTCAGCTCTTTTACGTAGCTCAGACCTCAAATACGCGAACGAGCTTCGCTGGTATTGCTGACAATTATTTATACGTACTTTCGTATTATATAGTGTTTCGACTTTCTATATCTTTTTTTATTAAGTCATGAACTTCCTCAAATTGCTCCCTTCTTAACCGCAAGAATTTAAACTTGGGATCGGTTAAATCGGGCAAAAGAGTATGAAATTCGCCATATCACTTGTTTCATCGCAAATGGTGAGCACCTAACGCTTCTTTTCCCTTTCCCTTTAACAAAACTCAATAAAATGTTTCGTTCAAATTCCTCTTCAGACAAACCTGATTTGGAATCTAGGACTAGTAATAATTCATCGATACTGTTACTTGCACATTATATCTCTCTTACGGCTCAAATTGAACTGATGGCATGAATTTACCAAAAATATCGCCGAGTAGCTTAGTTCAAGTGTGCGGCGGGCCTTAATGTGTGAAAATTCGGAATTAAAATTAAAATATTCTTAATATTTTCTTAGTATCTTGAAACAAGATTCGATAAAAGAATGCGTCTTTTTGGATCAATTATGTTCACTTTAGGATCGGTATGTAGAAAATTTAACTTTTAAGATAAGAAAAAAAAAAACAAAAAATATGATTCCTTTCATTCATATAAAGATGACCTGGCTTCCAATCGTTATCTATGTTCCAGCGTTAGCATTTAATCAAGCGACTGGCATCAATGTTCACCTGATTACACCAATTGTATGCCTTGTGTGTATATTTTACACATGCGTTGTATGTAAAAAATAAAATTTAAAAAAAATAAAATAAATTAAGATTAATTTAACATAAAACAAAAACATTTTATATATACAGGGTGGATTAAAAGCAGTCGTATGGACGGATGTACTACAGACAATTATAATGTTCGGTGCAATGTGTTTAATTATTATAAAAGGTACTTTAGATATTGGTGGTATACAAAATGTTTGGGAACGTGCTTGGAACAGTGGACGAATCGAAGGACCAGAGTATATGATATGAAAAAAGTTTCATGTTACTTATTAATTGATCCGAAATTTTTTTTTCATTCTAGTCTAAATTTTGATTTAAAATCAAGACATACAATTTGGTCATTAGTAATTGGCGGTTGTGCACAATGGCTTAAAAGTAATGCTGTCAGTCAGAATATGATTCAACGATATTTATCGCTGCCAACATTGAAAAATGCCAAAACGTACTTGAATATGGTTTATGAATTTTGATGATTTTAAATTAATTAAACGTGTGTGTGGTTTTTTTTTTCTTTGTCATATTTAACAGGGCTTTATGGATATTTATTTTTGGTACTGTGACTCTTGTCCTTATATGCGGATATAGTGGATTATTAATTTATGCAACATATTATGATTGTGATCCATTAACAACGAAATTAGCTAAAGCTAAAGATCAACTTTTACCACTTTTAGTTATGCAAATTTTAGGAGATTATCCAGGACTACCAGGTTTATTTGTGGCTGGTGTATTTAGTGCAGCATTAAGTTCATTATCGACTGGACTAAATTCAATGTCGGCAATAGTTTTAGAGGATTTCGTTAAAAGTTTCTGTAAAAAACCTTTAACAAGACGACAAACAGCATTCATTATGCGTGGAGTTGTTGTTGTATTCGGTATTATATGTGTTTCATTAGTATTCGTTGTTGAAAAACTTGGAACTGTTTTACAATTATCAATGAGTTTGGGTGCTGTATCCAATGGACCATTATTAGGAATATTTACGATGGGCGTTATGATACCATGGGTTGAAGGAAAAGTTAGAATTTAAAAATTTTAATATAGAAATAATAAATATTTTTTAATTTTCTTGTTATTATAGGGAGCTATAATTGGAGGATCTGTTGGCCTGGGTGTAATGGCATGGATTTGTGCTAAAGCACAAGCATCTATTGCTCATGGTGAATTAACATTCGATATTAAACCGCTTGCAACAAATGGTTGTAGCTATACTTTTATGCCGTATAGTGCGATGAGTATGTTAGCCATTAATGTTACGGAATCATCATTTCCGGTTCCAGAAGAAATGTTCGTTGATTAATTGAAATTTTAGATATTTTAAATTACATATATTGTTATATTTTTTTTTTTAGTGATACTTCTTTTCGTATCTGGCATATTTCATATTTATGGTATACATTTGCTGGGATGTTAATAACAATTGTAGTTTCATTAATAGCATCATTTATATTTGGTGCTAATAAACCGAGTGAAATGGATCCAAATCTTCTTGCACCATTTGTAAGAAAACTAATTGGTAAACGAAATATGGCACAGAAACGAAATGAACAACGTTTGACACCGGTCGGAACTGAAGATGATATTCGTTTTGCGAGTACATTAGATTTAAAAGCATTATGCCAACAATTAAATGTTACCGATAATAATCATAGTACAGCTGCGACATATTAGGAAACATTTATTTTCTACTTTTTTGTATTTTAAAGTTAGTGTTTTAATTTATTAAAAAAAAAAATGGTTTTAAATATTTAAATGTATTCCAGCGTATTCATCGGAAATTCCAAATATATTTTTTTCCGCAAATTGAAATGATTTACAAAGATTACAAAAATGAAATTAGCTTTATACATTAAAGCAGTTAAACAAGACTAGTCTGTCGCAACTGTTAAATAGTTTAATTTAATTTAAAAATAGTATGTTGTGACCAAAAAAAATAAAAAGTAATAAATATGTAATTGAAAATTTAAAGATTTAACAATTTTTTCATAAGAAATTTAATTTAAATTCTATTTTATAATCACACTTCTTGTCCTTTTAAAGGGACCGATTTATTTTCAATTGGAACGATGGAAATCCAACAGGTGATTTTGTCAATATTCAAATTTTATAGAGGCTTTTCAAATACATTGACAACTATACAAAATTTGAACATAAAATGTTATATCTAACCGAAACCTATGCCCTTACATATTCATTTCACAGAACTGAAAATTGAACCTTTTAGTATAAAATGCGAGAAACGAAGAGTATTATAATCTTAAATTATTCTGAAATTCTATAGCGGTATTCGGATTCTGGCTCATAAACCAATATATATGTATATATGATTCGTAACGTACAAAGTGTTTGAATTTTGGCGATTGAAAACATTGGTTAACCTTAAATTGATGTTTTGTTTGTAGTCGAAACTTCCTTTTTCAACCCAAAATTAAATTTCACATCATGTTCGAACATCGAACATTATCTATAATAGGTGGATACGATATACCACCTTGTTTGGTAAAATTTAGCCCAAGGACATGATGACATTCCGCACCAGATTTGGTTAAATACCTTTGACTATATATGAATATACATAGTCTATATATACATATGCGGCTTGTGAGATGTCGAATATTCTATGGAAAATGAAAAGGATATATTTGATGCATTCAAAACTTTCGAAGCATTTAATTCATATATCAATATTATCGTTCAATTCATTTCAAACAATTTAATTGACACATTGTAACATTTTAAGTAATTAATAAAAGGAAATATTAAATTTTTGTTAGATGGAATTTTCAATAAATAAATTTAATCAAGCTTAAGAAATTCATTTTTATATATGATGAAAAACATCAAAGAAATCGAAATCTTATCTATATATATATATATATATATGAATTTTAACAATGAAATTAAATACTGTCAGTATAATAGATAATCTCGTTGGTAACAAAAGACCTTAAAACCTAATCTTAAACATGAACATGTCAACAAAAGATGGAAGAAAGCGTTTTTCATATTTTCCATCGAAATAAATCGCGATGTTTACCAATAATATTTTCAATTCATAATACAAATCCTACAATATCCATGCTTCCTGCATCTTATGGATTATTTCAAAAGAAAATTCTGGTTCAATATAGAAAATTTGTTTTCATTTTTTCATATATAGACAAATCTCTTTTTTTTTTTCTTGTTCACTTCTGTTGTCTTGTTTACCATTTACTATGTACAAAGATGTTTGTTGAACTTCTCTTAGACATGGATAAGGACAAAGATTTGTTGGTAAGAATTCCTTTAACGTGAAAAAATCAAGTGAAATAGAAAAGAATGAATAAAAATTAAGCGGATAAAAACCGAGATCAAAGTTTTTTGATGAAAACGTTTTAATTGTTTAAAATTTTCGTCTTTTTAAATTGAATTTTGTTTGGCAACTAATAATTTTGGATTTTAAAAATCAATTTTCAAATATTGGAAATATACACTCCAAAAATTTCTTTGGATTAAGCAATATTATAAACGCCTAAATGTATGCAATTTGAAAAAATAATAAATCTCTAGGAAATCAAAACAAAAAGATTAAATACAAAAAGATCAACCTTTTCCTTGAATATTTTCCGTTTTTCTTTAAAAAAAAAAGCATAACATTTGATTTCCTTTGGTTTATTTATACCATTTCTTTTCTTTTTTTTTCGTGGTATTCAAACAAACAAACCCCAAAGGCTATCACACATCCACCCCGGAAACGCAAATGGATGAACGAGGTAACGTACCAGAAAATTCACTTTACACCGAACGAGAGAGAAAAATTTTTATTTGGTCGCCAGAACCGTCGGTTATTCATCTTCCCAATTTTGTTTGGATAAAAACAATTTAGGGTTTTATATAAGAGGAAATACAATTTGATGTAAAGGCATTCTGAAGTGAGTTGGTCCAAGATAAAAGAAGATGATATCGAAATGGTTTTTCACAGAAATGGGGGAAATTGACTATTGAACGAAAACTGTACTGGTGAGAATATTATGGTTTTTTTTTTTTTGGTTATTTCTTGATAAAAGAATGCAAATTGAGAATGAAATGTTCGAATATCAGTTTGATAAGATTACTTTGAGATTGTTCCTGAGTTGAAGTTTCAAAGAAAAAAAAATGATTGTCTTTTTTTTCCAAATTTATCAAAGAATTATTAAGAAATTGTTTGTTCTGGAATATTTGAAAAGATTTAAATAAAATTATAATTAAAAAAATTTTACTTAATAGAAATGAATGCACGAAAAAGTCTATTTTAGATAATCAAACAATTTTATCTTAACCTTCCAGTGCAGTATTTTGTTCGTGTTCTGTTTTTAATTTCTATAAATTGCTTTAGATTCCTTTTAAAAAAAAAGTAGGAAACTGTCAGTTACGTACAAATGGAAATTTCTACCAATAATAATATACAACAATGATTTTCTTTTTCTAGAGACAATCTTCTGTTTTAATTAGAAAAGAATTTCTTCATTTTCAAGAGATTTTTCAGGGAATGAGGAAAGAAATACCTCAAACCAGAGATCATTCCTTTTAGATAAAATCATAAAAAAAAAGAAAAATTTTCGCATGGTTTTTTTAACTTTGAATTTTATTGAAGCAAAAATGGAAAAGCTTTTAAAAGAAAACATATTTTTTTCGTGTGTAAAATAATCTTAAGAAAAGCATTTGTTATCATAAGATTGAATATTATGAAAAAAAACCAACGAAACCAGCGATACGTATCGAATTAATAAGGTAAATACTTTTGGACATGTAAAGGACTTTCTTTCTTTAACGGGATACAACTGTCATGCATCTGTTGCCGGTATTATTAATTCTCATTGGAATTAGTCAAATTCCGGAGTTATAGAGGTTTAAATGAAGTAAACTATTTTGAATTGAAGAATTTTATTTGTATTAAAATTAAACACTCAACATTACTACAGTACTAAACCCTCTTTAACATTTTATTTTTTAAAAAAATCGTCCGTTTTTTTTTTAATTATTCTATGAAAATACCGCGAAATACTAATCTATTAGTAGATAATGAGTCACAACTTAAAGGATTTCTAAGAGATGGCGCAATTCATAAATCGTGATATTTTTTAAATGGCAGCTATTGTATTTGAGAGAGCTTTCGATAAGCTGAAATAATCAGTAAGACATTTGTTATTCATTGTTTTTTATTCGATTGAAAATGGAAGAATACGTGCCAAAAAAACGGCATTCGCGAGAAGTTTCACTTTTTTGGTTTAACTTCAAGGAGAAAATGTATGGCAAATATGCTCCATCAATTTCAACCTATGAATTTTGGTTTTTTAGATGAATCAAAAATGGCAATTTTGATGTGGTCGATAAAGAGCTTGGAGAACCGGCAAAGAAATTTAAAGACGAAAAGTTGCAGGAGTTATTGGACGAAGATTCATGTCAAACACAGGAACAACATTAAACGTTAGTCGAATGGTGATTTCCAAACGTTAAATGACATGGGAAAGTGTGTGCTCTGAAGGAAGGGGACATTGGAAGGCGTTTCGGTATATGTGAAATGTTGCTAGAAAGTTAAAAAAAACAGTTTTGTATCAATTTGTTACTGGTAATGAGAAATGGATTATTTATGACAACCAAGGGATAAAACGGTCACTGCTGATCGTTATAGACAACATCTGATCGAATTAAACCGCGTTTTGAAGGAAATGCGACCAGAATCGGATTGTATGTATACACAGTAAATTGATTTTGCAGCAAGATAGCGCTAGGACACGTGTTGCTAAACCAGTTCAGGAAACCACATTGCTCCCTCCGATTACCATTTGTTTCGGTCGATGTAAGATGGCAACATGTTGCGAATACATTCATGGTTAATCTTGAAGAAGTGCAAAAGTGGCTGGATGATTGAATTGTCTCGTAGGACCAACAATTCTTTCAGCGCGGAATCAGTCCTCTACCTGAAATATGGACAAAGGTCATAGCTAATGACGGAAAATATTTTGATTAAAATAAAACGAAGTTTTTATTTAAATGTGTTGTTTTTGATGAAAAATTATTTAAGACACCGATTAGCTCCATTTTGGAGAGTGTACAAGAACCGTTGTACTTCCGATATTTTCTAATATTTTTGCATACAATTTTGATGGGGGTTTAGTTAAAAGTGTATACTATATAACAAAATTATAATATAAACATTAGAAGGCTTTTCCAGTTGCACGCAGGCAAGTATATCCTCTTAACAGCAATTATAATTGTTCTTATTTTAAACAGCTATATGAATATTTACCATATTTCGAGGGCTGAAAATCTTTACGATAAATACAAAAATTTTAAATCAAAATTATTCTATACAGAAGTTTTTCTTTTCTTGTATATTTTTTGTACAAAAACAATAATAATATTAAAAAGTTCATCTTTACCCAAAAAGGTAATATAAATAAGTAGGTACCGTCACACACATATATGAAGAAAGATATGAATTTGGTGTAGTTACATGGTTATTCTTCTAGAGATGATAATAGAAACATTGTAAAATTCGGTATTTATACAAGACTTTTGTGCATGGGACCCACAGACACAACGAACTTCCATTAATACACTTCTTTATATTACAGTATTTTATTCTTCTTATAAAATGAAGATATATATATATTTATATATAACTAATTTTATTTTTATATTTATATATTTTACATATATGAAGAAATTCCAAAGTCTTCAATCTTTATTATCTCAACAAATAATATTCAATTAGCGAGTCTGAATTAATTAACTCGCGTACCGTATGCGTTATACTTTTTTCCGAATTGTTATACTTTGGTACTTTTGTAGTATACTTGAAGAAGAAAATTATATATTAACCTAACTTAGTGTATAAAGGTGAAAATTTTCCGATGAATGTGAGAAAAGGATGTTCTGTCTATATAGAAAATCTTTATATACTCAATTAAAATACATGTATATAGACAATTTTCATATGGTAAATTTCTCTCGATATTTGTTTTCTCGTTATATTTATGTTATTATACGAAAATCTTCTAAAAGTACCTGAATACTTTTGTTTCAGGTAAGTAGAAATCTAACAAATGCAATAATACATACATATATGCATCTATTTGTACATATATGCGCATTGAGCTGAGACTTTAAGCAAATAAAAGTTTTATAGAACTTGATTGTATTTACTTTAAGAATGGCTTTTCTTGAATTACTAATGTAACTCTTAACATTCTTCAGTAGATTATTTTAGTAAAACCTAAAAAAAAAAAAAAGAAGGGAAAAACCAGGTCTTATAACTTAGGAAAGAAAAAAGAGGGTAACAGACAATTTCAGACAATATATTTCTGTGTTCACGAAAAAATAATCTAAACTAAAATATAGTAAAATAAAAATGATTTTTATATCATAAAAAAAACAAAATTTCCTAATAGAAAAACTCATGATTTATCCATTCATATATATTTAAGATATGTCATTATTTTTTCTGGTTTTCCTGTGATGTCAAAGAAAATATCCATCCATTTTTCTCTTATTAGCAACAAACCCAAGAAAAAATAGTATAAGAGTTTCATGCCTCTAAATAATAGAAATCCACTTTGATTCCATTATAATAAAATAATCGTAAAGTTTTGTATTTTTGGAACAAAACCAGAGGAAAAAAAAAACTTCTAGGATTGATAGAGGATTGGGTCTATTTTTTCGTTGTACTATACTATATATACGGTAATATAATTTGCCTCTTATTTGTCATATTCCAGCTCCATCTCTCCTTTATGAGACCATCATGCATGCACTTTTCTTTGTGGGGAAGTTGGTAAAATTGTCAAATGAGGTGGATTTCCAAGTATAAAAACATAGTATTTATTTAGTCGTATTTATCTTAGTTATATTATTATACAAAAAAAATAAAATGATATAAAACAAAAACCAACTGAATTACAAATAAAATATTTATGTATTTGTTTTTATTTTTACTATATTATTAGGAAAACCAAAAAAAAAAGAAAAGAAAGTATGGATATGGTATATAAAGTATATTTGTGTCCTTTTTACCATCAAACGAAATGTTTAGAAGATGAGAGTAAGTATCAGTACAATTCCACCATAGTCATAGTCAGGATATATTAAGTTTTATACGATTTTCCTGGGCTTCTACTTTAGTATCTCTATATTAGTATATTATGGTATACCAGAAAAAACGACAACCAAAAAAAAATATGTATATATATTTAGTAGCAAGCAGCTATTTTAGCTTTTTGGATGGTTTATGATACCTTCTCTCTATCAGTCAGCTGTCAATGACTGAATGAATGGATCTATTTCGCCTTCATGCCTCCTATATTCATTCATATTATACTCTTAAGGAAATAAAAAAATCGTAAAAACTCGGTTTCACATATATTTGGAATGATTTTGTAGTTTGAGTAACCAAAGTAAGTGCCTTTAAGACAAAAATATAGATAGGTACTGGTATAATATACTAGATTTATATTTATAACAAACAAAAAAAAAGGGAATAAAATAATGTGTATATGGATATAGAGACATATGCCTTCATCGAGGTTGATGTGTTTGACATCTCTCGTTTTCATTCTTGTGGTACTATGTCCTTTGAGTTTTTATCCTGTCACAAGAAAAAAACGAAAACGAAACCAGCTAAACCTGTAAAACTGATGATGATGATGGTAAGTGAAAAAATATTGCACTATATTCTCAGGGCACATTCTTACTTACACGCCATATTTAACCATGGGTCTAATGTAACTTTAGTGTTTTTCATCTTGTCAAGTTGATTTTTTTTCCATTTTCTTGTATTCCTAAGAACTTATTTTTATATTTCAACAAAAAAAAAAGAAAAACAGTGAAAATAAGAAAATACGAAAAGATTTTTCTGCCCTCAAAACATTGGGTTTTGTTTATGGTTTTTTGGTTATATGATTATGAGATGTGACGTTAGTACATATATAACGAAGGCCAAAATGATTTTGTTGCGGTTATGTTTTTCGAGAAAACTGTCCTCTTGCAATACGCTCAGAGCTATAAAAAATATTCTAAGGTTTTATAAGGTAGTTTCGACATTTTCGACCATACAGATATTATATATACAATATTCTAGAGAGCACATACTATAATATAGGGAACGGGCTACGGAAATATTAAGGTTTTTTTGAGATTGGGGCAATGTGACTAAAACTAACTATGCCTTAAGGAAATGGAAATTATTTTCGAAATACAAATATATACCAAAAACTCCATGATCTTAGTTCATGATGCAATAAAAAACCATGCATAAATGACATAGAATTTCCGTACAAAATATATATTTTTTTTTGGTTTTATATATTTTGATATTTATTATGTTTTTAGTACCAAAAAAAATATATAATATTTAAAATCAAAAGTATTATATATTAAATAGAATCTAATTTTGTTTTTTGTTCTTATATAATACAATGTATAGTACATATATTACCCGAATTATTAGTTTTACGTGATCAAATAAATTTTATCTTTCATCAATAATTATAATTAATTGAAGTAGATTTCGACTGACGACAAACTGATACAATTGTTTTGATATCTAATTAAAATTAATTAAAACACAAAAACATATATATTTTAATCACGAAATATTTTTTACTATATAAATATGTTGAAAACAATAATACAAATAGTATTGAAACGTTATTTTTTGGATCGATTTTTTCAAACGAAAATGAAGCGAACATTTCTATTTAATATTTTCTTAATTATTATAATTGTTTTATTAAAAAATTCAAATGTTTCTTGTAATAAACATCAAATTGATATTATTGGAGCAAATGTGATGAGTGAAAGTGATCCAAGCATTGTCGATTTTGGTACTTTAAGATTATCGAAGATTAGTCGAAATGAATTTCAAGTAATGGGAAATTTTACGGTGTTAAAAAATTTGGGAAATGAAGAACTTGTAATTATAATTTATTATATTTTTTTATAATATATTTATATTTGATCATCAATCGAGTAAATTTCTTTGACACCTCATATAATTTCTTCTTTCGCAAAAGCTTTTTGCCAAAAATCCTATAGTAATTACTATAGGACCTTTGATTTTGCCTTCAGACCGAAATTTAGCGAATAAATATTAGATGTAAATGATTTCTATTTTTAAAGTGATAGAACTTTGTGTTGAAATAAAGCACATATAAGTGAAATTTGTTTCCAAAATAAATAATAAAATAACACGAGTTATGTTGATTTCCAAAGCGTCAATTGTTGCTGGTTTAACAGCATAAAGTAGTGACTTAATATATCACCTTAGAAAATTATTAAATGGCGTTAAATTACACGATCGTGCAAGCCAATTCACTGCACCATTTCTTGAAACAATGTTGCCATGAAATCTGTCTTTCAACAAATTAATGGTTTGGGGTCACTGTATGGCACGTAGATCATGGATCTGTAACGATCACCATTGACAGTAACATTGTCTCCCGCCTCAATTTTAAAGTAGTGAGGACCAGTGATGCCTCCAGCATAAAAAACACCATTTGGATGGATGTAATGGAAACTGGTGAACCTCTTACGGATTATTCTCACTTCATATATGTCAATTTTATTTGTTAACTTAACTATTTAACCAAAAATAGTCGAAAATTTTCGATAAAAAAGTGTGTCATTTAGCAATTTCAGCCCATTCACCAAACAAACAACGCAAACGATGATCTTGGGGCTTCAGATCTTGAACAAATTGGATCTTATATGGATTTAGACCAAGATCTTTACACAAAATTTTCCATGTTCTGGGATAACAGAGGTCAACTTGTTGAGAACGGCGACGAATAAACAAATTATTCATTAACACTTGAGCTAATAGCACTGATATTTTCTTCCATTTGTTCAGTTCTTCGCCTTAATCTTGGTGTTGCATCAAGTAGAGTGTATGTTGCTTAAAATTTGTTAATAACTCGAAGAATAAGTTGCTCAGATAGACGTTTATGTAGATCATAAACTTCGCTAAGTGCTCCATAACTATGGAGAACATTGATTTTAGACATACATTTTCACAATTTGTAAACTTTGTTGCGGTGTAAGTCTTTCTATATTAATTTGTCCAACCTTTCTAAACCCGCCTATCAAACAGTGCTGACAATCGAAAGTTCTATCAGTTTAAACATAAATCAATTATCTTAAACATTTTTTCTTTTCAGTTTGGTTACAATTTGTATGGAAAAAATGTGGTTGGTCAATCGTTTAGTACAACACCGTTGATATCATATATTAAACCAGTTTGTGAATATATAAAAGATGATGTGATAATTTATCAACAACTAGTGAAAGGTTCCAATTTACCAGAACCAGGAACATGTCCATTTCCAAAAGTAAAGTATTGATTTTAAGTTTTTTTTTTTTTAATTGTTTTTTTAAACATTACTATTAATACTATTTATTATTTTTTTCTTATTAGAATATGTACAATATCAATCATTTTGTTATTAATGAAACACATTTACCAAAAATTATACCAAATGGAGATTACAAAGTTGTGTTAATGTTGTTAACAAAACAGAAAAAATTTTCAGCAGGTTATGAAGTTTATGTTAAAATCACTACATTAAAATAAAATTTTGTAAAAGAAAATTTTTGTTTTAATAAAAATTATTTGAATAAATGAAAAAACTTAAAATGGGTTTTCTTGAAACTTAATTTTAATGAGAAAATGAGGCTGATGTTGCTATTACTGTCAGTAGAGTACGCTACAGAGATATGATAACTAATTTTTTATGGCCTTTTTTTAATCATATAGATGTCGATGACTTGCGATTTCAACACGACAGCGCAACATGCCACACAGCTCAAGAAACAATCGATTTATTGAAAAACAAATTTAATGAATGTCTAATTTTGCGCAGAGATGATGTCAATTGGCTACCAAGATCTTGTGATTTAACATCGTTGGACATATTTTTGTGGGGCTTTGTGAAAGATGAGGTCAATAAGAATAATCCAAGAACTCAAAACCAATATCGAACGCGTAATTCGTGAGAAAGAACCACAATAATGCAGAAATTTGATCGAAAATTTTGTCAAAAGAATCAATGTCTGGAGATTTATCAGATATGGTTTTCCATTCATAAATTGTAGAGTATCTAAAATATATTTCAATAAAGAAATTTAGAAGTTTCATCCAAAATGTGTGTTTCATTTAAAATTTAAAAACAAAGTTCTTATTAAAAAACCCTGTATTAAGTTTATATGGAAATACAGCTATTACTTCGATTTTCAACGAAAAAATGAATATCCTTAATATATATAGTGTTTTAGGTGTTCATCATTTACTACTTTGAAATATACTCTAAGTGTTTTTTTTTCTTTCTTCCTTTTTTTCTTGTAAGAGTTTACTATATATTGTATCGAAAATTTATTGCATCTTTGTACGAGCTAACATTTAACTAACTATACATAGAATATATAGAAACTCAATAATGGATTGTAATTTATGGGCATGTGAAAGACAGAAGAAATGTTCATTGGTACAGAATTTCTTCTATGAAAGTAGGAAAATGATATTTTCCTTATTCGGTGGTATCTCAACATTTTCATATACATATACGTATCTAAAGATATTTCTTACGTTCCTGACTATAATATTGATAAATTGCCTTTTCCTTGACTATCAATATAATTCCTTTCCTTTCCCGATGTCTTATATACTATTTATATTTTATGAAACTGAAGTTTGAGGTATATTTTTTTTTATGAATAGACTACTTGTACAAAGCACATATTTTGTCATACATCGTGATGATATATTAATCTACTTCAGTTTATTTATTTGTTCCGAAACAATATACAGAATATTTTTCGTAATTAAGTACTACTACAATACCGAAAAAGGTGATATGATTTAAGATGTTCAAAATCTTTTGCTTTTTCTTTTTTTTTTTTTAAAGAAAGGAATCATATTGTTTTAATTTAGATTGATTTTTATGACAATAAAAACAAAAACAAAAATTTTTTTTATAAAACATTCTTAAATATAGAACAACTTTTATCATAACTGATGGCCTAAAAACTCCCTCCTCTCATATATACGTGTTTTCATTCGAAGGGACAACAAATAAGAAGATAAATAAAATCTCTTGTAGAAATCAGCTATTTTTGTGTTACCTTTAGTATATTTTGAAGAACAATTTACGACTTAATAGCATCCGTTTACGTTACATATTTACTCAATGTCGCAGTATCATACAGTATCAAATCAGATAAAACATCAAATTTTGATTACTATTCTTGGAAACGAAGAAAGTGCCAAATGATACATTGGTGGTCATAAAATGGGAGTACAGTGAACAACAACAACAACAACAACAGTAACGAGTACTAAAATTTCTACAAGAAAATATTATCAAAGAAATTTGAGTTAAGATTCTTTTTTTCGATATCGCTAAGAATATTTTCTTGTATGAGTGCTTTCTTTTTTTTATACTAATAAAAATTTTAGTGACGGTACTCAATTATGATATGGGAATGAGATGGATCTATCTATATATACGAGCAAAACCTTCTACACACATATTTTCTGTAGATAAATTTTCCTTTCCTTTATTCCTCGATAAAAAGAAACACAAAACACATTTCATCGTTAATTTTCGATTTTGACATTTATGAGGAAAATATAATATGTATATAAATTGCATACCGACAAGGTATTGGGCTTTTATCTTCCATTTTTTTTTCATGTCTCAATTGCCAGAGGTGTTACTTCAAATATACCGTGAGATTTCTACATTATAATATATAGGATATAGGTAAGGTAAAAATGAATATATATAAATGTAAATATAGTAACTGATTTATGCCAGTAAAATGGCACGCGAACTTTTCTTTTGGTATATAAGAAAAAGTAATTCTTTTCGAGATTTTCATCAAGTCTTTTTACATGTTTCTATCAGAATTATTGATAAGAATATATTTATAGAAAAAGTAAATGACCTTTGAAAACACTTTAAAATTTAATTAATCGTGAAAATAAATACTTGAACATAATAATTTTGGATATGATATACTTTCAAAAGTCACGTAAATAACTATCGTTTCATTTACCTCGACTAAGTTTAGAATAAAAAGTAAAACTCTATTCAATAATAAAATAGTTGATCAATAAAAAAAAGAAAATTATAGTATAATTGTGAAATGAGTAATCATACTACTAAAAGCTATATATTTATTACCCATGGAAGTAATAACAGTTTGGCTTTTAGTGGACAGAACAAATTAAACAGAAAATTCTTGCATCACGCAATTTTATATGCAGCACTAAAAATCGCTTTACGGTCCTCCTATATTCAACATTATATATATATATATAGTACCATATATTCGTGATAAGATGAATTCGATTTTTATGATACGTAATTTTCTGATGTACTTTCTTTATAGTATAAAATTCATATTATATATGTTGTGGGTTAGCATTCAATTGAATGTATAAAGAAATTACCAACTTCGATACTTATAACCATTTGTGTGGTATATATAGAGATATATGATATCGATCAAAGAAAAAAAAAAGTGTATTTCCTCTAAATCCAGGGACAAAGTGAAAGCAAGAAAGAAAGAAAAAAAAAAAAAGTGAAAATAACATAAAGAAATTTTCTTCGCAAAAAGGAAATTACCAGCAAAAGAAAAGCGATTTCATTGTATCATATCACCCATAACATTTATATTACCTAAACTCTAAGACCAATCGTCTGAGTTTTTATGATAAAAGTGAACCGAAATGTCTTGACCAAATCCATGAAATCTAGAAATGGTAAAAGAACAACAAAAAAAAGTTGATCACTTTATATATGATATTCCTTTTGTTATGAAAACGTAGTTAGTAATGTATATATGTATATGTATTATTAACAAAAATATATATATTGAAAATAATCAACCTGGCAAATAGTTAGTGCAATCAACAACTGCCCTTATGATAACCTGTAAAAATCAACCTATATCTATTCTTTTCTAAATAGAAACGATATAAAAACCAAAACCAAAACAAAAAATGTATGTAATTTCTAACCAAGAACTAATTCCCTATATAACATTCTTAGAGCAATTCAGTTTTATACCGGGGCTATTAAAGACAATATTGTAATTCCGTTTCGATTTCTCATTAGGGACAATCCTGACCAAGAGACGAATGATGTGATGTGTTTTTTTTCATAAGAAACACAGACTATTCCATATTATTATTAGGTATAGTAGAACAAACCGAACGCCGAACATATAGTGTTGATTACCATCAAAAAAACTAAAGGATATATATACTTGTAATGTACGATATACAAATTGAAGGGAAATTGTATCTGTATACCCAGAAGCTTGTAATATGTTTGTAGTCATTAAGGGGTTAGTTTTTATGCTACCTCCTGCCATTTACATTGTAATAATAGTTTTTTTGCCCAAAATGGAACTATAGAAAAGCTTCAATTTCTATAGAATCCCGGACTATATTGTATACCGAATTTGATGCCCATTTTTTTTTGTTTTTCTTTTGGGGAAAGTAACATCATCAGTATGATACTATACTGAAATTTTTCGATGTTTTGTTCAATTTCTATACTGTTTTTTTTTTTCTCGGTACAAACAAACCAAATGGAAATGGAATATGTATCGTTTTGTTAGGGATTATATATGTATCTTTGAATAGTAAAGTAGATTGAAGGAATTTAATGGACCTTGAATCGTTCTCATTTAGCCCTTAGAAACATTACAAAAATGCAATTGGTTTGCTATTTCAGAGAATTCTCTTTCAAACAATACCAATTCATTTTATTGCTTTCCATATATTTTACAACATTTCGAATACGATATTTAATGAATTTTTGCGTTTATGAACCGTCAAATAAATAACAACTAAATTATATATATATATATATATATTTTTTGTAATTATTTGATTAAATCAAAAAAGTGTTTACAATTAAAATTACTAAATTGTACTATAATTTTTTTGTCACTTGTTTTTTCGATGAATGTAATTACATCAAATTTACACGGTTCCGGACCGAAAAATTGTAATTTTTTAAAAATATTTAATTAACGTAATTTAGACGAAAATTATTCTAAAATAAAAATTTCGGAAAGAAACTTTTAGTTTTGAAAATATTTGAATAGTGTTAAGTCGAACATGTTGAAAATATCGCGATTATTTTATGTGTTCTTATTATGTGGTATTATTTATGCGGTGGTGTGTATATTTCTTAAATCAATTAATTTGTAAGAAAAAATAAATCAATTTCTAATTCACAAAAGGTAGCAAAAATTCCACCATTAAATGAGTACACTTCTTTTGATAACATCAATGAAAATCATGAACTAAAAGCTTTACCACCAGCGACTGCTGATGGTCCAAATCTTTCGGATATTATAGAACGTATTAAAAATATAACAAGAACTGTATTGAATAAACTTGGTATTCGAAAAACTGAACAGGATGAAATATTTCGAGATGCTGAAGCTGAAGTTATACCTGTGTCTACTACGACTATTATTACAAGCACAACTCAACGGACAACAACTCCAGTTATTTAAAAAGATGGTATATACAAAATAAAAAAATAAAAAAGCAATTTGTTGATGTTTATTTATTCTAAAGCAAAATTCTTTTTACACATCTTCTCAGAGAACATTAACCATTAAACCTCTAAAAATCTCATCAATAACATTTCTTCTAACTATCTTTTAACACTTGACACTCCCTTCCTATGCCGATGATGGCTATAAATATAAAATTTATTGCCCAAATCAATAAAAAAGCAATTTCCACTCATTCTGATTCAAATCATCATTTGAAACGGATATTTCTTTGCCCTTTCGATACTTACAATGAACCTTACAATGGTATTCACCAAAAAAAATACCGCATATTATATAAGGCTTGGTTAGGCGTGAGTTCAAATAGTCATACAAAGACAATAATAATGGTTCGGGATTCGTATATACTATAGAACTGCACAGTTGAGAGCTTTTATCCTGAAGTTTTGACAAACTTGTATATTTTTTGTTTTGTATCTCAAATTTATCGAAAAGATTTTTATTGTAGTTTGACCATCATCAAAAATGACCCCTTTTTATTCCTTTAATAGTTTTTTTTTCTTCTTGTTCTTCCCTAGATCCTTCAATTCAAAATAGTTCAGGATTGTGAGATCGAGTCAAAGTGATATATATTTTATGTTTTTTTTTCTTCTTCCTGGACTTTTATAGAATGGGATTTAGAATTTTTGGATCCTTTTTAATATTTTTTTTTTGTCTTTTAGTTTTTTATAGCCTAAAATAGGCTAAAAAGGATATCATTTCCATTGGAAAAAGGCAAAAACAATTTTTCTTTTCTGTATTTTTTTTTTTTTGGTATATAAAATTCAAAAATTCTAATTTGACTTTACTAAAACCAAAAGAACTAGATGAGGATATAGGGTTATATTAATCCTATATATTCTATCATCAGATATCAACATTTTTTCTTATATGAATATATATATAGATGTATATTCAATTTTCCTCTCTTGGACAATGTTAAATTTTCATCATTTTCTATTCTATAGGATCGAAGATACAAAACTCAAGTATGAGTATGACATAATTTATAGCCATTTGTTCGCTTTATTGGCCAAAGATGAACCGTTTAGATATTGTGTTGACTATAAAACTATTTCCCTTTTATCCTTCTCGTGCATTTTTGTGTTATACATATATCCTATCTATACGAACAATGAAAATAAGTAGTATAAAGTATAGATATTCATATTATCCATAGTTTTTTGAAATCGGGGTCGATATCCCATTCCCATTAGATATAGAGGGACTAATAGACGTAAAACTATTTGGAGATTATTTGCTTAGATAAATTTTTCGGACATTCACTATATACATGGTGGGCCGTTACTCTTTTAATTGCTTCTATTAGTTTTTCAATTAAATGCCTCTCCTCCTATGGTATATGTGTGTGCTGTTTAGTTCTTTTGGTCAAGATTTTAGTTTTTCGTTTTTAGTTGATAGATAAATGTTTTTTTTCTTCTTTTAGTATGTAACTCAGAATTTATTGTATGGCTATTACAGATGAAATTTGTTTTATCCTTTTTTTTACCATGATTTTATTTGTTTTTTTTTTGACTTTAGTTTTATCCTTTACTTTACTATTTTAGATCAATTTCTGTATAACTAATTACATGAATGATTTGTTTCTCTCTCTATATATATATTTTTTGTTACTACGGTTAGTGGTTTGAAGAGTTTGAATTATATTCCCTATCATTAGGGTAGTTTTTAAAATACCGAATAGCTTTTAATTTAAAATTTTTAGTTTCGGTTTAAATATATAGTTTAAAGAAACAAATGATATGATATCATATTTGGGGTAAGTGACCAATTCATAGGAATAGCAGAAAAATTTTCCTATTTTTCATAATAAATTTTCTTGCCCAAAAGAAAATATTCCAATTAATTTTTTTTTTCTGTTTCATATTGTTATCATCCGGAGACTCATTTCTCTATTCTATATCGTTTCTGTGACACAAAATCTTCTTCAAGTATTAATCCAAATGATTCTCTAGACCAGCAGAATCCTTCATTTTACCTGTTCTCATCATCATCAACATCGTTATCCTATCCTTTTAGCTATTCCTATTTTCATATTCATTATCCATCCTTCATCATAATATTTGACATACTTTTAAGCCGCCCTCTCATAACATTTTCAACCCTTTAGCATTATATTTTTTTCTCTATTTCTATTTCATATATATATATATTTATGTGTTGTTGTTGTTAAGGATCTTTTTGTATCTCAGGTTTAGTTACAAAATACTCTCAAACAGATCGAGTGAGCAAAACAACAAAAAGAGCGGCTTTGAACTTTTGTTACCAGTTTTATTAAAATCTAAGGGAAAGTCAGTATTTTTGATAAAGAAATTTTATTTGAGATTGGTATCATCCCGCTACAAATGAGATCAGAAGACTGTTTGCGAAACATGAAAGTTATATGTAAGGTAACACATCTATTTTATAGGACAAATGTATTTCTTTTATTTTTCACATTTCAACCCCAAACATTTGTTTGTTAGTAGAAAGAATATAAAACTTGGAAAATTTTTCTTCTGTCGTAATTTCACGTATATAATGATTTGCCAAAGGCGAGGCTTTGTATTATGAGCAGACAAATTGTGCTTGAAATGAATATGGGCTTAGTGGATTTTAAGGTTTTTCTCTATTATTATTATCCACAGAACAACTATGAACCAAAAAGAAGATTTATCTTATATCAAAACATAATATAAAGGATTTGCTAGTTATTTACATATACCAGATCATATAAAAAAATTATCAAATATAGATTCATAATCTTCTATCATTATCATCATAGATGATGGAATCGATAATTATGTGGTTTTCTGTGAGATACAAGTCGGGAATACTGTTTCTTTGTGATAGTAAAAAGTATAACTTCGAGATTTTAATGAATCTTCACGTTTTAAGGTTTCCTGAATTCAAAAAACATAGTTAGAAAATGACCGCTTGTTTGATTGTCTGCCTGGGTCAAAATTTGAGCTAACGTAACATCTCTAGAATGCTTGAAATTTAAGGAACTGGCCACTTGTTAGGAAGAATAGATCCCTATTGTTTTTGGTACCGATCTGATATAGAGATTGACTGATAAAGGATGATTTATGAAATCTTAAAAAGTTTTAAAATTTTGAATATATTGCATTGATAATTTTATTGAAACAGATTTAAGGTAAAAGGACACTGTAAAAAAGGATTAAAAAAACATAACGTCGACTAAGAAATGTCCAATTTAAATGAAGCACATTTATATTTAGTACATATTAATATTAAACTTTTTTCAAAAAGGATAATACCATAAATTAAATGGGAAATTACTTTATCAATATTCTGCACCCGCATTTTATGTTATGTTATATAAAATGTTTCAAATAAAATACTATTTTTCGTTAAATTGGTATTTTACAATTTTATGTTACGTCGTGTTACTTTCTTAGTTTATATAAAGGAAAATTAAAAAGATCTAAATATGTGTTATTACAACATGTTATGAACCATTTGATAACATTTTCCAGAAATTTGAACGAGCATTGACTTAAAAGAGACAAAAGAAATATGAAATTTAGAAAATTGTTTTGAACAATTTTATAAATAACGTCAAAGTAACATAACATAAAATAACATAGAAAATCGTAGAATAGACCCCAATATAAGTCTTCAAATCTTTCTGGAATTTAAATGGAAGAAACAAGAAAGTATTAGCAGTGTATTCTTTAATTTAGTTTTTAGAAGTAAATAAATCAAAGGGTTTTTGAGATACGATGATGTTATTTTTCATTAAAATATTAATAGAAATTCCAGACGCCGATAAACATCTCGTGAATCCATAATTTCACTGAAATTTGAATATACAATATCAAAGCTTGATTTACACTCTTTTTTGAGGTTAACAACTTTTGTGTGGAAAATCTTCTTCTTCTTCAGTTGACGTGAAAAATCATTTTCTAATTAGTTTTTGCTTTTTTTGATTTTAATTTACTTCTACTAAAATAATTGAATACTAATTTTCTTTTTAATTTCATTTTAGTTTTTCCATAAAACTAAAATATTTAAATAAAATAAAATTTTTATGATTTAAATTTAATTACATTTATATTCAATTTTAGTATATTTTCCAAAAATATTATTTCGTGACCAAATTCAATCTTAATAATTTTGTGGTACATATCCATTCTTCATTCATTTCCTTTTTTTGGGATAATATTTTTGTATATATAAAATGTGGAAAATACATATTTTTGAAATGAAACAAATTACATATACATATACATATCATATACAAAAAAAAAACTAACCTCGGGGACCATAGAGAATAAAACCTTTAATTAAATATCCAATACGAAACGTGAATCATGATGTCCAGCATATCAAATAAGATACAAGAGAGAGGACAACGATTATCGAAAGGATGAGATAAAAAGTATATGAACCCATCTTCGAACTCATCCCTATATGATCAGAGGTTATTATATGGGTGGAAATTTACCAATTCACCCATATTATATCTTTTATATATTTCTCGTTCTGTTCACAAAAAAACAGAAAAAATGTGAACAGTGAAGTTTTGAAGGGAAAATTGTGTACACTTAAAAATACTAACTATTCCCTTATGACTAGCTGAGGAAAGGATCGCTGGTTCCAGGATAATTTGTACAGGCATTCAGTCACATATATATATATATTGAAAAAGATGATACATATATATGGATTCGAATTTGGACACATATTCATATAATGGTAAAATTTTAAAACTTTGAAATCCTTTTGATTAATTAAATTCAGAGACTTGATATTTGTATTAGTGTTGGATAATATCCATCCAGATGTACATGGCATACATTTCACTACAATTATACCAAATTCCTGTTTGAGTCAATATAATATTTTTTCTATTTCGGTTGGAATCCTTTTTTGGTTTTTTTTATGTGGACATTTTCTATGTCATCTATGTCCGTTGAGAATTCATATAGAATATATACAGTACGACACATTGACCGTCATACAACTCAAAAATCATTAGTAAACGGATGACCGCCTTTTTTTTATAGACCTTCCATATAGATGAGATAAAAATGTTTTCTTTTTTGGATTAGACATGTATGGAAATTCATTTCTAAACACATTTCGGTTATTGATCAAAGAAATATTTTAATAAATTTTTGGGAAATATTTAAAATTACCACCAAAAAAAAAAAACAATTTTAATCACTTTAATAATTAAAGTCGAATTTTATTATACAAAACGAAAAAGCTCTTGAATAAAATAATAATAATAATAATAATAATAAATAAATCTGTAATAATAGAAGTTTTTTGAAATAACGAATCCATTGATGGGGTTGACAGAGAGATGGGTTCGAATTTTGTTATAATATGGAAACAGGCTTTTTTTCCATATATAGTATATAATGCAGTTAAAATTAAAGGTTATACAAATTGATGTTTCGGAAGATATGTGAAATTGGTATATAACCGATTTAATTAAAGAATTAATTAAATTAATAGCATTTGATGTGAATATATATTTTGTTGTTCATATATTGTGTGTTTTTTTGTTTGCTATTTTTAGGGAATATTATTTCAACGAATGGAATAAATGGGCTCTGGCTGAGTTAATGTTTTGTGCCCGTGTCGAAGGGTTTGAAGCAATTAATGTTTGTTCGGTACATTTGCCCTTATTTTAAATAGATGTATGTCTCCATATATGTTTTTTTTTTTTACATACATAAATGAACATATTCTGAATATAGGTAAAACAAAAAAAAAACTCATTTAGTATTACCAGAATCAAAGAATATTTAGTGTTATTTGAAAAATTTGACTCCGTTTTTTGGTTGCTTTCATCTCAAATCATTTGAAAGTGTTAAATGTTTATTATCTTGTAGATTAAGTTTTCTGAGAAAATCTTAAATTTTCTTCTAGAAAAAAAAGCACAATTCTGGTAAGACTTTTACCGAATAAAGACGTTTATCTTCAATTTCTTTTCATGTGTGGCAAAATAATCAACACAGAAAGAGGATAATAAATTGTTAAAAGGCGGATGGGTGGAACAAACATTTCCTTATGTTAAATGGTGGATTCAAAAATTTTACAAATTCCTAACATATCTCTCAAAGGAAAACGCGTTTGTATTTATATGCTGTTTTACAAATCTTCTGCTACTGCTACTGCTATAATATAAATTTTCTTATGGAAATTTCTTTTTTTTATATCATAGAAAATCGAACAAGAAATTTCACCAAATATTCTTACAATATCTTACGGAAAATTGATGATTTTTCTTGAAAACATTAAATTTAATTTTTAATCAAAATTTCGAGAATTTTAATCTAATACTTAACTTCTAATATAGTTGTTGTTTTTTTCTCTATATCCTTTTTCACAAAAAACAACAACAACAACAAAAATGTTTTTAAAAGGATAAAAAATGATATCATATATGTTTCCTTTAAAATTTTCCTTTTTATATCTATTAGATACACTCTTTGTGTTTCATATTAATGTTAAACGATCAAATGAATTCCCCGATACTTTGTTTAACTCACATGAAATTCCTTTCCGAAGGGTTGTGTTAAGCCACGAAAATTTTCAAGTCTATGTAGTTTGTCCTATATTTTGCATACAAGAAAGAAAAAAAAAAAACGAAAAAGGGGATGACATGAGAACAACATCCAGAACCATATCAGTACCAACATATAGGAAACATTTTTCCATACACACACATACCAATCACTCAAGCTTTTTTGTTATTGTTGTTATCAAAATCTCTTCCATATATACTCCTGTATTTTATGGAAAATATCTTGGATATAAAATTTAAATTCAGAAAAAGGATACATATATATATATATATGGGAGACTGGATATGAACGTTTTATACCCAAAGATAAATATTTGAAAATCAATCAATCGACTTGATATGGCTTTACTGTTTACAACACTAACTGATGTTAATGAATGTGAAAGAATGCCTTCTTCTACTTTGGGTGTTCTGGGGTTGGAATTTTCAAAAAAAAACTTTTCAAATTGAGATGTTTTGTGGTAAATGTTTTCGGGTTTAAAGTCAATTTATTCAAGGAATTGATGAGTACAGGAATTTTAAATAGATTTAATATTATTAATGTCTTCATTTATTCATTTTCATTTGATAACAACATAATTATATAATATATAGAATTTTCTATTCGATAATTTTTGAAGAAAAATATGTGTTTAACATATTTTAATAAATTTTTATGATCCCTATATGAAAACACTGTCCAGATCAAAGACTTTTCCGCCGTTTTTTTTTTTCTCTTTTAAGAGATTTTGTGATCCAAATCATAACTATTTTAAAGATTTTCCAGGCCGGATTGAATATTATCCAAAACCGGCATGTTCATCATATCAAATTACAGTAAAAAGGGGTTAAAATTTTAATGGAATCCTGAATGAAATAATAGAAATTATAATTTCTCATCATAAAGAAACAGTCGGGAATTCATTTTGATTTGCATAAATCCACCATTAATGGCGAAAGAAAAACTGATATCTTTATATTTCTGTCTTATCTTTCAACCCAATTGTGCATCTTTTTGTAGATCAAAAAGGATGTGTTCCGTGGTGTCGATAAAATATGGAAAAAAACAAAAAGCGAAAAAGTCTATCTACAATCCGTGTATCTATGATTCTATCATCTCTTTTACGTATCTCCATTTTTAGTAGATTTTATTAAATTTATGCTGATAACTTTTTTTTGTTTTCTTTATTCGACTTTTAAATTACTCGAAAACGCCAAACATCAGGATATTACCCTTTCGTAAAATTGTGACCATACCATCTATAAAATTCTCCTCCATAGTACAACAATTTCGATAACATTTTCTTATAGTATAATACTATATCTAGAAATCCTTTTTTTTTTCTTGTTCTTATGATACGTCTCGAAACCCAAAACAAGAGAAACAATCAAATGTATAAGGTGTATCGTTTTTCTTTTTTCTTGTACATGGATTATCTACCATTTCCTTTTACCTCCTTCCAATTTGTATTGAGTTTTTAACTTTAGAAATATACATATACCAAAAATTGTACATGAAAATCGTATCGGTCGCGAAGCAAAACTTCGCGAGGTTTAACAGCAGGTTAGTTTAAGAATAATAAGGATATAGGAGTTTGGGGGTTAGTTATAGGTTGGTTGGAATACTTATATATACCATCTATATATATTATATTAGACTGTATATTATATCCAAACAAATATGGCGACGATTTTTCCGTTCGAAATTTATTATCCTTTTGGGAGTTTTCTTTTCTCTGTTCGGTGTTTTTTTTTTTCTTCTTCTTCTTTTTTTGTATTATTATTATTCTAAATTATGTATTACGTATTACAGAAATGAATTTTATGTGTAGTCGCATATATCCCTGGGAATGGCATGGGAATCCTTTTTTTTTTTAAACAAATGAATGTAGTATATTTGATACTGAGTAAAATTTTTGGATTATATTATAGCGTATATAAAATAAATATAAATTTTCTTTTTTTTGGAATGGAAAAAAATATCTATATATGAGATGAGGCTGAGGAGGAATTTTTTTTTTCTTCTTTCTTTAATGAGTATCTCACCCCATACAGTATACGGTATCATTCCAAAAAAAAACCGACCATATAGTCATATGGTGGTATGAATATGAATCGTTGATGATAATGATGATGAGACCGAAGGAGGTATATTGCGCACAGATATAAATAAGAATAAATTACGTATTTTAATTTTATCCCATATGGTATTCGCGTGTTTTACTTATAAATGGAGTTTTAATAATAAATTATTAATATGCATAATGGGCGTTTGCCACCATCGAAAGGACTTATATTAGTATACTGGATTGTACCATTAAGTTGTTGGCTCAGATTTTACATTAACATTTGTTTAACATTGTTTTGGTTTTTAATTTTTTTGGTTTTTTTCTAGAAATACTTTTCAAGTACTGATAGATTACTGAAATTGGCTTATATTAATATAAAATAGAATTGCGGACTGGGATAAAAGAGTATATCTGTATACATAGAGTTTTAAACAAATAATACATAATTTTATGATACGAAATAATTAACATTTATCTAATCGTTAAGTTAATGAAAACATTTTATAAGCTCTGGAAAATTTTATTTACTTTATTTCAATTGTTTATCTGTGAAAATATCTTGACCGCACCAAAAGTCGGTTATCGATTTTCCACTCTATTATTTTTGATTACACGGGCGGTTTTTCTAAAAAAAAAAAGTGAAAAAAATGCTTTCTACCCTTAAGTCATTAATCCCTAAGATTAGCACTTTATGGAAATTTCACTGAAATATATATATCCAGTTCACATTTACATTGTCCAACCATTTTTACGAACCATAATGTTACTTATCTCTACTAGAAGATGTGAATATATCAACATTTTAAAAGAGTATATCCTAGGTACATATAGCTTCCAACAATCGCTAGTCTGATCAGAAAAAAAATCCTTGAACATCATAAATTCGATTTTAACACTCCTAATATGCAGTTTTCTCCGCAAGATAACACGTGAATAACAGAACCCTTCGAATTTAATTTAACTCTCTTACTTACTGGGCGTTTGTATTTTTTCTATCCCGACCAGATATTTTTTTCTTTTTGGTTTCCCGTTCTGAATTTTTTTCCCGGTTTTCTTTTATAATCATACAAATATTGGTTATGCCGGAATAACCCTTTGAAAAAAAAAGAGTCATTACATACAGAAAATGTTCACACGATGAACATGAAAATTTAAAAAAAATCTATAAATTTTCCATAAAAGGAAAAGAAAAGGTTAATTTTCATTTTAAAATCAAAATGATATAAACATGAAAATAAAAATTAAGCCAGGGACTTGCATTTGTTCCTATAAATTAGAAACTTTTGAAAATATAGAGTTTTCATTTTGACTGCATTAATTTCATTTTCCACAATAATTTTTCTAAAATGAGAAATAATTTTATACAGATGTGAAGTGTATATGTAGTTTTTAAGTTTTCTTTAAGATTTCATTAATTGAATCCATAAAATTGAAACTTGTATCGTAAGGACGACGAAGAAAATCATGAAATTTTCAAGGAAAAATATCTCAGAAAAAAAAAGTGATATTCAATCATCAAAAATATTGTCATTGGTTCCTTGCACAGCACATGCTTACATCAAAAAGGAAATATATGAAGGAATTTTTTAAGCTTAATAAAACTTGGTATAACAAATGATCGGAAATGTCAACTCCTCTCAAACCATATTATCAAGAACTCCACCCAAAATGATATCAATACGAAAGCATCCAATAAAATCAATGAGTAAAGCTTTTCAATCGGAAATTGATATTTTTTTCTTCATTTATCGATAAAAAAGAGCTTTCTCATATATATTTTTTTTATCGGATATCATTCGTTGTGTTACGCTAAACCCAATGATTGGTTCTATGGAATAAAATGAAAAAAACTTGCGCATACTCGAATCAATAGATGGGTTGTATGGGTTGATTTTGAACCTACGAAAAAAAAAACGTGGAACTACAAATTTAAACTATAACCACCAACAAAATATGTTCGAAGCAAAAACGCCAAAAAAAATAAAGAAGAACCCAATTTATTTGAAGTAGAACTTTACTTCAATTCCGTTTGTACCATGATGATGTCCGAGAACATCAAGTTCTAGGGTAGCGAAGCTTATTTCTATAAAAATTCAACATAGTTTAGTTTTCTATGTGTAGAATTTTTTTTGTGTTTGGTGCCCGTCTAGTATACTTTTTAAATACGTATTGTTCAACCCTTATATGTTATCCTTAGAAAAAAAAATCAAAATCCAACTCTTTCGGTACAATTTCCGTACTTATATAGTTCTGCTCGACGAGTTTATGTGTTTGTCTGCTATAGTTTTTTTTAATTGACTAAAAATTTATTTGATTCGTTAGAACTTTAGAATAGGATATTCTATATATATATATAGTTTTTATTAGGTATCACATACATATACTGTACTATATTTTGGAATGGTGGAACATGAAAATATCTGCAATTTCAGTTATCTCACCAATATTCTACTGCATGATTAACAAAACTACTGAAATAGTGTTATATGGTGGCTTTAAGATACGTGTATAGTTTTCTATGAGATAAAAGTTTTAGGTTTTAAATTCATGATGAATTTTGGTTATTGTTGAAACAAAAATTGATTCTCTACACACCAGAATCGTTGCTTTCGAATAGAGTGTAATAAAAACACAATTCATTAAATAAATAAATGAAAATCGAAAAATCTATCTTAAAATATGTAAAATAGGAAAGATTTATCATAAAACCAAATCACATTTAAATACACAGAAAACAATTTCCATTTTTTTTTCTACGATAATATTTTTTAAAACAATATCTTTCATAATTGTCTGTGTCCCCTTAACATAGGGACCAATAAAATTATTCGTTTTTTAACCTGGCCACCCTCTTATACACAAGATGGTATATGCAAGAGTAGAAAGAAACCCTTGGGTAATATGTTAAGGATCGTCCATGATGAAGGACAAAAAAAGATAAAATTAATATTGCCCAATCATAAAAAAAAAAAAACTGTATATATTCAAATGAATTTTCTCCTATCTGCCATATATATTTTGGTTCATTTTTTTCTTCCTTCGTTTTATGTCCATTA
This sequence comes from Xylophagus ater, assembly GCA_963422695.1. NCBI lineage: Eukaryota > Metazoa > Arthropoda > Insecta > Diptera > Xylophagidae > Xylophagus > Xylophagus ater. Next base: position 8,428,769 of record OY730483.1, read on the forward strand.
CACCAACCCAACACTGATTTTCCTATATATCTTATGGGCGGAATTTGATTTTATAGATGGGAGTATTTAAAACATATATTTTCGGGGCAGAAAAAAAAAACCTGGACAAAAAAATTCAAAAGGAGGAAAAACATACGAAAATTTTTAAAAAAATTTTTTTTTGTATTTCCTTAGTTCAAAATCGATACAAGGATAAAATCAGGGAAGATGAGCATACTTTTCCTTTTTTTTTTTTTGTATATCCGTTAATTCTTATTTATAACTATCTATTTAGATTTCTTTTCTTCGTCTTTCATATTAATATTATTTTTTTCTTTTGCGCTTTGGGATGATGATTATCGGAGACTACTACCCTGAAGGATATGGATGGTATGAATATGAGTGTTTTTAAGATTCAACTAAGTGCTTCGGTTTCTATATGAATCCTGTCGCCATCGCCATCATCATCGTCGGGACGTTCAGAAAAAAAAATTTTTTTTCTTCTCTCGATAATATAGAAAACTGTTTGGTATAGTAGAGAGAGAATCAAAATGGTAGTTGTTTCGCTTTCGCTTATTAATAACCTCGAGGTTGAAATAAAATATTAAATGAGCTGAAGATTAAATACAGAAAAATTGGATTAAAAGACTGGAATTTTATAGTAACTGAAGGAGGAAAATAAAATTCCACGTATATTATTGCTATACTGAACGTTTCTAGGATTATGTATGGTATATCGCGAATAGAATAGTTTCGACATCTTCTTTTCGTTTCGATTTTTCTATGTCTTAATCTTTATAGATTTTTCTTTTAATATATTTTATGGACATCATTTTTTATCATCATTAGAGAGTTTCACTGATGAATAGAAAAAATTTATAGGGGTTGAATGAAATGAATTGGAAAAAGGTTTTCCGTTTGGCTAATATAAGTACAGATATCTTGGAATTTTTTTCTTTAAACCAGACGTGATTTTCTAAGAACTTAAATGCAAAAAAAAAATTTCAATTTAAAATTTGATTTTCTCACATATTCAAAAATTTTCCCATGAAATAAATGTAATTAAAAAAAAAGAAATTTGAATCCAACTTGTATTAATCTAATAACCATGAAATAAAAACCATGAAAAAATCCTTTTTTAATTCCGTGAATCTCATAATCATCATTAATGTATACAATTTTTTTTTTATTTTTTAGTAGATTGTATTGTCCGGTAATCAAAAAGAGCAATGAACATTTGAATTAACTGCCGGATTTCTAGATTTTCTATATACAAATTCCACTCATTCGCAATCAAAATATGTATACGCGGGCACTCATTTCATCCTGAATAGCGCCTATGTAGGTGTCTATATATTTATTTTTAATGGTCTACTCAGTTTTTTTTGTTGCTTTATTATTATTATATATCCCCATTAAAACAAACATACCCCATCAACCCGATTATCCAAAGAGCGGTTTTTTTTTCTTGTTTTCTAGGATTTTTTCTCGCTAAAATTTTCCCGTATGTGATCTTTACAAATCTGTAATCAGGCCTTTCACTGATTTCTATATATGTTATATATTTTTGAAATGGGTAGTAGTACTCTTAGTATAAGCAGAAAAAATATAAAATGACCGTAAAAATGTTCAAAGTGATACTTTCACTAAATTGGAAACTGGCCACAAATGAATTTTATGGAGGAATATGTTCTGTTTTTTTTTTTTAATGGTCTGATTTTATTCTGGTCATCCCGAAACATTTGTAATTGACCATTTTCGGTGAACAATTGTGACGGATTGAAGAGGAATGAAATTATACGAAATATATAAGTTTGAGAAAATTTTCATAATAGTATGCTGAATGATGATGATGATGATGTTGTCAATGAAATGTACTGGAAAAATTGCTTTAACATAAGTTTACATACTCGTGGAAAAGAAAAAACACATATCACATTCGTTTATAATAAATTGTTATTAGTATCTTTGTCATCTGGTGAAAAAAAAAAGAAACATATCAGAGAAAACTTTCAAGTTGTTTTGTTTTGAAAATAGTTTTCACATATACATATATATAAAGGAAAAGCATAATTATTCTAAAGGTACTCGACCATTGTAGGTCAAGTATTTTCATGTCCTTGTATGTAAACAATTTTTCTTCCTTTAGTTTTCGATTGTTTCAGCACTTTGGAAATAAAAAAAAAAAAAAAGCAAATATGATATTTATTTATACATTCTTCGCCCGGGCGGTATATAGTCATTATTAATCCTTAAAAAAGATGTAAAATAAAAATATTCTTCCTCTTCCTACAAATTTGGTACAATTTCTCTACAGAAACTTTATGGATACAATATATAGTAACAAGGATGCACTTAACCAGATATATATATATTTGTTGTTGTCCTCCCTATTGAAGTTGATGAAACTATACCCATTCCGAATTATTATTATATTTAGGTGTTCGTACAGTGAAAGAATATGAAATTTCTACTCCAAAAAAAAAAAACTGAAAAAGAAATAGAACTATGCTAGAACACTTTACAAAAGAGTGGGTGGTGGTAATTCTCGAAATAGAACTAACTATATAGTTAGGCCTAAAATCAAAATAAATATTGTTTAAGAATACTGTTTCTCTATCTAGGATAAAAATGTATCTAGAGATAGAATGAAGTTCACTATCCTTCGAACTTTTAGATAGTTGGACGCAAAAAAATAATAATAATGAAAATGAATTTTTAGGATGCTGTTGGCAAATTTATTATTTTTACGTTATATTTGTATTAGAGCTTGTTTTTTTCGCTATACGAAATGGAAAACAAAAAAAAACGTATAGACAAAGTAATAATACCTTTGCTATGGATGATGATGATGATGAGGATGAATAATATAAAAACAAAAAATATATATATAAAGATAAAAAGAATATATTGTCAAATACGACATGTATGTAAGTGAAGTGGGTGTAAAATCTGAAAACAACTGCAATAATAACCAACAGTAGATATATTTTATATATATACATAGTCTTGTTGGAGGATGTATAGATGGATGGATGGAATCGTTGAAGCTCTTGTCTCAAACATACAATATGTCACGACAATACAGTTTTCTCCACATTTCCACTGTGTGTATGTCGAGTATGTGAAAATTTTCAAGTGGTTTTCTGTCATTTTTTCTTCTTAACTTTAGATTTGTTATTATTATTATTATTTTTTTTTGCAGTTTATATACTTTGCCACGTATTTATTTCTATATTTTACATATATGTTATTATTTTACCATTTCATCAAATAAAAGCAAAATGATGGCAAAAATAAAAGAGAATAAATAAAGTGTTGCAATTGACTTCACTTCCTATATTACTAGAAAATATATCAACAATAAAAGCAAGAACTGTGAAATAACCGTGATGAATTAAAGAAATCCTTTTGAACCCTTCCAGGTTATTGAACCAGTCTCGAAATAATTAAAATAGAAAAAACAAATAGATGAGCTATAGGCTATAACCAATAGTTCCATCGTCTTGAAATAGAAGTTCATAAATCATGGAACACTACCTGGTATTAAAATCAATGGAAAAGTGTCATATAAAATGGATGTTAAATGCGGCTTTCTCACACATTTTTGAAGAAAAAACCTACTTTTAGTTATCCTATTAAGCTGAATTTTATTTGGTTTCTATTCTAATAGTATACGAAATTAATTTAAACAAATTAGATTGACTCACTGTAATTTACGGCATCTAAAAGTACTTACATAATCTGTATGGATTAATTTACAATAGAATTTTTCGAAATTCATTCATTTTTCAACTCGAAGACGAAATCTAATCGGCATTAAACTTGGTACTCTTATAGATTATAGTTTTTTCTTTCCAGATATCCAATTTTATCAAAAAAAAAAAAGCTTTTAAAAACATAGCATTAGCAAAGATTGCATTGCATATTTCATTAAAATATTGAAAATTTTTCATTAAGGAAATTAAATACAAATCTAAAATATTTAAGAAAAAAGGAAATTTTTCTTATATACATATATCTTATATATGTATATATACGAATTTTGACTTCTCTATACAATTCCGGTAAAGGAAAATTTTCTATACTATATATAACGTATAAAATCTTGAAAAGTATAAGAGATTTATAGTGTCGCCAAAACAATGGGAATCAGAGTGTAAAATAGTGTCTAAGAAAAAAGGCACTTAAACGATGGTGTAGGGAAAAATAAAGATGAAAATGCCATACGATAACTGTCGGTAATAAAAGTTCTTTGCCAATGTTTATGGATATCCTTTTTCTTTCGACAAAAATTATCCTTTTTCTGTTAAACAAAATGCAAACATACTCGTCCATATTACTTCTCACTTTACTCTTCCCCAAAAAAAGACAATATTATCTTTTCTATAGTAAGTAGTATATAGTTGAGATGATAACTAAAATGGCAATTTGTTGTATTTTGGCACATGAACTTAATTTGTTAAGAAAAAAAAAAAGAAAAAAAGAAAGAAACATTGAAGAGAAATATTTATGATATGGCGATAAACTCAATAAAATACTTGAAAATGAAGTATAATCATAAATTATAGTAAAAAAATCAGCACATTAAGTTCAATTTCAACAATTCTAGGATAAAAGTGTGAAGAAAAAAAGAATATAAATATAAACGACAAAAGTAAATTATTATTAGTACAATATTTTAAAAATAACTTTGAAACTTTCGAAGGATCTCTTCATATACCCATACCCATACCCACAGAGTAAGCCTATTTAATAAAATTTCAAAAAAAAAAGAAAATCCTTCATCATAGTTCTCCAATTAAAAACGAAATAAAATATGAAGCTCACTTCTTAAATAAAACGACCAAGTCAACGGATACTCAAAGTTCTATTTAACAAGCACTTCATGTCCGGGAGCTTTTATTGTGTCTTGCATTTTTGTTACAGACTTTTTTGTTAAGTGTGTGTATGTTTTTTTTTTTTCTTTTTCGTTTTTCATATAAGCATACTATGCATGACATGTACCTGTCCATGGAACGTCACTATTATAATAATTATTATTATTATTGTAGCTCCTTTTAAACACTATATGGATCTTATTTCATGTTAATTCTCAAGTTCATGTTATTTCTCATTATATTCAGATAGATATTATTATTTTTCCTTTTTGAATCTGCTGAACATCTTTAGGTAAAGGAGACACTTAGTAGAAACATCTTAAATGTATGAAAATATTTTTCAAATAATTATGCTTAAGAATCGTGAGTGAGCGATATATAGAAGAAGAAAAAAAAATAATGTCAGGTTTCATTTTGCTTTGATTAAAATTCATTTTAATTATGATTTTATATGTGAAGATAATAAAAGAAAAAAAGAAATTTTGCATCAATTACTTCAGAGTTAAAAAAAAGAAAAAAAACTTAAAATAGTAACTACTTTAAAATAGTAAGGCTATACTAATAAGGAAGGTAATGGCCCATCGAATGTTCCATATATAGTTATTGTATGTTATTTTACCAAATGAGTTATTTAATGCAGAATTTTAACGCGAAAGCTCGAAATGTTATGATTTCATATTCCCTCCGTCCGAAAATATGATATACATTTTGAAGTCATATCAAGATTATATTGTATTGTATTGGAACGTCCGGAAGGTTGCGAGCCCTGGCACGTAGGCCTTATATTGTACCTACTCCTGAAAGTTTAAGGTTGAGAGGGTAGGTCTGTGCCCCAAACTGATTAGTTTTTCTAATGAAGGTCAGCGTTGTTAGGCCCAAGTTAACTAACCCCTTCTTATTCATAGTGCACGCACTTACTGTAGCAAGTTTCGTTCTAGAAAAGACCGAGCATTTACACAAAAAGTATTCTGCTCCAGACAGACTCCACATGCCGGACGCTCAGCTACTCCTATTTTCTTTATCTGTTCGTTTAAGGAGCAATGTCCCGTTACAATGGCCTCCCACAATGGTTCTAAGGGTTTTATGCTCGTGTCTCAACAGCATGTCAAGATTAATAAGTAAAAAATTGTAATCATGTGAAATTATTTCTAATTTAAAATGATAATGAATTAAATAACTAATTGAGTTTAGTTTATGTCTAAAATTATAATAAAATTTAAATAGAATTTACAAAATGAGAGAATTTGATAAGAATTGTGTTTGAAGCTCCAAGCTGTAGCAACTCATTTCTAATCAGCACAATGGAATATTGAAAATTTAATTGAAGAAAGTAAGTTCTATAAGATTTGGACATTTGTATTAAAAGATATGCAGTTTGGTAAGGCGAAAATGAAAGGGTAGACCTCGAAATTTTCCATTACATCAACGATTAAGCACTTCATTTCCATTTGGGTTTTTGCAATTTCATATTGGTTAACTTTACACATAGGTAGGCATAAATTTGCATTACGAGAAGTTTCAAGTTGTTAACGTATTGTTTTCTTACATATGTAATGTAGTCTTTTCTGTTATTGGATAGTTGTGAAACTGAATTTTTTCTTGTGATAACTGAAAACTCAGTTGTAAGAACTAAAATTCAGTTGTCACAACTAGCGACTATATGCCTTTACAAATTCTCTGTGTGTATATTTTTCAATTCTTTAAATAAATCAAATCAAATCAAATCAAATTTTTAACCTATTTTATGTCTATAAAAAAAAACATGATTTTATTTGTTCTCGTTATTATTTTGTATCCTTATAGAGAAACGATAACAAATTCATTGACATTTAATGGTCAATTGGTTGTTTACAGGGCACGTGCCCTAATTTAAAGAAACCTAAAAAAAAATAACCCCAAATATAGTATCAATGTTTTATTTCACAAAAAATTCACCCCAAAAATTTTCGGGTGAAAAAAAAAAATAAAAAATATGTTATATCATTCAATTTCTATGATTTGTTTGAGAAAGAAAAAAAAATGATAAAGAAAGTCACCCTTCAAAAAAAATTTGGCCTTTTCTCTTTTTCATCGTATATATAGTTCTAACTGACAGAAAGAAAAATCATACCAAAAAATTTCCTTAGAAAATATGACCAACCAAAAGAAAATTCTGTCTGCCTTCAACAAAACCAACACGAAAAAAAAGGACATAAATACGATCAATTCAATGCGATTTTGAAGATTCGAATTTTCTTATTGTATATTTTGAATGATGTTTTCATGAATTCATAAAAAGATACTAGACATCTACATGAACTCCTTTATTTCCCTAAAAAAAAAAGCTAGGAAAAACATCTAAAGAGGATATAAAGAAAGACATCAAAATATGAAAAGGATATTGTGGCAAATTGGTCAAGTGATTTTCAAGATATTGATATGAAAATCAAATTGCTAAATATTTGTATAAAGAAAAGGGAAAATTTCCGTTTTATTATTTTGTTATAAAATATTTTTTTTTTGGGAAGAAAAAAATAAGGGAGTCAAATTGAATTATGATGTTTTTTTTGAGCTTTGGTTGGGAAAAAGGGTTCGTTTGTTTTGTGAGTAGTAGTGATTGGTAAGTATAAATATTTCAGATTTGATTGAATCCTTGTAAAGATTTTATTTGATTTTCTTCGATAAAATATTAGGTCTATAGGAAAGTTCTGTCCGTTTGTGAAGTGAAAGAAAAAAAAATATAATTTTCATGCATTTTTCATATATTTAATAATATTTATTATATAATTTAATTTCGGTCGTTATTTTTGACTCCAGCATGATGGTAATTTATAAATACCAATTTCGAAAAATCACTTGTCTTAAGAGGCGAAGATCTCAGGTAGTGCCTTGCTGACTTCTGCTTTAGTTTTGAATTTTTTTCCTTCAAAAAATTTTGCAAAAAGAGAAAGAGGTGATAATCGAAGGGTGCTAGGTTTGGGGATTATGTTGGATACGACAGCATCCTAGCTCTGCGATTTTCTGACGAGTCGCCAAAGCACCATATGGTCTGGCATTCTCATGATACAGTCTGATTTGCTTTCTCTTGAATATCGTTGACCTCTTTTCTTTGAGTGCTTTGTTTAAAACATCCGAATTGAGCCTTTCGTTAGGTTTCAAAAGTATTCAAAGTATTCGTCCTTGGACATCCCACCACATACACATCATTCTGTTATTTAGGCTCAAGCTCGGTTTAGAGAAGGAGGAAGTAGGTTGTCCTGGCTCACAGTATGCTTTTTTCTTTACGATGTTTTCGTAGGTAATCCACTTTTCATCACCAGTAATCATCTGTTTAAAGAAGGGTTTGTTTTTGTTTCGAACAAATTTTAATAACTTTTCTTACTTAACTCATGAGGCACCTATCTGGAATACTTATAGACCAATCCTAGTTTCCGAATATCATCGGAAATGATTTGTTGAGCTGATTAAGCTTTTCTGCAATCTTTGATGTTGTCAAAAAGTTTCTTACTATGTCATAGTCTTGAGTTTGACAATATCGTAATCATTATCAGACAGAATTTTCTGGTACACCTAATATATCTATATATTTTTTATAGATAGCAAATTATGGTATGAAAAAAAGGGATTTTCTTGAAGATTTTCAGAAATTCTTTATCAACAAAATTAACAAAAATAGTACCAGATATTTGCGCTTATCATCATCATCGTAAACATTCTTGTGGAATACGTTTCTTTTTTTTGAATTGTTGAACAAAAAACTATAAGAAATTTTATACAGAAAAGTGTCACTTGAAATATCCTTCATTGTTTTCAATATCATTGAATCTTTTTTTTTCCACCGAGATCCTTTTTCTGGTAACTATAAAATCAAACAGTAAAGTACAAGTTTCCATTGTTTTTTTCTTGTTTTTCTTTGCTACTTATTGTATTAAAAAGAAGTCCACTTAAAAAACTTCTTATATATTTTATTGTCGAAATAAATTTTAAGAGGAAATATTTCGTAGAAAATTTTTCATTTAATTCAGAAAATACTATTGAAGAACTTAGTTAAGAATAGTATATTTTCTTTTTGAAAAACTTTAAAATTTCATCATCATAATTATTATTAAGAATTATAAATTGAATTAATTTAATAATTAGAGAAATGTTTGTATTTATTTTTTTTCTTATAGATGTCATTTCAATCAGAAAGGAAAAAACAGAAAAAATATTATAAAACAGAAGTGGGATTTTCAAGCGTTTTTTTTAAAGAAATATAGAAAAAAAAATATTATTCAAGAACTGCTTATAACAATTAACTTTAACCATAATAAACCACATTCTCGAAGATGGCATATAAAAGGAGAAATAATTCATTTTATATGAAATGTTAAAAAACAAAACAAGAAATAGAAAACGTTCAACCAACGGACAACCATAAATATTCATTTAACACGTAGAAGAATTATATCCCCAGTCCTGGGAAGAAGCAGAACACTAAAGAATGGACAATCATTTCAGGAAAAGGGGCGCATATAATTTTTAATTACCGAGCAAACTTAATTATGAATTTTAATATTTTTACAGGGCTAAGAACCATAGTTGCTGTGAAAATATGGAATTCATATTCCACGTCTTTTTCTTTTCACATTTTTATATTAAAAAAAAAAGAAGTATGGTTTTTTTCGAGAAAATAATAATAATAAAAATTCTAGAATAAAAACTCTTAGGCACAAATGTCATTCCTTTTGCATTCTCGTTGATGACTTATTATCCAAGGCTGTTAAATTAGAAAAAAAAAAAGAAAAAGCTACCAGCAACATTCAACCTACCAGTGGTCCCCAAGAAAGAAATTGACTTTAAATTTTTTCCATATAAAGCCAAACTATACTACTTGTATATGTAAGGATTTTCCATCTAGAGATAATTGGACCTACACAAGAAGAGATAAAAAATGAATCTGAATAGTACAGCAGGCAAGTACATTCATTTGGTGCGAATGAATTACATATTATTTATTGCACCTTTTTTTTTTTTTTGTTAACAACAATTTGAAGATAACATCATCTCAGGTACTTGGACACATTAAAACTACTCGGTTTTTTAAAGATATTAATAGAATTTTAAATTAAGTCTTTTTTACTAAAATATAATTTATTGTTGCCCACGCGAGGGAACATAGGTTACCATATCTTAAACTATACATGCAGAATGTTCCAATATTTCTTTATACAACTTGTGCCTACAATTTTACATGTTTTTGAAACCATGAAACTTTTCCAAGGAATTTCTCAATTCTTGTACAAGGTCTAACAACTTTGTAGAGATATCACGGTTGTTTAGCGATAAGAATCGATTGTTAGCACTGCTAAATTTTCTATAAAAGCTAAGTGAATTTTTCAACGACGATGATGAAGTTCAAACCAAGAATCTTAGGATTTGAAAGACTATTAGAAAATCAATTTTTTTCTTCTTACTAATTTTTAAATTAAATTTTCAAAAGTTCCAACTGACAAAGATTTAAGAAAAATCAATTTTCTTATATTTCATATTAACCGCACGACTTTTATTCAATTAAATAGAATTCCATTATCACTTCACCAATTAAGAAGAGTTCTCCTTCATGCAAAACTCATGGTTTTCCAGCATTTTATTGCTAATTCTTTGAAATTCTATAGGTATTTGGATTTCGACATTTATTTTCTTTCTTTTTGGGCGGTTGGGAATTTGTTTTTTTTTTTTGGTTTTTGTTTTTTTGTGGTAAAATTCTTCCTCGTAATTTTATAAGGAAACCAAAAACTGAATATATCGAATTTATTAATTAGCATTATACAAAATATTCCTTCCACCAACAATGGAAAAACTCTTTCGTGAATATTCATCGAATTTGGAATTTGTGTGGGGTACACGTCTTCATCATTTTATATATGGAGATGTACTAATTGAATTCATTATTACCAACTTTTGGTATATATGTATATTTTGTAGGAATACAATTTATATACGTATATATATATGTTAAACGTTTAAATATGTCTATATATAAATAAGTATCTATTTTACTGTTCTATACAAAATTTTGTGGAAATGCAAATTTTTGAGTTTTACGCTTTAATTGAAAAACAATTGAAGGATTTTTCTTAACCACACACACACAAATACGTACACAGTTATTCTTAAATTTAAAAGAAGAATTAAAACTTTGAAAATTTCATATTCAAAAGTAGAGAGTTATATACTATACTGTGTTCAAAAAATATTGGAACTTCGTAAATAAAACCAAAAAGGATACAATAAAATCTCATTAATAGTATTTATGAAAATGCATGTATTTACAGTCTTCTTTTAAAAAACTTTTAAAAATATCGCATACTTTGGAGCGCTGCAATTGTGTCAGCAATTTATACGCACAAAATTACGTGCGATAAAACTCAACTTTCTTCTAGTCTTCAAAACAGATTTAGAAGTTAATTTGTAGTATGACTTTTAGCTCCTTTAGAGAATTTGATTGATTGATTGATTGATTGATTGATAATGTTGGAAGCAATGCCTATTGGCACTCCCGGCACTTAGACCACGAATTGGGTCCATTATGCACACTGTAGAATGACTCCTTAGATTGTGGGATTGGTCAGCCTTCCGGAGCGTAAAATAAAGCTGGATATTCGACTGGTATAGATCCTATTGATGGCATTTGGTTCAATAAACCGATCGCCGAAAATTTTGAGTCTGCGGGTTTAAAAAGCTGGACAGTGACAAAGAAAGTGCTCCGCTATCTCTTCCTCTACATCGCAGGAATCGCAGGAAGAGTCATTTATCTATCTATGCCCAGTTAGGACACTTACAATGGACTGCATTTTTGCTTTACTGACAGCTAGCAGTTCTTTCAATTTTCTGGCTTGGCAGCCGAGTATTTTAAAGAATTCAGTTTTACCACTTCCAGTAATCTGAAAATTCTGTATACAAAATGGTTATCTTATTTTATTAAACAAAAAAATGCGATGCTACCTTATCCTTAGGTTAATATGATGATTGTAAAATTCGTTGAATTGATGGTTAAAAAATTAGAAACAAACAATGATTTTTGAAGAGCAAGAACTGATTTTGTTATAATTCTGTTCACCCAGTTGAAAAAAATACTCGAAGATATTTTTTGAACCCAGTAATACTATCGAAGAAAATTCTCAATAAGGAAAATTCGTTTATTTTTCTTCTTCTTCAAAAAAGTGCGAATTAAAAATCAATAAATTTAATTTCAATGTTTGATATTTGCTGTTCAATGTGAGTGTTTCTCTTCTTTTTTTTTCAAATTAATCTAAGACCATATAATTTACATCTGTCAGTCCCAGAAGATTTCTATAAATTCGAAGACCCAACAATATTTACAATAAAGTTCTAAGTTCAAAAAAATTTTCGGGGTTTATAATAATAATATAAAAATCAATTCAAAAAGAAAAAAATTTGTTTAAAACTGACACATGATTTATATTGCACTCATCAAGGGTTATATATTAATGTCTATCCAAGGAATTGTTTTGTAATATGTAAATTTCCACCCCACAAAAACCTATAACGTTCCAATAGACTGAAAATATGGTATACGCATTAAACCCGAGTTTTTTGAATTATTACATATCATTAATAATAAAAATTCTAATATTTTCTTGTGGGGAGGAACACTTCTATATATTACTAATATATTTTCCTCGCATGAATTTTCTTTAATGGATTTTTATGACTATTTTCATTTTTGATGTTACTTCAACCAAAAAGAAAAAATCATCAAAATTATTATAAAAAATTAACAAAAATCATTAAAATTTAAAATTTCATTAAAATCATTTTGAAATGAAAAAATTTTCTTTTTTAAATAAATCTAATCAATAATTATTTTTTTTTTTTTTTTCATAAATATTAAATTAATTTTGTGTAATTATTTCAAAATTTTGAGAAAGAAAAACTTTTTTTTCTCATACTAATTTTTTTTTTTTTTGTTTTTAACTAAATCACAAGAAATGACGATGTCGAATCAAGCGGTTTTTAATTTCCCCAGAGCCTATATAGTATATCAATGTCATTTTATTATAAATAACATAATATCAACACGCATACAGTATTATCATATGTGATTATCATCAAACTCCATCAACTTAGATTCAAACTAATAACAAAAACACATTGAGAGATGCTTAAGTTTACCTTTTCACATATTTTATATAGTATATATAACTTTAATATCGGGTAGAAGAAACCTAACTCTCATTTCTATATACTAAATCTAAATATGAGAAAATCATATATACATGTATAAATATCTAATATATTTTATATGAATTTTATCCATTCAAACATCAACCGCGGTTCCAGTTAATTTCGTAAAGCACTTGTGACAGTGCGCGCCATTGATGATACCATCCACAAGCTTTTTATAATTCAAACTACCCCCAAAGAACCTCATGAGAATTTTAAATCATCGCTTCGCTAAAGTATTCCAAAGTGTACTTTTTACATATTATATACGCATATGATAATATATATATATATATGGGAATGAGTAATATTATTCCTTATATATATATAGGTCGCACTAAAAAAAAAAAGAAAATTTAGTATTCAACACAAAAATTACAATAATAGCGTATGTGGATGAGTTGTAACCCGGCAAAAAAAATCAACAAATTGGAAAGATGGAAGAAAATTATCCCGAAAGGTTATACCAATGGAATTTTATAAAAGATACATAATATATCTGAATGTAAAAGTAGTATCAGTCCTGAAAAACAAAAAAACAAGAAAAAAAAAACCAAGGAAATTTTGTGAAAAACCTAAAAAGAATTACTAAAATCCTCTTTCCATCATTTTTCTTCAGTACCCAAAATTGCACCAAAACAATATGAAAAATCTACTCCAGCTCAATAATATGGAATATATAATCTTTCATATATGAACATACGCGAAATATTGTATATATATATATTCAAAATAATAAACGTTCAATCGTAAAAATAAATATTTCATTTTTGATTGTCATACACAATTACAATTTCTGATAAATTAACCCTTGTGTTACATACAGATGAGAAAACTTAAAAAAACAGCAACAAGAAAAATATAACATAAAAATATTTGTGGGTGATTTTGGGTGGTTTTTGGGTGGTTATGGGTGTTTAGAATGAATAAGAAAAACCAAAAAACTTACCACATATATGCAAAAAACAACGTATATTCACGAAAAATGTATGGGTACCATGCCCAAAAAAAAAACCTTATGAAAATTCTTTAAAAACTTCTCATCTTCCCAACTGCACAAAATTTTCTTCATATTCCTATATGATTTGGTTTGTTTATTTGTTTGTCTGTTTGTGTAGCTTGAATCGTTCATATGTTTTCCATATGCAAAAATCATCAACACATAAATTTTTCATCAATTCTCTTATGTAATTTTGCGCGTCTTCAAAAAAAAAAAAAGGATATATAATGGGGTACAAAGAGTATGGATATGTTAATGCCACCGTTTTTGTATCCAAAAATTTAAAAATGTTCTTCATATACGGAAAAAGCCTGAGAAAGAGGGTAGAGTAAGTGTGTATAGTGTGATTGGTTGATCCTCATTTTTCCCAACATATATATATATTTTTCTCTTACCACAATGATTTCGGCTGTACGAGATATAATATGTATGCTCTATCATCAATGTTGTGCCACCATTACCAATGTTATCAACAAATTGTTTTGCCTGAAATATATAACATATGATGGAGGTTTTTGCTGTTGATTTTGTATGCTGTACTAGGATAATACTATAAAGAACAAAGTCGAAAGGCGATCATATACTTAGTTGAAAGAAAAAAATAGGGTGGTGATAAGGGGGGTTGAATATAAAGAAAAAACAAAAAAACATCTGAAAAAGAGTGAGAAAATTCGAAAATTTTCTTGTATAGTATTTTATGAAAAGGAATAAGTTAAGGAGATGAGTTTGATATGGTGTACATGCGATACAATATGAAGATATATACTAGAATCGGCGTCTTTTAATATTATCTCATACAAAATCTAACCATATGTGCGAAATCCACCCTTCTCCATCATTTAATGTGAATTGTTTTTACTTTTCTTTTTTTTTTTTTAGAGAGAACAACAGGCATGAGAAAATTCTTGTGTCTTATCCATCTTTATCGGGTTTAGTGTGTTTAATCAAAAGTATAAATTCTACAATTTTCCGGCAAATCTTTTTTCCAAAGCTTTATTTGTTAATATTGAAAGTTTTGCAATCTTTTCTTTTGAATAATTTCTTATATTTAAGGTGTTTTTTCTTGGATTTCCTATCATGTGCATAGATTTTCGAATTAAATTAAAGGTTTATCTATTTTGACATAATTTCATTAAAGTGACAACAACTTTTAAAACCATGAACACATATTATCCAAATAAATGGTATCTGTTCTATTATTAAATGAATAGAAAAGATTTGTTAACAAAACAAAAAAATTTAGTCCAGATAGTACACCTCTTAAAAATCAATTAATTACAGGTTTTTTTTTTTGGTATTTGGTTTTGTTTACACAAGCAAAACGCATTCAACATATCTCGTTGCCAAAATTACCCTTGCATCGAAACGTTATCCCGTAGTCAACCGTCAATTGGAGGATGAAAAAAAAACACCGATTTTTGAAACCCTTTTTCACAACCTAATTGTTGACTGGATATTTTTTTTTTGTATTTTTGTTTAGGATATATACGCGAAATTCACAAATAATACTTCCCAACAAAATAGAGGAAAAAAACTGCAAGGGATTTTCATATATACGTTTGTTTCCTGATTTAATTTCCATACGGTTATTTAAGTCCAAAAGGGATGATGCATCATCATGTAGAAAAGTTCACAATATTAAGTGGCTGGGATTTTTTTTCAATTCCCAAAACCTTCCAATTTATTTTTTAGTTCATTCCTTGATCAAATTTAAATACATAGATAGCTCCAATTTGTGTCGAATTTAAATATTTGAATTGGGTATATTATATTTTTTATTCAATTTACACAATGATCATCGTTTTGCGAAAACATTGGTTTCCCTGTTGTTCGAGATTTATACCCAATATGGTACTTAATAAAATAGCCAGCGCGGTTCATTTCTCTACGTCTACATAGTCCTTCATTTAGGGAAATCAAAAAAAGATAGGCAAAAAAAAACTGCAGTTTTGTTTTAAATAAGTGTTTTGGCATCCTTGAGAGTCGGTTTTTATTATTGGCACTAATTGGAATAAAATTGAAATGAATATAGTCTCGAACTGGTTGTGGAATATAATGGATACGCGAACTCAAATAGAAATCATTGAAGTCCAAATCACAATCTATAGTAAAAATATTTCATTTTTTCAATTCATATGAGTTGATTTATTCAATTTTTAGAAAATCTTCATTTTCTATTCATACACAAAACGTATGCCATATCAATAAAATTAACTTCTAAAAAACCAAACAGCTTTCATTTTATATACAATAGAACATCAAAATGCTAAAAATTCGATTAAGATTGAATGAAATCACTTAAAATAAATTTAATTCAAATTTTAAAGTTTGATTTCATGTTTTTGTTGTCGTTTAACAAACTTTCTGTATATATATATATATTTTTCTTTTTTAGTACAAAATTTCATCTCACTTTCACCACCAAGTATCGGCAATAATTCATGCATGGAAAACTGAAATTTTTCCCAAGGAACGAGATTAATAAGGGCGTCTTGTATAGTAGGTGAATAATTTGTGAATATAGCATATGCAATAAGTTTACAAATTTTGGTTTTGTGTTGGGCTTGTGTTCAGCAATCAACTAGTTCTTTAATTATTAAAACTTGATAAACTTTGAGGTGTTGATGGAATATCTTATATATGAATATATATATATGTTTGTTCATATAATCGCAATGTAAGATATCATGTAATTGCATGGGAATATATACATATGGTTCTTCCGTTTACTTTTAGTTAAAGAATGTTTAATCAAAGGGAATATAATTTTAAGAAAAACTGAAAAAGAAATATAATTATTTGTGGGTTTACTTTAAATTTTGATACAAAATTAAGATATATACGAATTAAATACACTGGCATAACTGAAAGGAAAAAACTGTGAAATGGACTGGTTGAACTAAAATTAGGATCTAATACCAACTTCCATCAACTTCTATATATTTAGGAAGGAGTATTTTACGTACAACACTATACATTTTATGCCCATTCTGATCCCTACGAAACCAAAATTTCATGCCAAGAATTTAATATCCTATTCCTCTTTAAAGTATGGTATTTAATTTCGCGAAAAAAACATTGATTAAATTTCTTATGTCAATTTACAAGTTACCGAAGAAGTAACTTTCCAAAATCTTATAGCAGTTACAAGAAATTACTAGACATACAAAAAAGGTGTGTGTAATATCCTCAGCTACACCTAAATCCTTCCAGTATCAGCAAAAATCAAAGATAATCTAACATCTACACATTTAGTAACCAAAATCATGAAACTTGGTATTTAAGTAGATAAAAAATTTGATCAAATTTGAAGAAGAGTATCTATTAAATTTAGTTTTCTGAATATATACCTCAAAAACCCATGTTTTTTGTTTGAGTCTGATACGGTCCTAGGTTAGGTTAAGTTATAGTGATCACATTGACTTCATAGCGATAAGGCATATTGACCAACGAAAGTTCGCATAGTTTTACGAGATGATTTCGAGTCAAGGACACTGGTTAGCGTTAGATGGAAAAGCTTCCGATTTCATTGCGAATTGTAGGATCTTTCTTATATTGTACCCAGAAGCCTCTTCTAGATCTTTGAAAAAAGGTTGGCCCAAAAATTTCAACTGTGTCCTTGAAAATGCTGGACAGTGACAAAGCAATAGAACTACGAATTCGACTTGATCCGGTTACTCCCAGCTCCTTCAATGAGCTATTCTAGAGAGGTAGAGTCGAAATACCTGTATCCCAATAAAACTGTGACCGGAGTAAGTCTATATCACTGTACTGCACTACTCATTCGTTAGCGCTAGCAGCGAGTTAATTTTCTTCTTATCATAGGATTTCCATATAATTTTAGTAATCTTGCAGGAGGGGATTTTATACCACTTCCTTACTGCACTATATTCATCGTCTGTTCATGCATTGAGGTTTTTATGCTCCTAGAAAAATCCCTTCCTATACAATCAATAATCAAAATCATCTATTAACTCCACTTATTTTCTCATCATTCATTCGTAACTGCAACAATTGTAAGACCTATTATTATGCAACAAACTTCGAATGATATTAAAACTATTTAAAATAAGTTTCTCATAAATCAAAAATTTTTATCCGCAACATCTTTAACACGAAATCATATATAACATACCAACAATGATAGAACTGAAACCATTATCAAAAGCAAACACATTCGACTGCAGTGGTAAAAATCGCGTGCATGCAGAGATGACAAGTTTTCTTTCTTTTATTATTGTACACCAGGACGATGGGAAAAGAAGCCATCAACATATATGGAATTATTCTAATACTTTCATATATTTATACTAGACTTGAAATTTTATATTTCTTGGATATATTTTCTTTTTTATGTTTAAAAAAAGAAAACCTTTTGAAACTTTATATATAGAAATTATATTTAAAAGGATAATCAAAAGAAATGCGTTGGTGGCAATTAAATTTTAGATATGTATTAATTCAATGCAATTTTCCAAAGAAAAACAACAAAATAGAAAATATATGTTTCTTAGGATTTATGATTTTATATCACACTTAGCCTTCTTATATTACCATTTCTAAATAGATTTTCCTTCAAAAAAAAAGTCTATAATAATGAAAAACTTTTTATAAAGATATATTCGTTTTTCGTTATCACGAATTCTTTCAAATATCAGAGTTGAGCTTAAGAAAAATACCTTAAATACATGTGTGACAGATCAACGTCGTATTTATATCATTTCAGTTTTCATTCATTTTTTTTTTTCTTGCCATTTCCATGCATGCCTGTCAGTTGATATACGAATCTCAATGATGATAGAATACCAGTAAAAAGGTAGGAATTTCTTCCTTTTTCTCAATTTTCCTATATATATGAGTGAAATTTTCCAAAAAAGGATGAGATTTTTGTATGAGATTTTTCAACAATATAAATCGCATATTTTTTTTTTCGTCTTTCTGATCCTTAAAATTTGAAGAAAATAACAGAAATTTCAATATCTATATAAATATATAAATGTATGTGAAATGAAAGACCCAGTCAGCATAACCTAGCCCAGAGTAGTTCAAAAATGGTAAAACGAGAAAATATCCTCTCATTGTTAATAATATCCGATTTGGAGATGAAAAATGACTTTTTTTGTGTCACTTCTAACCATCTTTTGGTTAGGTTGTATTTATATCCAAAAATATATATTTTTATTATGTTTAAATATTTTGGAAAAAAAAAAAAATAAAACCATTCTGATAGACAGATATTATTACAAGACTATATATGATTTTAAACATTCGGTACTAGCATTGTATAAATGTATATTTAGTAAAAAAAAACATTTCCTTTTTTTATGATAATGTATATTTTGACAAAAATATTAGGTCCGGAATTGTATGTCTCTTTTTAAAATCATTTTTTTACATATATCCAGCACACAACAAATGGTTTAAGATATTTTCTTTTGGAAAGATTTTTACGCGAATTCCGTCTACATATGCAAGATTATATAATACATATCAGAAGATTTTAAAGAGGAACATCAAAAAACGAGGAATTTTGAACTTTAGTCCCATATATTTAAGATAAATGATTCTCAGTTTATCATAAGTTGGTATGAGAAAAGAACGCGTTATGATAGAACCCTAGTATATATATCTAATGTGAATAAAGATGGAAATCGTCATTTCTCGTTTTTCGAACCAGAATCATATAAAGAGATGTTTCCCATTACCATAATATATGTTCCAAACCTCGTTCTCAAGCTTTTCATTTATTCAAAAAAATATAAGATGACATTGATGCGAGAAAATGAATTTATTTTGGAGGTTTTTCATTTCGTTATTCAATTTTATGGAATAATAAAATATTTTTTTCGGAAAAAAATATATATTTTTTGCAATTGAATATAACTAATTTTGGGTGTAAATTGATACTTAGAGCTTGTGCGAATACTATCTACAGGAATTATGTCCAGCCCGCAGCTTGAGCCACTATAGTCTCCTTATTCGGACACAACTTTATTTATAGTTGGCATACTTATTTGGAGATACAATATGAATAAAAGGATTTCTAAGATATGGCACTATTTATAAATCATGATACTTTTCTAAATGACAACTGTTGTATTATGGAGAGCTTTCGATAAGCTAAAATAATCATTAAGACACTTGACATTCAAGTTTAAAGAGCATTGTTTTTTACTCGATTCAAAATGGTTTCGTGCCAAGAAAACAGCATTCCGGGAAGTTTTACTTTTTTGGTTTAACTTGAAGGAAAATGCAGCTGGAGCGCATCGGTGTTTGGAAAAAGCTTATGGTGAATATAATCCGTCAATATCAACTTGTGAGTTTTGGATTGGACGATTCCAAAATTTTGGTTTTGTCGGCAACGAGCATGGAAAACCGCCAAAAGAAGTTTAAAAACGAAGAATTGCAGCAGTTATTGGACGAAGACTCATGTCAAACACAAGAACAACTCACATAAGAATTAAACGTTAGTCGGATGATGATTTCAAAACACTTTAAATATCATGGGAAAGCTTCAAAAGGAAAGAAAGTGAGTGCCATATGAACTGAAAGAAGGAGACATTATAAGTCGTTTGGCTATGTGTGAAATGTTCAAAAGAAAGCAAAGTGTTGCCCAGCCAGCAACATCAACTGCAAAGCTGCATTTGGTGAGATCAGAATGACAAAATGAAATAATTCTAACATGAACGCCTAAAGGCTAAGAAAGGCCAGAAGAAATTGCGTACCGTAAACTGATCAGAGAGTATCCTTTTTTAACACATTTTAAGCAATATTTGTAGGATAAAGATTAAGGCTATATTCCAATAAGTTTTCAATATGATTCAATTTATATAACTAAATTAACAACATAGAATATCCATCTTCTATTCTTTGAGAAACACTTAAAAAATTTCTTCCACATAAGATATAAATCCTATTTAGATACAGAAACAAGAAAAAAAAATTATAAGGATTCAATAGGAAAACCATTGCAAATTACAAGGATATCTTATGACAGTTAAATGATATATAAATATGAAAGTACTAAGAACAAGGAAACAGGAAAACTTCGTCACTATACATACAATGGGGAATGGTCATGAAGATTATGATGATACTGAATTCTTAAGTGTTCCACAATAACATCATTTTCAAATGGTATACAATATTTCCATTAACCAGCGCGAGAATATCATCGCCCATATGAAAAGGACATGAACAAAAAAATACGATATAGAAATGGTCTCTAAAAGACATAAGACTGCGGAACAGTTAAATAGAATGGATATTTGAATATTTCTTATATAGTATTTTTGTTTTTTTTCATCGTAAGCGAGGAGATATATTGTACATTTTCATTTTCACACTTTTCCTTCGAATTTTTCTTTTGGTTTCGAAAGGAATACTGTTTTTTTTTTTTTAATTTATTTAAGCTTTTTTTGTCAACAACGAGATAGATGGCCGAATTATCCAAATAGAATTTTAAAATATGTCTTTGAGGATGTGACATTATTTTTATTTGTAGCTTAACGTTTTGTTGGAATACAGTTTCGCTGGGTTTGGGATATCTCCAGTTTTTAGATATATTTCACAATGTTTTAACGATTATATGGTGGTCCATTTTTTTGTTTGTCTTTTTTTAGTAGTGGGTGAATGATTTTCGCGGGTATGAACGAAAAAAAAAATAAGAAAAGAAAAAATACGATATATCTTAAGAAATATACATCATTTGTTTTCATTCTATTTTTTTTTCATCAGCTTCTTATGAATGCTAATTTCATTTTGACATATCATATTTTTATCAAAAACTGACATCTATTTTTAAATTTATGTTTTATCTTAAATATTATGTTTTCGTTGTTTTTCTTTTTTTGGCTTTCCAAATGACAGGATAGAAAAGGAAAATTTTCTTTTCTTTTTTTTAAATGAAAAATAAAATTTATGCTAAAGATATAAAATTTATTTATGCGTTTTTTTTTCGGGGATATTAGATATATAAAAATAAATTCCTAACAATTAAATAAAATTTTTCAGTTTTTCTTTCTAAGAAAAATAGAAATATTTTTAAAAAAAAGCTCCTAAAAGTTCTTTCACAAGTGATAACATTTTGCATATGATTTTGGTTAATCTTCTTCATAAGAAAATATATATTCTGAAACAATATTTTTAATAACATAACATATGTAAATGTTTTTATGTAATAAACATACATTTTACATAATATATGAAATAGTTTCTTAGTCACGCATTTAATTTGCCATTACTTATAATCACAAAGCAAACTTAATGTCACCACAAAAACGAACCTGAACTCTGCTGTATATAAGAAAGAGTCATGCAACTTGAGTGAATACGCTTATAGCAAAGTGGTTAATAATATATATAAAATGTATATATTTACTATATAAGAATGGTAGTTTTCAAGTCAAGTAAAAGCATTAAGTTCTTGAAAGTTAAAGTGACATATTCTCTTACCACATATTTAAGTGTATTTTCTCACTAACTGTCATAATAAAAGATATTCACACCTTTACATAACATACTATAGCTGTGTTTTTTCTTTTTGTTGGGAAAAATAAGCACGATTACCATACATTTTATACGGGCTTTTTTAAGGAATATATAATATCGGTGTCTAATTTAATGATCGATTTTAATACTATCTACCAGATAAGAGATGGCGCAAATCAAAACGTTTGTTTTGCTATTGCAGTTTTTCAACTTAAGAGAAAATTGGTTTCAATTTTGAATCTTAACTGACTTTTGTAATTTTTTTTATTATTTTTAAAGCTTCTTCTTTTATTTGGTTAAAATAATACTTCAAATAGTCGTCTCGCAAAATATTATTTGTTTTAATTTCATTATTTGTCTAAAAACAAACCCCAGAAAAGATGACTGCAGTTCTATCAAATAATTTCAGTGGGACCAATATTCGAAATCAAAAATTATAAGAACATAGTTTTTTTGAGAAAGTGGCCAATGGTAATTTCTAAAAAACACGTCTTGTACTATATATAGCCCAGTCAATAGAGCGTAAAAAATGGCTCCAGCTTGCAAAAGGTATAGGAAACTTTATATTTGGTACGATTGTTCAACTAGGCAAGTTATTTAAATTTTTTTTTTTATTAATTTTTTACCCTTATATTTTACTCCTTCGCACACCACCGTAGAGGTAGAGTAATATGGCGCATTTTTTCACCGCGGTATCCCCAGTAGGCATTCACCATTTTGTTGAAGATAATTAATGATTTAACTGCTTCAAGCTTCTTGTATTCATTGAAGTTCTGGAACAGCTAATGTTGAAGAATATTGTCCGTCAGTGATTGTGGACTCTCCCTGAGAATTTTCCTCTTGTTCTTCAGGATATACCATTTTTCGGTTTGAAGATCATTAGTTTGATAAAAAAACGGTTTCTATCCCTCCTCATAAAGCTTTAGAGACATTTACCAGATCCGAAACCTCTGGGTAGCTAAAACAAATAATATAGAATAGAAACGCGTCTCTAATTCAGTCAATAGTAAGAGAATTTTCATAAGAGTTGGAATGCATATTTTGGAGGGGCCAACTGAAAAGATACGATATGTCTCCATTAAGTGGGTGTGATTGCGACTAGTGTATCTACTCTTGAGTAGCTAATACCCGGGTATTCGGAAATTTTATTGATTTTTCGATTACTCGATTACCCGGGTAATAGCATAACTATTTGATTACATTTGAATTGTTTTGTAACATAACAAATTTATTTCCTAAGGCTAGGTCAAAAGAAAATTTCGCCGGTAGTGTGGAATCATTTCAAAACAAATTAAATATTATTTAATATTTTCAACCATTTTTACCCGATCGATAGCCTAGCAATCGCAATGCATTAACAATTCCACTCCAGAATTCTTTGTTTAAAAAAAAAAACTCATAAAAACTCACTCAAAAAAATTATTTCGAATAAAAAAAAATTACTCAAAAATCACTCATAAAAAAACTCACTTAAAAAAAACTCCCTTAAAAATCGACACATCTACCCCAAACGATAGTTAACTTGCGACTAGTGTAAGGGTGAGATGTGTTCAATATTGTTTTCGAAATATTTTTTTAAAAAATTTTTTTTTTTTTTCAAATAATTTTTCACAAAGAAATAAAAAAAAAAACAAATTTTTATAAGGGTAAAAAATTAATAAACTGTGGGAAATTTCTTTCAGAAATAAAATTTTCCAATAAATTGATGAAAGTGCTCACTTTCTACGCGCTGTAGCTTCAAAACTATAATCTTTAGAAAAAAGAGTTTTAAGTAAAAAATGTGGAGAATCGTACGCTCTATATTTTTGGTATGGACCTCAATCGACGTATCTCGTACATGTAACGATATAATCGCGAAAAAGCGATTTTCCACCCCTTTAAACCAGTATGGGAATGCGAGCGGCACACCCCCAAGGTCGAAAACTTGGAATTTTAAATAACTTACCTAGTTGAACAATCATACCAAATATAAAGTTTCCTATACCTTTTGCAAGGTAAAAGTACCCATTGACTGGGCTAATATACAATTATTCAGATTTTAGCTAGGTATTATAGTTTCATACCATTGAAGTCGATGGCGTGGTTAGCAGGGGATTTGCTTAGTAAAACAAATGAATTTTAGTTTCATAAAATATATGTTTATATTTAAAAGAATGACCAAAATAAATCAATTTATTCCCATTTTCCTCTGTTTTTTTAGTAAAGAAAACTAAACAAATCTAATTCAAATAATGGCAGAGATCCTTTTTTCTTTGTTATTTTATTTTCATTTCTTTGATTGTTCATTTCAGAGACAGTATATCTAATTAAAATTTAAAATATTTAGCTATCAATGAGTAATTTAGATCGCCTTTATAAATTCCCTATGTTCAAACAGTTTTGACCATATTATGGAAGAAGTTCAGGTCAAATCATCCAACTTTATTACTGGAAATGAACATACAAGAAGATCCAATATGAAATATCTAACATAATATGAAAGTAATCTTCAACTATAGATGATATGTATATGTATATATACTACGTTATAGAAACTCGTCTAATAGGTATACACTGTTTGAATGTTAAACAACATAAACCGAAAACTATTTAGAAATTTCCTTTGATCCCTGGAAACACTTGTTTGGGACAATTGTTGATATTTTCGAGTAGACAACTCTTTCCAACAAAATTTTTTGAAGATATCCAATGTTCTTACCATTTAAAACTGTTTTCCCCGACCAAATATCGTATTTGTATTATTTCTCACTGACGACGATGAGAATAAGCTATTAGATGAAGTATAATACTATTTTCTTTTTAATATTGTATAATATGAGTGAAAAACTATATACTTTTTCGTATAGTATAGTATGGAAATACCTTTTGGCCTTTTTACATGTTCATTTACCAAAAATTAGGATATAAGGTTGTTGTGTGTGTCGGACATAATCAAAAAGGAAACATTTGATACCTTCAAAGTAGTCTTTGTATATATATAACATATATATGGATTTTGGGATCTTTCTGATGCTCATTACTTCTATTCTATAGTATTTCTTGGACTTTTGAGAAAACGTTCGTTTCTTTGGTTATCAAAAAAAGAAAATTCGAATAAAACTCAATTCAAAATGAACAGCAATTTTGTGGAAACTATTTAATGAACATACTTTTAGTATATACATATGTTGTAGGAAAACATAAAGGGTGTTATGTATTTGGTTGTCTTTATATTAAATACACATTCCATATATATTTAGTAGAATTCAATTCAATCCACCTATTTTAAACCTTTCGATGCTATTTGCCTTTTCAGAGATGTGGAAAACTTTTGAAAACGATAGAAATGTACATCTCCCATATATAGATTACAAGTACATATATGTATATGGTAAACATTAAAACATTGAAATGGTTAGGTTTTCCGAAATGGATTTCGAAGTAGTTTTCCTTTAATTCAGATAAATGGCAAATATTGACTTTTTTATTATTGTAAAGTATATATTTCGTATTATATAGTATAAAACCTTTTGTTGTGGTTACATTTTCGCTATAATCGAGGTCATTTTATAGGAAATCTAACTTATATATATGTATATAGTATATGTGTATAGTATAAATACATTTTAATATTAACTGAACCGTAATGGTAAAGTTTTTCCAGCTCCATGAATGTTATATAACTAAAATATTATCCTAAGGCTATTTTAAATGCATTGTTAATTATTAAATATATATATACTAGCCAATTATTTTAGGATGAAAGAAAATTATAGAAAATCATATACTAATAAAAACTTTTAAAATAATTTAGAAAAATTTAATTTGATTTTAGTTTTTTTCATACAAATTAAATTGTCAATAAAAACTCAGGTCTTTTTATTCAATCAATTTTCTGTCTCTCATATAGTATATCTCTCTAGTTATATGAATTTCTCATATGTAGCACCATATATACTCTACATATGTAACCATGAATCGAATGTAATCCAGAAATATTCAAATTGGAATGTATATGCACAAATATTTGGTAAGTAATTGATCTGCCTCAGGTAATTATTGTTGATAATTGATTTACGTTTACATCAAATAGTAGCCCTCAAGGTGTCAACACGTTAACAAATATGTACTATACATAAATATCATCACATACGGTTTGGATTATTTTATAGCCTCAACATGGTTTTTTTTTTGTTTTTTGTTTTATATAGAAATACATAAATATATGGAAAATATATGTTTGTTGGAAAATTGGTGCACGTCAACCAATTTGTTAGGTAATTGACAAGTGGATCAACAAAATCATAAGCCTTATTGTTATTGTTCAATTAGATCGTAATTAACCTGTAATGGTTTGTGGCTATATGTTGTTGTTTTGTTTATTTGTTTGTTTTTTTTTTATTACATATTATTTGATAACAAATATTTCGATTACAAATATGTTTAACTTTAATAAAAAAAAAACAACAAAAAGAACAAGTCTGCAAAAGTCTGTAAGTGAATGTATGAACTTTTATTAATATATTAAAATTTTATTGGATAATCAATTTTATGATAATTATATTACAATTTAGTTATTATCAAAATAAATACTCCCTTAGTCCGAAAGTATAATATATAGTACATTGAACGTCAGAACAGAATGATGGATCCACGATGGATGCACGACGTATTAAAATTTTAAATGCATACATTTTCAATTAGACTACACAGAATGCGATAGTTCCAGGACGGTCAATTTTTAATACAATCTGAAAACCGTAAACCGTCAAACCGTCATGAATCCGTCATTCTACTTCATGCATTAGAAAAAAAGTGAGTTTACCACAAGTAATATTGTATTATCTTGGTCCTTTTTGTTTTTATTCCTACATAAGTGGTTGTTACGCAGCTAATATACAAATAGCACGCGAACAGTTTGGCATATGTCAAAAGTAATTCACAAAAAAAATCGCGTATTTTAGACAAATTAAATGACACCCGCTGTTCTAACAAAACGGCGAATTTTGATCAAAATTTTATTGAATTGAATTTGAACTTCTCCAAACCAAAATTAATGTTTATCTCAGTTGGTGCTAGACCACGTTTTGAACAATTTTTTGATTAAAAATTTCATCAAAATTGGACTTACGGGAATGCATAAATCGATATAAGTTTTGATTCTTTACACAGCCATACCCTTGACAGGCTTTCTACGATGATTATTTCTATGCATTACACAGTTAGTGACAAAACTAATATACCCTCTAGTAGCATCTACTATAGGGCATATTAAATTCTCTTTGGCACCAATTATTTTTAACAGTTGAAAAATCTTCGATTCAACTTCTGCTCCTAATACAAAAATTGTCCCAAATTTCAATAAAACTTAACCAAAAACAAAAAAAAGCTCATATATTATAAATTCTCAAAATTTCTAACAAAACCAAAACCCAGCATGATTTCGCGTTTATATTTTTCATCTCTCAAATTCAATATCATGTCAAATATATTGTTCCCCTTTTATCGAAGCAGACGTAAGCCCATTAAGGAAATTTACGGATATGAATATTGGCATAGCATATTGACGCATTACCATTTTTTTTTTTTTTTTTTGAATATGAATTTCTTTTATTCAATTCTATTACATTTTTATTCATTTCCCTTTAACAATGATTACACCCATTCACAACCATCCCTTCGCACATATATTCCTCATTTAATATTAATATAATTTCGCTATCGAAAATAGAAATAGAATTTCTTTTTTAAAGAAAACGATTACCGGTATGTACTTTTCAAAAAAAAAAAAAAGGAAAGTATAACATACTGAATAAATACACATAGGGTTTGAGATTATTCTTGGCAAGTTAAGACTATCGTCATAGTCATCATCCTTCTTACCAAAATAAAAAAAAAGGAACACAAAATACATCTCAAAAAAAAAAAAAAATCGCAGAAAAAGCAATACGGCTTTTCCACTTTTCCAGCATAAGTGTGGAAAAAAAACAACTTTAAAGTCAAACATTCGAATACCGTCATGATATGTATTAACGTTATCAGAAAACAGTCGTCGGATGGTTGGTTTACCAAAAAATAAAAGTGAAAATCAGACTGTTTGGAATTTAAAATTAAGTGTTCAACTTAAATATGCAACAACAAACTTTTTCGAGGCCCACCATACACAACGGAAAATTCTGCGAGAATATGTGAAAGGAGCCAGGAAGCAAAATTTCCATGTTAAAATTATTGGGTTTTTCCATAAGAACTTTTTTTTGTTAAATTTTAAATTAAACACACATTTTGGATGAAAGTTCAGAATTTTTTTTATCGAAATATATTGTAGAGAATCTACAATTTATGAATTTAACCCTTTGCGTACGTCTACTCTCAGCCACCAACGCTTTTTTTACCATTCCAGCCGTATGTCTGCTCTCAGCCACCACAGCAAAGAAGCATACTGATCTTATATTATATTAAGTTGACAAGCTTCGGAGATACGTCGAATTCGAAATAATATTTTATAAATTGTGTTTAAGTGTAATTAGGCATTTTCGTTTCAGCATGACACCCATGTATAAACTTAATACGAACGAAAAGGGTTAAAACAATATTTGGTAAATGTTCAGATCACGACTATATTTGTAGACATCGATCCTTAAAGATAAAATTTTCGATCATATTTCTGCATAAGTGTGGCTCTGTCACACGAATTACGGTCCAATAACGTCGCCAGCCATAAAAGCACATCAAACAGTGACAGGAGATGAATGTGATGATTGTTTAACAATTGTTCTTGGATTTTCAAAAGTCCAAATGCGACAATATTTCTTTTTAACGTAGCTATTGCTATTCAAATGAAAATGAGCTTCGGTTGAAAAGATAACTTCTTATTGAAAAACCCTATACGGGTATATACGATTGAAAATTCCTCACACTTTTTTTTATGTTGATCTAAAGAAAATGTAGACTTTTTTTTTCTTGTTACTCAATCGTGATCCACTTTCTTATTACTTCAAGGGATGATTTTCCTGTTTTTTTTTTTTTTATCTTTTAGTAAAAGGAACCAAATTTTTACTTTTTTTCTTTCGTATAAATATTTTTACGTATACATTCCTCCCTTGGTGTATGTTTATTTCTTTTTATGATCGTGTTATTCAATATTTATACGATAAAATATGGAAAATGAGAAATATCTGTCTATAAAATGATTTTTTATGGGCCATCCCAACTTCTTATTCATTTTTCTTTTATTTAAAAAATACGCTTTCCTTTTGTCGGAAACTGACATCTTTTGTATTTTGATGTACCAAAAAAAAAAATAAAAAAAAAATAAAAAGGAAAACATTTAAGAAAATACGTTAAAAATATTGTCAATGATTTTTCTTATATATACATTTTTTCTATGATTTTTCCGACATATTTTTCATGTTTTCGTCGAAATTGTAGGCGCAGATATTTACAATTTTATTTTTTAATTTTTATGGAAAAATGCTTATTTTAAAGAAAATATGAATTCAATGTTTATTTTATGACTTGTATATTTTGAATTTATGTTGATTTAAATTTAAAGTTAATAAAATACAGTATAATTTATTTATAAACCGTATACGATGTTACAGTAATCTTCTGAGAATTCTCCAAAATCTCTCTATTAGTGGAGGGTGGTCCTTTTTAAGCTTAAGACCATAGAGATTAATTAATTGAAGGTTTTGCGTCCCTAACTTCCATACAAAGCTATGTAACAGAAATGGTAATTATTTTATAGCAAACGATTCAAGCCCAAGCTTTCCAGATTTCGGAGATAGCGCCTCCCTGCTCAACCAATGAGATATAACAATTTAACTTGGTTTTATCTCAGTTAGCATTTTAAATCTGCGTTTTCATATATTTAACGCCCATTTTAATATTCTCCTGAAAGGGCCCACGTAAGACAGAAACTCATATCTCTACTAATACATCTCTATGCTTAAGATAGTTTAGAACAAACTGGTTGATATGATTCTAAATGACGCTTTGTTTATCAGTGAAACAATTTTCAAGTAAAACTTACAACAACAGCAAAAGAAACATACAAAATGATGGAAAAAGTTCAGGATAACAATGGTTCATCAAGAGTTTTGAGAGACGTAAATGATTTTTTGAAAGCATATATATGATCAGGGTCGTATTTAGGATCTTTAAACCGCTAGGCTGAACTTGTGGTGTGGGCCCTACCGCAAGTAAACGATTGCTATACTTTCTACTGTCTGGCGAATATTTTGGTCATTTTTGGACTAATTTGTCTAAAAATATAATAGAATATGTTAAACAGTTTTTTTCTGTGGTGCGGGCCCTTTTCTGGTGCAGGTTCCTAGGCTGCAGCCTAAGTTGCCTAATGGAAAATATGGCCCTGCAAACTATAAAAGACGACGAACGTGGCAAGGACATCAAAACATTTAAAAACAAATTGACGGTCTTTCTGAACGTTCGTCATCTTCAAGCACTCCTCTGGCTTCGACATATAAAAACCCCCCCTAAGAGATGAGGGCTCTAGTTGCAGAGATATTAGAGAACTCCCGGAACTTTACTGTATCCCAATGTATTCAAAATAATCAAACATGTTATACAGATGTTTTTTAATATTAATTAAAATAAAATTAGTCATATTAAATATCATAAATTTTGTTGATTATAAATATCATAAGATTTATTATGATAACATTAGACCCAAATAAAGCACCATGAAAGCATTACTATATATATGATATGAAAACTCTTAAAACAAATTAGTGAACATAAATTATGTTAACAGTTGAACGGAATTGGCAAAACATTATCGATTCTTTAACATATATTTCGTTAAAATGGTCAAATATATGATATTTTCGACACATCATATAAATACCACTATAACATTCTTCAATAAAACCGATAGACAAAAACTCTGTCATCTAAGATATTCTCTAATAACTCATATAAGATTTGGAAATGAAAAAAAAAATAGTTATATACAAAGAAGAGTATTGTCGCCTTTTCGGTCATTAACAAGAAGCGTGTGTGTTGCTGTTCATTAGTAAAGTCATCTTCAGTCCTTCGTCTGTTAATGTTTTATCCATTACAAATGGATATCCCATAGAATATGTGTTTGTTACACATAGTCAAGAGGATATAATAATATATATTTTATGCTTACATCGATATAATATGGATAGTGGAGAAGGAAATATATATGTTTGAAAGATGTAGACATGTATACATATATATATATAAACTAAAAGCGTCCATTTGCCTACTCAACGAAAGATCAATAACGAAAGATGATACATTATGTTAATAAAAACCATTTGGAAAAATGGTATAGCGATAATGGTTCTAACTCTGAAGAGAGCTTATGATTTAAGGGAGATAATTAGATATTTTGTGCCTTATGTAATATGGATATATCCTTTGTATAAAGTAATATATATCGAATATATATGAAAACTGGGAAGTTCAAATATAGTTTCACTTTATCATAAGTCGATTATGGATTCTTTGGTATATGATTTATTTATTTTTTGTTTTTGATAATAATATGAAAAAAAGAAGAAAAATCATATTTCATATAAATTGAAGATGAAAGAAAAAATTCGGAAAATATTTCTTAAGGACGAAATTCATTGGAATTATTTGATTTCTAGATATTTGATTAAAGATTAAATAAATTCCTTATTTTTATATATTAAGTAAATATTTATCTCTAAAACATAAACTTTACCAGTAAATGTAAATATCATACAATTTTGAATAGAAAAGGATTACCCACTCTACAAATTTTTTTTTTACTGATATCTTCGACAGATATATAGACGAATAAAAATACAAAATAATAAATTTGAAAAATATTACTTCTAAAAGCAGTCATTTCCTTCTCAGGAAGCAATTTTTTATCACATATGCAAAGTGCTACATCCTCCGAAAAAAAGTATTATTTATGGGTTAAGTAAACAGAGAGTAGAAAAAAAAACAACCGAAATATCTAAACAAACCGTCCAATACAATGTCCTTAACATCCCTATTTTATTCCCGTTAGGCATTTGATTATACTGCAAAACTTTGTAATATTGGAAACCATAAATCACCCGCAAATCTTTATTCAAATATATACGAAAGACGACATCGTTGTCATTTTCTCACTGAACATAACTCGTTCTATATATTATATTTTCTCCCATATAACCAACTATAACATACTACAAAGTATCGGTTGCCAAAATCTTAAGTCCCTTAAGCCAAACAATGTGCCAGTTTCCTGACTATACGAATGACTCCTTTTTTTGTTAAAATGATGGTAAATTTTATATACGCGTGCCTTTACCAAAAAAATTTCAAACATCAGTTTCAACTTGATTTGCTATAATAATATAAAATTTCTAAGAAAAATATATATATATATATATATCAAGAAATCGTAAAAATTTGCATGTCGAAACATATTCAACTCTATCAAAACCAGAGATAGTCGTGTAATAGTGAAATCCTTGAGGCCAAAAATACAAATCCCATCACATACGATTCATTCGTAAATCCAAAAAAAGGAAAAAAAAGAAACCAAACTGAAGGGATGTTTATGTCTTTTCTGCCTTTTATGTTATCAAGTAGCCAGATAACTTTATTGATATCCACTCTCCGGTTGTAAAAAAAAAAAAAAATGAAAATAAAAAGAAATTCACGAAAGGACTATTCCACCCTATTCGCTTTGGATTCAGTCATCTCTTCACCCTTTCAATCCACACTTAGCCTACACTAAATCTATATAGAATGATATCCCTTTGGTAAATATAACCGTATAGAACAATTTAGTTGATACAAAGAAGGGTGGAGTATATATAGTTTGTGTATAGTCACTTTGTGGAAACAGATAAATTCTTGTGGCTACAAGACCATTGTCTTGTAAAACATTCTATTATAATTTCTGAAAGTGGGGTAGGGAAGGGCAAATGCAAAAACAACTGGTCGAAGAGTTGAAGATGGTTGTAAAACTTTCTATTTCACCTACGCTTACCGTTCACAAGCCCATCTTCTCTATAAATGCTTTCTTTTCCTTATCCACATGACCTATGGTTTAGGTTACTTTCTTTCGGGTTATGTTTATTTTTATGACATTGAGATATTGTAAGTGGTTTACTGGTCTAACCAGAAGGGACATTTAAGGCCAATAAATACGCAATTTTATAGATACACCATAAAAAAAAACAGAACGAAAGTAAAGGCGCTGAGTTATTGGCGATGGATAAACACATGGGTGGGTAGGATATTTAAGTTGAAAGGGGGACTTCAAATCATAAACGTAACAAGTTATTTTTTCTTTTACGTCGATTTTTATGTGATTTTATGAGATTTGAGAATGATATTAAAAACGGTATTTTCTGTTATTATAAGAAAGAATGTAATATTAGAATCCCATTAAAGATCCATGGATACAGGTTTAATAAAAATTATGATTAAAATTTTTTATGCATTAAATGAAAAGAAATAAAATAATCAAATGAAATATTTTTCATTCTTCTTCTAAATCAAAGGATACAAAAAATTGTTTCAAGGAATTAAAAAATAATCGCTCACTTGACTTTCGAAATCGAATTCAAACAAAACTCTTTCAAATGGCAAACACAAAACTAATGAAGACAGAAACTTAAAAGAAGTAATTCCTGTACGGAAGCAAGCATTACCAAAGCGCTACCAGCATTTAAAAGACCATCAGTAAAGAATCATCATGCATCAATGATTGTCAATACTGACTGGCAAATATCACGTGCGCGATTTATATATTATATTCCTTTCGATTTTTGCTTGACTGAAAATTCATTTTCTAGAAAATTTCTATGAGAAAAATCTGACTCTTCGAAGTGTGTTAAAGGTGAAAGAAAAAAAAGTTTAAATCTAGAAATGGAAAAAGTTTCTCAATTCCGGAAGAGGAGGTGGGTTACAATTATTT
Organism: Xylophagus ater; assembly: GCA_963422695.1. Lineage (NCBI taxonomy): Eukaryota > Metazoa > Arthropoda > Insecta > Diptera > Xylophagidae > Xylophagus > Xylophagus ater. Next base: position 8,463,243 of record OY730483.1, read on the forward strand.
CGATTCTCGTCAAAAGAACCATTCACAATTATAAAAGTTGTGGTTGTGCAAAAAAAAAAAGGAGGAAAAAAATGGCATAGAAAGGGAATGACATTCGTAAATAAGGGCGCATAATAAAAATATCAACAGTTTTTAAGAGAAGTTAACTGTGTCTGATAAACATTGAAGGATAAAATCTGGGATAAAAATTCTGTCTGCAAAAAATTAGATGAAGAAAAGAAAATTGATACGAAAAGAAAAAAAAATGACATTTCAGATTTAAAGAGGAAAATATGGAAATATGAAAATATTGTATGTACCAGAAAAAAAAACATGGTTTGTACTCATTCAATAGGTTCATCATGATTAAAAGCGATGAGGATCAATGAGGATATGATACAGCATAATTATGTTTTTCCTAATGATGTGCCCTTTTTTCTCGATGTTCCTTTTTTGATTTTGATCTCAATGAATCTTCAAGTTTTCGAAATAATATGACAAAATTCTCAAGTACCAAATTATATTTCAATTCAGTTTTTTTTTTCTTCCTGATTTCGTTTTTATATTTATGTACTTCACTATGTTGATTAGTCACGGAAGAACTCACAAGAAGACGATAGAATTTTATATCGATTCAAGATTAGTAGAAAGAAATACATTCTCCTCAGGTAGACTAAGTAAGAAGAGATAATGTTGTCAGGATTTTCAGGCCTACTCAGACGATTTATTGCATTTATCAAAACACATATAGTAACTGAAAATCGGCCTATAGCAGATTTTTTTGGTAGGACCATAGGACCATAGGGCATATATCCGTGTGAATAATTCAATTATGTGATGATCACCAGTACCTTGCTACACTTGTACACTCATTTGTGACATGATTGACTAAATTAAATATTCATACTACCGAGTTTTTACGTTTTTGAATTATCAAATCCTCAAACCATCCCAGTATTTTGATGATCTTTTCATTAACAAAATAAGATATTGCATATATCTAGGCGATCGTTTTAAAAAAAAAATTTTATTATAATAAATAATATTTCGAATTATTATATTAAATTTTAATCATTTTGTGATGAAAAAAAGAAAAAAAACAATACCTCCACCACTAGTAATAATAGAATTCAAATGTTCAGTCAATTTGAATCGTATCTCATTAGCATACACTTCTAGAACTGAACTTTACCAATTACACACTTCCATTGCTCGACAATGACATTTAAAAAACCGCGTTCTTTTACTATCGTATTATATAGAACTATATTAAAAAATTGTACCCTTTCGTTAGTTAATTTTTAATACAATATCGTCGTATCTTCATTCACCACATGTCTATAATAGTAAAAAAGTGGCATATTCGAATTTTGAATGACTTAAAAAGGTAGCAAGCAAAACCGGAAAAAGCAATATTAAAATATTCTAGAAGAAATTAAGAATCCTTTTTTCTCCGATGATAATAATGATGATGGTTGTATGCTTATAATAGTAGACAAAAATTTCGAAACCTTGTCATCACCAAAAAATTTAAATACATTTCTACAAAAAGTTTTACTTTTCTAACATATTTATTATATTATGAACAATGTGTGTGTATATGTCGGAATATATTCCAACCTATTAGATACTACTATTCAAAAAATATTCTATATATGAATATATATGTATATAAAATATTTATAAAATCGCGAGAGTTTTTGATGAAGAGACGACGACAATACACCATCCCAACTATATAGAGAAACACAACGAAGCAAATGTACTTCCTGAATTTCTCATGCACGTTGATAATTGTCAGAATGAAATTTGGTGTAATTTAATGTCATCGAAGCATAAAATCGCCACTCACACCAATTTTTCCCAAATCATCCTATTCACCTGACTGTCACCAAAATACTTAAATATAAAAGGAATCACTATATTTTAACGAAAAATTTTGGAATATATTGTGCTATATAGATATTTGCTGGATGTTCTGAAATCTTTTCCTAACCGCCCTCCCTTTCTCGAAAAAAAAGAAAATCCAAAAGAAAAAAGAAAATCATTCGTATTTTATTGTTACTCTTGTGTTCTATTAATGTTGCGGAACAAATGCATAAATGCTGTACAACTTAAATAGATACAAGTATATAACGGGTGATTCATTGTGAGGTAATTTTGCAATCGGGATTTTTTTGCACATCACACGTGAATAGTGTGAAGCTGTCATTACAGTTTGACTCAGTAGTGAATACCGTTTAATCGCAAGACCTTAATTCGGGTTATCTTTTTAGTAAATGGGCTCTTGAACAGCTTAATGATGATCCACTGCTTTATCGCAGAATTCCGTTTAGCGATGAGACCCATTTCTGGCTAAATGGATACGTCAATAAGGAAAATTGCCGTAATTGGGCTAATGAATAGTCCGAAGAGTACCGTTACATCTAGCGGAATACACAATTTGATGTAGTTTATGGTCTGTCGGAATCATCGGTTCACAGTTCTGGAAAATGAGGATGGCCGTAACGTAACCGTCAATGGCATCCGCTATAGCGTCATGATAACGGAGTATTTGCTACCTTAAATTCAAGTCGATAATGTCGGTGATATCTGGTTTCAACAAGACTAGCCATACAGCGAGTGAAACAATGGACATGTTGTCATTTCTGATTTCACGTTTTCGATCGGTGACCTCTGTATTATTTTCTTTGGTCTTACGTGAAGTCTAAAGCCTACACGGATAAACCAGTTACGCTTGATGCCTTGGAAGCAATCATTACTCGCGCTATTGGCCAGATTCCAGTCGTAACGCTCGAACAGGTGGTTCAAAATTGGACCTATAGAATGGATCACCTTTTGAATGACGTAATTTGGTCTCGATTGTTCTTTCGGATCCTAATAAAATTTTCACCATCACATTCAGTTTATTTTATTTTAAAATACTTTCTCGAACCTCATGACGGATCACCCGTTATATCATATATAAAAGATATAAATTTTATTCTAATGAAATTCGAGACGATTTTTTACTTTTCTCGAGAAATATGATTTTCATGAAAAAACTGAAAAATAAAAAGGATTATTAGATGAGCTTTTTCATGATTTATTAATTTATTATTAAGAAATATTTGCATTTTAAAGTTACATATACATATTTTGTCCCCAATCTCAATTAGTTTATTCTTTTCTATATATTTTATTCTTGAAATAAGGAAAATATAAGGAAATCAAGATATTCTTTTCCATTAGAACATTCATTAATCTAGTTGTTACCAAAAAATGTCACAACAAAATACCTTTCAAACCATTTTCCATATTATATGTATGGATATGTATCTTAAAACATGGACCTTAATAATAGCAATGTTTTCGTCAACGGATGAGGGTTTTCTAGATTTGTCTGTGAGATCTGTGCTTTTTTGTGGGGTTGCTTTTTCTATAAAAATCGTTCATTTCATTTATTCAAGAAGGGTAATTTTTTGACTTTGGACAATATATAGTATATATTGGTCATCAGGATTTTAGTCAAAAATTTGAGATAGATGAAATTTTTCAAAAAAACCAAAAAAAGTTCTTCCTATATTTACTTCACATTGAAAAATTATGTTTCTTTCGCGTTTATAGATATGAATGCCTTTTTATTAATATTCGTACATACTAAAAATGGATCAAAATGAGATTTTCCGAGAAGAAGAAGAAAATTCAAAATGAAAAGGAAAATTTTAAGTTGATAAGGACAAGAGAACCGAGAGTATTAATGTTAGTAAAGGGATATTATTGAAGTCGTTTTTAATGTTCAAATGACAAATAGATTTGATGTGACATTTTGTATTTATCCATTTATCTTTTTTAACAAATTTAGATATATATACATGTGCGAATTTTCGTGTATTACTATTTTATATAAAGGATTCAGTTTATATTTTTTTTTGTCAGTATTTCATGACGATATGAAAAGACAGGGAAAAGAGCAGAGACTTGAGATGATTATGGATTATAGTTGGTACATTATTGTATCCTTTAATAATCGCTAAATATTCATATTTATATGAATGATAATAAATCATTTTGCATATATATATAAATGTATTAAATATTTTCATATATATGTTATATAAAAAAAAAGGTTTTTCCAAAAATGTTATGTTATGATTAAAATAAGTTTACCTTTTTCGTCCATGTATGACCTAACGAAAGGTTTCTAGAGGGTAGATTCTTAATATAAAATAAGATAAATTGATAATTCAGCAACTAGACCGTTGATAATGAACGCGGTTATATAGGGTTGTTCTATAAGAATTTTTTTTTTCGTTTTCAATAGAGTTGTATTTGTTTATGATGACATTAGTTCGTGTCTTTTCTGACGAAGCTCATTTTCAATGGCTACGTTAATTAGCAAAATTGTCGCATTTTGGCTTTTGAATATCCAAGAACAACTGTTGAGCAATCATTCCATTAATTTCGTATCACTGTTTGGTGTGTTTTATGAGCTGCCAGCATCATTGAACCGTAATTCGTGAAATAGAAGCCACAATTATTCAGAAATGTGATCGAAAATTGAATCAAAAGCATCGATGTCTGCAAACGTAGTCGTGCTGGACATTTGACAGATATTGTTTTTCATTCATAAATTCTAGAGCTTCTACAACTTATTTCAATAAAGAAATTCAGAACTTTCATCCCAAATGTGTGTTTAATTTAAAATTTAAAAAAAAAAGTTCTTACCACAAAACCCGATATATATGTCCATGTGTAGTTTAATTTTGAATAAATTGTATTATATAAAAAAAATTTTTTTTACATATTCTATTCAAAACCAAAAAAGAAAGAATTCTCGTTTGATATCTTTTCATTTTAAATACAATTAAAATTTAATTACACCATCTTCGTTTATTTAATTTTTATTCTTTTGTAGTACATAAAATGTGGTTGTAATAATTAAAAGAAAAAGATACCAAAAGTCCAAAATGTTGGATGCTACACATGTTACCGAAAAGAAAAATTTTCTTATATTTTCTAAATTCTTTTATATTATATGAAAATGTACCGCAGACGTTTGTTGCGTTTTCTATAATAATATTTTTGTTTTTTTACATCTGTCTAAAAAAACAACACTATAAAAGGTTTAAACCTTTTTTTTTCCATATTTCGTATACAACAAACGAGGTATACTATACTAAATATTAGGTCTGTGAATGAGTCCTTACAACTTTTTTGGTAAATATACACAATTATTCAAATCCTATAAAATATTCTAAGTATGCTCCTACCTTCGCCCATCTTACAGCTCACGCATTAGTTGTCATCAGTATATCACATCAGTAATAGTTTCAGGCGATTTCAATAACTTATAATACATCACAACCTTTCTGATCCCACCAAATATAGAGCGTAACCTTATCTGAATGAACCAGAATTGACCAGGCTATACTTTTGCTTTTCTGCGGTAGGGATTTTCGAAGTATATCCATGTTTCACAATTAGTAATAATTCGATGCAAAAAAAAACCTTTTGTTATCTTTGAAGCAGCATTTCACAAATGGTTTCTTGACTTTCGATGTCTCATTCTTTTAATTCATATGGGATTACATTGTTCTTCTTGAATCAATCCCATGGCTTGGAAATATTTTGCAATAGTTGATCGATCCACATTTAATGATCCTGCCAATTCTGCTTGACTTTGATATGGATGTTCATCGAATAATGCTTCTAATTCTTCATCTTCCATCTTTTTCGGTTCACCTTTGCATTGTGCATTTTCAACCATCAAAAATACCTTCTCTAAATCATTTAAACTATTTTTCATAACGGCATTAATTTGAACCATGTTCACCGCAAGTTTTTACATGTAAACGATAGCTTTCCGCAGCTTTTTTCTTTTGATTAAAACAGCAAGTTAAACTTCCGACGAATGTTGGTTATTTGGTACGTAACCTTCCAATCGAATAAAAAACAATATTGCTTACACTTTAACCAAACGTCATAGAGTACTTTTTGAAGCTTGTCATAAGATCTTTTAAATATAGGTAATGACGGTATGACTTACACCATCTAATGAAAAATCGTAAGAATTCATTCACCAACCTAATATATATTCCACCTTTTTCACGTGTTAGATTCCAGTAGTACATAAGAAATATTTTATTAATTTTTGAGCATTCATGTGCGAATTTTCTTTTTACCCGTTTTGCTCATTTTGATTATGAAAACATACCTATAGAAAATTTTGTACCCAAAACAAAAAGTAAAAAAAAAACATTCTTTTATAGAATATTCTAAGTATATGGAAGCGACCAATGGTGATGAATATTATATTCAAATTGTATTACGTAGAAACACCTAACTTTTACTAAACTTGGATACTAGAAATTATTCAGCCATCAATGTATATATGTTTCATAATATATACATTTTAGTTCCCGATGCAGTTTAGCTATATACATATATAAATATATCAAAGTATTATCATTCTGCATCCAATGTAATGTAGATTTCAACTGTGGCACATTATGAAGTAGACTAAAAAGGGCTGTTGTGGAAAAAAAAGAGTCCTTATAGAGATTTGTAAGCCCAAATACGCTCGGTAAAAATCTTATGAAACTATATGTATATGAGTTGTAACGTTCCGTTTTTTTTTCTTTTTCAAAAATTATATCAAAATATCCAACACACAAAAAAAAAGAGAGTAGAGAAATTAAAATAGGTATACATAAAGAAAAGGAGAATCCTTCATGCATATCAGGAAAATTTTGAAAGGATATATTATGTAAAAAAAAAAAAAAAAAGAAAATCCTGATGAAATTCATTCCAAAACTCTAAATACGTGAGATTTCTTTTAAATAACCGCACATACAAAATAAAAAACAAATTATTATAGAAACAGTTAAGTACATAGTGAACACATTATATTTATATTTACTTGTCCAGTCATCCATTAATACGTCCTATATGAGCAATCTAGAAATACACATATTTTTCCTTTTTTTTTGTTTTCCTGTGATATGTTGGGAAATTTTGAAAAAAAAAACGTTTCATATATTGCCAGTCATAAACATAATTTTACTGTTTTAACTATGGTATATAGTTAAACGCACCATTATAAGCGTTATAGGTCCTTAATAACAACGACGAAAAAAAAATGCAAAACAGATTTATTTTCATTTTCTACGGTCCTTTTCGTTTTCAAAACATATATGTCCTAACGGAATCAACCTATACCTAGTCACTTCAAGTCACTTATCTCGCTTTACCATATAACCTATTTTATTAATTGGCGCTCAAAGAAAATTTTCCAGAGATATTATTAAATAAGTGTTCATACATGGTTGTTCATAAAAAAGCGGCAAAAAAAAATATATATACATAATTTTAAAATTAAGGATAAAACAAATATATATATGTATTTTCCTTTTGCATAGATTTGCCTTTGACACTATACGAATTATATATGAATTAAAAATCGTTCTTTATGCTAAAAAAAAAACATATGAATTTCACATCGGAAAATCCGTCTCCTTTTTTTCTCTGGGAAATCAAATTAACTTTTAACATATTCTAAATCAATTTAATATATTTAAATTTAATAAGAAAATATTGAATTTTTCTTTCTTTTTTTATTTCCTTATTTTCTCTCTTAAATTGTTTCATTGGCGCAGTCACACATCTTTTGACTATAAATCTATTTTCGAGTGTTCTATCATCTGAAAACATATCCCAAGAGAAGTCTTCTAATATAATATCTAATCTAAGAATAAGAAGAAGAAAAAAAATCAACCAATGGTTATCTTAAAAAAGAAAAAAGAAAATCCTAAAAATTGATATGGTAAAAGTAAAAGCGAAAAAATAAGTAACTGCCTGCCTGAACGGAGACATCTTATAAATAATTTTCCGCATCTACGACTTTGCTAATACGAAAAAAAAAACATTCGATAACTTCGTAAATTTAGTAGATTTATTCCCGAAGAGTATACATGCGAGATCTATATCCATCTTACAACGTTTACCATGACTTGATCCACTACTATACGTTTTTTTTTTTTTTTTTCGTTCATCTTAAGTTAAATATCCAACCACCCGCATAACCACCCATCTTTATGTCATCTCTTGGGTGTGATTTTAATTTCACACAAACAAGAATTTCTTCTTGTTCGGTAATAAGGCAGCAATTCTTTTTTTTTTCCTTTTTCTCACGAAGATTAATAACAAAACAGAGATCAATCCGGGATGGAAAAGAAACAAAAAATCAAATTGGATAAGGTGGATATACCTTAATTTCATTTTATTCATACCCAATCCCTTTTCCTGGGGATAAGAATAAATTGGAAATAAGATGACAATGTAGATGTGTAATTTTTCAATATTATATAAAGAAATAAAGGACGCGAGGAACATGAAATGAGAAGAAAGATATTCGATCTTATCTTTTACTTATACGTAAGAATGGCCTTAATAAGCTTTCTCTCATCATAATTTCTTGTTTTTCTTCCCTTGTTAGCCCTGCAGCGTATATCATGAAACTTTATAAAACTGTTCTCGTGCTCTTATGTGTAATATCTTTGACTTTTTTCTTTTTTTAAGAAATAATTTCATATAAAAGGAGAACAAGTCAAACGTTATTCAATATTTTCCTTGTTTTTTTTCTGTTTTTCCTTTTTGGCATGATAAGACGTGTGTACGCATACTTGACTCCACTTGTGATATTCCATCAACATATATATATACATATACCATCTCCACCATCATTATCATCAACAGAAGATCCATACCTATCCATCCATTCATTTATCCATCCATCTAAACATCTATCCATCGAAGCATCCAAAGATCCTCCTTTCACCTGTACCAGATTTCTTTTTCGTCGTTTTTTTTCTTCAAAAAGAAAATGAAAGAACTTTGAATGATGGTAAAAAGATTGGTAAAATCTTCAAGTATATATCATACACAAGATATGGCGAAATTTCCCGGTTGATGATAGCAGTTAAGAGAAAGAGGAAAAGATGATTTTTGAACTTCAGAAATGAATGATTCTCATTTTACAGGAAAAAGATGTATTTTTCGTTACAAAATTTTCTATGTTTTACCAGTTACAACTTTTGAGATATGATTTTATACATCAGGGGGAGGAGAAAAATTATTTTAGCGCGAATTATTTTTTACCATGTAGTACTTTTTTTTGTAAGAAATTAAAAAAAAAACCTACAACAGCAAAGTAAAAATCAAAACGAGCAGCAGATTTCAAGTTTCACATGACGTGGTTAAGGGCTTGTGCAGATGGATGGATTCAAAATATGATATGATGGGTCGGTTGGTAGAGATTGAATAAAATCTCAGAATATATACATAATTTGGGGAAAAACAACAAACGTAGTATATTTGAATATGAAGGTGGTCTCAATATTTCGCCTTGAATTGATGTTTTCACATTGAGAATATTTCAAAGTTACATACTTCTTAACTTCATAGAAATCCCTGGCAAAAAATCTTTCAAATACTCTTGTTATTCTTCACATCTCCAGTACCAGTACCACCACTCATCCTCTTTGCTGATAAACACCTTTTATTGCTCTTTTTTTCTGCGATTTATATATAAAAAAAAATATTCTCATGTATCGAAAAGCTTATAATATGTTGAAAAGTTGTTGGTACGTGGCTTTTTTTTTTTGGTTTTGTACTCAAGGGTCTCGTTTTCTTCTACCACGATGCAAAAGGAAAACGCACTCATCGCCTTTGATGTTCTACGGAAATATTTCTTTGGTTATGGGAGTTTTCTTTTTTTTTATTTAATTTTCTAATGAAATTAATAAATGAATCAAAGAGTGGTGGGTGTGAAAATAATTCACAAAAAAATAAAACAAATAATAAGAATACAGAAGGAAATATTTGATCCCTTTAAAATTCAGTCATGTAAAACGCTATACAAAAGGTCTGTCGTTGCAATAATCTAGACTTCAAATAAATTTCCATGTTGTACAATAAAAATATGCACTTTTAGAGAATAAAAATTGAAATGCAACATTTTTTTCTAAATAATTTGAAAAAGAAATCGCAATTTTATTCGCTGTTTGAATACTAATTAAAAATTACATTTGAAAAAAGCTAATTCTTTCGGGTTTTTCTTTTCTTTTAAATTGAATCTCCTTTCAAATATTTGTCATTTAAAAATGTGCGTTTCAAATTACCTTAATCACATAAATAAAAGAAACCTTTTGCATATATTTTTTAATCATCTTGTTAGTATGAACACGCATAATTCATAAATATGATGGTAATAAACGCTTTACAGTATACTATACTGTTTGACTGTCTTTTATATTCTATAATGTTATGAGCATAAAATGGTTTTATCCAATTAAATTCCATAATTAGATACATCCTTAGCTAGTGTCCTTTTCATTTTTTTAAAAAAAAAGAAAGAAAATCTGTGACTTAACAAATATTATATGAATCCTTTCTAATTCAGGAATAAGACACATGTGACCAAACCAAGCACATAGTCCCTATACATAAAATTTTATAGAAAATTTTTATATTTTGTAGAAATTTTTTGAATTGGACTGAAGAAGAAAAAAAAATATGAAAACTAAATAAGGAAAATGATTTAGAAAACAAAAAAAACACATATTCAACCCACTACAAACGGCCGAACCAACAAAAGAAAAGCAACAGCACTCACAAAAAAAAAGAAAATCCTAAAGAACTCAGTGTCAGCCCGAAGGCGATAAAAAAGAAGAAAATTTTTATTTGGAGGTAAGAGCTTGTAAAAAAAAACATGTATTTTTAAATATATATATACAGAAAGGATTCAAAAGGGTTTTCCTATATATACTTTCTCTCTATTCCAGAATCTTTTCTGTTCAAAAAAAAACACGAAACCGCATACATATTTTTATGTAAGGATATACAGGAAGAAAAAAAACGTTAAACCAAAATATTTTGGATGAGTGAAAATCAACAACAACCTTAAAAAGCTTCAAAGAAAATAATATCGCACAGAAAAATATGCATACAAAAAGAAAAAAGCTCACGAATAAAACGGATAAAGCTACAATTTCAGCTTTTCCTGTTTTATGAGGTATGTAAAAGGCCACATATTTTTTATATACACATATTTTTCTGGTAATGGGCAAGTACAATGTAAAACAGAAATAGGATCAACAGCAAAAGAAAAGAAGGTTGGATTTAAAAAAAAGGAAACTTTAGCATAGACAAGGATTTGTCTCGTGACTTGTTTTGGTCAAAAAGAAAGGAAAAAAAAGACACATTTTATACATATACTAAGAGCATGTGTACATTTTGGTGTTTATACTTTATTATAAGACAACAAATATATATTCGCGTAACAAAACCCAAAAGACAAATAGACAAACAACATAAATTAAAAGGAACAGGTTAAGAATTCCGTTTTTTTTTCTTCCTTTTTTATTATATGACATAAGTATATGAGGGTGGTGGCACCTTCTAACCGAAAAGGATATGTAAACTATGTGTACTGTATTTTGTTAATGCATTAAAATAATTCTTTATTTTAGCAATTTTCTTCAAACATAATACTATTCCTTTCTTTTTTCTTGATGACCATGTTTATTTATTTTTTTTTTTTTTTGAATCCCTGAAAAGATTCCTTTTTATATAGCCTATTATTTTTAATTCGTGGAAAATAAAAAAAAAAACAAAAAACCGCTATAATATGAAGCATTTTAAATGCCATTTTGAATATGAAATATGTGTTCAAGTATTTCAATGTTTTGTACATATTCTTCTTTAGAAGAAAATCTCAACGAAATTAAAATGTAAAGCGTGCCGCACCAGAAAATCTCATTTTATGTAATAACAAAAAAAAAGCGACTAAACAGTACAAATATTGTTGTTGTGGCTTAACTATGTTATAAAATAAAGTTGAAATTATCTAAACTGAGTCCTTCAATATAACACAAAAGAAAAAAATGGCAGGAATAAAAAGGATTCTTTTAAACTGAAAGAATATATGATGAAATCTTGTGTTTTATTTTTTTCGTTTTAAAGAATTCAACATATCCTTTCATAAATATATATAATATAAACAGTACTAATGAGAAACACACTTTTATATTCATTCAGAAGAATTTAGATAAATTAATTAATTAAATCAGTAAAAGGTAATTAATGCTCGAAAGAACAATCTCTATCAGTTTGCTTATTTCACTTAATCACTGAATACTTGTAAGTCAGAACATGCACATGCAAAAAGGATATGTAAAGGAGAAAATCGTATTCATGATATTTCGCCCAGAAAGTGTATATCTTAAAAATTGTCAGAAAATATACAATTATTGAATTTAATATTATTTTTTTTTTAAAACGAAAATTCTGATGACCAACAATTTATCCCTTTTTTCTTTTTTTGTTGCTGGTCTTTAAGTTAAGAAAAACAAGGAAAAATTTGATCTTGAAGAAAAACATTTTTTTTATCTATCACTTCATCAATCAAATTTAATTAAAATTGATTAACAACGATAAATTAGTTTGTTGAGTTTGGTGTCTTTATACTTAAGTCGTTTCATATATAAGACTAGAAGAATGGACGAATGAAAAAAAAAAAAACAGGAAAAAAAAATGATGGGTCCAATATAGAAATTCAAAAGGAAAAAATTAAGAAATTTTTCCCTAGATTTTCTTTTTGTTTCTATCGTTTTCGTTTAATTAAAAAGAAATCGTCCAATTACACACACCCTTTATGCTCATAGTCTTAATCGAACCCGGTCACAGCTGGGAAAAAAAATGAAAGGGTTTGAGCAAATAAATCACTTCAATTTCGCTTTATTTTCTTTTTTTCTTATGCTAGTTGTCTTAATAAACGATATTTGGATTCCCTTCTCATTACTTCAACATCAAGTTACGACACAAAAAAAAACCCTTTAAGTTAAGAATGGGTGGAATCCTGTATTTTTTTCCTTCCTTTCTTGTGGATCGAGAGAGATTTTGAAAGATTTCTGAAATAGGACAAGGCATTTTTTTTTTATCCTTTATATTCTGGACAGGATAGAAAAAAAAACAAAAAATTGGAAAAAAGCTGTTCCTCTTTTTAAGAAGTTTCCATTTTTTTCTATAGTTGAATTTTTCAACTGATGGCAGTTTGGGGGGCAGACAAGGATAGCAGCCACAAAAAGGGTATAACTTAATTAAGAACAATTGCTGATTGCAACTGTCGTTTGAAAAAAATCTTATACTACTATGGAGATTGGAGAGGTGGACATGAAAATATACATAGGAAAGATTGAGATTAGTCAAGATTAATATATATTTTTATTATTTTAAATTTATGAGGTATTGATTTAAAATGTCATCAAGACAAATCATTTTAATTAATTTTTATCCTGAAAATCCTTTAAGGGAAAAGTTTTTAAGTAAAAGTATATGTTGTAAAAAAAGTATGTTCTAATAAAAACTTTTTTAAATCTTCAAATATCAATTAATCAACAATTTCGTGGACATAAATAACAACTTAAAAGAAAACATAATAAAACCGGACACAAATAAACTAGAAATGGGTAAATAATAAGATGACACATTGTATAGAAATTCATTCATAAGACTTGTCTTAATAGGTATATAAACAAAACACATTGAATATACATGCAATACCCATATACAATCATTCCACCAACCACCTCCAGACATGTTAATATATTTTTTTTTAAACTTAAATTTATTCACATTCTCTAACCTCATAAAGATCTTTCTTGTTTAATTCCCGTAAATATCCTCCCAAACTGTTCTGGGTCTTTTAATAGTTCGTTGATTAATCGAAGTTGTCTGGACACCTCTGACTGTACACACTCCTCTGATACATGTACTATACAAGGCCAAGGTAGAAAAGTTCTTTTCTAGAATATATATAGAAAAAAAAACAATAATAATAATAATAATAATGATTGTAATAATAATAATAATCGTATAAATAAAAAAGCGAGAAATGGTCACTTGACCACTTCTGGATATTATCTTTCTTCTATATGTTTTAATATGTTTGTGGACAATCTTAACCTTTAAAGAACCACATCAACGTGGGTGGTTTAACTTCTATATGCGTGTTGTTTTCGTTTTTTTTCTTCTTCTTTAATATAAATCTAAGATGCGAACGCAACAACTTCAGTAGCTATTTCTTATTAAATTATTAAACAAGAAACGAAAAAAATGAATTATTTAAAAATAGAAAAATTTTAATACATTTTATAAATATAACAAAATAAAATAGTTAAAAACAAAAATTATGACACTCAACCATGATCACAGCTTGAAGTGATCATACTACCAACATAGTAGTATATTTTTTATATGGAATCTCAACTTCTCGTTTATAAAGTCGGGAATACCTTTTTGAAATTTTGATTGATTCTATTTAATTTATTAAATGCTCTTAAATCTGTTGGTGGTACCCAATACATGTCTTTTTTTGCTGGTTAGTTAGGTGCATTTCTTTTTATTCATCGATTTTATATTCTAATTTGATAGAAACGATCGCAAATAAACGTTTGTATATGGTACTAAAAAAAAAAAACCAAACAGAGTCACGCCAGGCCATTCATAAGTTCTACGATAGTCTCGAATAAGAGAGAGTAATAGGTGAAAATCACTGGATAATATATTAGTTAATAGAATAATATTAATCTTGCCGATTGAAGAAAAAAAACAACAAAATAAATCTCAAAAAGTTTTGTCAGTTTTGTAGAGAAACGAGTTTTTATAAAGAATATCTATTCCTGTACCACCCACATTTTCTTTACTATATATACATATATATAAGACTAACAGTAGCTGTTGAAAATTTACCGCCCAATTACTATATATTGTAAGCTTTTAAAAAGCCTGTCTCAAGTGTCAAATAATCGTTATTTTCTTTTCTTTTTTTGTTGTTATTAAATAAATAGAATCAAGAGAAAAATGTAATTTTTTCTATTACAAGTTATTTTCTTTTCTTTTCTTTTTTTTTTTTTCTTCCACAAATATTACAAATTCATCGTCTTCATATAGCCTATATTGTAGTAGAACCTTTTGGCTATTAGAATTTTACCTTTATTTAGGCCGTCGGGCTGATATTAGAGATTAATCTTGAATATTGCAAAAAAACAACGAAAATTTCCTTTTTTCTCTTCTGATATTTTACATTACAGTATTTCTTTTTTTTTCGTCCTGTTCTATTACTTAGTGAAAGTCCTATATTATCATACTAATTTGTATCTTTTTGAAGCTTTTACTCTTGTAAAAAATTGAAAAAAAAAAATATATACATATATTTTTCCTGTTCATTTGTGTTAAAACTGAAGTATAAAATAAATACGACAAAAAAAAATGATGACAACAAGAGTATAAGAAGTACTAGGATACAGGATAGAAATGAAGTAGAGGATCCCAAAAAAAAAAAACAGTGTACACTGGAAAAATACATATAACATGTCAGAGTTGTACAAAGTCATTTCAAATTTTGTATGACATGTAATTGGAGCAGAGATCATTTCTTTTTAAATTAAAATTGCCCCAAGGAGAAATTATTTTCATTACAACCTGGACCTCGTTACTAGGGATGGCAGATTTGATTCTCTCATTTCATTCTATGATGATATACATATTTCTGTTATAGATACCTTGGTTTTTTTTTTGTATTTCATTTGTATATATATATATTTTCCATATAGATATCTATTTTTTTCTGTTTTTCTAACAGTTAGATGAAAACCCATCATCCCAGAATATGATATTTATGCGATAGCTTATATATTTATACTGAAAGATTCACAGAATTTCTGATGAGATTTGAGGGGAGGGTGGTTTGGATCCTTAAAAAAATGTACATATATACATATATGTAGAAAAGATTGGTTCCGGTGCAATTCATATGAAAATATTATAAAAACTTTTATAATTTTCCTATTTTCCAGTGACTTAAAAATTTGCATTTTCATTTCAAAAATAAAGAAAATCATTTCTTTTATATCAAATATGTCATATATTTGTGACAATGAATATCTATTATAGGTAAAGAAAAAAATCAGACAATAGTCGTGCATGTTACTCTAACTTCCTCATCAACCAAAAGTACCCAATAATATGGTTTTATCATTTAGCTCTCTTTGTTGCTACCTTAAGCTGCGTATCCACCAAAGAATAACTAGCTATAAAGTACCCGAACTTCCTATCTCTTCCGTGACTTTCTATCCACTGCTGTCATAGATAGCTACATAATCTAGGTATGGGTGAAAGAGAAATATTATGTAAGCAAAGAAGCATGTGCTGAAATTTATATACCAATGCACAAATACTAAAAAAAAATAAGAGTTTTAAGAGTTTGTGACGTCATTCACGCATAATGGTTGCTTCGATAACTTTGGGTATTTATAATTACTAATACTTCGGCATCCCTTAAACGTACAAAGTGTTTTTGAACGCATGGGATAGAAGAGAAATGGTTATGCAAATTACATGTCTCTTTTTATTATTCATGTTTATCATTTCTTCCTCTTTTATCCACGCGAGCAAAAAAATTTTGCGCGTTTGGTGGATTCGCAGCTTTACAGTGATAGGCTAAAATTGCTAAGTTTGGATTCTCTAGAATTGCGGCGAAAAGTGGAAAATCTAATTTTCGTCCATCAAATTTTTAATGGGGGCCATCGATGCCCCCAGTATTTTAAGCAAAATGCACCTAAAATCTAACAACATTTAACGTTCGTTGAGATCCACGGACTTGTTTAAAATCAGTTTCCAGCGAATGGACTATGATAAGAATGAACCAGTCTCACAAATTCTGCGCGTGATAAATGCTAATACACAAGTTTTTGACTTTTGCCACAATAAGTGTGAACTGAGAAAAATTTTATATATAATTCCTAATAACCAATGTTAAACTTAATTCTAAAATCAATTTTTCTATCCTTCCTTCATTATTTATACCAATTGATTTAAAGTGTGAAAAAACTCACACCTTCTTGTACATTTATTTTATTTTGGTCTTATCAAATTTCATAAATCTACAAAATAAATGATTCCGTTTCTTAATTTCTTCAGTTGAGCAAACAAATAATAATTGAACCATATCGAAAACACATATTCAGACACTTATTTAGCATACAATTGAACCATTAAGAAAGATTAATCGCTTTCGGATACGTATGATGTGCGAAAATATCTAATATAACCTGGGCTCTTCATTGGAAGAGCTAATTGAACATAGAAGTTGCTCGAATAAAGATTTTAACATATTATCTTTTTTATTCATGAAACAAAAACAAAAACACCTATTCCGAAAGTGATCTTTTCGTTCCACTTTAAATTCAAACTAAAACTTAACCATTTGATTTCATATATTATATATTATTATGTACATACGAGAGCGTTTCGCACATGAAAACATATTCTTATTTAATAATGGATGAACGGAGTTTCTTCTTCTTTCTATTTTGAGTCTTGTTAATCGAAGCGCACATATAGGAAGCCAAAAGTCGAGTCATGGTTTACCTTTCATTAATTAAACATCATCACTTTAAAACGTAGTTTTTTTCTTCCATGTGCACGGTTTTTTCTTCATTTTTCTTCTTCACCAAAATTGTGTTCACCTTCTTTATCCGTTTTATTGTCATTTGTATTATATTTGGTGCGTCGTTTCAGATTGCACTGATGTGTAACCCAATTTGAATGGGTCATATTTCGCACCTTTTACATGGAAATTTCATGAAAATTACTATCCATTCCTTTGGTTTATTTCAAAGAATCGAAGAAATAGAGAAGTATCTTCATGTGTTCATGTTCAATTCAACTGCATTTATTCCATCAAGTGTAGCAATTGCACTAAGTTCTTGACAAATGAATTATGTGAAAATAATGCAAACAAAAATAACAACATTGTTTTGTTTTATATACATTTTAACAATATGGTTGAGTTAACCTTAATGAATTCAAAATGTGACAGAAACTTTTCTCCACAATTACTCGATGTGAATGTACTTAACTGATTTATTCGAACAATTAATTCTATTTTAACCTTCAATATTAATGCAATTAATAACTAAATATATATATAGTAGTAGCTTATAGTGATTATTTAAGTATAAGCATTATGGACGCAATTCTTTTCCTATTCGAAATACGATCATGAAAAAATCTCGATTTGGTCAATTTGTAGCCCCAAAGGTGTACGTTTTTTTTTTTTTGACAAGTATTGAACTTATATGAAGATTTATGATTGTTCAACCATTTTATTAGCAGTTAACACTTTAAGAAATGTAACTCCATGAATATGTATTTATTGTCCGACATTAATCGATAATTTATAGTTTTTATACTACATTGAATATTAGATTTGTATACGCTTTTACAAAGCACGCGTAAATTCAAATATTACTATATTTTAATATTGTGTAGATATACAATGAATCATTAATTTTGATCCAATCAAGTTGTCAATGAAAGTCCACAAAAGAATGTGTTCCAGCTACTATATATGTACATATATGCTTGTAATGTTCAAACTTTACACAGAGACGTGTAATCAAATGGAAAAACCATCTTTTCAACTGTAATATAAGTAAGTTTGAAAAAAAAATTTTAAGCTCTTTTTTTTTTTAAATCGATTCGGCGTGATCAGAATTAGCGAATTTTATTGAAACCCTTACCCCCGTACTCCGTATCTTACTGTGCTCAATTCTGAATTCCTTTTCATGTATTGATCATTGAAATAACAACAAAAGCACAACATCAATAATGAACCAGCTACCTTCCTTCGTTAATCAAGGTGAGATCAAAGAAACTAATTCCCTGTAAATAATTTGAACTAAACACTGATCATTTCGGTTTTTCGTTTTTTTTTTTGTATCATTTATTTTTTCTTAAAGTTCATTTTCAGCGACAAGAGAAAGGCAGGGAGAGGTAAACATTTGGGGACTGATTTCTATATGTTTTCATGGAAGATCATTGCAACAGGAAAAATTCTCTGCATAAAACTGGATGCATCTTAACTCCTTTCCAATTTTTGCATATTCAACAAGATCACTACGACTACTACTATCCATATTTTGTGCTTGGTATTTTTTTCTTCAATTTTTAAGCTGTATAGGCATACGTATATATATATATATAGTATGTGGTACATATATTCAATAAGCGATTAAGCTGCCCTGTCGAATTAAATTGCTCTTGACAAAGTATTTTATGGTCACTATATATAGCTCTGGATTTATTGTGGAAATTTTATTTTTTTTTTCTTACAAAAATAAAAACGCGATTATTTGATCGCGAGGGTCATTGACAAAATAACAAAAGACAAGAGTACCATATTTAATGAGTAAAAAAAAAAAAAAAGTAATATCGAAGAAAAATTCCAATTGTATGTTCCGAATGGATTTCGTTGATCTCTATCCAATTTGACTGTATCCATCTATAAATAGCGTTCGATTGTAAATCAATAATGACCAATTAATTATTGTTATAATTCATTTTTAAGTTGTTGTTCATTTTTACTTGATTTTTATGATATTACTATTCTGGAAATGTCAATCACCATCAATTATTTTTTACATATGTGTGTAAATATTCTGATTCCTTTCCAGCTAATTCTTGGGCTATTCGTAATTTATCCTCGGGATAAAAGGGAACTAATACAATACTTTAGTAGAAAAATGATTTTTTCTTCAAACGAGACTAAGAATAAAATATATGTATATATTCGCATTATAGATATTTCCTCTTTTAATAAAATATTGTCTTAAAAAATTTGTTTTTTGTTTCATTTCTTTAAAAAAATATCTTTTTATATATTATTCAATATGTTTTTTGTTTTTTTCTTCAACTTCAATGCCAGTATTTTTGCTGACTTTGACGGATTGGTCTGCATCACTGATGGTTTTTTAATTATCAGCTTTCGATGAGGATCATAATTATTATTACATACTATATGGAGGAAAGATGAAAAAAAAACCATTTCAGTCGATAGATTTGGTTCGATTTTTTTCGAATGCCGCGCCGTAGTACCAATTCTGACATATGGCATTAAATAAAAATGTATATAAATGATGATTTTGAAAATATGAATTAAATATATGAAAATATTTTCGAATCGACGTGGTTTTTAAAGGTTTTTGATTTTTAAACATTGCGTGATAAGCATATGCATTGCATATATAGAAAAAGAATACGATCTGATGGATTGATCTTCATCAATCAGGTTTGAAGTGATATTATAACTATGAAAGTGTGTGTGTGTAGTTTATATTTAAGACATTTATTGCCCCTTCTTGTAAGAATGATGATTATATTCAATACGAAGAAATTACACAGGTAAAAGCGTGATCAGAAACTCTTTTCTTTATTATTATTATTTTTTTTTTTTGTAAATTAGTCTCAAAATTAACCCATGTTTCGTTATTTTGGCTCCATTGTAGGCGGTTTTTTTTTTGTCTTATGTCTATAAATTTAATAATTGATCCTCAATGATATCGAATCGCTTATTATATTACAAAAAGAATCGATTTAATGAACGGAAATTTGTATTTAATTTGAACATTAGGAAATATAATTCATTTTAAGAGATTTCAAAAACAGAAAAGAAAGAAGAACTTAACAAATGACTTGAAATTGGAATTTGGAATTGAAAACAATTTCTTAATCAATTGAAAAATCTCTAGAAATAAATACTTGTACGTGATAGTATTTTAGAGAATCCTATTATCCAATAATTAAAAGAATTTCTTCAATCAATTTCAATTTAAAAGAAATAATATAATAAATAAATGACACCTAGTTTACCATACCATAAATATTATCTACGTACGTGATCTTCGATCAATAATATAATTGACTGTAAAACATATGTTTTATTGTTCTTTAATAATTCAATTAAAATCAATAATCGATTATTCGATCATGAATACCAGCTGCATTTAACTGGAATACTTTTTTTGCGAACTATAAAAATAGTAATTCAAGAAATTCCCATTAAATCATGCCATTTAAGTTATGATAGGTTGGATATCGAATAGGCGTTTATTTTTCACTATGAGTGGAAACACAATTTACTAAGGTACTGAAGTGATTGACGATTAAACAACAACAAAAAAAACAACCAAAACATACCATCTTCAACTACTGTCTCTACTTGGACTTGTTTAAATGCCTTCAGATAATTATTATCGAAGCGTAATTGTACTTACACTTGAAATCTTAAACGCAATTGCATTCAGTATGTACGACTAAACACTAATTACTAGTTAATATATATAAGTTGTTGTTTTTTTCTGGTGTTTCTAGAGAAATGAAAAAAGAAAAAAATATTGTAGTAATGTAGATAAAAATTCCCCGTATGGTAACAAAAATATTGTCATGTTCACTGAAGCTGTCATGAAAACGATTGTTTGATAGTGCGAGTTTTAAACATATCCAAATCTCTTAAGAAGTGGATGGCGAAGAAAAAAAAATGAAATAATTTGTCACAGGCACACAGTAATTGTATTGTTTTATGATGATTTTTTTTGCTTTTTTACTATCATTATCATCTCTTGAAATTTCTAGTCGAATGATCTTTTCGTATCCATCAGCAAAAACGAAGAATGCGTGTGATTACTATGAAAAAGTGTCCTTAACGACATGTGAGTTAATTAATAATCTCAGTTCTTGAAATATCTAGATAAAGTGCTGTTCATTTAATTGTAAATTGCGGTGTCCATTAAAGTAATAATTATATGAACTACTTGTATATAGAGAAACCGAAAAAAAAAAAACAATTTATAGATATGGTTAGAAAGTTTGCACGAAAAATAAAACAAGTTCTAGTTCAAAATCACGATGGGAACTTCTATACATATCGATCAAATTACTTCATTTAATAATATTTATTTTATTCTGTACGAAAATCCCGAACTTTTATGCGATCACCAAAAGTTATACTTCCAAATTTCATAAAAAAAAAATTTAAATTTTCTTTGCCAGCTACTAGAAATTGTAATCGGATTCAATTTGATTGTCGGACATAATCATATTTTCCCTGAAAAAGTATCTTGCACCAAATTTGAATGCAATAGATTCATAAACAACGCTACCATTTACTTTCATTTTAACAATTGCCTAATTCAAACATCCAACAGAATTGAATAAACTCTTCTTTAAACTAACTTTGCTAATCTTAAAATCAAACGCTTCAGCATTAACGTTCACTTCCCTAAGCATTCGGGAATTCGGTTATTTTTTACCACAGTCCGTTCTATGGTAAGATGTTTTAAATAATTACACAACTCTCCAAGAGCGTGGATTAATATTTAGAGGCATCTTCTCTAAAATACAAGGAGCGTCAATAGCACCATTGAATAAATGGTGAATAAAAACAACATCAGCTACTCTACGCCGTTTTTCCAAAGAATTCATATCAACCAACCTTACCCTATCTTGGTAAGGGGGTAACAAGAGCGAGTCATTCCAAGGAAGGTTCTCTAATGCAACGCGTATGAATCTACGTTGAACCGAATCCAATCTGTTGATATGAACTGTATATGGTGACCAATTTTTTTGGCATATTCCAGTTTGAATTTAAAAACTGAGAAACAAAATTTTCATTCGGCAGCTACCCGAAGTTTTCGGTCGATCGAACCCAACTTCGGATAGAATGATTCTCATCTGTAAAATATTGTTTTACAAATATTCATTCAAATCGCTCAAAAATAGATACAAACAAAACCGACAGACAGATATTATATAAGATCGCTTGGAAACAGTAACTTATATACTTTATATAGAAGTTAAAAATTATTAATATAATAATCGTATTGAATCTTATTGAAAGATCAGTCATTCAAGTTCAATAGAATCTTTTTGTCTTTGGGTTTTTTTCTTTGTCTTTTCATTTAGTTCAGATTCATAAGATTTTGAACCAATTCTTAGGACTTTATTAAATTCCCACGAACATTTTATTTTTGGTTTCCTTTTCGGTCATTCTAAATTTTGTTGTCGTTCGATTGCATTCACATATTTGAAAAGTGCATTAACAAAAGGCACCAAAAAAAAACAATGCATCGATAAAATTTGCAGTATGTTAACTATTAGCTTATATAGAAGAAGGAAGAGCCTTCAAAGGTCGAACAAACTAACTATACACTATACTATAACAATTCCCATATTTTTTTCTGGTCTTTTTGTGACCAATCCATGATTATCTTAATTCCCTTAAGGGATTCCTTACCGAAGTTTTCAATCGAAATTCCCATAATACGAAAAATAAAATTTATTATTATATATGTATATAAAAAAAAAACAACATTCTTTAAATTCTTGATCGATCTGTAGAGCTTATATAATAAATTATTGATAGTTTCGCTTTTAAGCAACTCTCATTTAGAAAACTGAAGAAATTCATCTGAAAAAGTTCTATTTTTCTAACATTGTAAGAAAACTTTCATAGTCTATTCGAATTACTTATCAATATAAATCACAAAACCTATTATTTTATAAGATATATTTTCTCTCAAATTGCTAAGAAATTTGATCGACCACAAAGAAAATATCCTCAACAAAAATAAAAGGAAAGAAAAGGGTAAAATTTCCTTTTATTAAATTCATACGTGATATTGAAAAGGATTCCGGAACTTTACTTCTTCAGAATGAAAGTAAAAGGGCTTATTTTGAAAGGAACTAGAAATCTTACACAAGTTATTATGGCATCTTTAAGTATATGAATACTAAAACTAATAGAGTAAACATTTCACATAAGAGGGTCACTTTTCTTAACTAAATTTTAAGTCTATTGAAAGGTGTTGAAGTACATGTTTAAATACTTAAATCGGAAAACTATATAAAATGTTTGTTTTCATTATTGGTATGAGAGATATTTTATAATAAATTAAATCAATGTAAATCTCTTCAAAAAAAACATATCAATTTAAAGTTGTAAATTTTGATGTTGCTTTAATTAATTTGTAGTGTTTCTTGTTTTTCGCGCAATTTTTAATTATAAATTTTCTTCTTTTCAAATTAACAACGCATATTAAATGTTCTCGTAGACGCTGCTGCATCGAACACCTTTCATCATTTTGATATTTTAAATCCTTCGTAAAAAATCAAATCAAATTAGCATCAGAATTGTTTTATCTCAATCACTATATCACACCTGGTATCTTGTTTTTTTCTCCAGATTTTATGGTAGCGATGACAGAAATTGGAATATCCAAGAAATAAATCGACATCAAAGAAATATTACCGACATTGGAGAGATATAATCAAAATAAAAAAAGAATCCCTTGATTTAACATCTTTTATGGTATCTGGTCCACATAAACTTTGTATACGAATACCTTATCCTTATGTACTATATATTTTTTACATTTTTGAATCGATCTGATTATTTATATCATTGGAAAATTCGATCATTGGAATTTGCAAAGTCGATAATTAGTTTAATTAGGTTGACGATTCTGTTTTATCCAAACAGATATATTAGTTATTATTATATCGTCATCATATATAATATCAAACATGAAATCTTTATTATATGGAAAAAGAATATTTCGATTAATTAAAAGATCTTCGGATTCGTTCAATAAAAATCAAAGATGATCTTTTCAAATGTCTAGAAATTCTATATTTGTCGTTAAACTTTTGAACTTCAAATTCATTTGATTTTGTTCCCATGAACTTTCGGGTATTGCAATTATTACAATCTTCTTTTTTTCTTCATAAAATTTTCAAAAATCTTTTTATTTTTTTGGTTCGGTGTTGATCAATTCTTTTTCTTTTTCTGTGTGTAAATGCACTTACTACCTTTTATATACATATAGAACGCGAGTTCTTCTTCTTTTGGCCTTATTTTATCCGACGCCTGTTTGATCGAAGAAAAGCAAAAAAGGATTGCGGTTTATGTGTAAAAATCAATCGAGTGTTGCCCTCTTAAGTATTTGAGTTATTGTGATGCGGCACTTTGATCTGACGACAATTTTAATCACTTGAGAGTTTTGCTCTGTTTGCGCATTTATATAAATAAATATATATATATTTTTTTATCATTTAAATCATTTTTCACATTTTATATACGATTTTTTTCTTATGTCTTCAAAACTTCTTATTAAAGATTATCTTAAAATGTCAATTACAATTTTTAGTCGATAAATATTTCGGTATATATATTTATTTGTTAAATGTTTGAATTACTAAAAGTTAAAAATTCATCAAAATAATCGATGAAAATCTAATTATATACATCAACACCTTGTAATTAACTTATTTTATCGAAACATATCCATTATAAGAATTTTTTTTCTATCTAACCGCCCTTATTTTTTAATTAGCATCACATCACAACATTTAGCTTCTTTCCTTTACGGTTCGAGAAATCTATATACCTGACCCCATTTTCTTCTCTATTAACTATAGATAAATTTAAGAATCTTTAAACAGAGATAATTATTCTTATGTCCTGATGGACACAGAACATATCTTCTTCATCTGGTTATATATAGTACACTGTTTTTATTTTCTTGTTATCTATTTTAGAGAAATTATTTCTTCTTTCTATATACATATATTCCTGTATAACCAAAAACCTCCCCATTTTTCTGATTATCACTACCATTACCCGGTGCTATCACCACCATCACCTTACTGGACCGTATCTGATAAATGACATGATGTTTGCTGAATTAAAGTGATTCTTTTTCTTGTGTACTGTCGGAAAACCTTTTTTTTTGTGGCAGGATGGTATTTCTTCAAGTTCTATGACCATGTTTCTGTATAGTACTTTTTTTTCGAAAGTGATGGGTACCATATCCGTTACGAAAAAAAAAACGTTGAAAATAATGGTCGAATATTCGCTGGCGTTCGGCGGTTTAATTAAACAAAATGATTTTTATATACATATATATATATTTAAGATTTTCAACATTTTATCTATGGGAAGGCCTAGGAACCATGTTAAATTAAAATCATTAAGTGAAAAATTTTTATGCGTGGACTTTGTCAATCTGTTTGAATTAGATTTTAAGTAGATCTCATTCTTAGCATTTTTCAAGTTTTTTTCGTGGAATATCTATATTCGAGCAGAAGAAGGGAACTGGAAGTCATCCTTAGAAAAGTGAAAAAAAAACTGGGATACAACTTTTTTCTTTTCGTTTTAGTAGTGTCAACATTGGCTAATTGAATTTTAATGTAATAATCAACGAAAGATCGTTTCCACAAGTAAGTGAAAGAATTTCTTTCATGATATCTCGTTAATTGGGTAATGATATTCGACGATATATTTTTAATAATACACCAAAAAAAAAAGGACATTTTACCTTTTCCTATTGAATAAAATGGTGGGGTATGATAAATCGAAAGAAGAAAAAGAGAAAAACATAATGAAAATCTTTCGTTAAAAAATATGGAATTGAAGAAAATTTAATCAAATTAATAATTACGTGGAAAACATTACAAACAAGATATTTTCATAATTTTTTCTCGTTTCTTATATATTTAATATCTTTTTTTCCGTCAATATGCCGCCCGAAAATTGTCATCTATCAAAAATAATTCAATGATATTAAATCTTTTATTTATTTCCCTTCGTATCTCTCAATTTGTATTAATATAAAAATAAATATTCTATAAGTTTTTTCCTTTTATTTCATTTTATATATATAAGAAATTTTGTGTGTCCGGGCAACAAATTGCCTCCATTTATTTGCATAAAAGATCACCCGATCTATAAGCGGGTATATCTCATAGCTTTTTGGTTTTCCTTCTTTTTTTTTTATCAAAGTACAAGTTTTTATACTCATTCTTAAATCCCTGTCACTGGGTTTTTTTTCTTTTGGTTCTGGTTGGTTATTTCTATATATTTACTATATGTTATTTGTAAAAAAATTTCGTTTTGTATTAAAAATCCGGTCCCAAAAAGAAAATATTTCTGAGGCAAAAAAAAAGAAAAAAATTAGATATATCTATATAAAACTTCCACCCTACATTATTCGGTCATAAAATATTCGTACAGATTGATTGGATTACATAAATAGAAACAATTTATTTTCTCCACTTTTTTCCGTCTTCCATAGTATCCCAGGGTAATTTCAAAATGACCATAAAATAAGATATAGCTGAAGTTTTTGAGATAAAAAAAATATGTATGAATTCAAAATAAAGAACAACAAATCTACTGAAAAACTCACCACCAAAACGACCAACAAAAAAATAATATCACGAATCCTGTTCTATATAGAGAATATGGAAACAAATCTGACTTTGAGTCCTTTATTTTGCTTCTTTTTTTTGTATTTTCTATATGGTTTCTTTACGTTTGATACTCATTTTCCATTATTCGAGGAGTTTTTCTAGATATTATTCATGGGATATCGTTCTCAATCTTATGACATCACAACCATTACCATCAATTTGAATACATATATATATATATATATATGTACCGAATTTGTATACCACCACATCATCACAACCTATTCAGCTACCAGATTTCATCAGTATAAATCCAACACGGAATTTTCAGAACTCCTCCTTATATTCTCTATGTTTTGTGGTTTCGTTTTCGTTTTTTTTTTCATCCTGTGCCTGTTCTTCTACTAGGTCCAGGATACAGAAATTCGTCCTTTTTCTCTTGTATATTTTTGGTATGAGTTAAATATAAGTAAGTAGATATGAAAACGGAATGAAGTGGAGGTCATTCTGAATACATTTAATATATCCTGAGGTTTTTGTGCATACATTAGACGAATTGAAAAATTGACCTCATAAATAAAATTCACCCAAAATCGCATTATTTTCAATTTTTTTTTCTATAAAAAAAAAGAAGTACAGTGTTGTTTTTATTCTTGCGGATCTTTTGAATATTTAAAATAAAACAAAACCCTCCAAATTCTTTTACATTTTAAAAGAAATAAAAAGGAACAAATCCTTACAATACATTCAACCTCTTTTTTTTTTCTTTTTTTGGTTAATGTCGTTTAATATTTTGAAATTCTTCTTAAGGCGGCAGCACACGAGATGCAGTAGTAGCTTTTCGACCTGTCGAATAAAAATGTATATGGTCCCAAAACCATGACAAATGTAATAATGATCCATGCCTTTACCGTATTAATGACATGGTTCTCCGTAGAATGAGTCATATAACTATTCTTGGAGTGATTTGTGATAGTGAACTTAACTTTAAGTTACATATTGACTCATTGGTTCACACAGCCAATTCGTTTTCGGGATTGGTCCAACGAATTTTCCTTGGTTAGAACTACTATGAAATATGCCAGTCAAGTTTGGCGATCTTATCATAATGCTCATATCCGGTTCAACGCTTATATTCATATGCTTTGCATTAAGCGACCTTCTTTAGAATGACCCCGTCTTGTTACTTCCTTACCAAGATTGATTAAGGTTGATTGATATGCATTTCTTGGAAAATCGGCGTAGTGTTGCTGATATTGTCTAATATTAATTATCTAAATCAGCCAGTAAGAAAGTTTGGAATACAAACGAAAGGTTGAAAGTGTGTTGAACTGTGATTTATTTCTGTCTTATATTCTATTATATTTAATCAATTACTATGATACGATATAAGAAATAATAACTAGAGTTTGCAATACTTTTTTGACTAAAGACTTATTTTGCCTGACCTTTCTGCATCAACCCGACCTTTAATTAATTGGCTTACGATCGATTCGATATTTTTTTTGTAGAACCAATTAATATCATCAATCGGAGTACGATTGTTAATAGTTTAGTAAATCAGTCCTGGGTTCTGGTAATTTTGTAAACATAAATACGTATTTGTTATTGGCTTGGATACGTTTAAATTGTGACATATCATATGAATTTATTATCATAAATGAAATTTAAATATGTACAAAATGTAAAAAATAATATCAAGCAGGTATTTATCATTCGACGCCTGCGTTTATCAGCCAAAGAAGATCTTTATTTAATCAACATAACAGTATATTTTATGATATATGCCTTATTTCTATATCAAAACATAATTATAGACTTCAAAGGACAAACTATCATATAAAATTATTATCATAATATTTTAATATCATTAATTGTTTACTGATACTAAAACGTGACTTTCTTTTAAAAATACAAACTGAACTCTTATAAAAGAAAGAAAAAAAAGATCATAGGTAATTATTTATTTATTCAGTACTTTATTTCGCCCCATTCTAATTCAAAAAAAAGAAACAGATTAAAGTATTACAATTCTTAATTCCAGCCTATCATAGACTGAAAATCAAAAAATCGTATTGATTACTGAAATAAAATATGCACAACAACAATAATATAAAAAACAAATACATTTTCTCCTTAAAGGGTTGTTGCATCCTAAAATATTCAAAAATACTTAAAACAAAAAACTACATAGTTAGTTAGTTAAACCCTTTTTCCTGCAATAATATCAGCAACCCAAAGGAGAAGAAAGCAAAAAAAAATACGAAATGTGAAGAAAGGGTTAAAAAGTCAAAAATAAATAAACACAAAAAAAAACCCTTTCGAGATCCTTAAAATATTTTCAACGCCGCGCCATTCTTATTATGCCGATGCAGATAAGTCTTAAAGTATTATCTTTTGCTCAGTTATTTTCCGCCATTTCTTTTACTTAAAATGTAAAATATTGTTATGGTATAGACACCCCCATCTACCAAAATAAACCCCCACTATCAACCCATATATATACTCATCATACCCAATTTCATATTGAATTGATAGCGGTAAAAAAAAGGGATATTTAAATTTCAAATTTAATTTTAATCGGATACAAAACAGGGTTGGAAAATTTCGAACGGTTTTTCTTTTTTCAAATACGAATCATCCCTTAAGAACTAAAAGAAAATGATGAAGATTGTATAGAATAATATAATCTATATATATATATATATATCCTTAAAATATGTGCTTCCAGTTCGAAGAAATGTTTCAGGTTCTCAATGATGAGATATATGGTGTGGCTCGATTACATTTTATCATTTCTCTGGAACAATGAGTATGCAAATTAAATGGATTGATTAAAATTCGATGTCCTATTTTTATTATCTTAATGAATTGTTATCGTATACCCTTTACTTTTTCAGTATTTGTTGGTGGTGTTGAAGGGCTATAACTTAAGAGGCTATATATTGAAAGAGTATACTAAATATATATAAACTAAAATAGGATATCCATAAGAAAAACATTCGCCGAATGTTACTTTACGAATGTGTACTATTGTACCATTCGGTTGCCAGATAAAACACGTATCTACAGTTGCTAGTACTGAATTTAATTAGAATCATAAATCGACGATGAGACTATTAAAAATATACATATTTAAGTAAAAAGGGTTGAGACATTAAAGAATAACATGACAAGAAACTGTATCAACACCACCCTGTCTATAAATCTAAAAGTATTTAACAATTGAAGAATATAGGTTAGTTAACTTCTTGCATTTATTAGAATTGAATTAATGCATGGCTTCAAGAAAATATTTCCAAAATTTATAGTCAAACTTTTCTGAAGATCAGGTTTTTTTCGAAGAGTTCATTTCATACATATTAGTTTCAGTTTTTCTTTTTTTTAATATTTCCAAAAAAGCTTTTCACTTTCTGCATTCCAGAAACTAAATAATTCTCATACTTCACCAATCTCAGAGTAAGTAGAGTCAGAGAGTCCATAACTCAATGTGAACTCAGTCCAGTCCATTGATTACAATGACCGGTCGGTCGTTATAATACTGTCAGCACCGTATGTCCAATGTCAACGATGTAGCTTGAAGATTTATTGAAATTTTTATTGGAAAATATTTTCTGTGGCTAGTCCCCAAATACAGCATGTATATATATATGCACAATCACCCTTTTAGTAGACGAATGAAAGAGTTCTGATATGGACCAAAAAGACTGGACACTGGAATATTGAGAGTTTAGTATGAGAAATAATTTATGTTCAATTGAAATACAATAGATTTTTGGTATTTTTTTTTTGCATTTTTTTTATTAATTTAAATTAATTACTTTTTTTTTTGTTTTTCTAATAAATTTAATATTAATTTAATTAATTGTCAAAACAAGAAGAAATGGAACAAGAAAAAAACTCCCTGTTTTCGATGTAATTTAAATGAAATATTTTAGAAAATAATCATTTATTAAAAAATCTCATAAAATATTATGTTTTTGATGTCAACTAGTTGAATAAATTGCAAATTTAACGGATAATCTCATTGCAAAATGTCAACAAATTTAATGTTAAAGTAATTTTTTGAAAGAGACCTAATTCTATCATAATTCAACTAAAACAAACACCCACCCACTCAGATGCCATAAGTAAAATCACTAAAATCATAATATTTTCCAAAAAACCGCATTACTTTATCAAAAAAGTATTATTATTAATTACGGTCATCTTGGTATAGTATTTAAAAGTGCATTTAAATACAGGGGGCTTCAATTGATCGATCAACCCAGATATTCAAGCCATATGGAAATTGTGATGATGTGTGATTGTTGAGCTTAAAATAAACCAAATAAGGAAAATCGAATGTGAAAGATGATAGGAATCGAATCAAAGTCTCATCAGTTAGAAGTAACGAGTTCCAACCAACAGACAATATGCTTTCTATCTACATTTTTATGCCCTATGGTAGGTACTATCACATGTTAAATTCATGTTAAATTTCAGTCAAACCGGTCTAAGGATAGTGGAAAAAGAAATAATCCTAGGAAAAAATAACCCTCTTTATAAAATTTGGATGTACTTTAAAAACTAATACACCGATTTATATAACATTTGCAGATTAGACTTATGCTATCAGGATCTAGGTTGCCTGCAAATTAGAAGAAATTTTGAAGAGAAGAAACAAAGTTATGAAGAAAAAACTCTGAAATAATGTTTTGACAGTTTTTCTCTACCATTTCTACCATAGGGCATCAAAAAAAACGGGTATAGGCCGATTTTTAATTACTATATGTTTCTCATTATTTTAATTGAATATTTCTTAAACCCCATAACTTCTGCCTAATCAAACTCCTAAAAAATCTGATTTCTTAGCTTACGTTGTTCAGAATTGATTACTACTGAAGTACTGACAAGATTCATTCACCTTTTATTTTGAATTATGAAATTATAACCTAAACAGACGGGCGTCAGTCAGAATTTCAGTATGTTCAAATTATTTTAGTTGGAATTGAGATTGCTAACAATTCAAAAATCTCAAATTCAAATCCTGTCCTCAATGAATTCAAATTGCTTTTAAAATTGCATTTTTATTGTATATAAAAATGAAAAACCCTGTATCTAGAATGTTATATGATTATGGAAAGAAAGAAATTAAAATCTGAGTGTAAACGATGAATCTATTCCCGTATTTCATATTCACTTTGATCATTTCAATGATATTTTTTTTCGTGATTTACAAGTAATGTAACATCATGTTGTTGAAATAAATCATCGAAATTTTGCTTGTAAATATATGATTTTCTATCATTTTTCTCACTATAGTACATTTTGATTCATTTAGTTGTTCATTTAATGTGCTTCTGGACAAGATAAATGAATAAATTATTAGCGATCACATAACTAACACTAAAATATATTTTAAGACAGCAAACAATTTAGGCCTAATAGAATATCTAGAACGATAAATTTAAATTATTATGTGGCATTTACTTTTATAGTTTAGTTCTCTTAGTACAGTATTTTTTTGAAAATCCTTTTAAAATCATGTAATCGGAAGTTGACAACAGTGTCACGACGATTAACATTTAACAGAATTAAAGAATTCGCGAGGAATAAATTAAAATAAGGCAAAGATATGCTGTATGTATATTTTTAAGATTTTTTTGGTTTTTCGAAGGAAAACAGTTCAACAGTTTTAAAAAATGTTAACAACAGAATCGGAAATTTTTCCAGTTTTATTTTTTTTTGTAAATTCAAATTCTTGATCACGATTTTAAGATTGGATTCTTTCTTCTTGTATGTTTGATTTTATTCATACACAAAAAAGAAACAATCAAAATAATTTAAATTTATAAAATATAAAAAAGAAAACTTTCTATCAGATTTAATTTTAAAGAAAATTTTAAAATTTAATGATACAAAATTTTCTTATTTCTTCAAAACTCAGAAACAACCAAATCAATCATTTAAAAAACTGCCGCCTTTAAAATCATCGACATTAAAATCTATTTTCAATATAAGTTCCATCTCCTGCCAAAGTACGCATATTAAGATCTTTGTTACGCACAGACTTTAAATATGATGGATGCTAACATTAAAATCTGTCCAATTCATTCTACTTCATATATACACGATTTGAACATAAAGTTCCGGGACTTCTCCGTCATATATCTTCAAATAAAGTCGTCATCCCTTGGTGGAGATGTTATGCTTTTGAATAGCACAACAAATTTTTGAAAGGCAGACAAACGTTACCACTAAAAGGCAAAAAAAAACACGAAACGTTTCATCCAAATCAAGACAATTTTCATAGATTTCTTCGATAGCAAAGATGTAATCCATAATGAATTCATTCCAACTTGTCAAAAAGTTAGTAATAATTTTTAATTGGAAGTTTTATTATGACTAGAATTCGTCGATTTCGATTAAAATAGCTGGTGTTGCACCAAGTCAAAATTCCTTGACTGTTCGTACATTTTTGGCACGAATTCAAATCTATGTGCTTTAAATCAGTCACTGTATTCACCTGATTTAGTACTATGTGACTTCTCGTTATTCCTAAAGTCTAAAATAAAGTTGGAATGTAACCTTCTTGATAATATTCAAAAGGTTTGGATACGTGTTTTGAAGGGAATATCACAAAATCAGCTTAAACTTGAATTAGTATGAAATGTGCATTAAACAAGAAGCAAATTACTTTGGCTAAAGATCAATCACGGAACTTTATTGTCACTTCATGCACATGTATTTTGTGCGCCATATAAACCAGTTAATTACCGCGAACATAACTCTTTTTAACATGTTTTTCATGTTAAATATTCATGTTACACTATAAAGACCGCCCAAATTGTTACCAAAAAAGTATATATATATATATATATATGTATATATGTATCTTCTTAGTACCTTCATATATAGTAAGTGCAAGTACATATATGAAAGCATATTTTATATTTTTAATATGGGATAAGATCTATAAAAAGAAATCTCAACATAAATTTATATATTTTGGAAAATAAAAACCAAACATAAGGGCTAAAAATGAGAGAAACTTTTATTAGGTTGTTTAAATTTTCCAATGAAAGGTGTTGGATCAAAGTAAAAAATAGGATATTATTTTATTTTTTAATTCATACGTGTTTTTTGGATATACAAGTAGCCCTTTACCAATCTGTGGACCATATCTTTATTACTTTTCTTATGAAAGGTCATCATTGATAAAGATTTACAAGAACCCACCTTAGATCATTTTAATAGTAAAATTTCTTATTTTAAATATCATACAAAATGATTTTTAATTGTTTTTAACATTAAACGTATTAGAAATAAATTATATGCTTTGCATTTTAATCAGAATTGAAATCGTGTAACTCGATTTGATTCAAATCGTATTGAAAAAGTATAGCAATGATAATCATCAGTCTGTCCGTGGTACAAAATACCATAACTCAAAAATGCGCTATTCGATTTCAATGATTTGGTTATTCCTTAATTCAATTTGGTATTGCATTTCAGCCACAATTGGCCTGGGAGGAAGGAACCTATAGAACAAAAAACCAGAGTGATAAGAACGTTTTGTCGTTTTTCTTTCTACGTTTTTGGATTTAATTGGAAAATTTGTTCTGCAATTTTATTTAAATTAATTGCATACATTACTTACGCAAATAGACGATACTGTGTTAAATTTCATTAAAATCGTTCTAAGAATAATGGAAAAAGAAATATAATAGTCGAAGGAAAAATAAGCCTGACCATATATATTTTCGTTGTACTTCAAAAACTGATATACCGATTTTTATAGGAATAGAATAGATTTATGCTATTAAGGCCCAGGCTACCTGTGAATTAGAGCAAATTTGAAGTTGAGGAAAGAAACTATTGCAGAAAAAATTTTTATTTTTAGCTTTGGCTGTTTTTCTTCATTATTGACTTTGTTAACTCTTTGTTAACTTTGTTTAATCCATTCCTACCAAAAGTCTTGGAGAAATATAAAATCCGTCCACTCACCAGAAGTTGTGACTACAGACTGTTGTTGTGAAAATGAGAAAAAATTTGCATGTTCTTCTTCGTTCACTTGCGACGTACTGTCTTCAACACTGCTCGTATATTCTTCTAATTCTTCACGATCTTTTTTATTTAATTTGATCAGAAGTCGTTCCATTACTACTTATAAGGTGCCCTTAATATTCTTTCACATATCCTTCAAGCTAGAAGAAACACTGCTCTAAACTAACAGTGGCTTTGGCCAAATAATCGTCCGGCTCTTCTTCGACAGCAATAAGCTGATCCTCGAACCAAAAATTAAAAACAACACAAATTCGATATTACTTGGAACACACTGTAAATAGTGAACAACGTAATATTTTCATATTAATAAATAATCAATTGATTAAAACTCTTTTATTCAAAATATATAAATTTTTGAATTGAAAAACGATCTACCAGCGTTTGACTAAAGACTTTTACAATATTTTCCACTCAATTACGAAACTTAAACAAATCATTAGCATAATATTATTTGATCGTTGTATTTTGTCACTCATTTATAAGCAAATCATTTGTCAGAATGTCAATAGCCATGGAAATAAATTAACAATTAATAAATGACAAAATATGCCTTCTCCACGATCAGAGAAAAACAAAAAATACATTCTATTCAAAAATTCAATGCTCCTACATGATTTTCAACCAAAAACAAACAAATGAACATAAGAATTGCATTGTTTTTGTGGGATTAAAAAAAACGTAGAGAAAAAGAATGACACTTTAATACGATCAACAAATAAAATGTTGGACAACAACCAAACACCAAATCAAGATTTATATTCATCTCTACTGTAAGAAAATTACATGAGAATATAAAATTTCCGGTCCCACCTTAACATGTTCGATCATTTGTCAATATCGACTTGCCTTTAAGATTTGGTGAAAAAAAATGAGGACCCCATAAAGAAAAAAAATTTATATTAATTTGTTTGTAATTTTTATTTCAATAGTTCGATCTTCAGTTCTTGATCATCTCTTAAATCATATGTGCACAATCTAACCGGATTCATATATACTATATTACTACTTGATTTATAATAAATCTAAATGCTTGGTAAAGTGGAAAATCTTATCATTATAAAAATCTGTATTTCTAGAAGTTTTTTTTATATTTTAGGCAAGATCCATCTCTTGGGAAAAACAACACCACCTATATGTTCAGGAAAAAAACCACATATAAACATGTGTATTGAATTCCAAATTAATCGAGGATGTCATTCTTAGATGAGATTTAGGAGGTCAACTTAAAAGCCGGGTAAAGAAAATATACTATATATTATTTTATTGGTCACTTCGAGGAATTTTTGAAAAACGATAAAAATGCAAAATGAGAAGAAAACGATCTTGTGCGGTTCATAGGCAAAGCGATCATATATACATATGTAGGCATCTTTAAAAATTTCTCATGGTTGTTAATTAAATAAAAGTGGAAGCCAAATACCACACACACAGAAAAACTATCGCGTTTTGACAAATTTGATGTCACGTCTTAATGTTACCTGTTTAGAATAAGGGATATTCTCCGACCAGAGCCAGGCATACTGGTTCTTCAGATATTATAGAAGAAAAAAAAAGATGATATTTAATTTTTTGATGGTAAAATAAATATGTTGTTTTTTTTAGTTATTTTTATTATAATTTATTAGATTAAAGTATGTTTTCTTGACATGTTTCTTTTTTTTAGCACCTTTCTCAAATACTTTTTCCAAGGAATACGAGTTGATTATCGAAAATTGTTATCGTTATCATCATCATCATCGGGGATGAAGTAGTATAATATGTTTTGATATTGTTGCCTACGCAATTAATGCTAATAAAATTATATTTTATCACATTTTATTCGGATAAATATTGAATTTTTTTTTTTTTTTTGTATCCTACGCGATTTTCGTTATTATTCGCTTGTATCGATTTCTCATCCATATCTCTCCTGATGCATATAATATGCAAATATTCTGAATACAAGTGAAAGATGTGACCATTTGTTTTATTGATTTATTAGTCTGATATCATGCAGAGGAAAGATCGATGGCAATTTGTCGCAATGCAAATTTTTGTTTTCTTCTTTTTTTTAGGTTTTTAGTATTATATTCATTCGAAATGAATGAAACAGCAACTTTTCTTGTGTTATTATACTTTTCGATAAAACCACGATCAAAATATTTTACATATATGTATATAAAAAGGACTTAAACAAGATTACGGATGTTATTAATTTTATATAAATATTTTTGAATTTAAAGAAATAATAAATTACAAAACAATAGTTTATATTACATTCTTTGATATTCTAATCATATATATCTCTCAAAAAGGCAGGAGTTAGAGAATAAGAATATCTTAATCTATATATACTATATGTTAAGCGTTTGATTATAACCAACACAACCATCGAATAGTACTGGACTGGACGATTTTATATTATATATATTATAAAAAGGGATAACATTTGACGAAAATAATTGGTCATCGGCTTACACGTGTCAATCAAGAGCAGAAGCTGAATGACAGATAGATCTGATATGGCACTTTTAAGTCCTTTCATTTCTACAAAAATTTTTACGTTTACTATAAAATTAATGTATATAACGGATTTATGAAATATATCCTAGTATATAGTAAATAGAAAGGTTTTGAATACTTCTGGAAACTGAAGAAAAAAAAACCAATGTTAAGTTGAATATAGGCCCAGAAAAAAAGGGGTAAATGTCATTCGTTCATTTATTTTATATTCTTAAAAAAACAAAAAACAAAACATTGGCTCTCTAACAAACAATATATCATTCAAGGGAAAAAGGGGATATAAATGTTGTTTCTGATATCCAAAAATAAGATAAATGGACATTTTCTTGTTTTATTTCTCATATATGTAACTATGAATATATTTTTGATTCGTAACACAACAATATTCGGATCACAGGTTTTAGTTATATATGAACTTAAATAATACTTTGATAAATACATAACCAAAAGTTTCTATACTCGAAATGTTTTTCTTTTGCAAACATGTTATTAATCGTTTTTTTTTTTTATACAAAAATTAATGACTATTTAATCGAATATCAAAAATATATCAGGAAAATTTCGTATTTGTATTAAATTTCGTTCAAATTTTCAATCCAATGACAATTTGTTTATTAAGGTACACTTTGAAATACGAGAAATATGTAGGCAGTCAGAAAACAAAACATAGATGGCGTTAGGAACTCTCAAACCATAATTGTATTAAAAAGAGACATCTCTGATGTAAACCCATGTGAGATTTTATATTGATCTGTCAAATAATTCGAATAGTAGGACATGTTTAGTACTGACATGTCATTGATTTTTTCAAAATGGAAATTTTTTGCTCTGGATGGTTTAACACAGACAGCAATTCATCCGAAATTGTTAGAAAATCTGAAAAAATGAGCAGCTCTTTTTAAATCTAGTCGTACAAGCCTTGAAGATGATCCAAGCGAAGTTCGTCCAAAAAGTGTATCAACAACTGAAAACATACAAAAAATACAAGATATGGTTTTGGAAGATCGACGAGTGACTGTGGATGAGATAGTTGACACCACAGGTATCTCACACAGTACATCACATCTCAGCTGAAGTTTTAGGTTTCACAAAGCTTTATGCAAAAGGAGTTCCGCATTCGTTAAGTACGAAACAAAAATACATTGGAATGTGACTTTCTCAACAACATTTGGACCGTTTTAAAATGGTTAAAAAGGATTTTGTACATCGACTTGTCACTATGAATAAGACTTGGATCTACCACTATGATCTTTAATCTAAAAAAGAGCTTAAAGAGTGGTGGCAGCCCTATACTTCAGCGCCAAAAGGGTTCAGGCAGGTCGACCAAGAAGGTTTTTGCACCATTTTTTGTGATACAAAATAGATTTTCGAGGCCGATTATCTCCAAACAGGTGAAACAATTAACTCAGAATATTATTCAAGCTTTTGAATCAATTGGATGCAAACATTTGTGAGGGAAGACATGATCTATTGAAGAAAAAAGGGTTTTCCATTAAAATAATGCACGTGTTCATACAAGTGTTTTGACGATGAGAAAATTCAATGAATTGAAATACGAATTGCTTGAACAGCCGGATTTGGCTCCCTCTAACTATTATCTGTTTCGCAACCTGAAAAAATTCCTGACTGAAAAGCATTTTACATCAAATGACGAGGCTATTGGATGGATATTTTGCAGACCTTTCGGAATCACACTTTAATGATGGTATTGAATCATTGGGAATACATTGGAATAAATGCATTGAAGTTTGAGGAGATTATATGGAAAAATAGAACTTATTTCCCAGCATACAAAGTTTCTTTCATTGTTATACCGACAAATTTTCACACTGCCCTCGTATGAATCCATTTCTGTGTAGCCACAATTATATATAGTTCTCGTCTACTAAAAAAAAGATCAAGAAGAAAGGTCACTGATCATTATAAGAATTTCAAATTCAAAGAAATACTAAACAAAATCATATAAATAATCGCACATTGATGTGTTGAAGTAAATTTATCAAAATGCATTTAAAAAAACAACAATTTTCATGTTGAATTTGAATATTATGTGCAAACTACTCTACTTAAACTAATAATATCATCGATTGTAAGCATTTTGTTGTTTTAAAGATGATATGACAGAGATTAAGATGTGGCTCTCAGTTACAGTTAACATAAAGAAAATGAATAATTATATTTATAGTTGTACAGAAAATAAAAATAAATAAATGGATCCATCACTTTTGTAGGATATTTATCATCAATATTTATAAAACAAAAAGGAGTTTTATAAATGCATAAAGTTAATGATTACTGTTAAAATATGAAAAGAATGATGCTTCTATAAAGATCAGAATTAGATAAATTTGTGTTTGAATGAAAATGGAGAAAAAGTTTGCCACCAATAAATCTTTTATGCCTTCTTGATTTACGCATACACCCAACTCTCTTTTTACATGCCCGATTTTTTTACACGAATTTGAAATTAGACGGTATATATTTGATCTCACACGATTTTAAAATCATTGTCTTACGTACACGACCATGAGCAGTCTTTGGTACCAATGTATCAAAAAAATTTACGTTTTCACCACACTTCAAAAATTAGGCAGCACTGCAAACTAGGGAATCCCTTCATTCGATAGCTCTTACCTACTCATTTCGTAGACATATTACATAACATTATTAACATCATTAAATTGTTCAACTGTATTAGCTCACAATATTTAATCCGTTCTTCGTGTTATCATAGTGCTATCAACTAGATTTTCACATTTCTGACTTTAAGAAATGAAAAAGGGTATTTTTATCTTCAAATTTACAGTTTTCATCATTTTTTACACGGTTTTTAAGCTAAATATTGTTATTTATTTCGTCTTACATGAGTTTTTGGATAACATGGAACGTATCCCTAATTTTGCTATAGGAAACTGATTTTCTTTTACACGCTTTTCTCACATGACTTTCTGAGGAACGTATCTACCGCGGAAAGGAGAGTTGGATGTAATTCAGTTTTAACTTTCTACAGAAAATCATTAAAAGGCAAATTTCTTCAGAAGTCTGACATCTTTTTTTTTTTATATAAAAACGAGAATTTTGCAACGAACCAAATTTCAGTCAAATCGTAAAAGATTTCGGAATTTGCGAGAAATCGAATTATGTACGTACATACTTCACTAAAATCAATTAGCACTTAATATTTGAGTATAGTAAAATCAAAAGCGATCTTTTTCAATAGTGGAAAAGCCTGCTTTTGATTCTAGTATACTTATTTATAACAAGAAATCTCATCTTGAATGAATCCAAGCACGCACGAGGAAGAATCATAAAGCATTTGGCTAGTTGTGATAATTAAAATTCAGCTGTCACAACTAAAATTCAGGTATGACAGCAACAAATTCAGTTGTCAGAACTAACTAAAAGCTTTATGATTTTAGTACAGGTTTCATTCACCTAATATCCAACAGAATCCATTGACCACGTACTCTTTGAACACAATGACAATGGTAATTGCCTGATATGTACTCTTTACATTAACGCATCGATAATTACAACATTTTATGTGCTTATGTTGAACACTATCAGATCCCATAAAAGTGTAAGAAATAAATTGTTTCTATTTAAAACTTGAGATTCATTCAATAATGCAATTCAATAAAAATTTTGTTAAATTGATATTGATGCAAACAATATAAAGAGAATTTCGTTATGGTCGCATAAACCACGATCTTCTTTCCTTAACACTAAACATATAATACAATATATATGATATGTACTCTGTCTATATCTTCCAAATATGATCCTTTTATTACCAAAGAATCATGGTTTATGGTCACATTTTGTTGTTTTCTTCCAGACTATTATAATGGAATCAGAGCACAATTTTTTCAATTCTTTTGTTATAAACCGTTTCTTTTTTATTATTGAAATAAGTACTTGTATTGTACTAACTAAGAGCAATGCTCTAAATCAACATATTCGGACATAAAAACAGAAATCTATGTAATCGAGCTTAATTGTAAGTTTTTTATTCATTATTACCACCGGATACAGGGTAAACTGAATCTTTTTGAATAAATAATATTTTTTCTGTAACTAAAATGATATTAAATCCATTTAAAATATAATAATTGAGTCTGATGAAATGCTATAAGCTTCACTGATCGACTATCTTTGGTTTTCTATTACAATAATTATTATTATTAATATTTTAAATGAAGATGATGATACTAAAGTCACGTATAAAAATTCATGATTTCAAAATTTTCTATTAAACTTCCGCGATTTTGAAATCAAACCGAAAATTTTATTATGAAAATAAAATATCAATTATTATAGTTTATAGATTACTCAATACAGGAGAAGCTCTAAGAGTGCCAGTAAACTAGAATACCCAGCTCTGAAGGCGTTAAACCGATTTCTGTGAATGTTGTGGGTATATGAGTATGAGAGTTAACTGAAAGCGAGGTATGAGTTTCTACAAAGTATCCCAACTTCCTATCCCTGCCGTGTCGAAATTTTTATCGATTTCGACTGGAAATGTACTAGAATAAGAGCAAAGTTTCCAAACAATTTTCTATTCACTGCTGACATAGATAGCGCTAAAAATTGTACCTATAGGTGACAGAGAAATGTGACTTCATTTTACAATTTCAAATTGTAAACAAGCAAATAAATGCTGAAATTTATACACCAATCACAAATACTAGACAAAACTAAGAGTTTTAAGAGTTTGTATCATCATGCCATTTTCTCAACGGTTTTTTGAAAAATTTCATTCTTCCCCTTCTTGGTACATTTTAACTTTGAAAACTGTGAAACACATTCTTTTGTATTACTTTGTTCTGATTGGTGCAATTGTTTATTTGCTAGCTTTAGGTACTTTATACTCATACTTCGCTGAAAGCATCTGTATATTTGTTCCACGCAGAAATAGCTAATCTTAACGCAAAAGCATTTAACAGGATCATG
Organism: Xylophagus ater; assembly: GCA_963422695.1. Taxonomy (NCBI): domain Eukaryota; kingdom Metazoa; phylum Arthropoda; class Insecta; order Diptera; family Xylophagidae; genus Xylophagus; species Xylophagus ater. Next base: position 8,505,855 of record OY730483.1, read on the forward strand.
ACAAATATCTTCAAAAAATTAAATGTTTGTCTAGGGTGGACGTTGATTTTTTAACTTAAATAAATACTTTTTAATATACAATTACAGATTACTTTTGTACTCATTAGATTGAAGAGATTTAAACAAGCGCTTACACTCGGGACGTCTTGTATAGCCCTTCCAAAGCATAGATCTTCAAGTAATTAAGCTCAATAAACTTTCTTTTGTTAAACTATATGAACTCTGGAGAAGAATTTGTTGTTGTTGTTTTTTTTTTGTATCGAAATTTATAACAAATTCATGGACCACCCATCTTTTAATATTAAAATTCTTTTATGACTGATTGACAGCTTATTTTCTTCATGACTAATTACAAATTAATAATTATTTAAAGCGATTAAATTGAACTGATTGATTTATTTTTGCTCATATCTTGTATTCTTTTTTTCTTGTACACACATTCGAATATCAATGTTCCTCTTTGGTTTAAGTGTCAAAATAATAATTTCACTAATCAATAATCTTAAATTTTTTCGTTTTTTTTTTTTTTTGTATGTTCAAAATGCTTACAGGAGCTAAAATATGCGAAAATATCTGACAATTGATTTTTAATTAAAACTACAAAGCGAAAGAAAAAAAAACATATAATCTTTAAACTGTATCAAATCAATCAAAAAGTATCCGTAATTCATTTATTTGGTAAGACACGCCTATCAAAAATGGAATTAGATTAGGTTTTAATATTGTTTAAATAGATCTGAAGAAGGTAAAAAAAAAAAAATAGGTATTAAAAGAATTTCCAGTAGAAAAATTCTTTTGAAAAATTCGAATTTTTAAGGTGTTTACCATTTTGTCATCAATTTTCTTAAAGAGTGTAAAAAAAAAAAAATTATGATCAATCGAAGATCATGAGAACATAAATGAAAAATACTTTGCAGAAAATCAATCATATTTTATATGATTTGACAAAATTGACAAATTTCCATTGCTTTTACAAAATTGCACAACTTCTGGTCCTGTGTGTGGTTTCATTTTTTTTTTAAAAGATCTTCAAATTGATCGCACCTTTTACCAAAATGGAATTATTTTGCGAATTAACTGAATATGATTTCATGCTGTTCGATTTAATTTTTAGTTCTTATTATTGTTTTTACATGTGTGTACCACTTTATATAGGTTATTACTATTATATTTTTTTTTTCTCGATCATTTTGTTTAGAAACTGACTGACTCTTAACTGATCTTCAAAAAATTGATGTTGATCTAATATTAAATTTAATATTAATATCTTTTGATCAAACCGATATTGACGATCAATGATCACAACGGGTGGTATATCGAAATATGATTATTAAATGTTGATCGTACATACATATATGTGTGTGTGAGTGTTTTAGATGTTATTATTAAGAAATAATATTTTTAGTTTTGTTTCTTAAATGAAAAATCTAAAAGAAAAAAATTGTATGTCTGATCAACTGGATATAGCCGAGTTGATTTTACGGAATGTGTCAATCACAGAAGAAGTTGTTTTTTTTCTCTCTTTTATTTTCAAATAAAATATCTTATTATTATAAAGATTCATAGCGAAAATACCGTGTTCAATTTGATGGCGTCCCTATATGCTATATATATCTAAAGTTTTGTAATCAAAAGGTGTCAATCATAATAAAGGTATATATAAATTCAAAAAAGTTGATCATATATGGTGAAACCGAACCTGATTTGTTTTCTTACACATAAAATATGTATACAAGTCGATTAATAAAAATGTGTTTTATTTATTTGTTTCGTTCACAAATTATTCCTTTTTTTTCCAAATAAAAATATATTTTATTTTAATACGCATTTTATTTTTGTACATATATATGGATCAAGAGTTTTGTATCCCTTTCATCATTTCTGTGATCTTTTTTAAATTATATACACATCCCCAAACCGAGCCAGAGATCATTTTCTTATATTTCTGATATCTGTCATCATGTTTATGTGCAGACTGAGCCGGTACGGTTGAACTAGGATCGGTCCTTTCAACTTTTCAGTTTATGCGCGTTTTTACCTTAACGTCGGTTTTCCAATTTTTTATTAAATTAAAGCATTTTATTAATTTAAACTTAAAAGTCGCGTCAGTAAGATTTTTCAATTTATTGGTGATCATTTACCATATAATTGAAAGTTATCGTCTAGTCTAGACAGATCTCTGATTTTAATTACTGTGTAATAATTATTTTTTAATGATACTTTTGGATGACCCATGACACATCTTCTTTTTTTTACAATGATCATTATTGTTGTGCTTCCAAATTTTTTTAAATTTTTTTAGTTTTCATTACACAATGTTTATTAATGATTATTCAATGAAGTTAATTTCTTTTTATTGTTTTTAACAAAATTTCAATACATTTTTGGAATAAAAAGAATTTTCTCTCGCCTTAAGGTTATGTGAAAGAAGTAAACATGTTAAAATCAGATGAGCATTTTAAAATGTTCAAATGTAGATGGCCCTGTAAACAATGTGAGGCAAAAATTTAGGACCTGTTTCATTTGATAACTAAAAAAAATATGATCCTTGAAATAGATACTTAAAATTGTTCATTATTACATAAATAAAGGTCATTATCGAGTTTTAATTTCCGATTGGGCAATAATGATCATTAAAATCGGAAATCTAACTAGAATATTAGATTATGTTTCCGCTTGATTTTTGTCCAAAACAGTTTATGCAATGATATCACACCAGTTGAATTTAATTTGGTCCGTACCAAACTAATACACCTAATTCGACCGATACAGTCCACATTTATGCGCGGATTTACTTGATTCAAACGTACCAGTTCGGTCTGCCAATAAACATGCTGTGTAAAACGTTTTATTTTTCCGAAATTAGTTTGAATTTTATTCGTTTTTCGTTTTTTCAAAAAAACTTTAATCACTTGAAATTATCCTTTTTTTTGTGTTGATTTGAGTTTATCCATTGAGGCTTCTTTAAAAAAAACGGCGGCATATGTTTTTATATATATCGAATTTTTTTTTTTTTTGGCATATACAAAAAAAACTAAAGAAAAAGTGATCTGTCAAGGTGCCATTTAAACGAATCCACCATATGATTAAAACCAGTCAATTTTTATATTAGCGAAAAGATTTTTACAGACGAATGGACATTTGATGGTTGGCTTCCAGCAAAGATTAAGTAGTTTTATTGTACACGTATCGTTTTATTTAATGCATTTTATATGCATACATATATATTATATAGAAAATGTGGTTCAATTTAATATTTTAAATATACAAATACCATATTTAAATTAAAATGAAAAAAGAAAAGAAAAACACATGAAGAAATATCGTGAATGGGTTTTTATGTTACGCCTTATTGATTGTTGCTTATACAAATCAACTGAAAATCGAAATGGCAGATATATAATATACATAAGATATAATTAAATTTATCATACAAGTATTATACGCAAATAATAGCAGGTAACTATTAAAGATTACAGACAACTGAACAAAATCTAAAATTGGATTATACAAATTGAAATCATATAAATGTAACAAGTTCAATTTAAATTTAATTTTAAATAAAACTAGATATAAATCAATACAAATACCCGGTACTCAATGTTAGCCTATACTGATTTTCTAGATGGATACATTTATATACACATATATATCCTATACAAGTATATAGTAATTGTAAGATCTTATTAAATCCATAAATAATCATTACCGAAAGACACAACAATAAAAATAGCTCCTGTGTTAAAAAAAAAAAAAAGATGAAACCATAAAGTAGAGTATTTCCTTCATGTCATTTATTATCCCATATATCGTCAATATAAATATAATTTTCATCAGGAACAAATCAATAGTTATGACTGCTACTTTGTGAAAAACCGAAGAACAAAAAAAAAAAGAAGAAAGAATGTAAGGACAAGATCAAATCGTCGTCTACCATTTATGGTTAAGGATATATAACATATTTACGTATAAGTCTAGAGTTGCAGTATAAAACATAGAAATGGACGAAGGGCACGATATCGTCATTACTTGTTTCACCAAACAGAAAAAAAAAAAACAGAATCACAAAATCCTATTTTATGTTCCATTTGAGCACTTCGTTTTCTTCTGTTACCTAAGTTAGTATATGTCCTCTATAAAGGAAAGGAGAGGAAATAGAAGAAAAATCATCATGGTTTTTATATGCCTCAGAAATGTTAAAGCAAATGAAAACTTATGATCACTATCAAAGAAAATGGTTGAAAATATATAAATGTAATTAAATATAACCATTGATTGAAGATGGTAAGAAAATTCTTTGATTTAAGAAAAAAGAAAAGTAAATCCAAATAGTACTTTATTTTGATAAAAACTCAATTAACAATTTGTCGCGCGTTTTGCAGTTCTTTTACTTTTTTTCCTAAAACCACCAAATGTAACTAATTGCCATAGTCAGTATTTGGTATATGATTTTCTTTGGTAACTTCAAATTTCTATCCAATTTCGAGAAATCTTTGAGTCTTTTAATATGGACCAAAAAAAAAAACCTCAACCCAACTACTAATAAAGTCTAATAAAGTCAAGGAAATAAAAACGTCCGGTCCATTATTGGACCCATAGTCTGATATTTACTATGTTTTATCATATATTTTCACAGATATAAGTAATATACGATTATGTTAGGTTTTTAGCGAATATATAGTAATACTGATATTTTAGTTGTTTAGCTGTTGTTGTTGTTGTTATTATTGCATTTTATACTATATATAGCACGTTTTTCCATTCATCGTGTTCATCCTGATTCATTACTTGAGTATTTATAAGTGCCCTTATTCGATATTTTTATGAGAAGTTTTTATGGTTTTTGATATTGTACAGAATGTATTTTTTCGGACCTATATGGACAAAAAGAATAAGGGATGTTCTGTGGTATTATTAGTTTATGATAGAAATATACAGAACATCGAATTAGCCAGATGGTGTTGTGTCTCTGTACACTATTATATTAGATATATTTTATTATTATATATATATTTTTTTTTTCGGGTAGATTTAGTTTTATTTATAATCAAAATTGAGGATTTTTCATGAAGGTATATATTATATTAGACCAGTCACGTTTAATGAACGCAACATGATATTATTATTGGCAGTTTTATGAGAAATTATGAATATAATACATAGTATTAAATCGGACTGATTTTTATGACAAATATTTAAGTATTAATTTAGTAATTATAACAAAAAATAAACGTCTTAGGTATATTACGCGAGTATAGCTCACAAAAACCTTATGATTTGATTCTTTTCTTATATAGATTCGAATTCATCGGTTTTCTTTCTTATTCATTTGTGTTATATACAAATCAAATGAAGCATAAAAGATCGGATTACTTAAGAACATCTATACATAAGGGAAAATGATTTACAAAAGGTACAGAAAAATCATATAGTTTCCACTAAAAAGTATTAACATGTATATCCATCCCATCTATAATATTGGATAAGATCCCATAGTTTCAGTATGGATAATGGTTGTATCACGCAGTTATCTGAGACAGTTGTGATTAATCAAACAATTATTATGGGCAGGCGTTTAAGGATAATATTCAACTTTACATAAGCATTATTATAAGGCGAATGAATGATCATATACAAGTTGTGTTGATATTCAAAAAGAACAAAAAAAAAATTATCAGGCATGGCAAATCAACCAACTTTCTTAGACGAAATATTATGGTCAACAACATCGAATCAGTTCAGTTCATCTGGATTATAACTTAACTTTGTATCAAATTTAAACAAATTTGGGTTCCTGAATTTCAAATAGTATGAAATAACCCACTTTCATGTTAAGCATTTCCACTGAAAATTTAACTAATTCTTCTTGTAATAGTATTCGTCTTGTATACTAAGTTTCATTATAATCAGACTAACGGTTATGATACAGCTTTCAGTTTTAAGCCAAAATTAACCACTTTCGATTTACCACTTCCAGTGAAAATCTGGTCAGTTCTATGTACCAAATTTTGTCGAAATTTGTGATATAGTACTCGAGTTATAAGCACCACAAAAGTTAAAAGAAATGTGTTTTTTTGCCATAACAAGGGCTAATTCTGGCCAAAAACCTAATTAATTCATTTCCTTCTTACAACCTATTTTCAAACCAAATTTTAATAAAATAAGGTAAGCCGTTCTCGAGTTATCGTGTTTATAACAAATTCAATTCATATTCCAGGGACCCTAAAACATGTATTTTCGTTGAAAACCAATTTCTACGATTACAATACTCATTTATATCTTATTAAGGTCTAAGAAAGTAATATACAATATATATACAGGAACAACAAAACTTATCTTGTAACCGTACAGGTAACAAAATCGTCCAGCACCTACACTAAAAAAAATTTTTTTTTGAAGAAAAACGAAATGATAGCCTTATGGTTACGCGAATCCAAACTGGGTAAGGCTCCGTCATACAACAAATTATAGAATATTTTTATTCTTTTCGAATAAAAAAAACATACAGTAGACTTGCGGAGACTTAACTTGTATCTATTTTAGATACTGTTTATAATATGTGGTTGCGATATTGTTATAAAACCAGATAAAAGGTTTATTGTGTTCATATTGACATTTACAAATAAGCAAATCGCGCAAAATTTATTTTGTAAGATCATCTTAAAGGCGTTTTTCTATATCTTTTAACACTATTCAATTAATCGTTTTCGAAACATATTCAGAATCTCTTCAACTTAGGTGGTATTTTCCTTTTATATAACATAATATTTGTAATATTTAACCGATTATGTACTTTGTATAGTTAAACAGTTTACTTGTTTAAATAAATAATAAGTTATTTGTATTGTAAAATTATGAACATTGATAAAAATTAATTTCAAACAAGATAATGTCATCAAAATCTATTTAAAGTATAGCAAAAAAGGAACAAAGCTAATATGGAATACCATTTTCAATATAAAGATTCTATACGATCTTCTAGTAGAGATTATTATCAGTCCATCATATCTATAAGGAAGAGAAAAGATGTGATACAACTTCGGTAATACAACAACATCAATTTATCTATTGTTTTAAATAATCGCGTTTAATCATTACAAAAATTTACATATAATAATAAAACTAATTTCTTTTGTATTTTATATGATCATCCCCTTATATGTGATAATATGATATGTTATATGCATAAAAAATAAGATCCAGTATAAGAATAGAATTTTTAATTTTCTAATTTTCCCAATAAACACAAATTAAACTTGTGTTTTGAACGAAAAATTCATTTATAAATAATTAAAAAACTTTTCAGTCCCAATTCGACACTGTAATAATGTCCAGGCTTATACGATATATATATTTATATTAGAAACCATAAATCAATTAACTTTGTAGATTGGGTTCGCATGTAAATTGCTTCATATATATGCACCTGTCCTCAAAGGACACGTCTATTGATACCCGTCGGCAATAATTTCATGTTTATCACGAAAAACATAGCTTCTCTAAGTCCACTCCATATTATCCCATCAATATATACCACAAAAGTTATCCACCGGTTATCAAACCTTATTCTGAAAAACATCTCTATATAATATAGTATGTATATATAGAATTTCTAATGGATTTAATTTTAAAGGTACATTTATATGATTCTATATCGTTCCAATATATCAAAACCTCTCTCCATGTTGATTATAGTAAAAGTTGATATTATATACTATAATGTCGGGGTGTAGATTCGGGGTTTAATTTTGATATTTATAGTAATGGTAATGGTGACGTTTTCTCGTCAAATATTTGGAAAACTTTGACGTTACCTATATGTCCATATATGATGTCTATATCGAATATATGTTGTTAGAACACCTTGTTAACAGCAGGGTGTTAGAATGTATGACAATCAATTTAAGTGATTTTGAAGTGTTTACTATACAATAATATAGTATATCGTAAAATATGAAATGATATATATTTTACGTGTATACCAGTAAATATCAAGTACGATTATTAGATTAGAAAGATTGAATATTGTATTTGAAATTCTTTTTGAATCAGTTCGATTTTATGATGTAATTAAATTTCATTCTTTAATTAATCTTGTGAAATGTTTCATTATTATCGATATAATGAAAAAAAAACATATAGTAACTGAAATTCGGCCTATATAACCGATTTTTTGACGCCCTATGGTAGAAATTGAAATCGTACTTAACAAGTCTATTATTCAATAAATTAGCTCTGAGAAACAACAACCAAAACTAATAATATTTCAAGATCTTTTCTGCATAACTTCTTACTCAAATTCGCTCCTAATTCGCAATTGCCTAGGCTCTAACAGCATAAATATATTCTAGAAAGTTTATTGAAATATTAGTTTGTAAAACATCAACAAAAATGTTATGAACAGGCTTACGAATATTTCATTCTCCAATATCCTTGGATCGATTTTATATTTACTAAAATTTAGCACAATATCGCCTATTTATGTAGTCAATCCATGTAAATAATTTTAAAAAAATTCCTGCACAAACTTTCTAACATAATCAAATCCGAAAAACCATAAGAAAAAATCGAAAAAAATTTCTGGTCACCCTGGTTTTTTCTATATAACTTCGCTCTCACTTGGCCGATTTTCTTGAAATTATATCCCAAATTGAGTTAAGGAATAACCAACTTATATTGTAAATTTCATCAAAATCGAACAAGCGAGTTATCTTGTACACATCAATCGATATAACTTTTGATACTTTGCACATCAATATCCTTGAAACCCTTCTTCGATGATTATTTTGATTCGTTAAAAATGTAGTAACAAAACTAATATACCCTCTAGTAGTATCTACCATAGGCCATAAAAAGAACCTTTCTAAAAGGATATGTTATGGCATCTTTAGATCTCATCTTAAAAATATAACCCACCTGCTGAGATACCAAATACTATTATAAAGAAAATTTTGTTTTGTCCTCCATCTTCCATAATATCTTAAGCCTTTTGCAAAAATTCAAATAAAAAGATGCACATAGAGATGGGATATAATATACTATATATATCCTCTTATGAAATATTTAATCAATAGGAATTAATCGAAAATCCCAAAAAGAATAAAAATCAATCACAATATGTACTTCAAGTAGAGATGACAATAATTCCTCTTTTTTTTCAAATATTTTTGAGGACATTTTTTTTTTTTCGCTTTGATTAAATTTCTTTCAAAAATATCCAGGTTAAAATGGATTTATCTTTTAACCAGATGTATTTTTTCTTATAAGTACGTAATAGTCCCAAAAAAAGAAAAAATCCTCATTTTCTCTGATCGAATTTTTTTGGTTTTCTTATAATCGAAATCATACGCGCTTAAATCTAGAACAATTTAAATATTTCTACTTTAGAGACATTGGTCGCGTTCCGTTAATAAATTATCAATAAATCATTATTTGTGAAGCACTCATCACAAAATGTTTAAATAAATAACTTGAACTTGACTTGAATATTGACTTAGAAACTCAGGTTGCTGTCGTTATTCAGTTTTTTCTACAATTATTTGATAATAAGCAAATGGAAACTTATACGTGGGAGAAAATGTTTGAATATTAAAATCAATATGATTTTCTATAATTTCAATTGGGATGTAGAGAGAGTTCGTATGCTAGAATGGAATGCATCTATATAAAAACATACGAACGATGGAAAATTGTTGCATAACCTCTTCAGTATAATATTTTGTTTATAAATAAAGACATACTACTAACAAATCGATAATGATGAAAACTAAGAGATGACAATGAGTTCTATGACAATCTTTGTATGGAAAAAAACAACAAAGATTGATTTTCAATTGGTTTTCATCACAAACAAATTCCATTTGTATGATTGTCATTTTCATCAATGACATTTAACCTAAGGAATTGTATAAATATTGTTTTTAAACTTAGAAAGAATAACAATCGGTCTATAGGTGATTTTTTGATGCCCTATGGTAGAAATGGGACTCGTAGTTAACAAATATATCGTTCAATGAATTAACTCTGAGAAAAAAACACTAAAACTATTAATATTTCGAGGTTTTTTCTCAATAACCTCGTTCAGCCCTTCTCAAATTCGGTCAAATTCACAGGTAGGCTGTGGCCTAATATCGTAAACATCTTTTGCAAATTTTAGTGAAATCGGTATATTAGTTTCCGAAAAGCCTTGGAAAATCTTTATGAACAGGCTTACTTTCCCCTACGACTATTTCTTTTCCCATTATTCTAGGACCAATTTCACTAAAATTTACCATGGTATCTTCTTTTTATGTAGTCAACCCATGTAAATAATTTAAACAAAATTGCTTAACAAATTTTCCAATTAAAGCTAAAAAGCCATAGGAAAAAAACGACAAAACTGGTCACCCTGGCTTTTGCATAATAACTTCCCTCCTTCTCAGTCGATTTTGCTTAAATGTAGTACTAAATCAAGTTAAGGAAGAACGAACTCACATTCTAAATTTCATCAAAATCGGATAATGCGTTTTTGAATTATCTTATATACGGACGAACGGAAGGAAATAGATATAACTTTTGGTTCTCTTGACAGGGTAGTACCCTGTTATTGTACCCTATTATTGTATGCTTTTTGGTAGTACCTACCATAGTACATAAATATAGCAATATTTCTTTAATACCATTACTACTTTCTAGGAAGATTACGTATCTTCTATATTTGATAGACGACGTACATGGCTTAGTGGTAAAGGACTATAGTATTTACCTGATTAGATCTTCATCGAACTCCTTTAGAACATAAAAGTCGGATAGCTTCTTGGCCAGTTAAGTGACTGGAGTGTTGTTACTAGTATTCGTATTTTTATATACACAATTTTCTTTTTTAGAATTTAAATAGCATAAAAAAAACTTCATTTTCTTTCTGATTAAATTTTCTTTTTTATATTGTTTTATATTATTAGTTTTTATTAAATTTCACCAACTTTAAAAGCAACAGGATTTGTTTTTATTATTTATTCACGGTTATATCCTTTTAAAAAATAAATTAAAAACACACAAAATGTCGAAATAAAAAATACATGCGCACACTCAATTGTCTAAAAAACTAATGACGCGAAAATACAATCGCGAAAATAAGCGCGAAAATAAACGCGAACAAAACCGCCAAAAACCAGCATCAAATTGTAATGTCAAATATCGGATATAAAAAGTTTCAGTGCGGGTGTGAAAGCGGAAAGTTTATTGGTTTTTTTCGTAAATAAATTCGCGTTTATTTAAATAAATTTATAAAATTAATTATTCGAAAACATTTAATCATTTCAATTATTTAAATTTTAAAACTTGTGACTTCCTAAAAATAATATGAAACTAAAAATGCTAAACAATCAAAATGTGAGGTTAGATTATTTTAAGTTTCGAGTTTTAATTTCGGATTTCAACAAAACTTTTTCGATTTTTAAATTAAGTTTTCGGGATTTTAAAGTGAAATATTTCTTATTATTAATTTTAATCGAATTTATCGGAAAAACTCAATAAAATTAACTTTTTAGTACAAAATTGGAAAATTTTCCGGTTATTAAAAGTTTCCGAATAAACGAATTCCGGATAAAAAATGTTCGAAATTTTAATCGGTAGTTTAAGTGTGGTGATTTAAGTGTGGTGATTTTTTTTTTTGAAAGTGGTTTGTGTATTCGATATTTTCTTAATATTTTGAAAGTAGAGCATAATCTGTATTTCAAATTTGGAAACAGGGAGTCGGAGTTGATATTTTTTTCTTCGACAACTCCGACTCCAAATAATTTATGCTAGTGGTCCTTGGACTAAAAATTTAAGAAAATAAAAACAAATTTTTGTTGAAGATTCAAATAGTGCACGTAAAAATGTTGGTAAAGAAAGTTTTTTTTTGGAAATTGAGACCGAAATCTGGTTTCAAAAAATGTTGGTGGTCGATGTTGGAATTGAAACTCCTTTTTTTGAGGACTCCCCAATCCTGATTGAAAAGATTTGTATTGTTTTCTTTTAGATAACCTTCGAAATGACGAAAACTTAACGAATAAACATTTCGTTATAAAATGGCGGTAGTAGCAGGCGAAATCAATACAAAATTGTGAGTACTCAGTTTAAGGATATCTAAATCTCTTTTTTATAAATAAACATATTTAATATCCTGAAAGCATATTTATGATATAGAATAAAGAGCCTAATCGAATACTTTAATATAAATTAAGGTTAAAAAAATCTCAAAATTCAAAGAACGATCAATTTCCGTGAAACGGTTGATATTATTATTACTATTTCATTTAAAAGCACAAAATAAAAACATAACATTAAGCACAATTGTCAAGTTCCAATAAAATTTAAAATAATTCACAATTTTATTTATGGAGATATCAGATTGTTGTTGTTTATAGGAAAAAAAAGAGATGCCGCCAATTAAATATTCATCACGTCCAATCGCTCTCATAATATCACAACACAACATTCGGGTCTGATGAAGGAACATATTATTATATATAGTCATATTACAATGTTTTCCGTGTAAGTTTTTATATTAAAACGAAGGTAAAACATTCGAACAACAAACGTAGTACCACATTATTAAAATTGAATTTCAGATTCGATTTCAAATAAATCGTTTTCAGTCATGTCTATATTTAAATTACTCCAATAAATGACCAATAATAAAATGATTATCAAAACATTTTTGTATGTCCCTATGGTAGGCACTACCAGACGGTGTATTAGTTCTGTCACGGGATTTATAGAGTATAGAAATAATCATCAGAGAATGGTTTCAAGACTATGCATGTCCGTCCTTCCATTCATGCCCAAGATAACTCAGAAAAATCTGAATGTAGATTGACTTTTCTTTAAGTCATTCGATATTGCATTTCAGCAAAATCCATTCAGGGAGAGCGAAATTATAAACCAAAAATCAAGGTGACCACAAAGTTGTTATCGTTTTTTTTTTTCGTTTTTCGAATTTAATTGGAAAATTGAGTTGCCAATTCCATTTAAATTAATTACATACGTTTCATACATAAATAGATGATATTATGTTCAATTTCAATGAAATCGATCCAAGGATAGTGGAAAAAGTAATAGTCTTATAGGAAAAAAAACTCTGTCCATAAAGTTTTTTCGGCGTACTGCTTTGAAAATTGATATACAGATTTATATAAGAATGAAATAGATTTATACAATTAGGGCTAAGATACATAAACAAGAAACAGGCAGTTCTTTATGTATAAAGTTTTGGCACTATTGCAATGCTGCAATAGTAATTAATAGTATTTGAAAAGAAAAACATGCATTTTTATATCACACATAGTTTTTTTCTAACAAAAATCTGGTGGCATGTTTTGCAGATTACAAATGTGACCAAATCAGAATCCAAGTTGAGACCTCTATTTATTGTCTGCCTTTTGGTCCACGTCACTTGTGAATTGGAGAAAATTTGAAGAAGAAAAAAGAAATTTAATGCATCAAAAAATCAGCTTTAAGCCGATTTTAAGTTTCTTTATGTTTTTTTCTCATTTTGTTTATATTATATTTTTTGGCAGAAACAATATTATTTAAGATATCAATTCACGTAAGAACCAGCTGCCTTATACCGCGATAATATCAGACATTAGATGTATATACCAAAATGACGATTTTACTAGTCAGGTTCGTAAGATTACCGGAGTAAAAGTACTAAAATTCATATAACCTTGTTAAGATTTATAAACTGACCGAATTATCTTTGATTTTCTATGATTTAAAAAAGAGGCCACTGTTTTACCATACACTCACTAACTATGTTGGAATATATTTTATCATTGTATAGAAAATCAGCGTGGGAATCCCATCGTTTTGGTTTTTGTTTCAAGCATAAAATATTATCGATATTCTTGTTGAGAATATCAATAAATAAATGACAGCAATTGAACGTTATTTGAAATATATTACAGACCTTTTTTTTCTTTACTCCATTATTTATGCATTTTACCAATAATCAAAATTAACCAATCCGGCATTCAAATGACATTCTTTGTCCATTACAAAATTTATTACCTTTGATTTTATATTTTATGTTTAAATTTTGTAGGCGCGGTAAATTGCAAGTGAAAATTTTTTTTTGTTTCTTTTCCTTCAAAAGAAATTCCCTGCAAATTCATATATTATAATTTTAAGATAACTTTAAAAAATGCTTTCAATTCACTTGTTTTATTAACCATAAAAGTTAAATTTGTCGACTATTTAATCCAAAAAAAAAAAAAAATTAAAGATTATGAAGTGGGCAGTCAATATGTGACCAGTTAATAATTTCATAATTGATTATAGACCCGAGGAATGAGTTCATATAGGACACTTAAAAACAGGTGATCAATCAATAATATCGCTGTACAATATAGTATAACATTGTGACATATGACATACATATGTGAAAATGTAATTTTATTATGAAAAGAATATGAAAAACTGATCAATCATTGTAAAGTGTAGGTGGCTTATGGATTCCACAAATATGAACAGCAAAAACAAAAATCAAATATTAAGAAAATATTAACTCGTATAATAGAATTATCCGTTTTTAAATGGGAGAGGATTATCGATTTGTTGTTTGTCACGAAAATCTGTTTAATATTCCGATAAATCTGTTTCAGATTTTCAATAAAGTTTTTTTTTTTTTAAACAAATTTCTTCTGAATTGGGCAATTTACAATCAATTACATGACAAGTCTTCTTTTACCGCTTGTAATCTTGAATCTTACAAGAAAAACATACTACAAAACTTTTCTAATAAAAATTCCAATCACGTACTTTTCTTTTCTAATCACAAGAAAAGTGATTTCTTCCGAACTTTTATTTTCGATGTCAAAGAAATTGACATTTTCCCTGTATTTATATATTTCGGAAACAATATTAAAAGAAAAAAGAAGGAAGACAGTTTATAAGATTGATAAGAAGACTTTATAGGGAAAATATCTGATATGGAAAAACCATCTAACTTTCTTAATAATCAAAATACAAGTTGTGGAAATTATTATTTTGAAAATCGTGGTTCAGTTCGCAAGTCTCAATCGCTTTATTGAAGGAAACATTCGATGAGCGCATAATTTCTCGTAATGGACCTTTGAACTGGCCTCCAAGATGGTGTGATTTAATATCTTTGGTTTATTTTCTGTGGGAACATGTGAAGTCGCTTGTCTACGCCGATAAATCAGAGACGATTGACGACTTGGAAGCCATCATTCGCTGCATCATTGCATTATTGCCTCAGCTGATTTAAAAAGTGTTTCAAAATTGGACTTCTAGATTGCACTTTATTCGGTCCATATGCTCGAAGTCATATTTAACCACTAATGGCATTCAATTATCTTTCCAATAAAGCCAATGTCATGACCATTACCACGATTTAATGTGTTTCATCTCATTTTAAAGTTAAAAAAATACCCTGTAGAAAAGATTTCTGAGTTCCTACTTACTGAGGCAAAAGTCAAAAGCTTGTGAATTGGCTTTTTACCATCCGCAGCGCATTCGGGAGACTGGTCCATTCTTTCCATGATTGGATGTGATGTGGTTCTCGAGTTATTATCTCTACAAAATTCTTTTTTTTGTCGAAAAAAAACAACTTTTGGTTGGGCATTTGCGGTTAAAATCTAATTAGTTTATCTCATCAATTCTACTACCTATCTTTGAACCAAATTTGAATAAAATTGAATGAGGCCTTTTCGAATTATCGTGTTTATAAAATAAAAACTTAACACAGACACACAGATGCACAGACATCTTAGAAAAATAGTCAATTCGGATACCTGGAATCCCAAAACATGTATTTCGGGTATGAAATTTTCTAACGATTTCATAAACTTTATTAAGATTTAAGAAAATTTAAAAAAAAAACAAGGAAATCCCTGGAAAATTTCAACGTAAATCATGATGGAAAATTTAAAACTGAATAGATGTTTATTCATTTTCATTTTCTTAAATAAAATCCTGAAATTATATAATAGTGATAATAATAAAAACGCCGACACTATGGTGCCCATTCAGCGCCTCATTTGTTGCGGCCTTATGTTTGATATAAATAAGTACCTTATATATTTATTTTTACTCTCAAAAATGAAACAATCCCGCACATTGTTCTTTGATCCTGTTTTTTTTCATTTCCCTATTCTCTTGCTTTTTTTGGCGGTGCCTTTTTCTTATTGCCTGTAAAATTGTTCGTTGTAAACAAATAATGTGTAATAAAATTCCTGGATAGGATTTTTTGTTCGGTTTTGTTTGTTGCATTTTTATTAGAGCATATATTTCGGTACCTAGGATATCCGTTTCAAATATTTAAATTTGATGGCAAACATACAAGTATTTTAATTCCTCTATACATATGTTTCAATATGTTAACCCGGGCCTTCATTAAATATATATATATATCTGTTTGTCATGTTTGTTTGTTTGTTATTTTTTTTGTTTATTCTTACATAGTTTTTTTTCTATATATATTTAACATGTTCATATTTATCGAAATTAGATGAAATTCAAACAGATTCCAACCTGTTCGTATACAAATAAATCTGAAGCACTATAAAAGTATCCAGTACCTGAGGTTTTTCTTGGTTTTAGAATTGATAAGAAAAATTTAATAGTTTAAAATTCATATCAAAATTATATTAAATAGAAAATATTTGACAATGAAAATCGTTGTTACTAAGAATCATAATATGGTGTATTTATGTCATACCACTAATCACCTGTCATAATATAATTGTTAAATTCAGCTCCTATCATTAGGTAAACAATTTGTTTAGGTTATATTTTAATTTTTTTATTCTTCAATTAGATTTTTGAATAATTGTTTGTTAAAATATTTAATTGTAAAAATCTTATCTATGATAAGATGAGAATTTGGTTCGTTCGTAGATCGTATAAATTTTCTAGAAGAGATGAAAAATTTTTAATATGCCACTATATATTGTATAACGGGTGATTCAGCGTGAGGTTCAAGAAAATATTTTTAAATAGAACACATGAAACTGTATGTCATAGTAAAAACTCTATTAAGAACTGACAGAACAATCGATACCATTTATTTTTTTAAGATTATGTCATTTAAATGTTGGCCGCAACTACGTTTTAGGTGATCCATTCTACAGGTCCAATTTTGAACGGGTTGTGAGTAAAATTTGCTTCCAAGGCAACAATCGTAGCTGGCTTATCCGCGTAAACTTTAGACTTCACATAACCCCAAGAAAAATAATCCAGAGGTGAGAGATATCACACAATCTAGGCGGCTAATTCAGAGGAGGCCAATTCATCGGTCCAAAATGTGAAATCAGCTGCACATCGAAATGCACATCAACATGTTTCACGAACTATATGGCTAATAGCGCTGTTTTCTTGAAACCAGATATCAACGACATTACGGGCTTGAATTTCAGGTAGCAAATACTTTGTTTTCATGGCGCGATAGCGAGTAAAATTGACGGTTACGTTACAGACATTCTCATTTTTAAACAAATTTTCACTAATAATTCCGCCAGCCCATAAACCACAGCGAACTGATACTCATCAGCCAATTACAGCAATTTTGCTTATTGTCATATGCATTTAGCCAGAAATAGGCCTCATCGCTAAACAAAATTCTGCGATAAAACACTGGATCATCATTAAGCCGTTCAAGGCGCCAATTTGGAGAGGCTGTGTCGGTATCAGTCTTTCCATGATGAAATAGTATTCTCTACTGAGTCAAACTGCAATGACAGCTTCACGCTATTCACACGTGATGTGTAAAAAAAAATCCCAATTGAAAAAAGTACCTCACGATGAATCACCCGTTTTATATATGAAAATTAAAGTATTTAAAACAACAAAAACCGAAAAAACACAAAATTCTTGTTATTCTGTCTATAAAATTAATAAGAAGAATTCATCAAAGGATCTATCAAATAATGAGGGATATCAACCCATCAAAATTGGTATGGAATTTCAACAAAAACAAATCCCATTCTAACAAAGTGACATCCTTTTTTTTTATTGTTCGTGCAGAAAATAACAAACAAACGACTTGTATAAGAATACCTTCGAGGCAACTTTCTCTCTAGCTATATATAGATATCTTCTATACGTTATTGCACATACTTTTGGGTACTTATTTATATGTAGTATGGAGTGTACGTGATCACTTGTTTGATACGGATGTGTATATATGCTAAATTTGAATTTCAATTACATTTTGATCAATTGATTAGCGTAAAAGGACTCAACAAGGAAAATTGACTTGAGGCGATTTAAATACAAAATTCTAATATCGCGAAAAATCCTTATGAAATTTCTCAATCTTGTGTTTATGTTCGAAAAATTTTCATATACCTTTTCTTGTTGTTTTCCTTTAAAAAAAAAAAAAACGTATATATTAATTCATTTTGTTTCTAAATATTTTGTCATTGCATATTGTCTGAAACACCACGAAATATTATCATTATTTTATATCCAACTGAACTCTCAATCATATTAAAAATGAGATAAACAGAAAGGTATATACATGTACTCTTTTAGAATGGATAGATTTGCTGGAAGTCATTACCTATCGATTGAAGATGACAAGAACATTTCATCTCGTACCTTTAATAATATTAATAAGATGATACACGTGTATTGATAAAAGTTATAATATATCCCAAGATATAAGTAAAATTTTGACAAAAAGATCGTTAAGTAATGGTGGCCCATATATACTTGTATGAAAGAAAAACTTTTCCCCATATACGGTACATGTTATATACATATATATAAGGTGGTATAAACAACAAGAAAGGAATTGTTTTTTTCATAGCTTAAGGCTAATATTTACAGAAAATATGTCTGCAGAGTTTGAGTTGTGTTCTCCATCTAATATATTTCTGGAATGAGATTATTCGAAAACAGATTGAGAATGATTTTTAAGAGAAAAATGATAACGACAAACGCATATCCTCATCAGAATTCATATAACTCTAAGTACTTCAAAAAAAAATTGGTATGCTTTTATTGTTCCCATTCCAGAAGATTGTCATTGAATGGTTTCTTCTTCAGGTTTCTTTTATTTTGTGTAAAAATAAAATCAAAATCAGCTGAAGGGATGAAAAGTAAACCATATATGAAGGATCATAACATAAAAATAAGTAAATTGGAAGTTTTATTTTTGGTGGAGGCTTTGTTTTTTGGTTTTCTTTTTTTTTTTTGTACAATGAACACGGGTATACTGTTGTCAACTGGATCTCCTCCTTTTTAAAATATTTCTCGAAAAGGTAGTTCTTCAAATTCTTCTATATATATAAGTATTAATCGATTTGAAAAAGGAATGAAACCGGGAAATGAAATTAATTTGAAAATATTCATTTTATTAATATGTACCTTTTTTTACGGGGAGAGAAATGTTTCCTTCTGAGGCACATTTTTCCACAAATATATATAATTGATTTTTTTTTTTCCGTGGAAATAGGGAAGACATATTTATGGCTTTGATATTGATTTTCAATTTTTCAATTGAATTAGTCGCGCATAAAATTTAGATAATAATAAAATAGAATAGAAACCAAAAATTTCGCTTGAAGTTGTTTATAAGAAAATTTTTTTTATATGATTTTAATATAACATATTTTTATCAGATTTTTTTGGTTTGTTGAATTAAATTTTTATATTAAATAGACAGAATTTAAAAAAAAATGATAAAGATTCTATTGAAATCAATTCGTAAACTCTTTGATCTAATGAAAGAAATTAAAAAAAAAAAAGAAAAAGAAGAAAATTATGAAATGAAAATGAAATAAAAATGACTTGGAAAAATAGAGCCGAAAGGCTAAAAATTGTCATCATAATGAAAATCATGTCTGATGATGCCATTTAAAAGAATCTCAACCAGTTTTTTTTTTCTTTTCCATCATCCTTTGCGACCAATTCATTTGTGATTTTATATCGAAAGTTAAAGGCCTTAAGGCTCTTATCATTTCCGTTAATTAAAACTCGAAAAAAAAGAAAATTAATATTAAGAAAAAATAAATAACAGCAATAAAATTGTGCAAAATGACAGAAAAAAAGAAAGGGTTTTTTTCTGATGCCAAAATTGTATATACAATAAATAGATGAAGACAAAATCAACCCTTTCTATAAGTTCTCTATATTTGACAGCGGCATCTATACAAAGTGGCACTTGGCGCCCTAATCAAGAATTTATTGCGCTTCGAGGAGTGTGCTATCATCAGTCAAGGAAAAATTCCCAAAAAAAAAGTATATATATATATATTTGAGAATGGAGTACCAGTATCAAAAAAAAAGTACAAAAATCTTGTATCACGAAAAAAAAGCTCGCTCTTAATTAGAGACAACTGTCGATCTTGAACTTCTACTTGCTGTTTGTTTTTTTTTTTTTTGTTTCTAGTCTTTCAAATTCGTACTTGCGACAAAGTAACCAAACTTTTATTGAAAAAAAGGCGTAAGTACATTTTGTACTTAGGGAATGAGTTCGATTTTCGCGATAGAAAATTTTCTATTGAAAATATTTTTACATTTATCAAACGTGGAACCCTCAAAAGACGAAAAGTTTCAGCAAAAAAAAAAGAAAATTTACTGTAAATTAACGCGAAAGGTTTACGGTGGCGGCGAGGTGGTATTAAAGTTTGGATAGGAAACAACATAAAAATCAGAGAGACAGAGAAAAAAAACAAGGGTTTTAATAAGAAGTGAATTTTTAATTAATTCCTTATTTTAATTTTTTTTTTGAAATTTTTGTAATATTTTCTTGATGTTTTTCTTTTTATCCTTAATCATTTCGTTTTTTTTCTTTATCAATTGGTTCAAACCAAGTCATTCAACCAATCGAATTCCTGTGGGATGAAAATAATGGGTTCGGTCCACCAGATTTGAAGGAAACGTTGAAAAATATCCTTCGGGATACAAGCTGGAATTTTTTTTCTTCTTATTTTTAATTACTAAAAAACAGAAAAAAATTAGTGACTATATTTTTGAACTTTGATAGCTGAAAAGTTCAAAGTACGAAGGATTTTTTCTTTTTTTTTTTTGTAAATTCATTCAACACTTTTTGATAAATCTAAAAAGTTTTTATTTATCTTTGAAATCCTAGAAATTATTAAGTCTGCGAATGAGTTTTTATGATGTTACATTAGATGACGTAGGTTATACTATATGTAATGCTTGAGAACCGGTTTCACACGTATTTGAAAGGAACCATGGATTTGAAAATGGAAGGTTACATGCCAAATAAACGGCATTTGCGGGAACCTTTATTTTAGTGATTCAAAGACAACATTGAAATGTTTTGTTTTTTTGTTACTGGAGATGAAAAGTGGATCTTTTTCGTAAATCCTAAAGTCAGAAAAGCAAAAGTAAAGCCTGATCAACCAGTCCCATCAATGCCGAAATGAAACATTCATTCAGATAAGGTTATTCTCTGCATTTAGTGGGTGTTCGGAAGGCTGTGATCTATTATGAGTTGCTGAAACCGCCTAAAACTATTACTGGTGTTATCTACCGACAACAACTAATGCATTTGGAGCGAACTGTAGAGGAAGGAAACGACCACAATGGACGAATGGACACAAGAAAATAATTTTTCAACATGAAAATCACAGACCAAATGTTGCCCAATCGACTTAGAAGGACAGGACTTCGAAGTGTTATCCTATCCACCGTATTTACCAGACATAGCTTCTTCAGATTTCCATTTATTCCAGTCCATGCAATTAGCCCTTTCTCAGTAACACTTCCATTCTTATGGAAATATTAAAATCTTGTATAGTTGTTAAAGAAAAGTATATTTTTACCCAAAGAAAATCGTAAAAACTAATTCGCAAACCTAATATTTTATTAACAAAATCATTCGAAAGTACTTGACCCAGTGAAATTGTTTATTAATAATGTGAAAAGTTCAAACCAAAATCATATTTTTAATTAATATTTAAGCATTATTTTATTATGCGTTAAATTTTTCCTTCTAAAGTGCACATCTATTGAATCGAATATGTTCCAACTGCGCAAATCTTTGGTTTCCATATGATGAAACTAACAGTTATGTGAATTGTTTCTATTTTTTTGTTTTTTTTTTTCAGTGGAATTTTGCTGGTTTTTCTTCAAAAAATTTCCATACAATTGGAAAGAAAATTGTTTGATTTTTTTAAGTGCTATCTAAAAACCAAAAGACATGATTCTTTTATTCTTATTCAAAAAAAAAAAAAAATAATAAATAATGCTCCGAAAGTCTTTCGGAAGTCGTTAATCAATTTATAAAATCATGGATTTTACTTTATATTTGTACAGGAAAGGAAAAAGATGATTTTGACGATGAATTTAACTGATCCAAAAGTACAGTTCAGTAGCCTTATATATCAGTCTTGATTTCTTATCTTTTAGTTTTTTGTATTTCTTTTAATTACATGTGAATAAAATTGAATTGAATAAATTGAAATTGTACAAACTTATAATTCTCTTAAGCTTTTTTAAGTCTTAAAAAATAAATCGTATCGAATTTAATAGTTTTTATATATGTGTGAAATAATTTAATTAAATGAAAATATTCAAATTTCTTTAGAAAACTTTGTGTATAAATGAATTTCTTAATGATTTCATAATTTACATTAAATATGCTAAAAAATTATTTATAATGGATGCTAAAAAAAACTTAGAATTACGGTAATTTTTATTGATTTAAATTTCAAATCAAAATATCAAGTGGCATATTAATCGAAAACTACTTGAAATATATAAAAAGAAAAAAAGAAATGTGGGTTTTCTTATCAACAGGTTTTTCTTCATCTTTTAAAAGAAACCGAAATTTACATGACTTGCAATTCAATTTTTAAGAATAAAAACAAGTATTTCTGAAAAGTCTCAGTGTATATAGAAATAACTAACTCTTCATAAACATATTTATAAGGAAACAACAACAAGAACAACAACCAATCTTGAAAAGACACCGTTTTGTCTGGGGCGGAGGGCCAGAACAATCCATTTAACATGTTCCTTAAGATGACTTTCAATTTTTCTAATACAACTATTAGTTTTTCATTTTGTAAAAGTTCAATTGAGAGACTTCTGTAAAATTCCAGTAGCACAAACCACGCAACAACCAGCAACAAGTTCAATGATTTTCAATTTCTATTCAATAAACGATGAAGAAGATGTCTCAACAAGTGTTTTATAAGTCCGTCATCGATAATCATGTCTAATATTGTTAGTGTAATTTTATCCTTGTAATAACAATGATTTGGAAAATTTTTTCAATAACTTCCGAACATCATATAAGAAAGGGAGAGGTGTAGAATTATGGTAGACTAGAAAATTTTGAGAGATGGTTCTTTCATAAAAGTGCTACTAACTAAAATGTGGTAGTTTAATCTTTCAGAAAATTAGTTCCTATACATTTTTGATTTTGAATTGAAATTGATAATATTAAATTATGATAGATTAGTAATTTATATAAATGATCATTTGACTAATTGAAAAATATGAAGACGATCCGGTAGAAAATAAAAACCCACGAGATTAGACGTGATCAAATCAAATGTATTTATTTTTCTTCATTTTTTCTTTTTGTAATAAATAAAATTATGATTTCCAAATCTAAAGAGATGAACAGCAAAAACTATGTTAATAATAATATATTTACTTATAAAACAATCGCGCATATTATCGAATTCGAAACCGCAATCAAAGATATTCGCGAGGAAATATTAAGAAAAAAAAATTTCCTCAATTCCATCAAGATTCGTTTTATTCGGTAGCATAAATAAGATTTATTGATGTTTAATCGCGAAATTACAAAAATTTCAATTATAATACAGTAAAATTGAAAATTGATATTACAAAGGTGATTGACCAGAAAAAGATTCCATAAGAAAAGTCCTTATAAAATTAATTTCATTTTATATGAAAAATTACATAGTGTTTTTTTTTCCAATAAAATATTTATAAAGACCGAAGGATTTTAGGTTAATAGCATATAATCAATAAGAAAAATATATATATATATATATATATATTCAATCGATTTAAGAAAATTCCTTTTATTAGTGCAATTCAAACAAATTAGACCTCCGGGGAAATCAAAAGAAGCCGCTCAATAACTTTATATATGTGCTATGGACATAATAGTATCCAAAAAAAAAAATAAGAAAATGAAAGATAACTGGAACGAACTAGAGAGATGTCTCTGATTTATGAACTAAATAAATCACATTATCGCTTCTTAATAAACTCACCACGCATATATTTATAAGATTTTTGTAAAAATTACAATCCCACATATGGATATGGAACGTTATTATATAGGCTCTTCATCCAAAAAAGTCACACTTTCAATATGTTACGTTTTCTTTGCAGTTTATATTATTAATACGCGAATCAAAAGATTTTTTTTTTATGTATATTGAAAATAATGGTGTCTGAAAATTCATCTTCAGGTCTTATTCATTCTCGCCACATTGAACACTGGACACTGGAAATAGAAATAATTATTAATTGGATGATAAGATGATTTCGACAGTAATACAAATGAGAAACTGTGTGGTATCTCATTGAATGATTATTATTATTATTTTGATTAGTATTAGTATTAGTATTTGTTGTTATTTGTATTGCATACACGCAGAAAAATTATCCAAGCTTTCAGCTAGTTGTGACAATTGTATTTTAGTTATCACAACTGAGTTTTCAGTTTTCACAAGTAAAATTCAGTTATCACTGAAATTTGGTTGTCACAACTGAGTTTTCAGTTCTCATAACTAAAATTTAATTATCACAACAAAAAATTCAATTATAAAGTTTCGACAACTGAAATTTGGCTGTCAGAACTGAGTTTTCAGGTTTCATAACTACAATTCAGTTATCACAACAAAAAGGGTGTCCAACAATTTTCAGCCTCGACAATAAAAACATTGTTTTTGTAAATGAAATATATTTTATTATTCAGTATAACTTCCGTGAACTTCAATACACTCATTCCAAAACTTCTCCAATTTAAGGATTCCATCCCTGAAATGAAGATCCAGTAGGCCTCCAAAAAAACGCCTCTACAGCTGCTATGAACTCTTTTAGCTTCTTGTTTCGATTCAGGATCATGGTGGTGAACTCAAGTCCATCCATTGTGATGAATTGACGTACGAAATCCATTTTATCCTTCTTAAAACGGTCCAAATGTTGTTAAAAAAGTCGCATTTGAAGGTGCTTTTGTTCCATTATTAGCAAATACGGCACACATTTTGCAAACAACTTTTTGAAACCTAAAACTTCAGCTAAAATGTGATATATTGATTTATGTGAGATACCTATGATGTCAGCTATCTCATCTACAGTAACTCATCGATCTTCTAAAACAATATTCTGTATTTTTTGTTTTTTTTTCTGTAGTTGATACACTTTTTGGACGACCTTCGAGTTGATCATCTTCAAGGCTTGTACGACCAGATTTAAAAAGGGCAGCACATTTTTCCACAGTGGAAAGTGAAGGTGATGCATCCCTATATACTTGTAACAATTTTGAATGAATTTCTGTAGGTGGTAAACTATCCAAAACAACGAATTTAATCACTGCATGATATTCAATTTTTCTATGTAGCTTCTAAGCGAAGACTGAATTGCCTTATCGACGTGAAACTTGACACGTGTTCATATGAAGGTTATACCAACACAAGACAAAAAAATTGACCTGTTATCAGGGCGTTCTCTTCGTCGAAACTAAGAAATTATTGAACACAGTATAGTTTCGACAACTGAAATTTGGTTGTCACAACTGAGTTTTCAGTTATCACCACAAAAAATTCAGTTGTCAGAACTAGCCAAAATGTTTTTGATTTTTCCGCGTGTAGTATATTCTAGAACCTATTCCAAACATTAACAAATTATCAAATTTTACATTCCTATGGTATAATGTTGATTTCTTTAATCTCATCTTAATTCTTATAATTATATTATAACAGGAAAAAACATATTAGTAATAATGTCCCATTAATTGGGGATTAAAGAGTTTCAACTTGAAATTACCAAAAAAATTGGATATGGTAAGATTTTCATTTTCCAACAAGAAATTCTGACAATAATAATAAATATGATAATAAATTAAAAGACACAT